>CM048606.1:6302500-7552500 GCA_026413675.1 Populus pruinosa
GCAAACATGAAAGTTGTAGGCAATTGTCTCAGCTTTCTTCTGTAAAAACTTCAGCTCATTTGGACTTCTAGAACTCCAGATATGGCCAAAATACCGAACAGTGCTCGGGCTGGAAGACAGATTCGGGCTTCTTTGTTGTTGCTACAATTTGGACTTGATAATGGCCTTTTTAGATCTTGGGCTCCATATGAAAGTTGTAGGCCTATGTCTTACCTTTCCATCCATATAAATGGGACCTAAATCTGAGATCTGTAGCTCCAGATATGGCCCAATTACCGAACAGTGTTCCGGTTTGGATTGCACCGACATCTCTTCTCTAAGTTTGACCATCTCTTTATCCTTGCAATTTAAGTTCTTCAAGTCATCAATCAATCCTTTCATTTATTTGATAGGCCTGCATTAAAAATAGACATTTACCACAAATTATAGGTATCTTATATTATTAGATACATTATTATAAAACATATTTTAGTTAAGGAGTTATTGATACTTCAAGTGCAAAATGATGATATAAAACCATGATAAAAATGCACTTTTAAGTACTAATCACACCCCTCAACCAGCTTATTACTAGTCCCTAGTAATTAAAGCGTTAAAACAATTTGCAAATTTCACAAAGCAAGGTATTCATCATTTAACTTCCATTAATCTATCCAGATAAACAAACTCTCATTAAATTTATATATCTACTCAATACCACTTAACAAGATATTAATAAACCTTTCTTTTGTGCTCAATGTATCAACACATAATTATGGGGCTTTTCTTGGAAGAAAACAAAATTTTTGTTCTAATGTTTAAGGTTAACTTCCTTGGGTTGGGATTACTATTTTTGTCTTTTTTTTTTAACTCTATATACATATACTTTAAAAACATCATGCATCTTTAACCCATGTAACGAGCTTTCAGCTAATGACTCCCAGACCAGTTGGTCTTAGGGCATTAGGTGTTAAGACACCCCTACGAGCTTAGTAACTCAGGTCGCAGATACTGATATGTAGACAGTGCAATGTTTGATTTCTTTAAGCTTTTCTCCTCAACCCATGTAACAAGCGTTGGGCCAATAGCTCCCAAGTCAGATGACTTTAGGGTATTAGGTGTTAAAACACCCCTTCGGGCTTAATTGCTTAGGTTAGGGAGGCTACGAAATCAAACTTATCTACATTTTTATTATCATCATTTTTTATTTTTTATTTTTTTTTCTTTTTTTTTTCATGTTTTTTTTTAATTATATACAATCCCTTTCCCTTAGTTGTTACCTTTAACAAAAGAACATAAATAATGTAATAATCCAATATGCAACCCACAATCATATGTTAAAGTGTGTGTGTGTAAATTAAGGTTTAAAAATACATGTTAAATAAGTATATGAGCAGAATTAAGTGGTAACAATACGAGAGTTTGTAAACCTGAATATTTCAGGAAGTATTATAATAGACCTTGTTAAGAATGGTTACTAAGATGCGTCTCAAGAGTCACTTTAACAAAAGAACTCCTTTACTCTGCCATCCTAGTAACAACAATTATGCACATGCTTTATGAAATGAAAAACAATTTTTTTTTTATCAACTACTACCCTCTCCCCCCAACCAAAACGAGACATTGTCCTCAATGTTCTAAGGTAGAAAGATAGAGTATAGAAGATATCACCTGAAATAACGAACACTGACAAACCTGAAAGACACTGAAACAAAAATAAGAAATGACAAAACACAAATATTATGCTATTAATAAAAAGAAAAGACACAAATTTTTACAAGCTAAGACTCAAATCGCAGTTGTGATTGTGGCTCACATCTTCCCTTGGTTTTACGTCCAAGAACGGCTTAAACGCCCTCTATGGGTCGGGGATAGGCTTCCCATCCAGTTTTCTTAAAAACTGGCAAACAGGGTCTTTTTTAGTCAGATTCCCAAGACTAAGTCGATCATGTTCTTTATGAAATAGTGGCCATAAATCATAAATTGCACGATGCACATCTCCACTAGGATGCGTCTCAAGAGTCAATAGAAGATTATCTAAAGACTCCTTACTCAGGCCATCCTTAATGAATTGTATTTTATCTTCACGGTTTATAGATACCATTCCTAAAGAACGACATTGTGTATTACAAGTCCATCTAGCACATCGATGACAGACATCCAGTCGTTTTGCACGACGCTTCTTTGCAAAAGTGCTTTTACCTGTTCCAGGCATGTGTGAAATGAAGTTAGAGGACTCACCTGATAATCGGACCTTTGCTTCAATCAACCAGCGAATATCTTCAGGAATTCCATGATTCATTAACAATCTCAATCTTGCACATCTAGCACGGTAAATTTTTGTAATCGCATTCTGAGGCAGAGCGGGAAAATACTTTTTCAATTTTTCAAGATTAGTGTCCATTTTCAAATGAGAATTGGAAGAGAGATTCAAAGAATTGCACAAAGATATATACACAAATATCAGTAATTGTGGGAAACTGAAAGAACCGACTTAAGTCACGGAGTACCGTTATCCGCCATTTGACCGGGGTGAGAGAAACTTGCAAAAATCACTCAAAAAGAAACACAAAAAAAAAATATGAGAAAAACAAAATAATCAACCTTTATCTACAAGATCATTCAAACCAGCTGATTCATTTTCACTAGGAAAATTATCAAAGTAAGCTTTCAAACGATGTCCATTTTCCTTAAAATCATTGTCATTAATTGAATTCTCAATATCACAGGCCCCATAAGAATTGTTCCATCTTGATCTTAGCTCTTTAGGGAATGCATAGAGTTGAGAATTATCCAACAAAACTTTTTGACCAGTATCAATCTTTTGACAATTTTCACAAGTTTTGCAGAATGCATGTGTGTCTTTGAACATGGTGGGCCAATAAAATCCACTTTGTAAGATTTTTGCAGTTGTCTTTTTTGACGAGAAATAACTTCCACATGCTTCAGAATGACAAAGTTTAATGACACTACTTACCTCATTGTCGGGAATGAATCTTTGAAATATTTGATCAGGACAATATTTGAATAAGTTAGGGTCATCACAATAAAAGCTCTTCACTTCGTTCAAAAACTTTTCTTTGTCTTGAGTACTCCAATCAACTAGCAAATCTCCTAAAGCAAGAAAATTGATATTTTTATCATACCAAGGCATTGGACAAAGAGAAAGTAAGGATTCGTTAGGAAAGTAATCATCGATTGGTGTGATGTCAGATGTCGAATCTGTTGTCACTGTTGACAAAAGATTCGCATCAACATTTTCGGTGCTTGTTTCATCCATGATTTCTTCCTCAGAATAAATCATTTGCAAATCTTTAGTTTCATCCGATTCATTTTTACTTAAAGTAGATTCAAGTTGATCATAAACTAATTCATCAATATGATCTACTTCTTGTAAATCATTATCATCTCCAGGTTGCTTGCAAATGTTGAAAATATTCATCTCCAATGTCATGTTTCCGAATGATAGCTTCATCAGTCCATTCCTACAATTAATTAATGCGTTAGAGGTTGCAAGAAAGGGACGTCCTAAAATAACAGGAAATGAATTACATGCTTCAACAGGTTCTGTGTCCAAGACAATAAAATCCACAGGATAAATGAATTTGTCGACTTGTACTAACACATCCTCAATTATTCCTCTAGGCACTTTTACAGATCTATCGGCAAGTAAAAGAGATATAGAAGTTGGTTTTAACTCACCTAGATTGAGACTTTGAAAAACTGAATATGGAAGTAAATTCACACTAGCTCCAAGATCAAGTAAGGCTCTTTCAATTTTATGCTCTCCAATAAAGCAAGAAATTGTAGGACAACCAGGGTCTTTATATTTCAAAGCATTATTGTTTTGAAGAATAGCACTTACTTGTTCGGCTAGAAAGGCTTTCTTTTTCACATTCAGTTTCCTCTTCACAGTGCATAGATCTTTCAAAAATTTAGCATAGGAAGGAACCTGTTTAATAGCATCCAGCAAAGGTATATTGATCCTTACCTGTTTGAAAATTTTAAAAATTTCAGAGTTGTGATTGACTTTCCTTTGTTTGGTCATGGCATGAGGAAATGGAAGTGCTGGTGGTGAATCAGTCGTTTCTTTGCAATTTTCAGATTCATCCCCTTCCTTACCCTCAGAGATTGACTCATCATCTTTCTCATAAGGTTCAAGAGAGGGTTTTTCAATAACCTTACCACTGCGCAGAGTAGTGACTGATTTGACTTGATCCATGTGTTGGCTTCCGGAACTACTTGCATTTGCATTGTATTGCCCCTTGGGATTTTGTTGCGGTTGAGATGGAAACTTACCTTTCTCTTGGAAACTAAGAGCAGATGTTAATTTAGCAAGAGTATCTTTAAAATCTATCATGTTTTGAACAAGTTGAGTATTAATTGTCTCTTGCTTTTCAATGAATGCATGCAATGTTTCCTCAAGATTTCTTCTAAGAGGTGGAGCATAAGGAGGTGCATATCCATGAGAATTTTGGAAATTGTGGTGTGCTTGAAACGGTGGTTGTGAAGTTTGTGCATTGTTGTTCTCACTCTTCCAACTGAAATTTGGGTGATTCCTCCAACCAGGGTTGTATGTTTGGGAGTATGGGTTGTGGTTGACCCTTTGAAAACTGTTTAAAGCATGGGCTTGTTCATGGAGACATTCCTTAAAAGAAGGCAAGGTTGGACAATCGTTGGTTAAGTGTTCATTTGTTTCACAAATTTGACACACAATGTTTTCAACAGATTTTAATTGACCACTCTTTTTCAATTCTAGTGCCTCGACTTTTCTAGCTAAAGATGCAAATTTGGCTTGGAGGTCATGATCTTCCCTAAGGTTGTACATACCTCCACTAGATGTATGAGGTTGAGTTTTACTCGGTGCCTCATAAGTACCCGCGGTGTCCCAATTTTGAGCATTTTCAGCTAACAAGTCTAAGTACTCCATTGCTTCATCAGGGTCTTTATCTTCAAAAGTTCCATTGCACATCAATTCAACCATTTGCCTATCTTTAGGTGTTAACCCTTCATAGAAATGTGAAACCAATCTCCATGTTTCAAAACCATGATGAGGGCAAGTACTAATCAAATCTCGATACCTATCCCAACATTTGTAAAATGTTTCTCCTGGTTTTTGAGTGAAAGTGGTGATTTGTCTTTTGAAAGAGTTTGTTCTATGAGATGGGAAAAACTTCTTTAAAAATTGTTGTTGCATTTCATCCCAAGCACGAATGGATCCTGGTCTCAAATTTTGTAGCCATGTTTTAGCTTTATCTTTTAATGAAAAAGGAAAAAGCTTTAATCTGATGGTGTTCATGCTACAATTTAAATTATTATATGTGTTGCAGACCTCTTCAAATTCCCTTAAATGCAAGTATGGATTTTCCAATTCTAAACCATGAAAAGAAGGTAAAAGTTGAATAATACCTGGTTTAAAATTAAAATGAGATGCATCAGGAGGAAAAACTATGCATGATGGTGCACTTGTTCTTGTGGGATTCATATGATCTCTAAGTGTTCTAGCACGGTTATTCTCATTATTTTCATTATGAAGTGATTGATTATCTTCTTCGGCCATATTTTCTGAAAATGATGAGGATACCCTACAAAGTCTACCACTTGATGTACGTGACCACACTCTCATGCACGTGTAGGAATAAAATAAAAAGAAGAAGAAGAAAGCAAAAGAAGGAGGAAGAAAACAAAATAAAAAGAAACAAAAGAAAAGAAACAAAGTTATATACAAGAAAAGTGAAAAGAGAAAATAAAATAAATACTATAATTTATACAAGAACTTACCTCCCCGGCAACGGCGCCAAAAACTTGACACGACTGAAAGATTGATGTCTTCTCCCAAGTGCAGGAGTGTCGAAGTAATAAATAACCCGGCAAGACCGGGGTCGAACCACAGGGAGGTTAATTGTACAAATTATAAACAACAATTATAAAACAACAATAACAACAACAACAATAGTAATAATAATAATAATAATAATAATAATAATAATAATAATAATAATAATAATAATAGTAGTAGTAGTAGTAGTAGTAGTAATAATAATAATAATAATAATAATAATAATAGTAGTAGTAGTAGTAGTAGTAGTAGTACTAATAATAATAATAATAATAATAATAATAATAATAATAAAGAAAGAGAAGAAGAAGAAGATGATGATGATGAGAACTTGGAGATCAAATATTAATGTAAGGATTAAGCAATAATAATAACAAATGTCAAGGTTAGAGGTTCCACTAATGGTATATCAAACAAGTATAGTATAAACTCTTATTATTGAATTGGAAACCACACACAAAGGAGGTTCCAATCAGATTATATATTGTTAACATGATTACATTAGTCATCTTATTCAATTAATGCTAATACTTGTAAATCTCGTCAAGCATTCATGATTATAACTTATGTTAACAACAAATCAAGTTCCTTTCATAGCTCAGGTGTCGGTTATACCATACATTATGGGCTATGAAAGTGCCAAGCATTTGTTGTACCAAGTGTTATACAACATAAATCAAGATTAGTCATTTAACAAGCAAAGTATTAAAGAGTGAACAAGATAACAAATATAAAACATGTTAGTATCAAACATTAAAGTCCATATTAAGTTTACATTATACTTATTCTTACACCATTAGTGTAACCTTTTCACCTTGACATAATTAACTTAGCTAGACATAATGAAAGAAAGCAAAATAGATAAACAAAATAAGAACATAAAAGCTAACTAAGTAAAGGAAAGGAAATGAAAGGCATAAACTTGATATTAATGAAAACAAAGCATAAAAAATACAAAGAGAGAAAGGAAGAGCATGATCTTGATCTGAACACCAAGATGCCTAAATGCATGGCAAATGCCTCCTTTTATAGGCCAAAATTGGGAACTATTGATTTGATGACTAATTGATAAGTGGGTGGCCAACTTTTGACTTGGTGACAATCCTTATCTTCTCTTGTCTGCCCAAAACGTCATTGATAATGTCAAAACTGGAGCCAGGTGCAAACATGAAAGTTGTAGGCAATTGTCTCAGCTTTCTTCTGTAAAAAATTCAGCTCATTTGGACTTCTAGAACTCCAGATATGGCCAAAATACCGAACAGTGCTCGGGCTGGAAGACAGATTCGGGCTTCTTTGTTGTTGCTACAATTTGGACTTGATAATGGCCTTTTTAGATCTTGGGCTCCATATGAAAGTTGTAGGCCTATGTCTTACCTTTCCATCCATATAAATGGGACCTAAATCTGAGATCTGTAGCTCCAGATATGGCCCAATTACCGAACAGTGTTCCGGTTTGGATTGCACCGACATCTCTTCTCTAAGTTTGACCATCTCTTTATCCTTGCAATTTAAGTTCTTCAAGTCATCAATCAATCCTTTCATTTATTTGATAGGCCTGCATTAAAAATAGACATTTACCACAAATTATAGGTATCTTATATTATTAGATACATTATTATAAAACATATTTTAGTTAAGGAGTTATTGATACTTCAAGTGCAAAATGATGATATAAAACCATGATAAAAATGCACTTTTAAGTACTAATCAGTCCTACATATAATTCCACCTCCAATGTCTCAACTATTTGTCCTAGTGAGCCATTATATACCCTTGTCATCATGGTACTGGGTTTTATGTGTAACTTATCAATGAGAATTTATTTCAACATATGTCTTACCAGTATATTTAGTGCAGAACCATTATTGACCAATACATTCTGAAACAAAATGTCTTTATATCACACTATGATTTACAATGACTTGTTATGCCTAGTGCTATTAGGACCCAACTTATCTTCAGTGAAGTTCAAAAAATTTGAAGCCTTGATTTTTTCAACTAGATGCTCTATGGTTTCTTAGTTAATGCCTTGAGGCATGTAAGCCTCATTTAACACCTTTTGCAAGGCCTTTATATGTTACTTGAAGCTTAGAATCAATGACAACAATGATATTCTAGTAGGAGTTTTCTTAAGCTACTCAGCAATACTGTAATTACTATGCTTCATCAATTTCAAGAATTCATTGGTTTCTTCTTTAGTGATGGGTTTATTTATTTTTAATGTCAGATTAACCACTTCTTTATCATTGGTTTTTTTTTTTGTTTCTCTAGCTCTTCTAGGTGAAACATCTTCCATAACCAATCAGACCTCCAACTTCTAGTTGAAAGATAGGTGCAAGTTGCACGCTCTGATATAATTAAAGAGTTGATGTCTTCTCTCAAGTGTAGGAGTGTCGAAGTAATAAATAACCCAGTGACACGACTAAAAGATTGATGTTTTCTTCCAAGTACAAGAGTGTCGAAGTAATAAATAACCCGACAAGACTAGGGTCGAACCATAGGGAGGTTAATTGTACAAATTATAAACAATAATAATAATAATAACAACAACAACTATAATAACAATAGTAGTAGTAGTAGTAGTAGTAGTAATAATAAAGAAAGAGAAGAAGAAGAAGATGATGAGAACTTAGAGATAGAATATTAATGTAAGGATTAAACAATGATAATAACAAATGTCAAGGTTAGAGGTTCCACTAATGGTATGTCAAACAAGTATAGTATAAACTCTTATTATTCAATTGGAAACCACACACAAAGGAGCTTCCAATCAGATTATTACATTAGTCATCTTATTCAATTAATGCTAATACTTGTAAATTTCGTCAGGCATTCATGATTATAACTTATGTTCACAATAAATCAAGTTCCTTTCATACAGTATGAGCTATGAAAGTGCCAATCATTTGTTGTACCAAGTGTTATACAATATAAATCAAGATTAGTCATTTAACAAGCAAAATATTAAATAGTGAACAAGATAACAAATATAAAACATGTTAGTATCAAACATTAAAGTCAATATTAAGTTTATACTATACTTATTCTTACACCATTAGTGTAACCTTTTCACCTTGACATAATAAGCTTAGCTAGACATAATGAAAGAAAGAAAAATAGATAAACAAAATAAGAACATCAATAAGATAAAAGTTATCTAAGTAAAGGAAAGAAAATGAAAGGCATAAACTTGATATTAATGAAAACAAAGCATAAACATTACAAAAAATACAAAGAAAGAAAGCAAGAACATGATCTTGATCTGGAAACCAAGACACCTAAATGCATGGCAAATGCCTCCTTTTATAGACCAAAATTGGGAACTACCGATTTGATGACTAATTGATGAGTGGGTGACCAACTCTTGACTTGGTAACAGTCTTTATCTTCTCTTGTCTGCCCAAAATGTCATTGATAACGTCCAAATTTGAGCCACTTGAAACATAAAAGTTGTATGAAATTGTCTTAGATTTCTTGTGTAAACATTTCAGCTTATTTGGACTTCTAGAACTCTAGATATGGCCAAAATACTGAATAGTGCTCGGGCCGGAGGACAAATTCGGGCTTCTTTGTTGTTGTAACAATTTGGACTTGAAAGCAGCATTTTTAGATCTTGGGCTCCATATAAAAATTGTAGGCCTATATCTTACGTTTCCATCCATATAAAGTAGATCTAAATCTGAGATCTATAGCTCCAGATATGACCCAATTACCGAATAATGTTCTGATTTGGATTGCACCGACATCTCTTTTCTAAGTTTGGCCATCTCTTTATCCTTTCAATTTCAGTTCTTAAATTCATCAATCAATCCTTTCATTTATGTGATAGGCCTGCATTTAAAATGAATATTTACCATAAATTAAAGGTATCTTATATTATTAGATATATTATTATAAAGCATGCTTTAGTTAAGGAGTTATTGATACTTCAAGTGCAAAATAATGATGTAAAACCTTGATAAAAATATACTTTTAAGTACTAATCGCACCCCCAAACCAGCTTATTACTAGTCCCTAGTAATCAAAGCGTTAAAATAGAAAAACAATTTGCAAATTCCATAAAGCAAGGTTTTCATCATTTAACTTCCATTAATCTATCTAAACAAACAAACTCTTATTAAATTTATATACTTGCTCAATACCTCTTAACAAGATATTTGTAAACCTTTCTTTTGTGCTCAATGTATCAACAGATAATTATGGGGCTTTTCTTGGAAGAAAACAAAATTTTTGTTCTACGAAACCAAACTTATCTACATTTTTATTATTATCATTTTTTTCTTTTTTTTTGTCTTTTTTTGTGTTTTTTTTAATTATATACTATCCCTTTTCCCTTAGTTGTTACCTTTAACAAAAGAACATAAATAACATAACAATCCAATATGCAACCCACAATCATATGTTAAAGTGTGTGTGTAAATTAAGGTTTAAGAATACATGTTAAATAAGTATATGAGCAGAATTAAGTGATAACAATGTGAGAGTTTGTAAATCTGAATATTTCAGGTATTATGATAGACCTTGTTACGAATGATTACTAAGATGCATCTCAAGAGTCATAAAAAGTTCTCCTTATTCTGCCATCATAGTAACAACAATTTTGCACATGCTTTATGAAATAAAAAACATAGTTTTTTTTTTAGCTACTACCCTCTCCCCCTAACTAAAATGAGACATTGTCCTCAATGTTTAAAGATAGAAAAATAGAGTATAGAAGATATCACCTGAAATAACAAACGCTAACAAACTTGAAACACACTTAAACAAATATAAGAAACAACAAAAAACTAATATTATGTTATTTATAAAATCAAAAGACATAATTTTTTACAAGCTAAGACTCAAATTGTAGTTGTGATTGTGGCTCACATCTTCCATTGGTTTTACGTCCAAGAACGGCTTAAACGCCTTCTATGGGTCAGGGATAGGCTTCCCATCCAGTTTTCTTAAAAACTAGCAAACAAGGTCTTTTTTTAGTTAGATTCCCAAGACTATGCCAAGCATGTTGTTTATGAAAATGGTTCATAATTCATGAATTGCATGATGCTTATCTCGACTATGATGAGACTTAAGAGTTAATAGAAGATTATTTAAAGACTCTTTGTGTTTTGAAATAAATCCCACCTTTTGACAATTTTCATAGGTTTTGCGGAATGCATATGATTCCTTGAATATGGTGAACCAATAAAATCCGCTTTGTAAGATTTCTACAGTCCTTTTTTTTTATGAAAAATGATCCCCACGTGCCTTAGAGTGGCAAAATTTAATGAAATTACTTACCTCATTGTCGGAAATGCATCTTTGAAATATTTGATCAGGACAATAATTGAATAAGTAAGGGTCATCCCAATAAAAGTTTTGCATGTTGCTCAAAAATTTTCTTTTGTCTTTGGTACTTAAGTGAGTTGGCAAAAATCCTAAAGCAAGAAAATTGATATTTTTAGCAAACCAAGGCATTGAAATAAGAGAAAGTAGAGATTCATCAGGAAAGTAATCATTGATTAGTGTGATATCGGGTGTTGAATCTTTTGTCACTTTTGATAAAAGATCCGTATCAACATTTTCAGTGCCTTTTTCATCCTCAATTTCTTCCTGATTGGTCATGACATGAGTGATTAGTACTTAAAAGTGTATTTTTATCATGGTTTTATATCATCATTTTGCACTTGAAGTATCAATAACTCCTTAACTAAAATATATTTTATAATAATGTATCTAATAATATAAGATACCTATAATTTGTGGTAAATGTCTATTTTTAATGCAGGTCTATCACATAAATAAAAGGATTGATTGATGACTTGAAGAACTTAAATTGCAAAGGCAAAGAGATGGTCGAACTTAGAAAAGAGATGTCGGTGCAATCCAAACCGGAACACTGTTCGGTAATTGGGCCATATCTGGAGCTACATATCTCCGATTTAGGTCCAATTTATATGGATGGAAAGGTAAGACATAGGCCTACAACTTTCATATGGAGCCCAAGATCTAAAAAGGCCATTATCAAGTCCAAATTGTAGCAACAACAAAGAAGCCCGAATCTGTCTTCCAGCCCGAGCATTGTTCGGTATTTTGGCCATATCTGGAGTTCTAGAAGTCCAAATGAGCTGAATTTTTTCCACAAGAAAGCTGAGACAATTTCCTACAACTTTCATGTTTACAAATGGCTCCAGTTTTGACGTTATCAATGACGTTTTGGGCAGACAAGAGAAGATAAGGATTGTCACCAAGTCAAAAGTTGGCCACCCACTTATCAATTAGTCATCAAATCAATAGTTCCCAATTTTGGCCTATAAAAGGAGGCATTTGCCATGCATTTAGGCATCTTGGTTTCCAGATCAAGATCATGCTCTTCCTTTCTCTCTTTGTATTTTTTGTAATGTTTATGCTTTACTTTCATTAATATCAAGTTTATGCCTTTCATTTCCTTTCCTTTACTTAGTTAACTTTTATGTTCTTATTTTGTTTATTTGTTTTTCTTTCTTTCATTATGTCTAGTTAAGTTAATTATGTCAAGGTGAAAAGGTTACACTAATGGCGTGAGAATAAGTATAATGTAAACTTCATATGGACTTTAATGTTTGATACTAACATGTTTTATATTTGTTATCTTGTTCACTCTTTAATACTTTGCTTGTTAAATGACTAATCTTGATTTATGTTGTATAACACTTGGTACAACAAATGCTTGGCACTTTCATAGCCCATAATGTATGGTATAACCGACACCTGAGCTATGAAAGGAACTTGATTTGTTGTTAACATAAGTTATAATCATGAATGCTTGATGAGATTTACAAGTATTAGCATTAATGGAATAAGATGACTAATGTAATCATGTTAACAATATATAATCTGATTGGAACCTCCTTTGTGTGTGGTTTCCAATTCAATAATAAGAGTTTATACTATATTTGTTTGATATACCATTAGTGGAACCTCTAACCTTGACATTTGTTATTATTATTGTTTAATCCTTACATTAATTTTTCATCTCCAAGTTCTCATCATCTTCTTCTTCTTCTCTTTCTTTATTATTATTATTATTATTACTACTACTAATATTACTACTACTACTACTACTACTACTACTATTATTATTATTATTACTACTACTATTGTTGTTGTTGTTATTATTGTTTATAATTGTTGTCTATAATTTGTACAATTAACCTCCCTGTGGTTCGACCCCGGTCTTGCCGGGTTATTTATTACTTCGACACTCCTGCACTTGGGAGAAGACATCAACCTTTTAGTCGTGTCAAGTTTTTGGCGCCGTTACCGGGGAGGTAAGTTCTTGTATAAATTATAGTATTTATTTTATTTTCTCTTTTCACTTTTCTTGTATATAACTTTGTTTCTTTTCTTTTGTTTCTTTTCATTTTGTTTTCTTCCTCCTTCTTTTGCTTTCTTCTTCTTTTTTATTTTATTCCTACACGTGCATGAGAGTGTGGTCACGTACATCAAGTGGTAGACTTTGTAGGATATCCTCATCATTTTCAGAAAATAGGGCCGAAGAAGATAATCAATCACTTCAAAATGAGAATAATGAGAATAACCGTGTTAGAACACTTAGAGACCACATGAATCCCACAAGAACAAGTGCACCATCATGCATACCTTTTCCTCCTGATGCATCTCATTTTAATTTTAAGCCAGGCATTATTCAACTTTTACCTTCATTTCATGGCTTGGAATTGGAAAATCCATACTTGCATTTAAGAGAATTTGAGGAGGTGTGCAACACATATAATAACTTAAATTGTAGCATGAACACCATCAGATTAAAGCTTTTTCCTTTTTCATTAAAAGATAAAGCTAAAACATGGCTACAAAATTTAAGACCAGGATCCATTCGTGCTTGGGATGAAATGCAACAACAGTTTTTAAAGAAGTTTTTCCCATCTCATAGAACAAACTCTTTCAAGAGACAAATCACCACTTTCACTCAAAAACCAAGAGAAACATTTTACAAATGTTGGGATAGGTATCAAGACTTGCTTAGTACTTGCCCTCATCATGGTTTTGAAACATGGAGATTGGTTTCACATTTCTATGAAGGGTTAACACCTAAAGATAGGCAAATGGTTGAATTGATGTGCAATGGAACTTTTGAAGATAAAGACCCTGATGAAGCAATGGAGTACTTAGACTTGTTAGCTGAAAATGCTCAAAATTGGGACACCGCGGGTACTTATGAGGCACTGAGTAAAACTCAACCTCATACATCTAGTGGAGGTATGTACAACCTTAGGGAAGATCATGACCTTCAAGCCAAGTTTGCATCTTTAGCTAGAAAAGTCGAGGCACTAGAATTGAAAAAGAGTGGTCAATTAAAATCTGTTGAAAACATTGTGTGTCAAATCTGTGAAACAAATGAACACTCAACCAACGATTGTCCAACCTTGCCTTCTTTTAAAGAATGTCTCCATGAACAAGCCCATGCTTTAAACAGTTTCCAAAGGGCCAACTACAACCCATACTCCCAAACATACAACTCTGGTTGGAGAAATCATCCAAATTTCAATTGGAAGAGTGAGAACAACAATGCACAAACTTCACAACCACCATTTCAAGCACACCATAATTTCCAAAATTCTCATGGATATGCACCTTCTTATGCTCCACCTTCTAGAAGAAATCTTGAGGAAACATTGCATGCATTCATTGAAAAGCAAGAGACAATTAATACTCAACTTGTTCAAAACATGACAGATTTTAAAGATACTCTTGCTAAATTAACATCTGCTCTTAGTTTCCAAGAGAAAGGTAAGTTTCCATCTCAAACACAACAAAATCCCAAAGGGCAATACAATGCAAATGCAAGTAGTTCCGGAAGCCAACACATGGATCAAGTCAAATCAGTCACTACTCTGCGCAGTGGTAAGGTTATTGAAAAACCCTCTCTTGAACCTTATGAGAAAGATGATGAGTCAATCTCTGAGGGTAAGGAAGGGGATGAATCTGAAAATTGCAAAGAAACGACTGACTCACCGCCAGCACTTCCATTTCCTCAAGCCATGACCAAACAAAGGAAAGTCAATCACAATTCTGAAATTTATGAAATTTTCAAACAGGTAAGGATCAATATACCTTTGCTGGATGCTATTAAACAGGTTCCTTCCTATGCTAAATTTTTGAAAGATCTATGCACTGTAAAGAGGAAACTGAATGTGAAAAAGAAAGCCTTTCTAGCCGAACAAGTAAGTGTTATTCTTCAAAACAATAATGCTTTGAAATATAAAGACCCTAGTTGTCCTACAATTTCTTGCTTTATTGGAGAGCATAAAATTGAAAGAGCCTTACTTGATCTTGGTGCTAGTGTGAATTTACTTCCATATTCAGTTTTTCAGAGTCTCAATCTAGGTGAGTTAAAACCAACTTCTATAACTCTTTTACTTGCCGATAGATCTATAAAAGTGCCTAGAGGAATAATTGAAGATGTGTTAGTACAAGTCGATAAATTCATTTATCTTGTGGATTTTATTGTCTTGGACACACAACCTGTTGAAGTATGTAATTCATTTCCTGTTATTTTAGGACGTCCATTTCTTGCAACTTCTAATGCATTGATTAATTGTAGGAATGGACTGATGAAGCTATCATTTGGAAACATGACATTGGAGATGAATATTTTCAACATTTGCAAGCAACCTAGAGATGATAATGATTTACAGGAAGTGGACTTTACTGAAAAATTAATTCATGATCAATTTCCAACCACTTCCAATGAAATTGAGATTGATGAATCTGATGATTTGGAAATGATTTATTTTCAGGAAGAATCAAAGACAAGTAAATGGAGGCCACAAATTGAGGAATTGCCACCACGACCAATTAAGTCCATACCTTCAAGTGTTCAACCACCAAAACCTGATTTGAAGTCGTTGCCATCCAATCTCAAATACTCATTTTTGGGAGAAAATGAAACTTTTCCGGTAATAATCTCTTCCAAACTTAATGCACATCAAGAAGGTAAGTTATTACAAACTCTGAAAATGCACAAAAATGCATTAGGATGGACCATAGCTGATATAAAAGGAATTAGTCCTTTGATTTGTACACACAGAATTTATTTAGAGGAAAATGCTAAACCCTCTAGAGAAATGCAACGAAGGCTAAATCCTAATATGAAAGAAGTAGTGAAAAATGAAGTCATTAAGCTTCTAGATAATGAAATCATTTATCCTATTTCTGATAGCAAATGGGTAAGTCCTACCCAAGTTGTACCTAAGAAGTCTAGAGTCACTGTGATAACAAATGAGAACAATGAGTTAATTCCCACTAGAACTGTTACTGGTTGGCGCATGTGCATTGACTATAGGAAACTTAATTCAATGACTAGAAAAGATCATTTTCCTTTACCTTTCATGGATCAAATCCTAGAAAGAGTTGCAGGTCATGAATTTTATTGTTTCCTAGATGGTTATTCGGGTTACAACCAAATTGAAATTGCATTGGAAGATCAAGAAAAGACTACTTTCACATGTCCATTTGGTACTTTTGCATATCGAAGGATGCCTTTTGGATTATGTAATGCACCAGCCACATTTCAAAGATGCATGCTTAGTATATTTAGCGATATGGTTGAACATTTTCTTGAGATTTTCATGGATGATTTTTCTGTTTTTGGCAATTCATTTGATGATTGTTTGACTAAGTTAGAAAAGGTTTTGACCAGGTGTGAAGAGAAGAATCTTGTGCTGAATTGGGAAAAATGTCATTTTATGGTAACAAACGGCATTGTACTTGGTCACATTGTTTCATCAAAAGGAATTGAGGTTGACAAATCTAAAATCGAGTTAATTGCAAACTTGCCAACACCAAAATCTCTTAAAGATGTTAGATCATTCTTGGGACATGCTGGTTTTTATAGAAGGTTCATTAAAGATTTTAGTGTAATATCTAAGCCTTTAAGTAACCTTCTAACAAAGGATACTATTTTTGAATGGACTAAACATTGTGAAGAAGCCTTTGTTAAACTTAAAAATTTGCTTACTTGTGCTCCTATCATTCAACCTCCCGATTGGTCATTACCTTTTGAAATAATGTGTGATGCTAGTGATTATGCCGTAGGTGCTGTTTTGGGACAAAGAAAAGATAAGAAACCTTATGTAATTTATTATGCAAGTAAAACTTTAAATAGTGCTCAAATGAATTATACCACCACTGAAAAAGAATTACTTGCAGTAGTATTTGCATGTGAAAAATTCAGATCTTATCTTGTTGGCTCACCTGTTGTTGTTTTTAGTGATCATGCAGCATTGAAATATCTTCTTTCTAAGAAAGATTCCAAGGCTAGATTGGTGTGGTGGATTTTATTACTTCAAGAATTTGATATCACAATCAAAGATAAGAAAGGCAGCGAAAATGTTGTCGCAGATCACTTGTCAAGATTGACAACAGATTCGAAAACTGACATCACACCAATCGATGACTACTTTCCCGATGAATCTTTACTTTCTGTCTCTACAATGCCTTGGTTTGCTAATATTGTTAATTTTCTTGTTTCAGGACAACTGCCAGCTCATTGGATTACCCAAGATAAAAGAAAGTTCTTGAACGAAGTGAAGAACTTTTATTGGGATGATCCTTATTTATTCAAATATTGTCCTGATCAAATATTTCGAAGATGCATTCCTGACAATGAGGTAAGTAATGTCATTAAATTTTGTCATTCTGAAGCATGTAGGGGCCATTTCTCATCAAGAAAGACAACTGCAAAAATCTTACAAAGTGGATTTTACTAGCCCACCATGTTCAAAGACTCACATGCATTCTGCAAGTCTTGTGAAAATTGTCAAAAGTTGGGATCTATTTCAAAACGTCACATGATGCCTTTAAACCCTATTATTGTCATTGAGATCTTTGACTGTTGGGGTATAGATTTCATGGGCCCATTCCGTCCATCATTTGGTTTCTTATACATATTAGTCGCAGTAGATTATGTTTCAAAATGGATAGAGGCAATTCCAAGTCGAAACAATGATCACAAAACAGTGATAAAGTTTTTGAAAGAAAATATTTTGAGTCGATTTGGAGTCCCTCGAGCCATAATAAGTGATGGTGGAACACATTTCTGCAACAAGCCATTTGAGTCTTTAATGAAGAAATATGGAATCACACACAAAGTTGCCACCCCTTATCACCCTCAAACAAGTGGACAAGTAGAGCTTGCTAATAGGGAGATCAAACATATTTTGGAGAAAACAGTGAACCCTAATAGGAAAGACTGGTCTTTAAGACTTAATGATGCACTTTGGGCTTATCGAACTGCTTATAAAACATCATTAGGTATGTCACCTTATAGACTATTCTATGGAAAACCTTGTCACTTGCTTGTGGAACTTGAACATAAAGCTTATTGGGCTATTAAAGCTTTCAATTCAAATCTGGATGATGCTAGTCAACTGCGAAAATTACAAATAAATGAGCTTGAGGAAATAAGAAATGATGCATATGAAAATTCAAGAATTCATAAAGCAAGAATTAAAGAGTTTCATGACAAGAAAATACTGAGAAAAACCTTCAATGTTGGTCAAAAAGTCTTGCTTTATAATTCTCGACTGCATTTATTTCCTGGAAAATTAAGATCAAGATGGAGCGGTCCTTTTATTGTGAAACATGTGTATCCATATGGGGCCTATGACATCGAGAATCCAAAGAATGGCAATGTTTTCAAGGTAAATGGACATCGTCTGAAAGTTTACTTTGACAATTTTTCAGTTGAACATAACTCTATTGAATTGGGTGATCCTATATATAAAGATTGATTTTATTTTATTTTATTTTATTTTATATAAAGATTGATTTTATTTTATTTTATTTTTGTTTCTTTTTGAGTGAGTTTTGCAAGTTTCTTTCACCCCGGTCAAATGGCGGATAACGGTACTCCGTGACTTAAGTCGGTTCTTTCAGTTTCCCACAATTACTGATATCTGTGTATATATCTATGCAATTCTTTGAATCTCTCTTCCAATTCTCATTTGAAAATGGACACTAATCTTGAAAAATTGAAAAAGTATTTTCCCGCTCTGCCTCAGAATGCGATTACAGAAATTTACCGTGCTAGATGTGCAAGATTGAGATTGTTAATGAATCATGGAATTCCTGAAGATATTCGCTGGTTGATTGAAGCAAAGGTCCGATTATCAGGTGAGTCCTCTAACTTCTTCATTTCACACATGCCTGGAACAGGTAAAAGCACTTTTGCAAAGAAGCGTCGTGCAAAACGACTGGATGTCTGTCATCGATGTGCTAGATGGACTTGTAATGCACAATGTCGTTCTTTAGGAATGGTATCTATAAATCGTGAAGATAAAATACAATTCATTAAGGATGGCCTGAGTAAGGAGTCTGTAGATAATCTTCTATTGACTCTTGAGACGCATCCTAGTGGAGATGTGCATCGTGCAATTCATGATTTATGGCCACTATTTCATAAAGAACATGATCGACTTAGTCTTGGGAATCTGACTAAAAAAGACCCTGTTTGCCAGTTTTTAAGAAAACTGGATGGGAAGCCTATCCCCGACCCATAGAGGGCGTTTAAGCCGTTCTTGGACGTAAAACCAAGGGAAGATGTGAGCCACAATCACAACTACATGTACATACACATGCTTTTTTAAAAGTAAATAAATAAATAAATAAAAAGAGAGAGAGAGTGTGAGACTCCAGCTGGCCTATATATAGGTGTTATGATTGCCTTTCTAATTTCTCATCTATAAAACCCTCTCTTCCTTCCTTTCATTTCTACTCAACCCATACATTCAACAAATACAGAAGTTTGTAGAAATGGCAAGTTCCTCAAGTCATCAAATAAGAAATATTTGTGTTTTCGGTGGATCTAGTCCTGGGAAAGAAAAGGAGTTTTTAGAATCAGCAAATCATCTTGGTCAGGTGCTAGCTGAGAGAAAGATTCATTTAGTGTATGGGGGAGGCAGTCTTGGGTTAATGGGAGGTGTGTCAATAGCTGCATTTTTAGGAGGTAGTCAAGTTTTAGGAGTCGTCCCTGAAGCTTTGGCACAAGGGGACATCATTGGAAAAACAATTGGCGAGGAACTTCAGGTCTCCACAATGTCGGCTCGAATGAATGCAATGTTTAACCATGCTGATGCTTTCATTGCTTTACCAGGTGGTCTAGGCACATTGGAAGAGATCTTTCATATTTCCTCTTGGGCTCAATTGCACATTCACCATAAACCCATTGGCTTGTTAAATGTTAATGGTTATTATGATAAGTTGTTGTCTTTTCTTGATCATGCTGTGGAACAGGAATTTCTAACATCTTCTGCACGACAAATCATAATCTCTGCTACTACTGCTGAACAATTGATTGACCAACTACAATCTTTCATTCCTGTGATTGATCCTTCCATGAGTCGCATAAATTGGTCATCTACGGGAAGCCGTAAAAAGCTTAGATTGGATTTGAGCCTTCATTTGTGAATTTTTGTGTATTTTGGTTTTATTATTGTGTTTTGTTATTTCTTATTTTTGTTTCAGTGTGTTTCAGGTTTTGTCAGTGTTCGTTATTTCAGGTGATATCTTCTATACTCTATCTTTCTACCTTAGAACATTGAGGACAATGTCTCATTTTGGTTGGGGGGAGAGGGTAGTAGTTGATAAAAAAAAAAATTTCATTTCATAAAGCATGTGCATAATTGTTGTTACTAGGATGGCAGAGTAAAGGAGTTCTTTTGTTAAAGTGATTCTTGAGACGCATCTTAGTAACCATTCTTAACAAGGTCTATTATAATACTTCCTGAAATATTCAGATTTACAAACTCTCGTATTGTTACCGCTTAATTCTGCTCATATACTTATTTAACATGTATTCTTAAACCTTAATTTACACACACACACTTTAACATATGATTGTGGGTTGCATATTGGATTATTACATTATTTATGTTCTTTTGTTAAAGGTAACAACTAAGGGAAAGGGATTGTATATAATTAAAAAAAAACATGAAAAAAAAAGAAAAAAAAAGAAAAAAAAATGATGATAATAAAAATGTAGATAAGTTTGGTTTCGTAGCCTCCCTAACCTAAGCAATTAAGCCCGAAGGGGTGTTTTAACACCTAATACCCTAAAGTCAACTGACTTGGGAGCTATTGGCCCAACGCTTGTTACATGGGTTGACGAGAAAAGCTTAAGGGAATCAAACATTGCACTATCTACATATCAGTATCGGCGACCCGAGTTACTAAGCTCGTAGGGGTGTCTTAACACCTAATGTCCTAAGACCAACTGGTCTGGGAGTCATTAGCTGAAAGCTCGTTACATGGGTTAAAGATGCATGATGTTTTTAAATTATATGTATATATATTTAAAAAAAAAGAAAAAAAAAGACAAAAATAATAATCCCAGTCCAAGAAAGTTAACCTTAAACATTAGAACAAAAATTTTGTTTTCTTCCAAGAAAAGCCCCATAATTATGTGTTGATACATTGAGCACAAAAAAAAAGGTTTATTAATACCTTTTAGTCGTGTCAAAAACTTGACACGACGAAAATATTGATGTCTTCTCCCAAGTGCAGGAGTGTCGAAGTAATAAATAACCCGGCAAGACCGGGGTCGAACCACAGGGAGGTTAATTGTACAAATTATAAATAACAATAATACAACAACAATAACACTAACAACAACAACAACAACAACAACAACAATAATATTAATAATAATAATAGTAGTAGTAGTAGTAGTAGTAGTAATACTAGTAGTAGTACTAATAATAATAATAATAATAATAATAAAGAAAAAGAAGAAGAAGAAGATGATGATGATGAGAACTTAGAGATGAAATATTAATGTAAGGATTAAACAATAATAATAACAAATGTCAAGGTTAGAGGTTCCACTAATGGTATATCAAACAAGTATAGTATAAACTCTCATTATTGAATTGGAAACCACACACAAAGGAGGTTCCAATCAGATTATATATTGTTAACATGATTACATTAGTCATCTTATTCAATTAATGCTAATACTTGTAAATCTCGTCAAGCATTCATGATTATAACTTATGTTAACAACAAATCAAGTTCCTTTCATAGCTCAGGTGTCGGTTATACCATACATTATGGGCTATGAAAGTGCCAAGCATTTGTTGTACCAAGTGTTATACAACATAAATCAAGATTAATCATTTAACAAGCAAAGTATTAAAAAGTGAACAAGATAACAAATATAAAACATGTTAGTATCAAACATTAAAGTCCATATTAAGTTTACATTATACTTATTCTTACACCATTAGTGTAACCTTTTCACCTTGACATAATTAACTTAGCTAGACATAATGAAAGAAAGAAAAATAGATAAACAAAATAAGAACATAAAAGCTAACTAAGTAAAGGAAAGGAAATGAAAAGCATAAACTTAATATTAATGAAAGCAAAGCATAAACATTACAAAAAATACAAAGAGAGAAAGGAAGAGCATGATCTTGATCTGGAAACCAAGATGCCTCAATGCATGGCAAATGCCTCCTTTTATAGGCCAAAATTGGGAACTATTGATTTGATGACTAATTGATAAGTGGGTGGCCAACTTTTGACTTGGTGACAATCCTTATCTTCTCTTGTCTGCCCAAAACATCATTGATAACGTCAAAACTGGAGCCAGGTGCAAACATGAAAGTTGTAGGCAATTGTCTCAGCTTTCTCGTGTAAAACATTCAGCTCATTTGGACTTCTAGAACTCCAGATATGGCCAAAATACCGAACAGTGCTCGGGTTGGAAGACAGATTCGGGCTTCTTTGTTGTTGCTACAATGTGGACTTGATAATGGCCTTTTTAGATCTTGGGCTCCATATGAAAGTTGTAGGCCTATGTCTTACCTTTCCATCCATATAAATTGGACCTAAATCTGAGATATGTAGCTCCAGATATGGCCCAATTACCGAACAGTGTTCCGGTTTGGATTGCACCGACATCTCTTTTCTAAGTTCGACCATCTCTTTGCCTTTGCAATTTAAGTTCTTCAAGTCATCAATCAATCCTTTTATTTATGTGATAGGCCTGCATTAAAAATAGACATTTACCACAAATTATAGGTATCTTATATTATTAGATACATTATTATAAAATATATTTTAGTTAAGGAGTTATTGATACTTCAAGTGCAAAATGATGATATAAAACCATGATAAAAATGCACTTTTAAGTACTAATCACACCCCCCAACCAGCTTATTACTAGTCCCTAGTAATTAAAGCGTTAAAACAATTTGCAAATTTCACAAAGCAAGGTATTCATCATTTAACTTCCATTAATCTATCCAGATAAACAAACTCTCATTAAATTTATATATCTGCTCAATACTACTTAACAAGATATTAATAAACCTTTCTTTTGTGATCAATGTATCAACACATAATTATGGGGCTTTTCTTGGAAGAAAACAAAATTTTTGTTCTAATGTTTAAGGTTAACTTCCTTGGGTTGGGATTACTATTTTTGTCTTTTTTTTTTTAACTCTATATACATATACTTTAAAAACATCATGCATCTTTAACCCATGTAACGAGCTTTCAGCTAATGACTCCCAGACCAGTTGGTCTTAGGGCATTAGGTGTTAAGACACCCCTACGAGCTTAGTAACTCGGGTCGTAGATACTGATATGTAGATAGTGCAATGTTTGATTGCCTTAAGCTTTTCTCCTCAACCCATGTAACAAGCGTTGGGCCAATAGCTCCCAAGTCAGTTGACTTTAGGGTATTAGGTGTTAAAACACCCCTTCGGGCTTAATTGCTTAGGTTAGGGAGGCTACGAAACCAAACTTATCTACATTTTTATTATCATCATTTTTTTTTCTTTTTTTTTCTTTTTTTTTCATGTTTTTTTTTAATTATATACAATCCCTTTCCCTTAGTTGTTACCTTTAACAAAAGAACATAAATAATGTAATAATCCAATATGCAACCCACAATCATATGTTAAAGTGTGTGTGTGTAAATTAAGGTTTAAGAATACATGTTAAATAAGTATATGAGCAGAATTAAGCGGTAACAATACGAGAGTTTGTAAACCTGAATATTTCAGGAAGTATTATAATAGACCTTGTTAAGAATGGTTACTAAGATGCGTCTCAAGAGTCACTTTAACAAAAGAACTCCTTTACTCTGCCATCCTAGTAACAACAATTATGCACATGCTTTATGAAATGAAAAACAATTTTTTTTTTTATCAACTACTACCCTCTCCCCCCAACCAAAACGAGACATTGTCCTCAATGTTCTAAGGTAGAAAGATAGAGTATAGAAGATATCACCTGAAATAACGAACACTGACAAAACCTAAAACACACTAAAACAAAAATAAGAAATAAAAAAAACACAATAATAAAACCAAAAGACACAAAAATTCACAAATGAAGGCTCAAATCCAATCTAAGCTTTTTACGGCTTCCCGTAGATGACCAATTTATGGGACTCATGGAAGGATCAATCACAGGAATGAAAGATTGTAGTTGGTCAATCAATTGTTCAGCAGTAGTAGCAGAGATTATGATTTGTCGTGCAGAAGATGTTAGAAATTCCTGTTCCACAGCATGATCAAGAAAAGACAACAACTTATCATAATAACCATTAACATTTAACAAGCCA
Organism: Populus pruinosa; assembly: GCA_026413675.1. Taxonomy (NCBI): domain Eukaryota; kingdom Viridiplantae; phylum Streptophyta; class Magnoliopsida; order Malpighiales; family Salicaceae; genus Populus; species Populus pruinosa. The sequence continues at coordinate 6,326,935 of CM048606.1, forward strand.
ATGGGTTTATGGTGAATGTGCAATTGAGCCCAAGAGGAAATATGAAAGATCTCTTCCAATGTGCCTAGACCACCTGGTAAAGCAATGAAAGCATCAGCATGGTTAAACATTGCATTCATTCGAGCTGACATTGTGGAGACCTGAAGTTCCTCTCCAATTGTTTTTCCAATGATGTCCCCTTGTGCCAAAGCTTCAGGGACGACCCCCAAAACTTGACTACCTCCTAAAAATGCAGCTATTGACACACCTCCCATTAACCCAAGACTGCCTCCCCCATACACTAAATGAATCTTTCTCTTAGCTAGCACCTGACCAAGATGGTTTGCTGATTCTAAAAACTCCTTTTCTTTCCCAAGACTAGATCCACCGAAAACACAAATATTTCTTATTTGATGACTTGAGGAACTTGCCATTTCTACAAACTTCTGTATTTGTTGAATGTATGGGTTGAGTAGAAATGAAAGGAAGGAAGAGAGGGTTTTATAGATGAGAAATTAGAAAGGCAATCATAACACCTATATATAGGCCAGCTGGAGTCTCACACTCTCTCTCTCTTTTTATTTATTTATTTATTTACTTTTAAAAAAGCATGTGTATGTACAGGTAGTTGTGATTGTGGCTCACATCTTCCCTTGGTTTTACGTCCAAGAACGGCTTAAACGCCCTCTATGGGTCGGGGATAGGCTTCCCATCCAGTTTTCTTAAAAACTGGCAAACAGGGTCTTTTTTAGTCAGATTCCCAAGACTAAGTCGATCATGTTCTTTATGAAATAGTGGCCATAAATCATGAATTGCACGATGCACATCTCCACTAGGATGCGTCTCAAGAGTCAATAGAAGATTATCTAAAGACTCCTTACTCAGGCCATCCTTAATGAATTGTATTTTATCTTCACGGTTTATAGATACCATTCCTAAAGAACGACATTGTGTATTACAAGTCCATCTAGCACATCGATGACAAACTTCTAATCGTTTTGCACGACGCTTCTTTGCAAAAGTGCTTTTACCTGTTCCAGGCATGTGTGAAATGAAGAAGTTAGAGGACTCACGTGATAATCGGACCTTTGCTTCAATCAACCAGCAAATATCTTCAGGAATTAGCATTAATTGAATAAGATGACTAATGTAATCATGTTAACAATATATAATCTGATTGGAACCTCCTTTGTGTGTGGTTTCCAATTCAATAATAAGAGTTTATACTATACTTGTTTGATATACCATTAGTGGAACCTCTAACCTTGACATTTGTTATTATTATTGTTTAATCCTTACATTAATATTTCATCTCTAAGTTCTTATCATCATCTTCTTCTTCTTCTTCTTCTCTTTCTTTATTATTATTATTATTATTATTATTATTATTATTATTGTTATTATTATTATTATTATTAGTACTACTACTACTACTACTACTACTACTACTACTACTACTATTATTATTATTATTATTATTATTATTATCGTTATTACTATTATTGTTGTTTATAATTGTTGTTTATAATTTGTACAATTAACCTCCCTGTGGTTCGACCCCGGTCTTGCCGGGTTATTTATTACTTCGACACTCCTGCACTTGGGAGAAGACATCAATCTTTTCGTCGTGTCAAGTTTTTGGCGCCGTTGCCGGGGAGGTAAGTTCTTGTATAAATTATAGTATTTATTTTATTTTCTCTTTTCACTTTTCTTGTATATAACTTTGTTTCTTTTCTTTTGTTTCTTTTTATTTTGTTTTCTTCCTCCTTCTTTTGCTTTCTTCTTCTTCTTTTTATTTTATTCCTACACGTGCATGAGAGTTTGGTCACGTACATCAAGTGGTAGACAATGTAGGGTATCCTCATCATTTTCAGAAAATATGGCCGAAGAAGATAATCAATCACTTCATAATGAAAATAATGAGAATAACCGTGCTAGAACACTTAGAGATCATATGAATCCCACAAGAACAAGTGCACCATCATGCATAGTTTTTCCTCCTGATGCATCTCATTTTAATTTTAAACCAGGTATTATTCAACTTTTACCTTCTTTTCATGGTTTAGAATTGGAAAATCCATACTTGCATTTAAGGGAATTTGAAGAGGTGTGCAACACATATAATAACTTAAATTGTAGCATGAACACCATCAGATTAAAGCTTTTTCCTTTTTCATTAAAAGATAAAGCTAAAACATGGCTACAAAATTTAAGACCAGGATCCATTCGTGCTTGGGATGAAATGCAACAACAGTTTTTAAAGAAGTTTTTCCCATCTCATAGAACAAACTCTTTCAAGAGACAAATCACCACTTTCACTCAAAAACCAGGAGAAACATTTTACAAATGTTGGGATAGGTATCAAGACTTGCTTAGTACTTGCCCTCATCATGGTTTTGAAACATGGAGATTGGTTTCACATTTCTATGAAGGGTTAACACCTAAAGATAGGCAAATGGTTGAATTGATGTGCAATGGAACTTTTGAAGATAAAGACCCTGATGAAGCAATGGAGTACTTAGACTTGTTAGCTGAAAATGCTCAAAATTGGGACACCGCGGGTACTTATGAGGCACTGAGTAAAACTCAACCTCATACATCTAGTGGAGGTATGTACAACCTTAGGGAAGATCATGACCTTCAAGCCAAGTTTGCATCTTTAGCTAGAAAAGTCGAGGCACTAGAATTGAAAAGGAGTGGTCAATTAAAATCTGTTGAAAACATTGTGTGTCAAATCTGTGAAACAAATGAACACTCAACCAACGATTGTCCAACCTTGCCTTCTTTTAAAGAATGTCTCCATGAACAAGCCCATGCTTTAAATAGTTTTCAAAGGGCCAACCACAACCCATACTCCCAAACATACAACCCTGGTTGGAGAAATCACCCAAATTGCAGTTGGAAGAGTGAGAACAACAATGCACAAACTTCACAACCACTGTTTCAAGCACACCACAATTTCCAAAATTCTCATGGATATGCACCTCCTTATGCTCCACCGCCTAGAAGAAATCTTGAGGAAACATTGCATGCATTCATTGAAAAGCAAGAGACAATCAATACTCAACTTGCTCAAAACATGACAGATTTTAAAGATACTCTTGCAAAATTAACATCTGCTCTCAGTTTCCAAGAGAAAGGTAAGTTTCCATCTCAACCACAACAAAATCCCAAAGGGCAATACAATGCAAATGCAAGTAGTTCTGGAAGCCAACACATGGATCAACTCAAATCAGTCACTACTCTACGCAGTGGTAAGGTTATTGAAAAACCCTCTCTTGAACCTTATGAGAAAGATGATAAGTCAATCTCTGAGGGTAAGGAAGGGGTTGAATCTGAAAATTGCAAAGAAACGACTGATTCACCGCCAGCACTTCCATTTCCTCATGCCATGACCAAACAAAGGAAAGTCAACCATAACTCTGAAATTTATGAAATTTTCAAACAGGTAAGGATCAATATACCTTTGTTGGATGCTATTAAACAGGTTCCTTCCTATGCTAAATTTTTGAAAGATCTATGCACTGTGAAGAGGAAACTGAATGTGAAAAAGAAAGCCTTTCTAGCCGAACAAGTAAGTGCTATTCTTCAAAACAATAATGCTTTGAAATATAAAGACCCTGGTTGTCATACAATTTCTTGCTTTATTGGAGAGCATAAAATTGAAAAAGCCTTACTTGATCTTGGTGCTAGTGTGAATTTACTTCCATATTCAGTTTTTCAGAGTCTCAATCTAGGTGAGTTAAAACCAACTTCTATATCTCTTTTACTTGCCGATAGATCTGTAAAAGTGCCTAGAGGAATAATTGAAGATGTGTTAGTACAAGTCGATAAATTCATTTATCCTGTGGATTTTATTGTCTTGGACACAGAACCTGTTGAAGCATGTAATTCATTTCCTGTTATTTTAGGACGTCCGTTTCTTGCAACCTCTAACGCATTGATTAATTGTAGGAATGGACTGATGAAGCTATCATTTGGAAACATGACATTGGAGATGAATATTTTTAACATTTGCAAGCAACCTGGAGATGATAATGATTTACAAGAAGTAGATCATATTGATGAATTAGTTTATGATCAACTTGAATCTACTTTAAGTAAAAATGAATTGGATGAAACTGAAGATTTGCAAATGATTTATTCTGAGGAAGAAATCACGGATGAAACAAGCACCGAAAATGTTGATGCAAATCTTTTGTCAACATTGACAACAGATTCGACATCTAACATCACACCAATCGATGATTGCTTTCCTAACGAATCCTTACTTTCTCTTAGTCCAATGCCTTGGTATAATAAAAATATCAATTTTCTTGCCTTAAAAGATTTGCCAGCTGATTGGAGTACGCAAGACAAAGAAAAGTTTTTGAACGAAGTGAAGAGCTTTTACTGTGATGACCCTAACTTATTCAAATATTGTCCTGATCAAATATTTCAAAGATTCATTCCCGACAATGAGGTAAGTTGTGTCATTAAACTTTGTCATTTTGAAGCATGTGGAAGTTATTTCTCGTCAAAAAAGACTGCTGCAAAAATCTTTCAAAATGGATTTTATTGGCCCACCATGTTCAAGGACACACATGCATTCTGCAAAACTTGTGAAAATTGTCAAAAAATTGACACTGGTCAAAAAGTTTTGTTTTATGATTCTCAACTCTATGCATTCCCGAAAGAGCTAAGATTAAGATGGATCAATCCTTATGGGGCCTGTGATATTGAGAATTCAATGAATGACAATGATTTTAAGGAAAATGGACATCGTTTGAAAGCTTACTTTGATAATTTTCCTAGTGAAAATGAATCAGCTGGTTTGAATGATCTTGTAGATAAAGGTTGATTATTTTGTTTTTCTCACATTTTCTTTTTTATGTTTCTTTTTTAGTGATTTTTGCTAGTTTCTTTCACCCCGGTCAAATGGCGGATAACGGTACTCCGTGACTTAAGTCGGTTCTTTCAGTTTCCCACAATTACTGATATCTGTGTATATATCTGTGCAATTCTTTGAATCTCTCTTCCAATTCTCATTTGAAAATGGACACTAATCTTGAAAAATTGAAAAAGTATTTTCCCGCTCTGCCTTAGAATGCGATTACAAAAATTTACCGTGCTAGATGTGCAAGATTGAGATTGTTAATGAATCATGGAATTCCTGAAGATATTTGCTGGTTGATTGAAGCAAAGGTCCGATTATCAGGTGAGTCCTCTAACTTCATTTCACACATGCCTGGAACAGGTAAAAGCACTTTTGCAAAGAAGCGTCGTGCAAAACGATTAGAAGTTTGTCATCGATGTGCTAGATGGACTTGTAATACACAATGTCGTTCTTTAGGAATGGTATCTATAAACCGTGAAGATAAAATACAATTCATTAAGGATGGCCTGAGTAAGGAGTCTTTAGATAATCTTCTATTGACTCTTGAGACGCATCCTAGTGGAGATGTGCATCGTGCAATTCATGATTTATGGCCACTATTTCATAAAGAACATGATCGACTTAGTCTTGGGAATCTGACTAAAAAAGACCCTGTTTGCCAGTTTTTAAGAAAACTGGATGGGAAGCCTATCCCCGACCCATAGAGGGCGTTTAAGCCGTTCTTGGACGTAAAACCAAGGGAAGATGTGAGCCACAATCACAACTACCTGTACATACACTTGTTTTTTTTTAAAAGTAAGTAAATAAATAAATAAAAAGAGAGAGAGAGTATGTGAGACTCTAGCTGGCCTACATATAGATGTTATGATTGCCTTTCTACTTTCTCATCTATAAAACCCTCTTTTCCTTCCTTTCATTTCTACTCAACCCATACATTCAACAAATACAGAAGTTTGTAGAAATGGCAAGTTCCTCAAGTCATCAAATAAGAAATATTTGTGTTTTTGGTGGATCTAGTCCTGGGAAAGAAAAGGAGTTTTTAGAATCAGCAAACCATCTTGGTCAGGTGCTAGCTGAGAGAAAGATTCATTTAGTGTATGGGGGAGGCAGTCTTGGGTTAATGGGAGGTGTGTCAATAGCTGCATTTTTAGGAGGTAGTCAAGTTTTAGGAGTCGTCCCTGAAGCTTTGGCACAAGGGGACATCATTGGAAAAACAATTGGCGAGGAACTTCAGGTCTCCACAATGTCGGCTCGAATGAATGCAATGTTTAACCATGCTGATGCTTTCATTGCTTTACCAGGTGGTCTAGGCACATTGGAAGAGATCTTTCATATTTCCTCTTGGGCTCAATTGCACATTCACCATAAACCCATAGGTTTGTTAAATGTTAATGGTTATTATGATAAGTTGTTGTCTTTTCTTGATCATGCTGTGGAACAGGAATTTCTAACATCTTCTGCACGACAAAACATAATCTCTGCTACTACTGCTGAACAATTGATTGACCAACTACAATCTTTCATTCCTGTAATTCATCCTTCCATGAGTCGCATAAATTGGTCATCTACGGGAAGCCGTAAAAAGCTTAGATTGGATTTGAGCCTTCATTTGTGAATTTTTGTGTCTTTTGGTTTTATTATTGTGTTTTTTTTTATTTCTTATTTTTGTTTTAGTGTGTTTCAGGTTTTGTCAGTGTTCGTTATTTCAGGTGATATCTTCTATACTCTATCTTTCTACCTTAGAACATTGAGGACAATGTCTCGTTTTGGTTGGGGGGAGAGGGTAGTAGTTGATAAAAAAAAAAATTGTTTTTCATTTCATAAAGCATGTGCATAATTGTTGTTACTAGGATGGCAGAGTAAAGGAGTTCTTTTGTTAAAGTGACTCTTGAGACGCATCTTAGTAACCATTCTTAACAAGGTCTATTATAATACTTCCTGAAATATTCAGGTTTACAAACTCTCGTATTGTTACCGCTTAATTCTGCTCATATACTTATTTAACATGTATTCTTAAACCTTAATTTACACACACACACTTTAACATATGATTGTGGGTTGCATATTGGATTATTACATTATTTATGTTCTTTTGTTAAAGGTAACAACTAAGGGAAAGGGATTGTATATAATTAAAAAAAAACATGAAAAAAAAAGAAAAAAAAAGAAAAAAAAATGATGATAATAAAAATGTAGATAAGTTTGGTTTCGTAGCCTCCCTAACCTAAGCAATTAAGCCCGAAGGGGTGTTTTAACACCTAATACCCTAAAGTCAACTGACTTGGGAGCTATTGGCCCAACGCTTGTTACATGGGTTGAGGAGAAAAGCTTAAGGCAATCAAACATTGCACTATCTACATATCAGTATCTGCGACCCGAGTTACTAAGCTCGTAGGGGTGTCTTAACACCTAATGCCCTAAGACCAACTGGTCTGGGAGTCATTAGCTGAAAGCTCGTTACATGGGTTAAAGATGCATGATGTTTTTAAAGTATATGTATATAGAGTTAAAAAAAAAAAAGACAAAAATAGTAATCCCAACCCAAGGAAGTTAACCTTAAACATTAGAACAAAAATTTTGTTTTCTTCCAAGAAAAGCCCCATAATTATGTGTTGATACATTGAGCACAAAAGAAAGGTTTATTAATATCTTGTTAAGTGGTATTGAGCAGATATATAAATTTAATGAGAGTTTGTTTATCTGGATAGATTAATGGAAGTTAAATGATGAATACCTTGCTTTGTGAAATTTGCAAATTGTTTTAACGCTTTAATTACTAGGGACTAGTAATAAGCTGGTTGGGGGGTGTGATTAGTACTTAAAAGTGCATTTTTATCATGGTTTTATATCATCATTTTGCACTTGAAGTATCAATAACTCCTTAACTAAAATATATTTTATAATAATGTATCTAATAATATAAGATACCTATAATTTGTGGTAAATGTCTATTTTTAATGCAGGTCTATCACATAAATAAAAGGATTGATTGATGACTTGAAGAACTTAAATTGCAAAGGCAAAGAGATGGTCGAACTTAGAAAAGAGATGTCGGTGCAATCCAAACCGGAACACTGTTCGGTAATTGGACCATATCTGGAGCTACATATCTCAGATTTAGGTCCAATTTATATGAATGGAAAGGTAAGACATAGGCCTACAACTTTCATATGGAGCCCAAGATCTAAAAAGGCCATTATCAAGTCCACATTGTAGCAACAACAAAGAAGCCCGAATCTGTCTTCCAACCCGAGCACTGTTCGGTATTTTGGCCATATCTGGAGTTCTAGAAGTCCAAATGAGCTGAATTTTTTACACAAGAAAGCTGAGACAATTGCCTACAACTTTCATGTTTGCACCTGGCTCCAGTTTTGACGTTATCAATGACGTTTTGGGCAGACAAGAGAAGATAAGGATTGTCACCAAGTCAAAAGTTGGCCACCCACTTATCAATTAGTCATCAAATCAATAGTTCCCAATTTTGGCCTATAAAAGGAGGCATTTGCCATGCATTGAGGCATCTTGGTTTTCAGATCAAGATCATGCTCTTCCTTTCTCTCTTTGTATTTTTTGTAATGTTTATGCTTTACTTTCATTAATATCAAGTGTATGCCTTTCATTTCCTTTCCTTTACTTAGTTAGCTTTTATGTTCTTATTTTGTTTATTTATTTTCCTTTCTTTCATTATGTCTAGCTAAGTTAATTATGTCAAGGTGAAAAGGTTACACTAATGGTGTGAGAATAAGTATAATGTAAACTTAATATGGACTTTAATGTTTGATACTAACATGTTTTATATTTGTTATCTTGTTCACTCTTTAATACTTTGCTTGTTAAATGACTAATCTTGATTTATGTTGTATAACACTTGGTACAACAAATGCTTGGCACTTTCATAGCCCATAATGTATGGTATAACCGACACCTGAGCTATGAAAGGAACTTGATTTGTTGTTAACATAAGTTATAATCATGAATGCTTGACGAGATTTACCAGTATTAGCATTAATTGAATAAGATGACTAATGTAATCATGTTAACAATATATAATCTGATTGGAACCTCCTTTGTGTGTGGTTTCCAATTCAATAATAAGAGTTTATACTATACTTGTTTGATATACCATTAGTGGAACCTCTAACCTTGACATTTGTTATTATTATTGTTTAATCCTTACATTAATATTTCATCTCTAAGTTCTTATCATCATCTTCTTCTTCTTCTTCTTCTCTTTCTTTATTATTATTATTATTATTATTATTATTATTATTATTATTGTTATTATTGTTATTATTATTAGTACTACTACTACTACTACTACTACTACTACTACTATTATTATTATTATTATTATTATTATTATTATTATCGTTATTACTATTATTGTTGTTTATAATTGTTGTTTATAATTTGTACAATTAACCTCCCTGTGGTTCGACCCCGGTCTTGCCGGGTTATTTATTACTTCGACACTTCTGCACTTGGGAGAAGACATCAATGTTTTCGTCGTGTCAATGAGTAAATAGAAGTGATGGTGGGGAATCATTCTTTTCTTTGCAATGTTCAGATTCAACCCCTTCCTTACCCTTAGAGATTAACTCATCATCTTTCTCACAAAGTTCAAGAGTGGGTTTTTTAATAACCTTACCACTGTGAAGAGTGATGACTAGTTTGACTTGATCCATATGTTGGCTTCCGGAACTACTTGTATTTGCATTGTACTGCCCCATGGGATTTTGTTGTGGTTGAGATGAAAACTTACCTTCCTCTTAGAAACTAAGAGTAGATGTTAATTTTACAAGAGTATCTTTAAAATTTGTCATGTTTTAAGCAAGTTGAGTATTGATTGTCTCTTGCTTTTCAATGAATGCATGCAATGTTTCCTCAAGATTTCTTCTAGAAGGTGAAGCATAAGGAGGTGCATATCCATAAGAATTTTGGAAATTATGTTGTACTTGAAATGGTGGTTGTGAAGTTTGTGCATTGTTGTTCTCACTCTTCCAACTAAAATTTGGGTGATTTCTCCAACCAGGGTTGTATGTTTGTGAGTATGGGTTGTGGTTGGCCCTTTGGAAACTATTTAAAGCTTGAGCTTGTTCTTGGAGACATTCCTTAAAAGAAGGCAAGGTTGGACAATCATTGGTAGAGTGTTCATTTGTTTCACAGATTTGACACACAATGTTTTCAACAGATTTTAATTGACCACTCCTTTTCAATTCTAGTGCCTCGACTTTTCTAGCTAAAGGTGCAAACTTAGCTTGAATGTCATGATCTTCTCTAAGATTGTACATACCTCCACTAAATGTATGAGGTTGAGTTTTACTCGGTGCCTCATAAGTACCCGCAGTGTCCCAATTTTGAGCATTTTCAACTAACAAGTCTAAGTACTCCATTGCTTCATCAGGATCGTTATCTTCAAAAGTTCCATTGCACATCAATTCAACCATTTGCCTATCTCTAGGTGTTAACCCTTCATAAGAACTTACCTCCTTGGAAACGACACCAAAAACTTGACACGACTAAAAGATTGATGTTTTCTCCCAAGTGCAGGAGTGCCGAAGTAATAAATAACTCGTCAAGACCGGGATCGAAACACAAGGAGGTTAATTGTACAAATTATAAACAACAATAATAACTACAACTATAATAACAATAATAGTAGTGGAAGTAGTAGTAGTAGTAGTAGTAGTAGTAGTACTAGTAGTAATAATAATAATAATAAAGAAAGAGAAGAAGAATGATATAAAACCACGATAAAAATGCACTTTTAAGTACTAATCACACCCCCCAACCAGCTTATTACTAGTCCCTAGTAATCAAAGCGTTAAAACAATTTGCAAATTTCACAAAGCAAGGTATTCATCATTTAACTTCCATTAATCTATCCAGATAAACAAACTCTCATTAAATTTATATATCTGCTCAATACCACTTAACAAGATATTAATAAACCTTTCTTTTGTGCTCAATGTATCAACACATAATTATGGGGCTTTTCTTGGAAGAAAACAAAATTTTTGTTCTAATGTTTAAGGTTAACTTCCTTGGGTTGGGATTATTATTTTTGTCTTCTTTTTTTTTCTTTTTTTTTTTAAAAAATCTATATACATATAATTTAAAAACATCATGCATCTTTAACCCATGTAACGAGCTTTCAGCTAATGACTCCCAGACTAGTGGGTCTCAGGGCATTAGGTGTTAAGACACCCCTACGAGCTTAGTAACTCGGGTCGCAGATACTGATATGTAGATAGTGCAATGTTTGATTCCCTTAAGCTTTTCTCCTCAACCCATGTAACAAGCGTTGGGCCAATAGCTCCCAAGTCAGTTGACTTTAGGGTATTAGGTGTTAAAACACCCCTTCGGGCTTAATTGCTTAGGTTAGGGAGGCTACGAAACCAAACTTATCTACATTTTTATTATCATCATTTTTTTTCTTTTTTTTTTCTTTTTTTTTTCTTTTTTTTTCTTTTTTTTTCATGTTTTTTTTTTAATTATATACAATCCCTTTCCCTTAGTTGTTACCTTTAACAAAAGAACATAAATAATGTAATAATCCAATATGCAACCCACAATCATATGTTAAAGTGTGTGTGTAAATTAAGGTTTAAGAATACATGTTAAATAAGTATATGAGCAGAATTAAGTGGTAACAATACGAGAGTTTGTAAACCTGAATATTTCAGGAAGTATTATAATTGACCTTGTTAAGAATGGTTACTAAGATGCGTCTCAAGAGTCACTTTAACAAAAGAACTCGTTTACTCTGCCATCCTAGTAACAACAATTATGCACATGCTTTATGAAATGAAAAACAATTTTTTTTTTATCAACTACTACCCTCTCCCCCCAACCAAAACGAGACATTGTCCTCAATGTTCTAAGGTAGAAAGATAGAGTATAAAAGATATCACCTGAAATAAGGAACACTGACAAAACCTAAAACACACTGAAACAAAAATAAGAAATAATAAAACACAATAATAAAACCAAAAGACACAAGTTTTTACAAACAAAAAAAAAATTCAAATCGCAGTTGTGATTGTGGCTCACATCTTCCCTTGGTTTTACGTCCAAGAACAGCTTAAACGCCCTCAATGGGTCGGGGATAGGCTTCCCATCCAGTTTTTTTAAAAACTGGCAAACATGATCTTTTTTAGTCAGATTCCCAAGACTATGCCAAGTATGTTCTTTATGAAAATGGGTTCATAAGTCATGAATTACATGATACTTATCTCGATTATGATGAGACTTAAGAGTCAATAGAAGATTATCTAAAGACTCTCTGTGTTTTGAAATAAATCCCACCTTCTGACAATTTTCACAGTTTTTGCGGAATGCATCTGACTCTTTGAATATGATGGGCCAGTAAAATCAACTTTGTAAGATTTCTACAATCCTCTTTTTTTATGAGAAATGATCCCCACAAGCCTTAGAGTAACAAAATTTAATGAAATTACTTACCTCATTGTCGAGAATGCATTTTTGAAATATTTGATCAGGACAAGTAAGAGTCATCCCAATAAAAATTTTGCTCGTTGCTCAAAAAATTTCTTTTGTCTTCAATACTCCAATGAGTTGGCAAAAATCCTGAAGCAAGAAAATTGATATTTTTAGCAAACCAAGGCATTGAATTAAGAGAAAGTAGAGATTCATCAGGAAAGTAATCATCGATTGGTGTGATGTCGGGTGTCGAATCTGTTGTCACTTTTGATAAAAGATTCGCATCAACCTTTTCGATACCTTTTTCATCCTCGATTTCTTCCTGATTGGTCATGGCATGAGAAAATAAAAGTGCTGGCGGAGAATCAGTCGTTTCTTTGCAATTTTCAGATTGATCCCCTTCCTTACCCTTAGAGATTGACTCATCATCTTTCTCATAAGGTTCAAGAGAGGGTTTTTCAATAACCTTACCACTGCGTAGAGTAGTGACTGATTTGACTTGATCCATATGTTGGCTTCCGGAACTACTTGCATTTGCATTATATTGCCCTTTGGGATTTTGTTGTGTTTGAGATGGAAACTTACCTTTCTCTTGGAAACTGAGAGCAGATGTTAATTTAGCAAGAGTATCTTTAAAATCTGTCATGTTTTGAACAAGTTGAGTATTAATTGTCTCTTGCTTTTCAATGAATGCATGCAATGTTTCCTCAAGATTTCTTCTAGAAGGTCGAGCATAAGAAGGTGCATATCCATGAGAATTTTGGAAATTATGGTGTGCTTGAAACGGTGGTTGTGAAGTTTGTGCATTGTTGTTCTCACTCTTCCAACTGAAATTTGGGTGATTCCTCCAACCAGGGTTGAATGTTTGGGAGTATGGGTTGTGGTTGGCCCTTTGAAAACTCTTTAAAGCATGGGCTTGTTTATGGAGACATTCCTTAAAAGAAGGCAAGGTTGGACAATCGTTGGTTGAGTGTTCATTTGTTTCACAGATTTGACACACAATGTTTTCAACAGATTTTAATTGACCACTCTTTTTTAATTCTAGTACCTCGACTTTTCAAGCTAAAGATGCAAACTTGGCTTGAAGGTCATGATCTTCCCTAAGGTTGTACATACCTCCACTAGATGTATGAGGTTGAGTTTTACTCGGTGCCTCATAAGTACCCGCGGTGTCCCAATTTTGAGCATTTTCAGCTAACAAGTCTAAGTACTCCATTGCTTCATCAGGGTCTTTATCTTTGAAAGTTCCATTGCACATCAATTCAACCATTTGCCTATCTTTAGGTGTTAACCCTTCATAGAAATGTGAAACCAATCTCCATGTTTCAAAACCATGATGAGGGCAAGTACTAAGCAAGTCTCGATATCTATCCCAACATTTGTAAAATGTTTCTCCTGGTTTTTGAGTGAAAGTGGTGATTTGTCTCTTGAAAGAGTTTGTTCTATGAGATGGGAAAAACTTCTTTAAAAACTGTTGTTGCATTTCATCCCAAGCACGAATGGATCCTGGTCTTAAATTTTATAGCCATGTTTTAGCTTTATCTTTTAATGAAAAAGGAAAAAGCTTTAATCTGATGGTGTTCATGCTACAATTTAAGTTATTATATGTGTTGCACACCTCCTCAAATTCCCTTAAATGCAAGTATGGATTTTCCAATTCTAAACCATGAAAAGATGGTAAAAGTTGAATAATACCTGGTTTAAAATTAAAATGAGATGCATCGGGAGGAAAAACTATGCATGATGGTGCACTTGTTCTTGTGGGATTCATATGGTCTCTAAGTGTTCTAGCACGGTTATTCTTATTATTCTCATTTTGAAGTGATTGATTATCTTCTTCGGCCATATTTTCTGAAAATGATGAGGATATCCTACAAAGTCTACCACTTGATGTACGTGACCACACTCTCATGCACGTGTAGGAATAAAATAAAAGGAAGAAGAAAACAAAAGAAGAAGGAAGAAAACAAAATAAGGAGAAACAAAATAAAAGAGACAAAGTTATATATAAGAAAAGTGAAAAGAGAAAATAAAATAAATATTATAATTTATACAAGGACTTACCTCCCCGGCAACGGCGCCAAAAACTTGACACGACTAAAAGGTTGATGTCTTCTCCCAAGTGCATGAGTGTCGAAGTAATAAATAACCCGGCAAGACCGGGGTCGAACCACAGGGAGGTTAATTGTACAAATTATAAATGACAATAGTACAATAACAACAACAACAACAACAACAACAACAACAACAACAACAATGACAATAATAACAACAATGACAATAACAATAATAACTATAATAATAATAATAATAATAATAGTAGTAGTAGTAGTAATAATAATAATAATAATAATAATAATAATAAAGAAAGAGAAGAAGAAGATGATGATGAGAACTTGGAGATGGAAAATTAATGTAAGGATTAAACAATAATAATAACAAATGTCAAGGTTAGAGGTTCCACTAATGGTATATCAAACAAGTATAGTATAAACTCTTAGTATTGAATTGGAAACCACACACAAAGGAGGTTCCAATCAGCTTATATATTGTTAACATGATTACATTAGTCATCTTATTCAATTAATGCTAATACTTGTAAATCTCGTCAAGCATTCATGATTATAACTTATGTTAACAACAAATCAAGTTCCTTTCATAGCTCAGGTGTCGGTTATACCATACATTATGGGCTATGAAAGTGCCAAGCATTTGTTGTACCAAGTGTTATACAACATAAATCAAGATTAATCATTTAACAAGCAAAGTATTAAAGAGTGAACAAGATAACAAATATAAAACATGTTAGTATCAAACATTAAAGTCCATATTAAGTTTACACTATACTTATTCTTACACCATTAGTGTAACCTTTTCACCTTGACATAATTAACTTAGCTAGACATAATGAAAGAAAGTAAAATAGATAAACAAGATAAGAACATAAAAGTTAACTAAGTAAAGGAAAGAAAATGAAAGGCATAAACTTAATATTAATGAAAGCAAAGCATAAACATTACAAAAAAATACAAAGAGAGAAAGGAAGAGCATGATCTTGATCTGAACACCAAGATGCCTAAATGCATGGCAAATGCCTCCTTTTATAGGCCAAAATTGGGAACTATTGATTTGATGACTAATTGATGAGTGGGTGGCCAATCCTTGACTTAGTGACAATCCTTATCTTCTCTTGTCTGCCCAAAACGTCATTGATAATGTCAAAATTGGAGCCAGTTGTAACATGAAAGTTGTAGGCAATTGTCTCTGCTTTTTTGTGTAAAAAATTCAGCTCATTTGGACTTCTAGAACTCCAGATATGGCCAAAATACTGAACAGTGCTCGGGCTGGAAGACAGATTCAGGCTTCTTTGTTGTTGCTACAATTTGGACTTAATAATGGCCTTTTTAGATCTTGGGCTCCATATGAAAGTTGTAGGCCTTTGTCTTACCTTTCCATCCATATAAATTGGACCTAAATCTAAGATCTGTAGCTCCAGATATGATCCAATTACCGAACAGTGTTCCGGTTTGGATTGCACCGACATCTCTTTTCTAAGTTTGACCATCTCTTTATCCTTGCAATTTAAGTTCTTCAAGTCATTAATCAATCCTTTCATTTATGTGATAGGCCTGCATTAAAAATAGACATTTACCATAAATTATAGGTATCTTATATTATTAGATATATTATTTTAAAACATGCTTTAGTTAAGGAGTTATTGATACTTCAAGTGCAAAATGATGATATAAAACCACGATAAAAATGCACTTTTAAGTACTAATCACATATCTATGGAACAACTACTCTTAAAGATAGAAGAAAGCATTATTTTTAGTTTGTAGAGAGAAGAGTTTGTGTTTCTTCACTTCTAACTGCTACCTCCTTTCTGCCCTCTTTCCCTTCTATCTTTCTTTATATATGCTAAGAAACCCTCATCCCTATTTTACAAAATAGTCCTCTCTTAAGTTGATAGTTTACATTTAAGTACTTCAATAACTATTTTTCTAAAAAAAAGAATTAGCCTTGCATGAAATCTTCAAGCTTTGACTTAGAGGAGCTAAATTGATGAAATAAAAACTTGGATATCTGTTTAGATGCTTTAGAATGTAATTTGGACACGTTTCTTCATAAAATCTATATGCTAGTAAAATTCATTTGTCATCTTTGAAAAATCATATCTTCCTCATATGACATTTTTTTTGGCTGAAATTTAAAGCATTTATAGAACTTTGTGTCAAGAATCCAAAAAAATTGAGTTTGCATCAATTGACTTCTATAGCTCCAGCTATTGAATTTTGAATGGACAAAGGTCAACATTGGCAGAATGCGAGATTTGATTTTGAAGGATGTGATTTCCATGATCTTTCTTTTTTCATTTTTCTTACATTAAATTTCCAAAAAGGTATGGATGTTAGCTTTTTAGTGCCACTTGAATCACTTCATTTTGACCTCTAGAACTCACGATTTGCACAAAA
Source organism: Populus pruinosa (assembly GCA_026413675.1). NCBI lineage: Eukaryota > Viridiplantae > Streptophyta > Magnoliopsida > Malpighiales > Salicaceae > Populus > Populus pruinosa. The sequence continues at coordinate 6,343,708 of CM048606.1, forward strand.
CATCGACTAAACATCAAATCTGTCAATTACCTCTAATTTACTCCTTTTTGCATTTTTCATCCAAAAGTACCTTTAAAACATAAAATAAAGAATATCAAGGCATTTTATATATATAACATGGGTAAAACATTAGTTAAATGTGGGTGAAACTATCGACTAATATGGTTACATCAAATACCCCCCCACATAACTCTTGCTCGTCCTCGAGAAAGTACATATAAAATCAAATTGAAAATAATATGATGAATCTCTTAATCTCTCATCAATGTCCAAGAATATATGCATTATAAATAAGAATACAATCAAGAAGGATAAATAGTATAAATTTTCATGAATTCATTTACATGCAAACTTCAAAAGTTAATTAATTGTCGAGATTTAAATGAAATCTATGTCATGCCAAAGTGATAGGTCCTCTCATTGATATACACTCTAACTCTCACATGTTTAAGGTTTATGTGTTTGAATCTCTCAAATTCAATCAATGAATATGTTCTACCATAAGCTTGCTTTTCAATCTCATCTCCATTACTAACATATTACAATGAATATGTTCTACCATAAGTTTGCTTTTCAATCTCATCTTCATTACTAACATATTACAAACAATGCATGAATCAAAAGGTCTTATTTTTTGGTAGGTTAAGGTGAGGAAAAAGAAAGTAAAAGAAAAGGTTCAAACCAAAGAAAGTAGAGCATTCTAAAAAAAATTATATTTCAAACAAGATATTCCATCAAAGCACATAAGTTTTTCATTTTTAATCACCAATGCTTAATTTCTTTGGATTTCAAGCTCTTTCAACATAAAAACTTAAGAACATAAAGGAATAATCTTTATTTATTTATTATTTATTTTATTTTATTTTATTTTATTTTATTTTCACCTTTGACATTTTTGCCCATCTTTTTATCAAGCATCACGTCTTCTTTCTTTTCACATAATTTCCACCCATTATTCCATGAGATCTCATAAGTATATGCTCTACTAATCCTTGGCAAAGAGAAAAGAAAAACATATAAAAATTTCAAGCTTATATATAGATAAAGCAAACAAAAGATAAACAAGCTCAAAATGGGCTCACTAAAGATAATATGCTTTAGGTTGGCTTTTTGGCTCTAGTAGTTAAAGTTCCTAATGCCTTTATCATCTTCATGTATATGTGTAATGTAAATGTAATCTCAACAAGATATGAAGCAAGTTCTAGAGATATATATTATTGAAAAAATACACAATCAAAGAATATAATGTTGAAGGCTTAAAGGCTTGCATTGTTTTAACACTATAAAGTTAACATGGCATATTCTCAAAGTCAATTCCTAAACCAATTAAACCTTAAAACTTGCATGCACACTCCTTCATTTGATTTATATCTCTATCTATCTCAATTAATTCTCATATGTAATACTCACATTCTCATAAACCAATAGGAGTTCAAAAGATTAAACATAGAAATTTTTTGTTTTTTTGGAACAAAAAAAAACAAAATAAGAAAACTAACAATCTCCCAATACCCCCACACTTAAAACACAACATTGTCCTCAATGTTGAAATAAAAGAAAAGGAATATAGGAGAATGATAAAAATAAAGTAAAATGTGAAAAATAAAAGATTAAGGGAAAGAAAGCAAATTTTTTTTTAATGATGGGTTGCCTCCTAATAAGTGCTTTTGTTTTATGTCATTGGCTCAATATGTTGCATGCTCATTCTTCATAGATTGGTTCAGCTAACTCCAAAGAAGCGGTGAGTTCTACCATCCAACCTTCATAGAAAGGTTTCAAGCGATAAATAACCCGGCAAGACCGGGGTCGAACCACAAGGAGGTTAATTATACAAATTATAAATAACAATAATCCAACAATAATAACAATAACAATAACAATAATAATAACAATAATAATAATAATAATAATAATAATAATAATAATAATAATAATAATAATAATAGTAGTAGTAGTAGTAGTAGTAGTAATAAAGAAAAAGAAGGAGAAGAAGAAGAAGAAGATAAGAACTTTGAGAAGGAATATTAATGTAACGATTAAACAATGATAATAACAAATGTCAAGGTTAGAGATTCCACTAATGGTATGCCAGACAAGTATAATATAAACTCTTATTATTCAATTGGAAACCACACACAAAGGAGGTTCCAATCAGATTATAGATTATTACCATGATTACATTAGTCATCTTATTCGATTAATGCTAATACTTGTAAATCTCGTTAAGCATTCATGATTATAACTTATGTTAACAACAAATTAAGTTACTTTCATAGCTCAGGTGCCGGTTATACCATACAGTATAGGCTATGAAAGTGTCAAGCATTTGTTGTACCAAGTGTTATACAATATAAATTAAGATTAGTTATTTAACAAGCAAAGTATTAAAGAGTGAACAAGATAACAAATATAAAACATGTTAGTATCAAACATTAAAGTCCATATTAAGTTTACACTATACTTATTCTTACACCATTAGTGTAACCTTTTCACCTTGACATAATAAACTTAGCTAGACATAATGAAAGAAAGAAAAATAAATAAACAAAATAAGAACATGAATAAGATTAAAGTTAACTAAGTAAGTGAAAGGAAATGAAAGGCATAAACATGATATTAATGAAAGCAAAGCATAAACATTACAAAAAATACAAAGAGAGAAAGAAAGAGCATGATCTTGATCTAGACACCAAGATGCCTAAATGCATGGCAAATGCCTCCTTTTATAGGCCAAAATTGGGAACTATTGATTTGATGACTAATTGATGAGTGGGTGGCCAATCCTTGACTTGGTGACAATTCTTATCTTCTCTTGTCTGCCCAAAATGTCATTAATAACGTCAAAATTGGAGCCACTAAAAAACATAACAGTTGTAGGAAATTATCTCAGCTTTCTTGTGTAAAACATTCAGCTCATTTGGACTTTTAGAACTCCAGATATGGCTAAAATACTGAACAGTGCTCGGGTTGGAGGACAGATTCGGGCTTCTTTGTTGTTGCTACAATTTGGACTTGAAAATGGCCTTTTTAGATCTTGGGCTCCATATGAAAGTTGTAGGCCTATGTCTTACCTTTCCATCCATATAAAGTAAACCTAAATATGAGATCTATAGCTCTAGATATGACCCAATTACCAAACAGTGTTTCGGTTTGGATTGCACCAACATCTCTTTTCTAATTTTGGTCATCTCTTTGCCGTTGCAATTTAAGTTCTTAAAGTCATCAATCAATCCTTTTATTTATATGATAGGCCTGCATTTAAAATGAACATTTACCATAAATTAAAGGTATCTTATATTATTAGATATATTATTATAAAATATGCTTTAGTTAAGGAGTTATTGATACTTCAAGTGCAAAATGATGATATAAAACTATGATAAAAATGCACTTTTAAGTACTAATCACACACCAAGTAAGCAAACAAAACTACAATCTACAAGTTGTATTACAATGCTAGTTTTATTCAAAGGCTCAAGACTAAGAATATCATAAACATGTTTGAGCATAACACTAATGGATGCACCTAAATCACACAAGGCCCTTTTGAAACTAGCATTACCAATAACGCATGGGATAGTAAACGCACCTTAATCCTTTTGCTTCAAAGGCATACTCTTTTGAACAACAACAGATACAACTTCACCCATATTTACCATTTCATGACCTTTTAGTTTGAAAACTCTCTTAGTAGTACACAACTCCTTCAAAAATTTGGCATACTTAGGTATTTGCTTGATAGCATCGAGTAAAGGACTGTTGAGTTCTACTTTCTTGAAACCTTTAAAATCACTTTTTCTTTGTCCTCTTTCTTTGACCTAGAAGAACTCACGAGAAAGGGTGGAATTGTTTTAAAACTAGTATTCATTGAGTGAGGAGTTATCTTTGGAGTGTTGGTCGATGTTTTAGTTTATAGAGGAGGAGGTGATCCTTCTTTGTACACAATTTGGTTTTTATCTTGATTAATACTTAAAAGTACATTTTTATCAAGGTTTTATATCATTATTTTGCACTTGAAGTATCAATAACTCATTCACTAAAGCATGTTTTATAATAATATATCTAATAATAAAAGATACCTTTAATTTGTGGTAAATATTCATTTTAAATGCAGGCCTATCACATAAATGAAAGGATTGATTGATGAATTTAAGAACTGAAATTGAAAGGATAAAGAGATGGCCAAACTTAGAAAAGAGATGTTGTTACAATCCAAATCGAAACATTGTTCGGTAATTGGGTCATATCTGGAGTTCTAAAAGTCGAAATAAGCTGAATTTTTACACAAGAAGCTGAGACAATTGGCTACAACTTTCATGTTACAACTGGCTCTAATTTTGACGTTATCAATGACGTTTTGGGCAGACAAGAGAAGATAAGGATTGTCACCACGTCAAAAGTTGGCCACCCACTCATCAATTAGTCATCAAATCAATAGTTCCCAATTTTGGCCTATAAAAGGAGGCATTTGCCATGCATTTAGGCATCTTGGTTTCCAGATCAAGATCATGCTCTTCCTTTCTCTCTTTGTATTTTTTGTAATGTTTATGCTTTACTTTCATTAATATCAAGTTTATGCCTTTCATTTCCTTTTCTTTATTTAGCTAACTTTTATGTTCTTATTTTGTTTATCTATTTTGCTTTCTTTCATTATGTCTAGCTAAGTTAATTATGTCAAGGTGAAAAGGTTACACTAATGGTGTGAGAATAAGTATAATGTAAACTTAATATGGACTTTAATGTTTGATACTAACATGTTTTAATAAGTATAATGATACTATCATGGTGTCCAGATCAAGGTCATGCTCTTACTTTGCTTGTTAAATGACTAATCTTGATTTATATTGTATAACACTTGGTACAACAAATGCTTAACAAGATTTACATAAGTTCATACTGTATGGTATAACCGACACCTGAGCTATGAAAGGAACTTGATTTGTTGTTAACATAACTTATAATCATGAATGCTTGACGAGATTTACAAGTATTAACATCAATCGAATAAGATGACTAATGTAATCATGTTAACAATCTATAATCTGATTGGAACCTCCTTTATGTGTGGTTTCCAATTGAATAATAAGAGTTTATACTATACTTGTTTGACATACCATTAGTGGATCCTCTAAACTTGACATTATTTGTTATCATTGTTTAATCCTTACGTTAATTTTTCATCTCAAAGTTCTTATCAACTTTTCTTCTTCTTCTTCTTCTTCTTTATTATTGTTATTATTATTATTATTAGTATTATTACTATTACTACTAGTAGTAGTAGTAGTAGTAGTATTGGTATTATTATTGCTACTATTATTATTATTGTTGTTGTTATTGTTACTATTGTTATTGTTTATAATTGTTGTTTATAATTTTTACAATTAACCTCCATGTGGTTCAACCCCGGTCTTACTGGGTTATTTATTACTTCGACACTCCTGTACTTGGGAGAAGACAACAACAATCTTTTGGTTGTGTCAAGTTTTTGGCGTCGTTGCTGGGGAGGTAAGTTTTGTGTAAATTATAATATTTATTTTATTTTCACTTTTTACTTTTCTTGTATATAACTTTGTTTCTTTTCTCTTGCTTCTTCTCCTTTTGTTTTCTTTTTTTTTATTCTATTCCTACACGTGTATGAGAGTGTGGTCACGTACATCAAGTGGTAGACTTTGTAGGGTATCTTCATCATTTTCAGAAAATATGGCCGAAGAAGATAATCAATCACTTCATAATGAGAATAACCGTGGTAGAACACTTAGAGACCACATGAATCCCACAAGAACAAGTGCACTATCATGCATAGTTTTTCCTCCTGATGCTTCTCATTTTAATTTTAAGCCAGACATTATTCAACTTTTACCTTCTTTTCATGACTTAAAATTGGAAAATTCATACTTGCATTTAAGGGAATTTGAGGAGGTCTGCAACACATAATAATTTAAATTGTAGCATAAACACCATCAGATTAAAGCTTTTTCCTTTTTCATTAAAAGATAAAGCTAAAACATGGCTATAAAATTTAAGACCAGGATCCATTCATGCTTGGGATGAAATGCAACAACAGTTTTTGAAGAAGTTTTTCCCATCTTACAGAATAAACTCTTTCAAAAGACAAATCACTACTTTCACTCAAAAACCAGGAGAAACATTTTACCAATGTTGGGATAGGTATCGAGACTTGCTTAGTACTTGCCCTCGTCATGGTTTTGAAACATGGAGATTGGTTTCATATTTTTATGAAGGGTTAACACCTAGAGATAGGCAAATGGTTGAATTGATGTGCAATGGAACTTTTGAAGATAAAGATCCTGGTGAAGCAATGGAGTACTTAGACTTGTTAGCTGAAAATGCTCAAAATTGGGACACCGTGGGTACTTATGAGGCATCGAGTAAAACTCAAGCTCATACATCTAATGGAGGTATGCACAACTTTATGGAAGATCATAAACTTCAAGCCAAGTTTGCATGTTTAGCTAGAAAAGTCGAGGCACTAGAATTGAAAAGGAGTGGTCAATTAAAATCTGTTGAAAACATTGTGTGTCAAATATGTGAAACAAATGAACACTCAACCAATAACTGTCCAACTTTGCCTTCTTTTAAGGAATGTCTTCATGAACAAGCCCATGCTTTAAACAGTCTCCAAAGGGCCAACCATAACCCATACTCACAAACATACAATCCTGGTTGGAGAAATCACCTAAATTTTAGTTAGAAGAGTGAGAACAACAATGTACAAACTTCACAACTGACACGACGAAAAGATTGATGTCTTCTCCTAAGTGCAGGAGTGTCGAAGTAATAAATAACCCGGCAAGACCGGGGTCGAACCACAGAGAGGTTAATTATACAAATTATAAATAACAATAATACAACAGCAATAACAATAACAATAATAGTAATAATAATAATAATAATAATAATAATAATAATAATAATAATAATAATAATAATAATAATAATAGTACCAATAATAATAATAATAATAATAATAATAAAAATAAAAATAATAATAATAATAATAATAATAATAATAATAATAATAATAATAATAATAAAGAAAGAGAAGAAGAAGATGATGATGATGATGAGAACTTAGAGATGAAATATTAATGTAAGGATTAAACAATAATAATAACAAATGTCAAGGTTAGAGGTTCTACTAATGGTATATCAAACAAGTATAGTATAAACTCTTATTATTGAATTGGAAACCACACACAAAGAAGGTTCCAATCAGATTATATATTGTTAACATGATTACATTAGTCAGCTTATTCGATTAATGCTAATACTTGTAAATCTCGTCAAGCATTCATGATTATAACTTATGTTAACAACAAATCAAGTTCCTTTCATAGCTCAGGTGTCGGTTATACCATACATTATGGGCTATGAAAGTGCCAAGCATTTGTTGTACCAAGTGTTATACAACATAAATCAAGATTAATCATTTAACAAGCAAAGTATTAAAGAGTGAACAAGATAACAAATATAAAACATGTTAGTATCAAACATTAAAGTCCATATTAAGTTTACACTATACTTATTCTTACACCATTAGTGTAACCTTTTCACCTTGACATAATTAACTTAGCTAGACATAATTAAAGAAATAAAAATAGATAAACAAAATAAGAACATAAAAGTTAACTAAGTAAAGGAAAGGAAATGAAAGGCATAAACTTAATATTAATGAAAACAAAGCATAAAAAATACAAAGAGAGAAAGGAAGAGCATGATCTTGATCTGGAAACCAAGATGCCTCAATGAATGGCAAATGCCTCCTTTTATAGGCTAAAATTGGGAACTATTGATTTGATGACTAATTGATAAGTGGATGGCCAACTTTTGACTTGGTAACAATCCTTATCTTCTCTTGTCTGCCCAAAACGTCATTGATAAAGTCAAAATTAGAGCCAGCTGAAAACATGCAAGTTGTAGGCAATTGTCTCAGCTTTCTTGTGTAAAAAATTCAGCTCATTTAGACTTCTAGAACTCCAGATATGGCCAAAATACCGAACAGTGCTTGGGCTGGAAGACAGATTCGGGCTTCTTTGTTGTTGCTACAATTTGGACTTCAAAATGGCCTTTTTAGATCTTGGGCTCCATATGAAAGTTGTAGGCCTATGTCTTATCTTTCCATCCATATAAAGTGGACCTAAATCTGAGATATATAACTCCAGATATGACCCAATTACCGAACAGTATTCCGGTTTGGATTGCACCGACATGTCTTTTCTAAGTTTGGCCATCTCTTTATCCTTGCAATTTAAGTTCTTCAAGTCATCAATCAATCCTTTCATTTATATGATAGGCCTGCATTAAAAATAGACATTTACCACAAATTATAGGTATCTTATATTATTAGATACATTATTATAAAACATATTTTAGTTAAGGAGTTATTGATACTTCAAGTGCAAAATGATGATATAAAACCATGATAAAAATGCACTTTTAAGTACTAATCACACCCCCCCAATCAGCTTATTACTAGTCCCTAGTAATCAAAGCGTTAAAACAATTTGCAAATTTCACAAAGCAAGGTATTCATCATTTAACTTCCACTAATCAATCCAGATAAACAAACTCTCAATACCACTTAACAAGATATTAATAAACCTTTCTTTTGTGCTCAATGTATCAACACATAATTATGGGGCTTTTCTTGGAAGAAAACAAAATTTTTGTTCTAATGTTTAAGGTTAACTTCCATGGGTTGGGATTATTATTTTTGTCTTTTTTTTTTGTCTTTTAAAAAAAAAATATATATACATATAATTTAAAAACATCATGCATCTTTAACCCATGTAGCGAGCTTTCAGCTAATAACTCCCAGACCAGTTGGTCTTAGGGCATTAGGTGTTAAGACACCCCAACGAGCTTAGTAACTCGGGTCGCAGATACTGATATGTAGATAGTCCAATGTTTGATTCCCTTAAGCTTTTCTCCTCAACCCATGTAACAAGCATTGGGCCAATAACTCCCAAGTCAGTTGACTTTAGGGTATTAGGTGTTAAAACACCCCTTCGGGCTTAATTGCTTAGGTTAGGGAGGCTACGAAACCAAACTTATCTACATTTTTATTATCATCATTTTTTTTCTTTTTTTTCTTTTTTTTTCATGTTTTTTTTTATTATATAGAATCCCTTTCCCTTAGTTGTTACCTTTAACAAAAGAACATAAATAATGTAATAATCCAATATGCAACCCACAATCATATGTTAAAGTGTGTGTGTGTAAATTAAGGTTTAAGAATACATGTTAAATAAGTATATGAGCAGAATTAAGTGGTAACAATACGAGAGTTTGTAAACCTGAATATTTCAGGAAGTATTATAATAGACCTTGTTAAGAATGGTTACTAAGATGCGTCTCAAGAGTCACTTTAACAAAAGAACTCCTTTACTCTACCATCCTAGTAACAACAATTATGCACATGCTTTATGAAATGAAAAACAATTTTTTTTTTGTATCAACTACTACCCTCTCCCCCAAACCAAAATGAGACATTGTCCTCAATGTTCTAAGGTAGAAAGATAGAGTATAGAAGATATCACCTGAAATAACGAACACTGACAAAACCTGAAACACACTGAAATAAAAATAAGAAATAACAAAACACAATAATAAAACCAAAAGACACAAAAATTCACAAATGAAGGCTCAAATCCAATCTAAGCTTTTTACGGCTTCCCGTAGATGACCAATTTATGCGACTCATGGAAGGATCAATCACAGGAGTGAAAGATTGTAGTTGGTCAATCAATTGTTCAGCTGTAGTAGCAGAGATTATGATTTGGCGTGCAGAAGATGTTAGAAATTCCTGTTCCACAGCATAATCAAGAAAAGACAACAACTTAGCATAATAACCATTAACATTTAACAAACCAATGGGTTTATGGTGAATGTGCAATTGAGCCCAAGAGGAAATATGAAAGATCTCTTCCAATGTGCCTAGACCACCTGGTAAAGCAATGAAAGCATCAGCATGGTTAAACATTGCATTCATTCGAGTTGACATTATAGAGACCTGAAGTTCCTCTCCAATTGTTTTTCCAATGATGTCCCCTTGTGCCAAAGCTTCAGGGACGACTCCTAAAACTTGACTACCTCCTAAAAATGCAGCTATTGACACACCTCCCATTAACCCAAGACTGCCTCCCCCATACACTAAATGAATCTTTCTCTCAGCTAGCACCTGACCAAGATGATTTGCTGATTCTAAAAACTCCTTTTCTTTCCCAGGACTAGATCCACCGAAAACACAAATATTTCTTATATGATGACTTGAGGAACTTGCCATTTCTACACACTTCTGTATTTGTTGAATGTATGGGTTGAGTAGAAATGAAAGGAAGGAAGAGAGGGTTTTATAGATGAGAAATTAGAAAGGCAATCATAACACCTATATGTAGGCCAGCTGGAGTCTCACACTCTCTCTCTCTTTTTATTTGTTTATTTATTTACTTTTGAAAAAGCATGTGTATGTACAGGTAGTTGTGATTGTGGCTCACATCTTCCCTTGGTTTTACATCCAAGAACGGCTTAAACGCCCTCTATGGGTCGGGGATAGGCTTCCCATCCAGTTTTTTTCTTAAAAACTGGCAAACAGGGTCTTTTTTAGTCAGATTCCCAAGACTAAGTCGATCATGTTCTCTATGAAATAGTGGCCATAAATCATGAATTGCACGATGCACATCTCCACTAGGATGCGTCTCAAGAGTCAATAGAAGATTATCTAAAGACTCCTTACTCAGGCCATCCTTAATGAATTGTATTTTATCTTCACGGTTTATAGATATCATTCCTAAAGAACGACATTGTGTATTACAAGTCCATCTAGCACATCGATGACAGACTTCTAGTCATTTTGCACGACGCTTCTTTGCAAAAGTGCTTTTACCTGTTCCAGGCATATGTGAAATAAAGAAATTAGAGGACTCACCTGATAATCGGACCTTTGCTTCAATCAACCAGCGAATATCTTCAGGAATTCCATGATTCATTAACAATCTCAATCTTGCACATCTAGCACGGTAAATTTTTCTAATCGCATTCTAAGGCAGAGCGGGAAAATACTTTTTCAATTTTTCAAGATTAGTGTCCATTTTCAAATGAGAATTGGAAGAGAGCTTCGAAGAATTGCACAGATATATACACAGATATCAGTAATTGTGGGAAACTGAAAGAACCGACTTAAGTCACGGAGTACCGTTATCCGTCATTTGACCGGGGTGAGAGAAACTAGCAAAAATCACTCAAAAAGAAACACAAAAACAATGTGAGAAAAAAAATCAACCTTTATCTACAAGATCATTCCAAGCAGTTGATTCATTTTTATTAGGAAAATTATCAAAGTAAGTTTTCAAACGATGTCCATTTTCCTTAAAATCATTGTCATTCATTGAATTCTCAATATCACAGGCCCCATAAGGATTGCTCCATCTTGGTCTTAGCTCTCTAGGGAATGCATAAAGTTGAGAATTATAAAACAAAACTTTTTGACCAGTATCAATTTTTTGACAATTTTCACAAGTTTCGCAGAATGCATGCGTGTCCTTGAACATGGTGGGCCAATAAAATCCATTTTGAAAGATTTTTGCAGCTGTCTTTTTTGACGAGAAATAACTTCCACATGCTTCAGAATGACAAAGTTTAATGACACTACTTACCTCATTATCGGGAATGAATCTTTGAAATATTTGATCAGGACAATATTTGAATAAGTTAGGGTCATCACAATAAAAGTTCTTCACTTCGTTCAAAAACTTTTCTTTGTCTTGGGTACTCCAATCAGCTGGCAAATCTCCTAAAGTAAGAAAATTGATATTTTTATCATACCAAGGCATTGAACTAAGAGAAAGTAAGGATTCGTTAGGAAAGCAATCATCGATTGGTGTGATGTTAGATGTCGAATCTGTTGTTAATGTTGACAGAAGATTTGCATCAACATTTTCGGTGTTTGTTTCATCCGTGATTTCTTCCTCAGAATAAATCATTTGCAAATCTTCAGTTTCATCCAATTCATTTTTACTTAAAGTAGATTCAAGTTGATCATAAACTAATTCATCAATATGATCTACTTCTTGTAAATCATTATCATCTCCAGGTTGCTTGCAAATGTTGAAAATATTCATCTCCAATGTCATGTTTCCAAATGATAGCTTCATCAGTCCATTCCTACAATTAATCAATGCGTTAGAAGTTGCAAGAAATGGACGTCCTAAAATAACAGGAAATGAATTACATGCTTCAACAGGTTCTGTGTCCAAGACAATAAAATCCACAAGATAAATGAATTTATTGACTTGTACTAACACATCTTCAATTATTCCTCTAGGCACTTTTACAGATCTATCGGCAAGTAAAAGAGATATAGAAGTTGGTTTTAACTCACCTAGATTGAGACTCTGAAAAACTGAATATGGAAGTAGATTCACACTAGCACCAAGATCAAGTAAGGCTTTTTCAATTTTATGGTCTCCAATAAAGCAAGAAATTGTAGGACAACCAGGGTCTTTATATTTCAAAGCATTATTGTTTTGAAGAATAACACTTACTTGTTCGGCTAGAAAGGCTTTCTTTTTCACATTCAGTTTCCTCTTCACAATGCATAGATCTTTCAAAAATTTAGCATAGGAAGGAACCTGTTTAATAGCATCCAGCAAAGGTATATTGATCCTTACCTGTTTGAAAATTTCAAAAATTTCAGAGTTGTGATTGACTTTTCTTTGTTTGGTCATGGCTTGAGGAAATTGAAGTGCTGGCGGTGAATCAGTCGTTTCTTTGCAATTTTCAGATTCAACCCCTTCCTTACCCTCAGAGATTGACTCATCATCTTTCTCATAAGGTTCAAGAGAGGGTTTTTCAATAACCTTACCACTGCGCAGAGTAGTGACTGATTTGACTTGATCCATATGTTGGCTTCCGGAACTACTTGCATTTGCATTGTATTGCCCCTTGGGATTTTGTTGTGGTTGAGATGGAAACTTACCTTTCTCTTGGAAACTAAGAGCAAATGTTAATTTTGCAAGAGTATCTTTAAAATCTATCATGTTTTGAGCAAGTTGAATATTGATTGTCTCTTGCTTTTCAATGAATGCATGCAATGTTTCCTCAAGATTTCTTCTAGGAGGTGGAGCATAAGGAGGTGCATATCCATGAGAATTTTGGAAATTGTGGTGTGCTTGAAATGGTGGTTGTGAAGTTTGTGCATTGTTGGAAATTGTGGTGTGCTTGAAATGGTGGTTGTGAAGTTTGTGCATTGTTGTTCTCACTCTTTCAATTGAAATTTGGGTGATTTCTCCAACCAGGGTTGTATGTTTGGGAGTATGGGTTATGGTTGGCCCTTTGGAAATTGTTTAAAACATGGGCTTGTTCATGGAGACATTCTTTAAAAGAAGGCAAGGTTGGACAGTTACTGGTTGAGTGTTCATTTGTTTCACAGATTTGACACACAATGTTTTCAACAGATTTTAATTGACCACTCTTTTTCAATTCTAGTTCCTCGACTTTTCTAGCTAAAGATGCAAACTTGGCTTGAAGGTCATGATTTTCCCTAAGGTTATACATACCTCTACTAGATGTATGAGGTTGAGTTTTACTCGGTGCCTCATATGTACCCTCGGTGTCCTAATTTTTTGCATGTTCAACTAACAAGTCTAAGTACTCCATTGCTTCATCAGGGTCTTTATCTTTAAAAGTTCCATTGCACATCAATTCAACCATTTGCCTATCTTTAGGTGTTAACCCATCATAGAAATGTGAAACCAATCTCCATCTTTCAAAACCATGATGAGGGCAAGTACTAAGCAAGTCTCGATACCTATCCCAACATTTGTAAAATGTTTCTCCTGGTTTTTGAGTGAAAGTGGTGATTTGTCTCTTGAAAGAGTTTGTTCTATGAGATGGGAAAAACTTCTTTAAAAACTGTTGTTGCATTTCATCCCAAGCACGAATGGATCCTGGTCTCAAATTTTGTAGCCATGTTTTAGCTTTATCTTTTAATGAAAAAGGGAAAAGCTTTAATCTGATGGTGTTCATGCTACAATTTAAATTATTATATGTGTTGCAGACCTCTTCAAATTCCCTTAAATGCAAGTATGGATTTTCCAATTCTAAACCATGAAAAGAAGGTAAAAGTTGAATAATACCTGGTTTAAAATTAAAATGAGATGCATCAGGAGGAAAAACTATGCATGATGGTGCACTTGTTCTTGTGGGATTCATATGATCTCTAAGTGTTCTAGCACGGTTATTCTCATTATTTTCATTATGAAGTGATTGATTATCTTCTTCGGCCATATTTTCTGAAAATAATGAGGATACCCTACAAAGTCTACCACTTGATGTACGTGACCACACTCTCATGCACGTGTAGGAATAAAATAAAAAGAAGAAGATCATGCATTTAGGCATTTGCCATGCATTTAGGCATCTTGGTTTCTAGATCAAGATCATGCTCTTCCTTTCTCTCTTTGTATTTTTTGTAATTTTTATGCTTTGCTTTCATTAAAATCAAGTTTATGCCTTTCATTTCCTTTCCTTTACTTAGTTAGCTTTTATGTTCTTATTTTGTTTATCTATTTTGCTTTCTTTCATTATATCTAGCTAAGTTAATTATGTCAAGGTGAAAAGGTTACACTAATGGTGTGATAATAAGTATAATGTAAACTTAATATGGACTTTAATGTTTGATACTAACATGTTTTATATTTGTTATCTTGTTCACTCTTTAATACTTTGCTTGTTAAATGACTAATCTTGATTTATGTTGTATAACACTTGGTACAACAAATGCTTGGCACTTTCATAGCCCATAATGTATGGTATAACCGACACCTGAGCTATGAAAGGAACTTGATTTGTTGTTAACATAAGTTATAATCATGAATGCTTGACGAGATTTACAAGTATTAGCATTAATTGAATAAGATGACTAATGTAATCATGTTAACAATATATAATCTGATTGGAACCTCCTTTGTGTGTGGTTTCCAATTCAATAATAAGAGTTTATACTATACTTGTTTGATATACCATTAGTGGAACCTCTAACCTTGACATTTGTTATTATTATTGTTTAATCCTTATATTAATTTTCCATCTCCAAGTTCTCATCATCTTCTTCTTCTTCTCTTTCTTTATTATTAGTACTACTACTACTACTACTACTACTACTACTACTACTACTACTACTACTATTATTATTATTATTATTATTATTATTATTATTATTATTATTATAGTTGTTGTTGTTATTGTTATTGTTGTTGTTATTATTGCTATTATTGTTGCTTATAATTGTTGTCTATAATTTGTACAATTAACCTCCCTGTGGTTCGACCCCGGTCTTGCCGGGTTATTTATTACTTCGACACTCCTGCACTTGGGAGAAGACATCAACCTTTTCGTCGTGTCACCTACCCAAGTTGTACCCAAGAAGTCTGGAGTCACTATGATAACAAATGAGAACAATGAGTTAATTCCCACTAGAACTGTTACTGGTTGGTGCATGTGCATTGACTATAGGAAACTTAATTCAATGACTAAAAAAGATCATTTTTCTTTACCTTTCATGGATCAAATCCTAGAAAGAGTTGCAGGCCATGAATTTTATTGTTTCCTAGATGGCTATTCGGGTTACAACCAAATTTGAATTGCATTGAAAGATCAAGAGAAGACTACTTTTATATTTCCATTTGATACTTTTGCATATCGAAGGATGCCTTTTGGATTATGTAATGCACCAGCCACATTTCAAAGATGCATGCTTAGTATATTTAGTGATATGGTTGAACATTTTCTTGAGATTTTTATGGATGATTTTTCTATTTTTGGCAATTCATTTAATGATTGTTTGACTAACTTGGAAAAGGTTTTAACTAGGTGTGAAGAGAAGAATCTTGTGCTGAATTGAGAAAAATATCACTTTATGGTAACAAATGGCATTGTACTTGGTCACATTGTTTCATCAAAAGGAATTAAGGTTGACAAATCTAAAATCGAGTTAATTGTAAACTTGCCAACACCAAAATCTATTAAAGATGTTAGATCATTCCTAGAACATGTTGGTTTTTATAGAAGGTTCATCAAAGATTTTAGTGTAATATTGATGCCTTTAAGTAACCTTCTAACAAAGGATACTATTTTTGAATGGATTGAACATTGTGAAGAAGCCTTTGTTGAATTTAAAAACTTGCTTACTTGTGCTCCTATCATTCAACCTCCCGATTGGTCATTACCTTTTAAAATAATGTGTGATGCTAGTGATTATGCAGTAGGTGCTGTTTTAGGACAAAGAAAAGAAAAGAAACCTTATGTAATTTACTATGCAAGTAAAACTTTAAATAGTGCTCAAATGAATTATACCTCCACTGAAAAAGAATTACTTGGAGTAGTATTTGCATATGAAAAATTCAGGTCTTATCTTGTTGGCTCACCTGCTATTGTTTTTAGTGATCATGTAGCATTGAAATATCTTCTTTCTAAGAAAGATTCTAAGGCTAGATTGATACAATGGATTTTGTTACTTCAAGAATTTGATATCACAATCAAAGATAAGAAAGGTAGCGAAAATGTTGTCGCAAATTACTTGTCAAGATTGACAATAGATTCGAGAACTGACATCACACCAATCGATGACTACTTTCCCATTGAATCTTTACTTTCTGTCTCTACAATACCTTGGTTTGCTAATATTGTCAATTTTCTTATTTCAAGACAATTGCCAACTCATTGGAGTACCCAAGATAAAAGAAAGTTCTTAAATGAAGTGAAGAAATTTTATTGGGATGACCCTTAATTATTCAAATATTGTCCTTATCAAATATTTCGAAGATGCATTCCTGACAATGAGGTAAGTAGTGTCATTAAATTTTGTCATTCTGAGGCATGTAGGGGCCATTTCTCGTTAAGAAAAACAACTACAAAAATCTTACAAAGTGGATTTTATTGGCCCACCATGTTCAAAGACTCATATGTATTCTGCAAGTCTTGTGAAAATTATCAAAAGTTGGGATCTATTTCAAAACATCACATAATGCCTTTAAACCTTATTATTGTCATTGAGATCTTTGACTGCTGGGGTATAGATTTCATGGGTACATTCCCTCCATCATTTGGTTTCTTATACATATTAGTCACAGTAGATTATGTTTCAAAATGGATAGAGGCAATTCCAAGTCAAAACAATGATCACAAAATAGTGATAAAGTTTTTGAAAGAAAATATTTTGAGTCGATTTGGAGTCCCTCAAGCCATAATAAGTGATGGTGGAACACATTTCTACAACAAGCCAAGAGTTGGTCACCCTCAAACAAGTGGATAAGTAGAGCTTACTAATAGGGACATCAAACATATTTTAGAGAAAATAGTGACACCTAATAGAAAAGACTGGTTTTTAAGAATTAATGATGCACTTTGGGCTTATCGAACTGCTTATAAAACATCATGAGGTATGTCACCTTATAGACTAGTCTATAGAAAACCTTGTCACTTGCCTGTGGAACTTGAATATAAAGCTTATTGGGCTATTAAAGCTTTCAATTCAAATCTAGATGATGCTAGTCAACTATGAAAATTACAAATAAATGAGCTCGAGGAAATAAGAAATGATGTATATGAAAATTCAAGAATTCATAAAGCAAGAATTAAAGAGTTTCATGACAAGAAAATACTGAGAAAAACATTCAGTGTTGGTCAAAAAGTCTTGCTTTATAATTCTCGACTGCATTTATTTCCTGGAAAATTAAGATCAAGATGCTCCATGTGTATCCATATAGGGCCTACAACATCGAGAATCCAAAGAATGGCAATATTTTCAAGGTAAATGGACATCGTCTGAAAGTTTACTTTAATAATTTTTCAGTTGAACATGACTTTATGGAATTGGGTGATCCTGTATATAAAGATTGATTATTTTTTTATGTATCTTTTTGAGTGATTTTTGCTAGTTTCTCTCTCCCCGCTCAAATGGCGGATAATAGTACTCCGTGACTTAAGTCGGTTCTTTCAGTTTCCCACAATAACTGATATCTGTGTATATATTTGTGCAATTTTTTTTTAATCTCTCTTCCAATTCTCATTTGAAAATGGATACTAATCTTGAAAAATTGAAAAAGTATTTTCCCCCTCTACCTCAAAATGCGATTACAAAAATTTATCGTGCTAGATGTGCAAGATTGAGATTGTTAATGAATCATGAAATTCCTGAAGATATTCATTGGTTAATTGAAGCAAAGGTCTGATTATCAGGTGAATCCTCTAACTCCTTCATTTCACACATGCCTAGAACACCTAAAAGCACTTTTGCAAAGAAACGTCGTGTAAAACAATTAAAAGTCTATCATCGATGTGCTAGATGGACTTGTAATGCACAATGTCGTTCTTTAGGAATGATATCTATAAACCGTGAAGATAAAATACAATTCATTAAGGATGGCCTATGTAAGGAGTCTTTAGATAATCTTCTATTGACTCTTAAGACGCATCCTAGTGGATATGTGTATCGTGCAATTCATGATTTATGACCACTATTTCATAAAGAACATGATCGACTTAGTCTTGGGAATCTGACTAAAAAAAGACCCTGTTTGGTAATTTAAAAAAAAACAAGATGGGAAGCTTATCCTCGACCCCTAGAGGGCATTTAAGTCATTCTTGGACATAAAACTAAGGGAAGATATGAGCCCATAGGTTTGTTAAATGTTAATGGTTATTATGATAAGTTGTTGTCTTTTCTTGATCATGTTGTGGAACAGGAATTTCTAACATCTTCTACACGACAAATCATAATCTCTGCTGCTATTGTTGAACAATTGATTGACCAACTACAATCTTTCATTCCTGTAATTGATCCTTCCATGAGTCGTATAAATTGGTCAACTAAGGAAAGCCGTAAAAAGCTAAGATTGGATTTGAGCCTTCATTTGTGAATCTTTGTGTCTTTTGGTTCTATTGTTGTGTTTTGTTGTTTCTTATATTTGTTTTAGTGTGTTTTAGGTTTGTTAGTGTTCGTTATTTTAGGTGATATCTTCTATACTCTATTTTTCTACCTTTAAACATTGAGGATAATGTCTCATTTTAGTTGGGGGAGAGGGTACTAGCTAAAAAAAAATATGTTTTCTATTTCATAAAGCATGTGCAAAATTGTTGTTACTATGATGGTAGAGTAAGGAGAACTTTTTATGACTCTTGAGACGTATCTTAGTAATCATTCGTAACAAGGTCTATCATAATACTTCTTGAAATATTCAGATTTACAAACTCTCGCATTGTTATCACTTAATTCTGCTCATATACTTATCTAACATATATTCTTAAACCTTAATTTACACACACACACTTTAACATATAATTGTGGATTGCATATTGGATTATTACATTTTTTATGTTCTTTTGTTAAAGGTAACAACTAAGAGAAAGGGATAGTATATAATTAAAAAAAAATAATAATAATAATAAAAATATAGATAAGTTTGGTTTCGTAGCCTCCCTAACCTAAGCAATTAAGATCGAAGGAGTGTTTTAACACTTAATACCCTAAAGTCAACTGACTTGGAAGCTATTGGCCCAACGTTTGTTACATGGTTTGAGGAGAAAAGCTTAAGGGAATCAAACATTGCACTATCTACATATCAGTATCTGCGACCCGAGGTACTAAACTCGTAGAGGTGTCTTAACACCTAATGCCCCTAAGGCCAACTAGTCTGGGAGTCATTAGTTGACAGCTCGTTACATGGATTAAAGATGCATGGTGTTTTAAATTATATGTATATGTATTAAAAAAAAAAGACAAATAATAATCTCAACCCAAGAATGTTAACCTTAAACATTAGAACAAAAAAATTGTTTTCTTCCAAGAAAAGCCCCATAATTATATGTTGATACATTGATCATAAAAAAAAGGTTTATGAATACCTTGTTAAGAGGTATTGAGCAGGTATTTAAATTTAATAAGAGTTTGTTTATCTGGATAGATTGATGGAAGTTAAATGATGACTACCTTGCTTTGTGGAATTTGCAAAATATTTTTCTATTTTAACGCTTTGATTACTAGGGACTAGTAATAAGCTAGTTGGGGGGGTGTGATTGATACTTAAAAGTGTATTTTTATCAAGGTTTTATATCATCATTTTGCACTTGAAGTATCAATAACTCCTTAACTAAAGCATGTTTTAAAATAATATATCTAATAATATAAGATACCTTTAATTTATGGTAAATGTTCATTTTAAATGCAGGCCTATCACATAAATGAAAGGATTGATTAATGAATTTAAGAACTGAAATTGAAAAGATAAAGAGATGGCCAAACTTAGAAAAGAGATGTCGGTGTACTCCAAACCGGAACATTGTTTGGTAATTAGGTCATATTTGGAGCTATAGATCTCCAGATTTTGTTTATCTATTTTTCTTTCTTTCATTATGTCTAGCTAAGTTTATTATGTCAAGGTGAAAAGGTTACACTAATGGTGTAAGAATAAGTATGGTATAAACTTAATATGGACTTTAATGTTTGATATTAACATGTTTTATATTTGTTATCTTGTTCACTCTTTAATACTTTGCTTATTAAATGATTAATCTTGATTTATGTTGTATAACACTTGGTACAACAAATGCTTGGCACTTTCATAGCCCATATTATATAGTATAACCGACACCTAAGCTATGAAAGGAACTTGATTTGTTGTTAACATAAGTTATAATCATGAATGCTTGACGAAATTTACAAGTATTAGCATTAATTGAATTAGATGACTAATGTAATCATGTTAACAATCTATAATCTGATTGGAACTCCTTTGTGTGTGGTTTTCAATTGAATAATAAGAGTTTATACTATACTTGTTTGACATACCATTAGTGGATCCTCTAACCTTGACATTGTTTGTTATCATTGTTTAATTCTTACGTTAATTTTCCATCTCAAAGTTCTCATAAACTTTTGTTCTTCTTCTTTTTTTTCTTTATTATTGTTATTATTATTATTATTATTATTATTATTATTACTATTACTACTACTAGTAGTAGTATTATTAGTATTATTATTGCTACTATTATTATTGTTGTTGTTGTTGTTACTATTGTTGTTGTTTATAATTTGTACAATTAACCTCCCTATGGTTCGACCCTAGTCTTGTCGGGTTATTTATTACTTCGACACTCCTACACTTAGGAGAAGACAACAATCTTTTGGTCGTGTCATATCTCTTCTTCTTCCTCCATCTCAATTTGTTTTTACCTTTTCTGTTCAAGTTCTTTCCCACTTCGCAGCGTGATTGCACTAACATTCTCTATTGGATTCAATGTTTAGGAGGGTAATTTTTCATTCATTTGTTCTTCTAATTTCCCCATACTTAAAGCTACTTGCCCTATTTGCTTCTCGAAGCTGTGAATACTTGACCTTGTTTTCTATTGAAAAGACATGACATTTTGTTACAAAGTCACAGTGTTAGAAGCCAAAGTTTTCATCATCTCATGAAAATCATAACTGGATGACGACCCCATAACATTGAAGTTTGTAAATGGAAGGGGTTGTCTTGTTTGATAATTCTGTTGGAGCTGAAATCCATGAGGATGGAATTGTTGGCTTTAATTGCCTTGTTGAGGCTGGTTCCCATACCATAGGTTGGGATAATCTCTCCATCCAGGATTGTACTTGTGAGAAAAAGGATCATACTTATGCTGAAGATGTCCATGAAATGCTCCATCAACTGCATTAGCTTGTTCAATGTAATCTTCTTGCATTGTTGGGTATATATCTGAAGTATGTCCTTGTAAAAAGCATATGCTACAAACTTTCACATACTGTATATTGCCATAAGATAAAGAACACATAAAAAAAGTAAGATCATTAACTTTACTCTCAAGGTTAGAACTACTTACCTCATTTACTCATTTTTTTTTAAGTCTCCACGGGTGCCAAACTGTTTCGAGTTGGCAGCCATGTTTGAGATCAATTGGCATGCAGCCTCGGGTGTCTTATCTACCAATGCCTCTCCACTTATAGCACCAATGATACTATGGTCAGTAAGCATCAATCCTTTATAAAAATATTAAATGAGCAACTAATCCAATATTTGATGATGAGGGCATTGAATACACAATTGCTCAAATCTTTCCTAATACTTGGAAAGTGTCTCTTCATGAGATTGTCAAATCCCACATATTTTCTTTTTTATGTTGGCAACTCAAAATGCTGAGAAATACTTCTCAAGGAAAATCTTCTTCATGGCATTCCAAGTTCTAATGGAACAAGGGAGAATAGAGAAAAACCATGTCTTTGCTACCCTTTTTAAGGAGAAAGGGAAAGCTTTCAACTTATCTAGTTCTTCGTCAACTCCATTCGGTTTCATGCGAACACAAACCATATGGAATTCCTTGAGATGAGTATGAGGATCTTCTTCTGCAAGACCATTAAATGTTGGTAGCAAATGTATATAACCAAATTTGAGCTCAAAGTTTACATTATTGTCGATGTTTATGCACAATGGCTGATTTTCCATGTTATGAGTAGCAAGCTCCTTGAGTGTTTGTTGTCATGCAATAACCATGGTGTTGAGGCAAGGTTCCTTTCATAAGTTGCGTAAAGTTTTTTCTATTTCGAGATCTAACTGCACTTGACTTTGATTAGTAGAACGGGTTACTGAAATAAATTATCAAGAAAACTCAAAAGAAATCAATCACACAAGAGATCAAAAACAATGTAAATTGTATGAAAATCCTACGATAGAAAACTAAACTACCTAAAAACCCTACAAAATAGTGGAATTTGGCCTTAATAGGGTGGGGCTAGTGAAATCCACTAGTCTTGTTCACAACGTTGTCTCCCTTTAGGAAACAAAAGAACGATACCTAATTCTACCAAAAAAATCTGTTTTGAATAGTACCACTGCCGTAGGTGAACAGTACCACTACCGTAGGTGAACAGTACCACTGCCGTAGGTGAACAGTACCACTACCGTAGGTGAACAGTTCCACTACCGTAGGTGAATAGTATAGCCGCAAGCAAAATTTTTGTTTTTTTTATTTTTTTCTTGCATTAAATTTCCAGAAAGGTATGGATGTTAGCTTTTTAGTACCACTTGAATCACTTCATTTTGACCTTTAGAACTCAACTCTGTACGAAACATCAACTGAATGTCAAATCTGTCAATTACCTCCAATTTACTCATTTTTGCATTTTTCATCTAAAAGTACCTTCAAAATACAAAATAAAGAATATCAAGGCATTTTATATATATAACATGGGTAAAACATTAGTTAAATGTAGGTGAAACTATCGAATAATATGGTTACATCAACCACCTCTTGATTTGGTAACAATCATTATCTTTTTGTCTACAGAAAACATCATTGTTGACATCAAAATTGGAATAGATAGTCTTATGAAAGTTCTGTAAAATTATCTCATCTTTTCAACAAAACAAGAATGGGGCATTTAAACTTTTAAAACTTGAGATATGGGTTGAAAACTGAACAGTATTTGGGCTGTATGAAAGATTTAGACTTCTTTTTTGATATTAAGATTTGGACTTCCAAATGTTAGAATTGAGTATTGGACTCCCATGAATGTTTTAGGCTTATATATTAGCTTTCTATCCATATAAACTAAACTGAAATCCAAGATCTACAGCTCCAGATATGACCCCAATAACTAAACAGTGTTCTAATTTGAATTCAATCAGCATCTATTTTCAAAGCTTAGCCTTTTATTTGTACTTTCATTTTCAATAGTTAATCACATCAATCCATCCTTTGAATTGTGAGATATGCCTGTATTTAAAATGAACATTTACCATAAATTAAAGTTATCTTATATTATTAGACTTTTTATCATAAAACATACTTAAGTTAGGGAATTTAATAATACTTTAAATGCAAAATAATGATCTAAAACCTTGATAACAATATACTTTCAAGTACTACTCATGCTCTAAAAAGAGTCCTCGTAGTTATGAGATAAGGTATTGTAATCTCCCTTGTGTGCCACTACAGGTTTGGATATGATTAGTTTAGGCAACCCACCTATAGTAAATTGCACCCGACACACTTTTTTGCCTTTTCCAAATACATCCATCATGGATACCTTGTTATCCCTTCCGTTTTCAATTCAAAGTATCCATCAAATTATCATTCATATCACCTTGTTGCAGAAGCCTTTGTATGGGTCGATCATGTGGCCTTTTTCACCATGATACTTATAGAAATTCATGTTACCTTCTTTGTACCTTGCTTTTATTAGCATCTTATAAATTATATCCATTAGCACTTTAAAACTCCATGGGCATTCCACCTCTAATACATTTACCCATCCACAACCCAAAGCATGATTAAGTAGAGGGTTTGTACTCACATTTAGAGTTTCTTTGAACGTTATTCACCAAACTTTAATCAATTACAAGAGCTTTATATTGAAGGCATTGCAAGTATAAATGCTATGTTCTGCAAAGCTAGTATGGTACTCGTAGGTAGGGTTTGATTTATATTAGTTGTGGTAAAGTGGCTAAAAAGGCATGAGTGTTACTAGAGCTATGTGTCCAATATTTAGTGGCTTTTGGTACATCTTGATTAAAGGTAGCAGTAATAAGGGTAATTATTTTTAGACTTTGTGGTAATTTTTCTTTGGAGAAGTTTTTGTTTGGTTTTTGGTTTGGTTATTTTAAGGCTTAAGTTTTTTTACAAGAAATAGAGAGTTAAAGTTGATGTTGGTAATTTGAAATGAAGAGGATGGAGTGTTATAGTTTTGGAATTTACTGTTGTAGCTTTTGTAGCCACTTTCAGTATGATCAACCTCCTTCTTCTTCTCTTTGAAGCCTTTTTTATAGTCGATGTAGAAATTCTGTTACTCCATATTCCTTACTCTATACATTTGGCTACTATTCCCCATCATGTATTCGTAGTATTATGCCTTCAGTGTATTTGTGAATAAGATAACTGCTTGACCGCTTTTTATGATCGGCTTGTTTTAACTCACAAGTGCATGAGTGTGCGATGTAGCAATTAACTCGGTAAGATCGAGGTCATATCCACAGAGAGCTAGATCTGGAAATTAAGCTAAGTAACAAAAAAAACTCAAGAGAAATTAAATTAACAATAACTTGGTTGAAAATAATTGATGGATTTGTTTTCAAAGATAAAAAAAATGTAAATAGATTTTAAATGACAAGAAAAGTAAGTCTTGGTCCAAATCAATTTTAATGGTGATGTATTGGTGATTTCTTCAACATATATAAGATAACTCAACCTAATCTCAACGATGGTGATATTAGATCGGAAGATATTACAATGAAGATTAGAAAGATGAAGATTGATTATTGCTTAAGAATGAACAAGTACTTTCATATTAAGTAAGACATTGAATCAAGCAATCTCTATACCAAAACTAAAGTTTGTGCATAAAAATTCAAGATTATAACATTACCTAAATTATTTCTAAAATTTCTTTACAATAATAAATCATTCATGAAGAAAATAAGAAGATAAACATTAAGATTCATTCATATCCTAAAGAACTCACCTTAATCACCATTATCCTTGATTTGGATCCAAGAAAGAGTTTAGCCAACCATGATTATATATAAGAACACTTCAATAAACATGAAAGAACTTGAATCCAACTGAAAAAATAAGTTTTACAAACTAAAGAACCGAAATCTATAAAGAAGAACACAATACAATTTCAGAAAAAATTCGGACACAAATCTGACTCTAACTTTGGACAGCAATTAGACCATCTTAGAAGCTTTTTTTGGAGAAGTCTATTAGAGACATATTTATAGGCAATTATGTCACCTTTCCAGATCATTAAAGAACAACTCATTTGGACACCTGAGTCAAACGTTATGGGCCAAACACCGAAAGGTGTTCTAAAAAATCAAATCAAGATAGCTTTACAACTACTTTGGTGCACGTTTTTCTTCCTCATTTATGAGGTGTCTTGACACGACTAAAAGGTTGATGTCTTCTCCCAAGTGCAGGAGTGTCGAAGTAATAAATAACCCGGTAAGACCGGGGTCGAACCACAGGGAGGTTAATTGTACAAATTATAATAACAATAATACAACAACAATAACAATAACAATAACAATAATAATAATAACAACAATAATAATAGTAGTAGTAGTAGTAGTAGTAGTAATAATAATAATAATAATAATAATAATAATAATAATAATAATAATAATAATACTAGTAGTAGTAATAATAATAATAATAAAGAAAGAGAAGAAGAAGATGATGATGAGAACTTGGAGATGGAAAACTAATGTAAGGATTAAACAATAATAATAACAAATGTCAAGGTTAGAGGTTCCACTAATGGTATATCAAACAAGTATAGTATAAACTCTTATTATTGAATTGGAAACCACACATAAAGGAGGTTCCAATCAGATTATATATTGTTAACATGATTACATTAGTCATCTTATTCAATTAATGCTAATACTTGTAAATCTCGTCAAGCATTCATGATTATAACTTATGTTAACAACAAATCAAGTTCCTTTCATAGCTCAGGTGTCGGTTATACCATACATTATGGGCTATGAAAGTGCCAAGCATTTGTTGTACCAAGTGTTATACAACATAAATCAAGATTAGTCATTTAACAAGCAAAGTATTAAAGAGTGAACAAGATAACAAATATAAAACATGTTAGTATCAAATATTAAAGTCCATATTAAGTTTACATTATACTTATTCTTACACCATTAGTGTAACCTTTTCACCTTGACATAATTAACTTAGCTAGACATAATGAAAGAAAGAAAAAGAGATAAACAAAATAAGAACATAAAAGTTAACTAAGTAAAGGAAAGGAAATGAAAGGCATAAACTTGATATTAATGAAAGCAAAGCATAAACATTACAAAAAATACAAAGAGAGAAAGGAAGAGCATGATCTTGATCTGGAAACCAAGATGCCTAAATGCATGGCAAATGCCTCCTTTTATAGGCCAAAATTGGGAACTATTGATTTGATGACTAATTGATAAGTGGGTGGCCAACTTTTGACTTGGTGACAATCCTTATCTTCTCTTGTCTGCCCAAAACGTTATTGATAACGTCAAAACTGGAGCCAGGTGCAAACATGAAAGTTGTAGGCAATTGTCTCAGCTTTCTTGTGTAAAACATTCAGCTTATTTGGACTTCTAGAACTCTAGATATGGCCAAAATAACGAACAGTGCTCGGGCTGGAAGACAGATTCGGGCTTCTTTGTTGTTGCTACAATTTGGACTTGATAATGGCCTTTTTAGATCTTGGGCTCCATATGAAAGTTGTAGGCCTATGTCTTACCTTTCCATCCATATAAATTGGACCTAAATCTGAGATCTGTAGCTCCAGATATGACCCAATTACCGAACAGTGTTCCGGTTTGGATTGCACCGACATCTCTTCTCTAAGTTTGACCATCTCTTTATCCTTGCAATTTAAGTTCTTCAAGTCATCAATCAATCCTTTCATTTATGTGATAGGCCTGCATTAAAAATAGACATTTACCACAAATTATAGGTATCTTATATTATTAGATACATTATTATAAAACATATTTTAGTTAAGGAGTTATTGATACTTCAAGTGCAAAATGATGATATAAAACCATGATAAAAATGCACTTTTAAGTACTAATCACACCCCTCAACCAGCTTATTACTAGTCCCTAGTAATCAAAGCGTTACAACAATTTGCAAATTTCACAAAGCAAGGTATTCATCATTTAACTTCCATTAATCTATCCAGATAAACAAACTCTCATTAAATTTATATATCTGCTCAATACCACTTAACAAGATATTAATAAACCTTTCTTTTGTGCTCAATGTATCAACACATAATTATGGGGCTTTTCTTGGAAGAAAACAAAATTTTTGTTCTAATGTTTAAGGTTAACTTCCTTGAGTTGGGATTACTATTTTTGTCTTTTTTTTTTTCATTTTTTTTTAATCTATATACATATAATTTAAAAACATCATGCATCTTTAACCCATGTAACGAGCTTTCAGCTAATGACTCCCAGACCAGTTGGTCTTAGGGCATTAGGTGTTAAGACACCCCTACGAGCTTAGTAACTCGGGTCGCAGATACTGATATGTAGATAGTGCAATGTTTGATTCCCTTAAGCTTTTCTCCTCAACCCATGTAACAAGCGTTGGGCCAATAACTCCCAAGTCAGTTGACTTTAGGGTATTAGGTGTTAAAACACCCCTTCGGGCTTAATTGCTTAGGTTAGGGAGGCTACGAAACCAAACTTATCTACATTTTTATTATCATCATTTTTTTTTCTTTTTTCTTTTTTCTTTTTTTTTCTTTTTTTTTTTAATTATATACAATCCCTTTCCCTTAGTTGTTACCTTTAACAAAAGAACATAAATAATGTAATAATCCAATATGCAACCCACAATCATATGTTAAAGTGTGTGTGTGTAAATTAAGGTTTAAGAATACATGTTAAATAAGTATATGAGCAGAATTAAGTGGTAACAATACGAGAGTTTGTAAACCTGAATATTTCAGGAAGTATTATAATAGATCTTGTTAAAAATGGTTACTAAGATGCGTCTCAAGAGTCACTTTAACAAAAGAACTCCTTTACTCTGCCATCCTAGTAACAACAATTATGCACATGCTTTATGAAATGAAAAACAATTTTTTTTTTTTTATCAACTACTACCCTCTCCCCCCAACCAAAATGAAACATTGTCCTCAATGTTCTAAGGTAGAAAGATAGAGTATAGAAGATATCACCTGAAATAACGAACACTGACAAAACCTAAAACACACTGAAACAAAAATAAGAAATAACAAAACACAATAATAAAACCAAAATACACAAAAATTCACAAATGAAGGCTCAAATCCAATCTAAGCTTTTTACGGCTTCCCGTAGATGACCAATTTATGCGACTCATGGAAGGATCAATCACAGGAATGAAATATTGTAGTTGGTCAATCAATTGTTCAGCAGTAGTAGCAGAGATTATGATTTGTCGTGCAGAAGATGTTAGAAATTCCTGTTCCACAGCATGATCAAGAAAAGACAACAACTTATCATAATAACCATTAACATTTAACAAGCCAATGGGTTTATGGTGAATGTGCAATTGAGCCCAAGAGGAAATATGAAAGATCTCTTCCAATGTGCCTAGACCACCTGGTAAAGCAATGAACGCATCAGCATGGTTAAACATTGCATTCATTCGAGCTGACATTGTGGAGACCTGAAGTTCCTCTCCAATTGTTTTTCCAATGATGTCCCCTTGTGCCAAAGCTTCAGGGACGACCCCCAAAACTTGACTACCTCCTAAAAATGCAGCTATTGACACACCTCCCATTAACCCAAGACTGCCTCCCCCATACACTAAATGAATCTTTTTCTCAGCTAGCACCTGACCAAGATGATTTGCTGATTCTAAAAACTCCTTTTCTTTCCCAGGACTAGATCCA
Organism: Populus pruinosa; assembly: GCA_026413675.1. NCBI lineage: Eukaryota > Viridiplantae > Streptophyta > Magnoliopsida > Malpighiales > Salicaceae > Populus > Populus pruinosa. The sequence continues at coordinate 6,373,166 of CM048606.1, forward strand.
CCGAAAACACAAATATTTCTTATTTGATGACTTGAGGAACTTGCCATTTCTACACACTTCTGTATTTGTTGAATGTATGGGTTGAGTAGAAATGAAAGGAAGGAAAAGAGGGTTTTATAGATGAGAAATTGGAAAGGCAATCATAACATCTATATGTAGGCCAGCTGGAGTCTCACACTCTCTCTCTGTCTTTTTATTTATTTATTTATTTACTTTTGAAAAAAACATGTGTATGTACAGGTAGTTGTGATTGTGGCGCACATCTTCCCTTGGTTTTACGTCCAAGAACGGCTTAAACGCCCTCTATAGGTCGGGGATAGGCTTCCCATCCAGTTTTCTTAAAAACTGGCAAACAGGGTCTTTTTTAGTCAGATTCCGAAGACTAAGTCGATCATGTTCTTTATGAAATAGTGGCCATAAATCATGAATTGCACGATGCACATCTCCACTAGGATGCGTCTCAAGAGTCAATAGAAGATTATCTAAAGACTCCTTACTCAGGCCATCCTTAATGAATTGTATTTTATCTTCACGGTTTATAGATATCATTCTTAAAGAACGACATTGTGTATTACAAGTCCATCTAGCACATCGATGACAGACATCCAGTCGTTTTGCACGACGCTTCTTTGCAAAAGTGCTTTTACCTGTTCCAGGCATGTGTGAAATGAAGTTAGAGGACTCACCTGATAATCGGACCTTTGCTTCAATCAACCAACGAATATCTTCAGGAATTCCATGATTCATTAACAATCTCAATCTTGCACATCTAGCACGGTAAATTTTTGTGATCGCATTCTGAGGCAGAGCGGGAAAATACTTTTTCAATTTTTCAAGATTAGTGTCCATTTTCAAATGAGAATTAGAAGAGAGATTCAAAGAATTGTGCAAATATATACACAAATATCAGTAATTGTGGGAAACTGAAAGAACCGACTTAAGTCACGGAGTACCGTTATCCGCCATTTGACCGGGGTGAGAGAAACTAGCAAAAATCTCTCAAAAAGAAACACAAAAACAATGTGAGAAAAAAAAAATCAACCTTTATCTACAAAATCATTCAAACCAGCTGATTCTTTTTCACTAGGAAAATTATCAAAGTAAGCTTTCAAACGATGTCCATTTTCCTTAAAATCATTGTCATTCATTGAATTCTCAATATCACAGGCCCCATAAGGATTGCTCCATCTTGGTCTTAGCTCTCTAGGGACTGCATAGAGTTGAGAATTATAAAACAAAACTTTTTGACCAGTATCAATCTTTTGACAATTTTCACAAGTTTTGCAGAATGCATGTGTGTCCTTGAACATGGTGGGCCAATAAAATCCACTTTGTAAGATTTTTGCAGTTGTCTTTTTTGACGAGAAACAACTTCCACATGCTTCAGAATGACAAAGTTTAATGACACTACTTACCTCATTGTCGGGAATGAATCTTTGAAATATTTGATCAGGACAATATTTGAATAAGGTAGGGTCATCACAATAAAAGCTCTTCACTTCGTTCAAAAACTTTTCTTTGTCTTGGGTACTCCAATCAGCTGGCAAATCTCCTAAAGAAAGAGAATTGATATTTTTATCATACCAAGGCATTGGACTAAGAGAAAGTAAGGATTTGTTAGGAAAGTAATCATTAATTGGTGTAATGTTAGATGTCAAATCTGTTGTCATTGTCGACAAAAGATTCGCATCAACATTTTCGGTGCTTGTTTCATCCATGATTTCTTGCTCAGAATAAATCATTTGCAAATCTTCAGATTCATCCAATTCATTTTTACTTAAAGTAGATTCAAGTTGATCATAAACTAATTCCTTAATATGATCTACTTCTTGTAAATCATTATCATCTCCAGGTTGCTTGCAAATGTTGAAAATATTCATCTCCAATGTCATGTTTCCAAATGATAGCTTCATCAGTCCATTCCTACAATTAATCAATGCGTTAGAAGTTGCAAGAAATGGACGTCCTAAAATAACAGGAAATGAATTACATGCTTCAACAGGTTCTGTGTCTAAGACAATAAAATCCACAGGATAAATGAATTTATCGACTTGTACTAACACGTCTTCAATTATTCCTCTAGGCACTTTTACAGATCTATCGGCAAGTAAAAGAGATATAGAAGTTGGTTTTAACTCACCTAGATTGAGACTCTGAAAAACTGAATATGGAAGTAAATTCACACTAGCACCAAGATCAAGTAAGGCTCTTTCAATTTTATGCTCTCCAATAAAGCAAGAAATTGTAGGACAACCAGGGTCTTTATATTTCAAAGCATTATTGTTTTGAAGAATAGCACTTACTTGTTCGGCTAGAAAGGCTTTCTTTTTCACATTCAGTTTCCTCTTCACAGTACATAGATCTTTCAAAAATTTAGCATAGGAAGGAACCTGTTTAATAGCATCCAGCAAAGGTATATTGATCCTTACCTGTTTGAAAATTTCATAAATTTCAGAATTGTGATTGACTTTCCTTTGTTTGGTCATGGCTTGAGGAAATGGAAGTGCTGGCGGTGAGTCAGTCGTTTCTTTGCAATTTTCAGATTCATCCCCTTCCTTACCCTCAGAGATTGACTCATCATCTTTCTCATAAGGTTCAAGAGAGGGTTTTTCAATAACCTTACCACTGCGCAGAGTAGTGACTGATTTGACTTGATCCATGTGTTGGTTTCCGGAACTACTTGCATTTGCATTGTATTGCCCCTTGGGATTTTGTTGCGGTTGAGATGGAAACTTACCTTTCTCTTGGAAACTGAGAGCAGATGTTAATTTAGCAAGAGTATCTTTAAAGTCTATCATGTTTTGAGCAAGTTGAGTATTAATTGTCTCTTGCTTTTCAATGAATGCATGCAATGTTTCCTCAAGATTTCTTCTAGGAGGTGGAGCATAAGGAGGTGCATATCCATAAGAATTTTGGAAATTATGGTGTGCTTGAAACGGTGGTTGTGAAGTTTGTGCATTGTTGTTCTCACTCTTCCAACTGAAATTTGGGTGATTTCTCCAACCAGGGTTGTATGTTTGGGAGTATGGGTTGTGGTTGGGCCTTTGGAAACTGTTTAAAGCATGGGCTTGTTCATGGAGACATTCTTTAAAAGAAGGCAAGGTTGGACACTCATTGGTTGAGTGTTCATTTGTTTCACAGATTGAACACACAATGTTTTCAACAGATTTTAATTGACCACTCTTTTTCAATTCTAGTGCCTCGACTTTTCTAGCTAAAGATGCAAATTTGGCTTGAAGGTCATGATCTTCCCTAAGGTTGTACATACCTCCACTAGATGTATGAGGTTGAGTTTTACTTGGTGCCTTATAAGTACCCGCGGTGTCCCAATTTTGAGCATTTTCAGCTAACAAGTCTAAGTACTCCATTGCTTCATCAGGGTCTTTATCTTCAAAAGTTCCATTGCACATCAATTCAACCATTTGCCTATCTTTAGATGTTAACCCTTCATAGAAATGTGAAACCAATCTCCATGTTTCAAAACCATGATGAGGGCAAGTACTAAGCAAGTCTCGATACCTATCCCAACATTGATAAAATGTTTCTCCTGGTTTTTGAGTGAAAGTGGTGATTTGTCTCTTGAAAGAGTTTGTTCTATGAGATGGGAAAAACTTCTTTAAAAATTGTTGTTGCATTTCATCCCAAGCACGAATGGATCCAGGTCTTAAATTTTGTAGCCATGTTTTAGCTTTATCTTTTAATGAAAAAGGAAAAAGCTTTAATCTGATGGTGTTCATGCTACAATTTAAGTTATTATATGTGTTGCACACCTCCTCAAATTCCCTTAAATGCAAGTATGGATTTTCCAATTCCAAGCCATGAAAAGATGGTAAAAGTTGAATAATGCCTGGCTTAAAATTAAAATGAGATGCATCGGGAGGAAAAACTATGCATGATGGTGCACTTGTTCTTGTGGGATTCATGTGGTCTCTAAGTGTTCTAGCACGATTATTCTCATTATTTTCATTATGAAGTGATTGATTATCTTCTTCGGCCATATTTTCTGAAAATGATGAGGATACCCTACAAAGTCTACCACTTGATGTACGTGACCACACTCTCATGCAAGTGTAGGAAAAAAATAAAAAAAAGAAGAAGAAAACAAAATAAGGAGGAAGAAAACAAAATAAAAAGAAACAAAAGAAAAGAAACAAAGTTATATACAAGAAAAGTGAAAAGAGAAAATAAAATAAATACTATAATTTATACAAGAACTTACCTCCCCGGCAACGGCGCCAAAAACTTGACACGACTAAAAGGTTGATGTCTTCTCCCAAGTGCAGGAGTGTCGAAGTAATAAATAACCCGGTAAGACCGGGGTCGAACCACAGGGAGGTTAATTGTACAAATTATAATAACAATAATACAACAATAATAACAATAACAATAACAATAATAATAATAACAACAATAATAATAGTAGTAGTAGTAGTAGTAGTAGTAATAATAATAATAATAATAATAATAATAATAATAATAATAATACTAGTAGTAGTAATAATAATAATAATAAAGAAAGAGAAGAAGAAGATGATGATGAGAACTTGGAGATGGAAAATTAATGTAAGGATTAAACAATAATAATAACAAATGTCAAGGTTAGAGGTTCCACTAATGGTATATCAAACAAGTATAGTATAAACTCTTATTATTGAATTGGAAACCACACATAAAGGAGGTTCCAATCAGATTATATATTGTTAACATGATTACATTAGTCATCTTATTCAATTAATGCTAATACTTGTAAATCTCGTCAAGCATTCATGATTATAACTTATGTTAACAACAAATCAAGTTCCTTTCATAGCTCAGGTGTCGGTTATACCATACATTATGGGCTATGAAAGTGCCAAGCATTTGTTGTACCAAGTGTTATACAACATAAATCAAGATTAGTCATTTAACAAGCAAAGTATTAAAGAGTGAACAAGATAACAAATATAAAACATGTTAGTATCAAATATTAAAGTCCATATTAAGTTTACATTATACTTATTCTTACACCATTAGTGTAACCTTTTCACCTTGACATAATTAACTTAGCTAGACATAATGAAAGAAAGAAAAAGAGATAAACAAAATAAGAACATAAAAGTTAACTAAGTAAAGGAAAGGAAATGAAAGGCATAAACTTGATATTAATGAAAGCAAAGCATAAACATTACAAAAAATACAAAGAGAGAAAGGAAGAGCATGATCTTGATCTGGAAACCAAGATGCCTAAATGCATGGCAAATGCCTCCTTTTATAGGCCAAAATTGGGAACTATTGATTTGATGACTAATTGATAAGTGGGTGGCCAACTTTTGACTTGGTGACAATCCTTATCTTCTCTTGTCTGCCCAAAACGTTATTGATAACGTCAAAACTGGAGCCAGGTGCAAACATGAAAGTTGTAGGCAATTGTCTCAGCTTTCTTGTGTAAACAATTCAGCTTATTTGGACTTCTAGAACTCTAGATATGGCCAAAATACCAAACAGTGCTCGGGCTGGAAGACAGATTCGGGCTTCTTTGTTGTTGCTACAATTTGGACTTGATAATGGCCTTTTTAGATCTTGGGCTCCATATGAAAGTTGTAGGCCTATGTCTTACCTTTCCATCCATATAAATTGGACCTAAATCTGAGATCTGTAGCTCCAGATATGACCCAATTACCGAACAGTGTTCCGGTTTGGATTGCACCGACATCTCTTCTCTAAGTTTGACCATCTCTTTATCCTTGCAATTTAAGTTCTTCAAGTCATCAATCAATCCTTTCATTTATGTGATAGGCTTGCATTAAAAATAGACATTTACCACAAATTATAGGTATCTTATATTATTAGATACATTATTATAAAACATATTTTAGTTAAGGAGTTATTGATACTTCAAGTGCAAAATGATGATATAAAACCATGATAAAAATGCACTTTTAAGTACTAATCATGTCTCCTTCTTCTTTTTGACCTAAAATAATATTAAAATATCCCCTCCAGCTTTCCATCCATGTGCTTGCCTTCTTGGATCAATAGATTACCCAAAATAAATCAATTGTTATTTGTTGTGTGGACATGTAAGATCATGGATTGTGTTTGAGTTGATTTGAAGGTTGATTTGGGGTTGATTTAGGGCTGATTTGGGGCTGATTTTTGGGCTGAATTTGAGCATCAAATAAGTATACAAATGTACTTATTATTTGGGCTAAGATTGACATTGAAACCTTGAGTGTTTAATGGTTGAAGTTTGCACACAACATAAGGCAAGTTTGGGCTTGAAATAAATCATATGATATTCTTTTCTAGAATTGGAATAGAATTGATTTTTGGGACAAATTTGGAGCACTTATTTGAACCAAGATTTGCTTCAATCTTCAACTAAATGTCTCTTCAATTCTTTGTTCTGAATTCCGACGTTGAATTTTCTGAATTAATTCATTTAAGCTCCAAAAACCTATCGAAACATTAAAACAAACTTCATTACTAAAAAACACATCAATTATTATAAAAACAACCAAATAAAAACAATAAATACATATGTAAAACAAGAGACTTAATGACACTTTTGATGCACAATCAATAACCATATATTTATCCAAAAGTGGGGGATGTATTTATGCATCTAGATCTCTCTATTTTTTAGCATACTCTTTTATGCTTTCTTTATCCCTTTTCTCTAGATTAGACAAGCTGATCTTTTCAAGAGCAATATTTATATTGTACTTATGTTACTTAATGAAAGTATTTACTAGATCTTTTCATCTTATAATCTTTATGTTATCTAGTTTCATATACTAGTTTAGTGTTGCCCCACTCAAACTACCTTTAAAAAATACATTAGTAGTTTTTCATCATATACTACTTTTATCATTTTGTTGCAATAGGATTTGAGATGGATGATAAAGCATAGAATTCCAGTGTATTTGATAAACTCAGGAACACAAAACTTCTTTGGTACAACTATGTTTAGGACTAGACACATTTCCATGGCTTGTATTAGGTCATACAACTCTACTCCTTCATTAGCTCAAATTCTAGCTTCTAGCGTTGCCTTGTTATTTTGATCAATATCATTAAGTGATATGATCTTATAAGATTCATTGGCAAATACATCTATAGCTATAGGGGCTAATGTCGATGATGGTGCCATCGATTACACAAATGCTATATTATGTTACGGATCCTAACTTTGTTTTGCCACCCTTTCTTTAAGTGAGGTTGTCACTTAAGTTTGAACAAAAGTGATAAGTATATTTAAAATACCTTCACCAAAGGCATTTCAAAATACTTGTCTGATCGGTACGAGCCATACTAGCCTTTAAAGAATCCAATTCTTCTTGGAAATGAGTATTATGGTGAACATGCTCTTCATTTTTCATGTTTCTTAGTTTGAGTCGTGTTTTGTAGACTTTATGAATTGGAGCTCTTTGACTTCTTATAGTTTAATCTTAGCACATATGTATGTCATTTAAAAATAAATGTTTATATATGTATGGTTTCGAATGTATGTTTATGCACATTAAGTATGAATTAACCTATTTAAAGATATAATCTATGACTTTCTTATCAAGTATGGGTATAAATCATAGTCTAATAAATTTGAAAAGGTTTTTTTCTAAGTCTTTAAATCCATTGAATCTTATGCAAATTACAAAGTATATAAAAAATAGGTTTGAGCCCTTTTCATTCATCAAAAGAAAATAGTTCATACAATGAGTTTTTCTACTCAAATATCACTCCTCTATTGGATACTTTCTTAATAAAAGATGAAACTTCATTCAAATATTCTTTATACATATTAAAATTGTTGTCAATCATAAAAACTTTCACTCATAACTCATTTGCCTCATGGGCCACCATATCAATTAGCTTATTAGTTTGTTCAATTTTATAGTGCAACAAAGTTATCTTGAAGCAATGTTCTGTTGCTTACAACTAATGATTTGTTATTCCTATCCAATATTTGAATTGTCTTATCTAGTTACTAGATCTAGTTTCTAGCCTTCTAAAGTTTTTCCTTCTTAATGTTGATTCCTAGAGCTGCTCAGTTCAATCCTTAACCTATCTAACTCTTGCAATTTTTCTTCGTTATTTACCCTTTTTTTCTTGGGTTTTGTAGTGGTGGATGATTCCTCCTTACCAGTTGAATTTCAGCTTTGCATTACCGTTCCACCAAGTGCCCTATATAATTCACCACTCCATATTAAGTAATTATAGTTGACTGAAGATTCCTTTTATTTCCCCTATTTGTAGACTAAAACAAGCTGCCCCAATTACATTTAGTGGCATGTAGCTTGGCTAAAGAATTAGTCACTCACAATCTTTTTAGGTAAAAAGGTCAGGGATGATAAATAGTGACCAGAGAGCAAGTTATATTTTTTTCTTTTTACTCAAAACTGCATTATTTTGGTTAAAACATGTTGTTTCATTTAAATGAAATAACATTGTTTTGACTTCTTAGGGTTTTAATTAGGTATTTGATTAAAGTTCAATTTAGTTCCTTGACTTTTGATTTCTTTTAATTACATGCTTAATTATTCTCAAACTTTTAATTTTATGCAATTTTACCCTTGCCAAACTTCAATATTAACCCTGAATTTCAATACCTTTTCATTTTGGTAATTGATTTTGGATTTATGCAAATTGACCCTTAATTAACTATTAAATTTTTAATTTTCTTTAATTTCATCCCTGTTTTTCAAATGAATTAAATCCTCAAAGTTTAGCACCTTTTTCTAAAAGGTTCTTGGCTATAAATTTTTTTAATTTAACCTTTTATTGACTCAAAAGTTTGATTTTCTTACAATTTTACTTTTGATTTGAATTAATTAACTATTAAGTTTGGCCATTTAAAATCTTAATCTTCTCAATTAAATCCAAATTAAGCTCTCAAACTGAATTTTTCACCAATTAAATTCCTAATAAAATTACTATGACCAATACTTATACCTAATTAAATCTTTTAATTTGATCTATGATTAAATCAATTTGACTTATTAAAAATCTAGTTACATCCCTGAACTTAATTTTTTTGTAGATTTGTCTAATAATCATTTAATTTGACTTTGAGCCTGTATTGTGTCTTTAGTCTTGGGTACTCAATTTTATTCAAAACTTCAACTTGATTCTTTTATATATATTTGAAACACTCTCAGCTTGATTTTTCTATGTCACTAGTCTTATTACTTTTATTCTTGATTTTTACTAGGAAAAAGGGTTAATTTAGAGGAAATGACCTAAAAAAAGTCATGATAGTTGCCTTTTTTATAATGTTTTTGGCAGAAAATCTCATAAAAAGATAATAAGCTTGTAAAAAAAAAAAGAATGAGAGATAATGGACTTACCAGATCAAGATATTATCAATCCTCTAGAAGTGAGGGTTTAAAATGCACTAAATAAAATATAGAGATGGTGTTAGAAAGCATACGATCTAAGAAATAAGGGTCTAAAGACACACTTAAAAGAAATAGAAATAAAGATGGGGCTAGAAAAATACACTATTTGAGTGATGAATGCTTAAAAACACGCTAAAAAAAGAAGAAGAGAGAGGGCTAAAAAGCACATTATCTAAGTGATGAAGTCTCCAAGGTGTACTTAGAAGGAAAGAGATAGGACCTCAAAAAGAAAAAAAGACAGGGTTAAAAAGGACATCATCAAATTTTAGATTGCAAAATGTAATATTTGAAAAATTGGTTATAAAGTGACAAAAAAAAAGAACTATAGGATTCTCAAAGAAATTTTTTTCTTGATTTTTTCTTTATTTGTTTTCTCAATCTCATCCTCCAAAATTTAATTGATTTTGAATTAATCATTATAATTTATCTAGATTTGCTTTATGATAGTTTTTCACATTTGGTTAATGTGCAATTTTGCAAGTGTCTATTTTTTATAGTTTCAGAAATAATAAAATTATTAAATTCATTAAAGTTCATAACCCAATTTATAGATGTGATAGGTTAACTGGAATTAATTGAAAATTAAGTTTCATAATTTTTTTATTTTGTTTTTTATAAGGATATTGTAGTCTCAAACAAATGTTCTAATATTGAGTTAATACTTAATTTTATGAGTATCTATTTTTTATGGTATAAAAATAGCTAAAAAATAAACTTCTTAAACGTAATTGAGTCAATAACCAAGGCTATGAATTTAATGGGTTAAACGAGCCTATATTAATTAAATATATTTTATTTGTAATATTTTTTAAAAAAGATATCATCTTTATTTTTTTAAAAATCAAATTAAAATTTTATAGTCATTTAGATTATTTTTGGACTTACCAAATTGTTTAGGTCATATAAAAAAAATTCTCACATGATTAAATTTGAAGTGAGTCAAATTTTCAAAATTAATTTATTGAAGTGAGTTTAATGATGTGCCAAAAAACATTTTCTCTATAACCATAACATTTTTTATACTTTAATTGTTTTTGTTCAATCCACATTATAACAACTTATATAATATATCAATGTATGATGTTCATTTCATAAAAAACAAATAATATTAAAATTTTATATTCAGTAATTTAAATGATAACTTGTATTAAAATTACTTCTAAATTTATTAAATTTTATTTAAGAATTTTAGTCTATATTATTTTTTCAAAAAATTTCTAATCTATATTTTCTTATCAAATATACTTATAATTTTCTATTTTTTATTTAAATTAATAAAAAAAATAGTAATTCAAATTCAAAATAAATCTTGAATCATTCTTTAACTATGATATAATTTATGAAAAATAATTTTTGATTTTGAATTATCATTCAATAATTATTTTTTTATAAATAAATTATTAAAAAATTAGTTAAGAGAAGATAATATAAGTTAAGATTTATAGGTTAAAAGTTACGAAAATTTAACTTGTAAGATTTTAATTCAATTTAATAACAAATTTCTTATTTAAGTTAAGAGTTATTTTTAATTAAATGTAATTATGATTTTTTAAAAATAAAAAGTGAAGAATTAACTTAAAACAATTTCAAAGAGATGTAAAGCATAACTTGAATCTAACCTCCAAAGATACTTAAAACCTCAAGACGGGAAGAAAAGAAACGAAAACAAAAGAAAGATAAAAACAAACATCAGTTGTTCCTCCGGTAAACTACTTCGGGACTACCATGAATTGGTTGCAACAACTCACCAATACAGTTATAATAGCACCGTCACTGCCATCCCGCAACCACCACCACCACCACCACCACCAGTCTCCCTTGTACAGAACCAACCTTAAACCACACAAAAACTTTAACTCCCTCTACTCAAATTCATCTCTTTCGCTCTCTAACCAAACCGACTCTCTACCTGATCAAACCAACCGCCCCTCATTTCTCCAAGAAATAGCCGCTCTCTGTGAAACTGATAACCTCACTACAGCTTTAACTCTTATTCAATCACACTCTCAAAATGCTGCTTTTATTTCATTACAAGCAAAAGAAGCAATTGGTTTATTGCTTCAAGCATGTGGCAACCAAAAAGATATCGAGACTGGTAGACAACTACACAAGTTGGTCTCAGACTCGACCCGTTATAGAAATGATTATGTTCTCAATACCCGTCTTATTAAGATGTATGCAATGTGTGGGTCTCCTTTGGATTCTCGTTTTGTGTTTGATACTATGGAGACTAAGAATTTGATTCAGTGGAATGCACTTGTTAGTGGATACGCAAGGAACGGACTTTATGGCGATGTAGTTAAAGTGTTTATGGATTTGGTTTCTGATACAGATTTTCAGCCTGATAATTTTACTTTCCCTTCTGTGATCAAGGCTTGTGGTGGGATTTTGGATGTTAGGTTAGGACAGGTTATTCATGGGATGGTGATTAAGATGGGTTTGGTTTTTGATGTATTTGTGGGCAATGCATTGGTGGGAATGTATGGGAAATGTGGGGTTGTGGATGAGGCGATGAAAGTGTTTGATTTTATGCCTGAGACGAATTTGGTTTCGTGGAATTCCATGATTTGTGCATTTTCTGAAAATGGGTTTTCTAGAGATAGTTTTGATTTGCTGATGGAGATGGTAGGAGAGGAAGGGTTATTGCCTGATGTAGTGACGGTAGTGACTATATTACCTGTTTGCGCAGGAGAAGGAGAAATTGATATAGGAATGGGGATTCATGGGTTGGCAGTGAAACTAGGTCTGAGTGAAGAGGTGACGGTGAACAATGCTATGGTATACATGTATTCAAAATGTGGGTACTTAAAGGAAGCGCAAATGTCATTTGTGAAGAATAATAACAAAAATGTGGTTTCTTGGAACACCATGATCAGTGCTTTTTCTTTGGAAGGAGATTTCAATGAGGCATTTAATCTCTTGCAGGAAATGCAGATCCAAGAAGAGGAAATGAAAGCTAACGAGGTCACCATTTTGAATGTTTTGCCAGCTTGTCTGGACAAGTTGCAATTGAGGAGCTTGAAAGAACTTCATGGCTATTCATTTAGACATTGTTTTCAACATGAAGAATTGTCCAATGCTTTTATTTTAGCCTATGCTAAGTGTGGGGCACTGAATTCTGCTGAGAAAGTCTTTCATGGTATTGGGGATAAGACTGTGAGCTCTTGGAATGCACTTATTGGTGGTCATGCACAGAATGGTGATCCTAGAAAAGCTTTGCATTTGTTATTTCAGATGACATATTCTGGCCAACAACCTGATTGGTTTACCATTAGTAGCCTGCTTTTAGCTTGTTCCCTTCTGAAATCCCTGCAATATGGTAAAGAGATTCACGGATATGTACAACGGAATGGACTAGAAACTGATTTTTTTGCTGGTACCTCACTTCTGTCCCACTACATTCACTGTGGGAAAGCATCTTCTGCACGTGTATTATTTGACAAGATGAAAGATAAAAATTTAGTATCTTGGAATGCAATGATTTCAGGTTACTCACAAAATGGACTACCATATGAATCCCTCGCTCTATTTCGAAAATCACTTTCTGAGGGAATACAATCTCACGAGATTGCCATAGTGAGTGTGTTTGGGGCTTGTTCTCAACTGTCAGCTCTACGGCTGGGAAAAGAAGCTCATGGTTATGTATTAAAAGCCCTGCAAACAGAAGATGCTTTTGTAGGCTGTTCAATCATTGACATGTACGCAAAAAGTGGTTGTTTAAAAGAATCTCGCAAGGTTTTTGATGGGTTGAAAGATAAAAACGTAGCATCATGGAATACAATAATTGTGGCATATGGAATTCATGGAGATGGAAAAGAGGCCATAGAACTGTACGAAAGAATGAAGAAAGTTGGCCGAATGCCTGATAGATTTACATATATTGGTATTTTGATGGCATGTGGTCATGCAGGGCTTGTTGAAGAGGGACTGAAATATTTCAAAGAGATGCAAAATTTCAATATGATTGAACCAAAATTGGAGCATTATGCATGTCTTATTGACATGCTGGGCCGTGCTGGAAGATTGGATGATGCTCTAAGGCTTGTCAATGAGATGCCTGAGGAAGCGGACAATAGAATCTGGAGCTCGCTCCTCAGTTCCTGTAGAACTTTTGGTGCTCTGGAAATTGGAGAGAAAGTTGCCAAGAAGCTACTAGAATTAGAACCAGACAAAGCAGAGAACTATGTGTTACTTTCGAACTTGTATGCTGGATTAGGGAAATGGGATGATGTGCGAAGGGTTAGGCAAATGATGAAAGATATTGGTCTTCAAAAGGATGCTGGCTGCAGTTGGATTGAGGTTGGAGGGAGAGTTTTTAGCTTTGTTGTTGGTGACAGTTCGCAAAAATCAGCAGAAATCCGGGTGATATGGAGAAGATTGGAGGAAAGGATCAGTGAAATTGGATATAAGCCTAACACAAGTTCTGTGCTGCATGAAGTAGGTGAGGAGGAGAAGATTGACATATTGCGGGGGCATAGTGAAAAACTAGCAATTTCTTTTGGATTGTTAAAGACAACTAAAGGTACAACCCTGAGGATTTACAAGAATCTACGCATTTGTGCAGATTGTCATAATGCAGCTAAGTTAATATCGAAGGCAGTTGAAAGGGAGATAGTTGTGAGAGACAACAAGCGCTTTCATCATTTTAGAGATGGACTTTGTTCTTGTCGTGATTATTGGTGAAGAGCTGTGAAGAAAATTTTTCATAGCTGCTTGGCTGAGTAAATTATTTCTCAGAAATCCACAACAAAACTAAAGGTAAATGTTCTCTTTTAATTTTTTATTATTGCTAAATTTTCATTATACCAGTGGCTTCTGATATAAGGTGTTATTCTATCACAATCTCAGTACTTTCAAGAATTCAAGTGACTCATTAATAAAGAAGATTAGCAAAGATGAAAGAAAAAGAATTTGACTAGTTTTTCTTGTGCCCAAGATGCTCCCGCTCCCTGCGTGGTGTCTCTGAATTAGCATTCACTAACACTCTGTTTGTGAGGAGGGATTGAGGGAAGGATGGATAGCAGGGAAAGGATCGAAGAAGAGGGATTGGGTACATTCTTCTTTTGGCAAGAAGGATAAGGATTCAAGGAGGGATTGACTCCTTATGTGAAAATCTATCGCATGCTACACAAGAAGCTGTTATAGTTGGTTTTATATAATTTGGCTGCTGGTATGAGTTAGCATTTCTAAAAACATGAATTGCCGTCCATGGTTATATGGATTTGGTAAAAAGAAAAATTAAATCCTGGAACTATTTCCCTCATTTTTACCTGCTGTGAATATTTAATCAGGATGACTGTTTTTATCATAGAAATTTCGCATTTCTTTTCTCTGATTGCTTTTGTTTCCATAAAGATATCTCTGCACATAGTTGTTACGATTGCTAACCTCTAATATTGACGTGTGCATCGAAACCTCAAGTGCAGCATGATCATTAAATTTGCTGTCGGTATTGTGGCTGAGGTAATTAAGAAAATAGAACCAAATGTTTATCCAATAGGGGTCTTGCATTCATTATTTGATGGCAAGTCTTTGTTGATATTCAATAGTTGTGTTCAGGTTTCTGATGAGAACAATAAATTAAAAGAATTAAAGTAGGAGAGAAGCTAAGTATTAAAAGTAAAGAAAGGGAAAAATGCTAGGAAGAAAAGAGAAAACTTAGGAAGGGAAAAATTTGTCAATTTTTATTTAATTATTAAAACTATCTCACAAACTGAAAGAGAAACATATAAATAACATAATCATAAATTATCTAGTTATTGAGCTTAATTCATCAATTAAAATCATAAATTATCTAATTATTGAGTTTAATTTATCAATTAAAACTGTTTAATATAAATAAATAAAATAAAATAATAAAATAGGTTTAAATGAGTAAAGTTTTCCAACCAAAAAGTGATAGGTTAAGTTACCCTATGTTATTTCCGATTATCTACTCGTGTAATTTAAGGTTTAAGTTTGATACCCCACCTAACTTTTTCAAGGTTGGAAAAAACTTGATCTTGTCGAGTGCAGTTCTAAATAACTCTGATAATGCTATTAAAAATTTAGATCAATTTGTTGCAAAGTATTTTTAATTTAAATCAGGTCAGCTCACTTAACAAACTAGAAATTGTTGGACCTTATTATTTTTGATAAAAATAACTTGTTTATCAAAAATAGTATCGATATTATTTTTTTGTGGTGAGATTAAGGGGAAAAAGATAGATGTTTCAATAGTATTGGTAGGAGGGGTTCCAACCAAAAAGTGATAGGTTGAGTTACCCTATATTGTCTCTGTCTATGTACTTGTGTAATCTAAGGTGTGAGTTTGATATCCCAACTAATTTTTTCAAGGTTGGAAAAAACTTGACCTTGTCGAATGTAGCTCTAAACAATTCTGATAATACTATTAAAAATTTGAATCAATTTGCTGCAAAGTATTTTTAATGATCCAAGCTTAATCTAAATCAGGTCAGCCCACTTAACAAACTAGAAACCGTTGGATCTTATTATTTTTTTATAAAAATAACTTGTTTATCAAGAATAGTATCGATATTATTTTTTTGTGCTGAGATTAAGGTAAAAAGGATAGATGTTTCAATAGTATTTTTAGGAGAGGAGTTAGGTGGTATCTTAAGAGATCATTTGAAATAGAATACAATTTCTATTATGCAACTAAATCCTCAACATTAAATGTAGAGGTAATGTCAAAATCAAGTGGTAAATCAAGAACATATACATTTAGAACAACCCATTGTAACACTTTGAATGCCCCTACATTATGTGCATGCAATTTCCTAGTAGTTACCAATGGAAACTACTGAGGTCTAATTTATATCATAATATAGTTTTTCACATTAAATTCATTATGTTGTCTATATAAATCAACTCAAAGTTTATATTGCATGTTGTTAAAGCTATTTAGTAAACTCAACATGCAAATCCTAAATTTTACATATAAAAAACTCAGCTGACTCAAACACCCTAACATGAAGAGACATGAGAAGGTGTAAAGGTTTCCTAGGCTTGTAACCATGTATAACTTTAAAGAGACTAATTCCTATTAACTTCTCAATAGAGTTATTAAAAGCAAACTAGGTCATATGAAGAACCAAATCTCAATTTCTGTTATGATCACTTACTAAATACCTCAAAAAGTTGTATAAACTCCTAGTAGCCACCTCATTTGACTTATTGTCTGTTCAGTTTTATGCTATCGAGCATAACTTTTATTTTAACTATTAAATTTAGTTAAAATTTTATTAGAAGTTTTCAAATATATTGTTATACATGAGGTTAAAATTTCAAGGCAATTGAATTTTGTTATTTGTTGTCTTTTGACTTGTAGATTTTCTAATTCTACAAAAATACTTAATAGGAAATAACATAGTATTCAAGTGTGACAAGAATTCCTTTAATGTTCCAAAATTATTTTCTTATAAAGATATCTTATTTATCCTAATAGGAAACAACATTGTATTCAAGAGTAATAAGAATTTCTTTAATGTTCCAAAATTATTTTCTTATAAAGATATCTTATTTATCCTATCACACTAGAAAATAAGGGTTTTTGGTATTTAATAGCATGATATTTTAAGGGTTTTTATCTTCTACAAGGGAACTAGGGGGTAGAAGCTATTAAAATGGTTTTCGCGTTTGTTTAGAAAAGCTTTTTGTATTATATAGTTTTTCGCTATCAAATAGAATTTTTGATTTGATAGTTGGATTAAACTAAAAGTTTACAAGAAATTTTTAAAAGCATTGTTTTATATTGAGTTAAAATTTCAGATCAACCAGACATTAGAAAGGCCTTGAAATAAGGTTCAAAAACTACTATGTGAGATTTTTTTTTATTTTTCTAGTTGATTTAAGATTTTATTTATATTTTATTTAAAACTATATTATTATTTTTTTCAAAATTGTTTAGGATTTTTTTTACCTACTATAAATAAGGTTATTTAGTTTAACTTTAGATATGCTTTTTAGCTAGGGATTATTAAATAAAGTTGGTGTTTTGTTGGATTAACATATTCTTTTTTCCTTGTTTAAATAAAGAACAATCAACCTTATAAAAATATAATTGTCTTTGTGACATTCTTTTTTATATTCCTAGTTCACGATTTGCAAATCGTTGAGTGAGGGTTTATATTCTAATAGTGTTGGTATCTTGGTTCAGTTAATCATTGGCCATATTTCTTATCAAACTTGATTTTTAGCTTTTGACTAGTACTTAAAAGTGCATTTTTATCAAGGTTTTATATTATCATTTCGCACTTCAAATGTCAATTCCTTAATTAAAATATGTTTTATGATAACATATCTAATAATAAAGATACCTTTAATTTGTGGTAAATGTTTATTTTAAATGCATGTCTATCACATAAATGAAAGGATTAATTAATGAGTTTAAGAACTAAAATTGAAAGGATAAAGAGATGGTCAAACTTAGAAAAGAGATGTTGGTGTAGTCCAAACCGGAACACTGTTCGGTAATTAGATCATATTTGGAGTTGTAGATCTCGGATTTAGTTCTACTTTATATGGATGGAAAGGTAAGACATAAGCCTATAACTTTCATATGGAGCTCAAGATTTAAAAAAGGCCTGAATTTGTCCTACAACTCGCATACTATTCAGTGTTTAGCTCATATTTGGAGTTCTAAAAGTCCAAATGACCTCCATTTTTTTTCCTGAAAACCTAAGAAAATTTCCTACAACTTTCATGTTTTCAAGTGGTTCCAATTCTAATGTTATCAATGACGTTTTGCGCAAACAAAAGAAGATAAAGATTGTCACCAAGTCAAGAGTTGGCCACCCACTCATCAATTAGTTATCAAATCAATAGTTTCCAATTTTGGCTATAAAAGGAGGTATTTGCCATGCATTTAGACATCTTGGTCTTCAAATCAAGATCATTCTTTTGCTTTCTCTCTTTGTATTTTTGTAATGATTAATTTTTATTTTCATTAATATCTTATTTATGCCTTTCATTTCATTTCCTTTACCTAGTTAACTTTTATCTTATTTATATTCTTATTTTATTTATTTATTTTTCTTTCTTTCATTATGTTTAGTTAAGTTTATTATATCAAGGTGAAAAAGTTATATTAATGGTGTAAGAATAAGTATAGTGTAAATTTAACATGAACTTTAATGTTTGATACTAACATGTTTTATATTTGTTTTCTTATTTACTCTTTAATACTTTGCTTGTTAAATGATTAATCTAGATTTATATTGTATAACACTTGGTACAACAAATGCTTGGCACTTTCATAACTCATACTGAATGGTATAACCGATACCTAAGCTATGAAAGGAACTTGATTTGTTGTTAACATAAGTTATAAGCATGGATAATTGACATTATTTACAAGTATTAGCATTAATCGAATAAGATAACTAATGTAATCATGTTAACAATTTATAATCTGATTGAAACCTCCTTTGTGTGTGGTTGTCAATTGAATAATAAGAGTTTATACTATACTTGTTTGACATACCATTAGTGGATCCTCTAACCTTGACAATTGTTATTATCATTCTTTAATCTTTACGTTAATCTTTCATCTCGAAGTTCCATCAACTTCTTCTTTATTATTATTATTATTATTGCTACTATTGTTGTTGTTGTTGTTGTTACTATTATTATTGTTGTTATTACTATTATTGTTGTTTATAATTTGTATAATTAACTTCTATGTGGTTCGACCCTGGTCTTGCCGGGTTATTTATTATTTGACACTTTTGCACTTGGGAGAAGACATTAATCTTTTAGTCATGTCACTAGGTTATTTATTAATTCAACACTTCTGTCGTATGGTATAACCAACACCTATGCTATGAAAGGAACTTGATTTGTTGTTAAAATAAGTTATAATCATGAATACCTGCACATTTACAAGTATTAACACAATTTTAATAAGATAACTAATGTAATCATGTTAACAATTTATAATCTGATTAAAACCTCCTTTGTATGTGATTTCTACTTGAGTAATAAAAAGAGTTTATATTATACTTGTTTGAAATACCATTAGTGGATCCTTTAATTTTGATAATTATTTTATCCTTATTTAATCTCTACATTAATCTTACTGATTAGTACTTAAAAGTGCATTTTTGTCATGGTTTTATATCATCATTTTGCACTTGAAGTATCAATAACTCCTTAATTAAAGCATATTTTATAATAATATATCTAATAATATAAGATACCTATAATTTGTGGTAAACGTCTATTTTTAATGCAGGCCTATCACATAAATGAAAGGATTGATTGATGACTTGAAGAACTTAAATTGCAAGGATAAAGAGATGGCCAAACTTAGAAAAGAGATGTCGGTGCAATCCAAACCGGAACACTATTCGGTAATTGGGCCATATCTGGAGCTACAGATCTCAGATTTAGGTCCAATTTATATGGATGGAAAGGTAAGACATAGGCCTACAACTTTCATATGGAGCCCAAGATCTAAAACGGCCATTATCAAGTCCAATTTGTAGCAACAACAAAGAAGCCCGAATCTGTCTTCCAACCCGAGCACTGTTCGGTATTTTGGCCATATCTGGAGTTCTAGAAGTCCAAATGAGCTGAATTGTTTACACAAGAAAGCTGAGACAATTGCCTACAACTTTCATGTTTACAACTGGCTCCAATTTTGACGTTATCAATGACGTTTTGGGCAGACAATAGAAGATAAGGATTGTCACCAAGTCAAAAGTTAGCCACCCACTTATCAATTAGTCATCAAATCAATAGTTCCCAATTTTGGCCTATAAAAGGAGGCATTTGCCATGCATTTAGGCATCTTGGTGTTCAAATCAAGATCATGCTCTTCCTTTCTCTCTTTGTATTTTTGTAGTGTTTATGTTTTGCTTTCATTAATATCAAGTTTATGCCTTTCATTTCCTATCCTTTACTTAGTTAGCTTTTATGTTCTTATTTTGTTTATCTATTTTGCTTTCTTTCATTATGTCTAGCTAAGTTAATTATGTCAAGGTGAAAAGGTTACACTAATGGTGGAAGAATAAGTATAGTGTAAACTTAATATTGTCCTTAATGTTTGATACTAACATGTTTTATATTTGTTATCTTGTTCACTCTTTAATACTTTGCTTGTTAAATGACTAATCTTAATTTATGTTGTATAACACTTGGTACAATAAATGCTTGGCACTTTCATAGCCCATAATGTATGGTATAACCGACACCTGAGCTATGAAAGGAACTTGATTTGTTGTTAACATAAGTTATAATCATGAATGCTTGACGAGATTTACAAGTATTAGCATTAATTGAATAAGATGACTAATGTAATCATGTTAACAATATATAATCTGATTGGAACCTCCTTTGTGTGTGGTTTCCAATTCAATAATAAGAGTTTATACTATACTTGTTTGATATACCATTAGTGGAACCTCTAATCTTGACATTTGTTATTATTATTGTTTAATCCTTACATTAATTTTCCATCTCCAAGTTCTCATCATCTTCTTCTTCTTCTCTTTATTATTATTATTATTATTATTATTATTATTACTACTACTACTACTACTACTACTACTACTACTACTATTATTATTAATATTATTATTATTAGTATTATTATTGTTATTATTATTATTATTGTTGTTATTGTTATTGTTATTGTTATTGTTGTTGTTGTTGTATTATTGTTATTTATAATTTATACAATTAACCTCCCTGTGGTTCGACCCCGGTCTTGCCGGGTTATTTATTACTTCGACACTCCTGCACTTGGGAGAAGACATCAATCTTTTAGTCGTGTCAAGTTTTTGGCGCCGTTGCCGGGGAGGTAAGTTCTTGTATAAATTATAATATTTATTTTATTTTCTCTTTTCACTTTTCTTATATATAACTTTGTCTCTTTTATTTTGTTTCTCCTTATTTTGTTTTCTTTCTTCTTCTTTTGTTTTCTTCTTCCTTTTATTTTATTCCTACACGTGCATGAGAGTGTGGTCACGTACATCAAGTGGTAGACTTTGTAGGGTATCCTCATTATTTTCAGAAAATATGGCCGAAGAAGATAATCAATCACTTTATAATGAGAATAATGAGAATAACCGTGCTAGAACACTTAGAGACCACATGAATCCCACAAGAACAAGTGCACCATCATGCATAGTTTTTCCTCCCGATGCATCTCATTTTAATTTTAAGCCAGGCATTATTCAACTTTTACCTTCATTTCATGGCTTGGAATTGGAAAATCCATACTTGCATTTAAGGGAATTTGAGGAGGTCTGCAACACATATAATAATTTAAATTGTAGCATGAACACCATCAGATTAAAGCTTTTTCCTTTTTCATTAAAAGATAAAGCTAAAACATGGCTACAAAATTTAAGACCAGGATCCATTCGTGCTTGTGATGAAATGCAACAACAATTTTTAAAGAAGTTTTTCCCATCTCATAAAACAAACTCTTTCAAAAGACAAATCACCACTTTCATTCAAAAACCAGGAGAAACATTTTACCAATGTTGGGATAGGTATCGAGACTTGCTTAGTACTTGCCCTCATCATGGTTTTGAAATATGGAGATTGGTTTTACATTTCTATGAAGGGTTAACACCTAAAGATAGGCAAATGGTTGAATTGATGTGCAATGGAACTTTTGAAGATAAAGACCCTGATGAAGCAATGGAGTACTTAGACTTGTTAGCTGAAAATGCTCAAAATTGGGACACCGCGGGTACTTATGAGGCACCGAGTAAAACTCAACCTCATACATCTAGTAGAGGTATGTACAACCTTAGGGAAGATCATGACCTTCAAGCCAAGTTTGCATCTTTAGCTAGAAAAGTCGAGGCACTAGAATTGAAAAAGAGTGGTCAATTAAACTCTGTTGAAAACATTGTGTGTCAAATCTGTGAAACAAATGAACACTCAACCAATAACTGTCCAACCTTGCCTTCTTTTAAGAAATGTCTCCATGAACAAGCTCATGGTTTAAATAGTTTCCAAAGGCCCAACTATAACCCATACTCACAAACATATAATCCTAGTTGGCGAAATCACTTGAATTTCAGTTGGAAGAGTGACAATGCACAAACTTCACCACCACAGTTCCAAGCACACCATAATTTCCAAAATTATCATGGATATGCACCTCCTTATGCTCCATCTCCTACAAGAAAGTTTGAGGAAACTTTGTATGCATTCATTGAAAAGCAAGAGACAATCAACACTCAACTTGCTCAAAACATGACAGATTTTAAAGATACTCTTGTAAAATTAACATTTACTCTCAGTTTCCAAGAGAAAGGTAAGTTTCCATCTCAACCACATCAAAATCCTAAGGGGCAATACAATGCAAATGCAAGTAGTTCCAGAAGCCAACACATGGATCAAGTCAAATCAGTCACTACTCTACGCATTGGTAAGGTTATTGAAAAACCCTCTCTTGAACCTTATGAGAAAGATGATGAGTCAATTTCTAAGGGAAAGGAAGGGGTTGAATCTGAAAATTGCAAAGAAACGACTGATTCTCCGCCAGCACTTCCATTTTCTCATGCCATGACCAATCAGGAAGAAATCGAGGATGAAAAACGCATCGAAAAGGTTGATACGAATCTTTTATCAAAAGTGACAACAGATTCGACACCCGACATCACACCAATCGATGATTACTTTCCTGATGAATCTCTACTTTCTCTTAATTCAATGCCTTGGTTTGCTAAAAATATCAATTTTCTTGCTTCAGGATTTTTGCCAACTCATTGGAGTATTGAAGACAAAAGAAAATTTTTGAGCAACGAGCAAAATTTTTATTGGGATGACCCTTACTTATTCAATTATTGTCCTGATCAAATATTTCAAAAATGCATTCTTGACAATGAGGTAAGTAATTTCATTAAATTTTGTTACTCTAAGGCATGTGGGGATCATTTCTCATCAAAAAAGAGGATTGTAGAAATCTTACAAAGTGAATTTTACTGGCCCATCATATTCAAGGAGTCAGATGCATTCCGCAAAAACTGTGAAAATTGTTAGAAGGTGGGATTTATTTCAAAACACAGAGTCTTTAGATAATCTTCTATTGACTCTTAAGTCTCATCATAGTCGAGATAAGCATCGTGTAATTCATGACTTATGAACCCATTTTCATAAAGAACATACTTGACTTAGTCTTGGGAATCTGACTAAAAAAGACCCTGTTTGCCAGTTTTTAAGAAAACTGGATGGGAAGCCTATCCCCGACCCATTGAGGGCGTTTAAGCTGTTCTTGGACGTAAAACCAAGGGAAGATGTGAGCGACATTCACAACTATGATTTGAATTTTTTTTTGTTTGTAAAAACTTGTGTCTTTTGGTTTTATTATTGTGTTTTGTTATTTCTTATTTTCGTTTTAGTGTGTTTTAGGTTTTGTCAATGTTCGTTATTTCAGGTGATATCTTCTATACTCTATCTTTCTACCTTAGAACATTGAGGACAATGTCTCGTTTTGGTTGGGGGGAGAGGGTAGTAACACTTAATGCCCTAAGACCAACTGGTCTGGGAGTCATTAGCTGAAAGCTTGTTACATGGGTTAAAGATGCATGATGTTTTTAAATTATATGTATATAGAGTTAAAAAAAAAAAAGACAAAAATAGTAATCCCAACCCAAGGAAGTTAACCTTAAACATTAGAACAAAAATTTTGTTTTCTTCCAAGAAAAGCCCCATAATTATGTGTTGATACATTGAGCACAAAAAAAGGTTTATTAATATCTTGTTAAGAGGTATTGAGCAGATATATAAATTTAATGAGAGTTTGTTTATCTAGATAGATTAATGGAAGTTAAATGATGAATACCTTGCTTTGTGAAATTTGCAAATTGTTGTAACGCTTTGATTACTAGGGACTAGTAATAAGCTGGTTGAGGGGTCTGATTAGTACTTAAAAGTGCATTTTTGTCATGGTTTTATATCATCATTTTGCACTTGAAGTATCAATAACTCCTTAATTAAAGCATATTTTATAATAATATATCTAATAATATAAGATACCTATAATTTGTGGTAAATGTCTATTTTTAATGCAGGCCTATCACATAAATGAAAGGATTGATTGATGACTTGAAGAACTTAAATTGCAAGGATAAAGAGATGGCCAAACTTAGAAAAGAGATGTCGGTGCAATCCAAACCGGAACACTATTCGGTAATTGGGCCATATCTGGAGCTACAGATCTCAGATTTAGGTCCAATTTATATGGATGGAAAGGTAAGACATAGGTCTACAACTTTCATATGGAGCCTAAGATCTAAAAAGGCCATTATCAAGTCCAATTTGTAGCAACAACAAAGAAGCCCGAATCTGTCTTCCAACCCGAGCACTGTTTGGTATTTTGGCCATATCTGGAGTTCTAGAAGTCCAAATGAGCTGCATGTTTTACACAAGAAAGCTGAGACAATTGCCTACAACTTTCATGTTTACAACTAGCTCCAATTTTGACGTTATCAATGACGTTTTGGGCAGACAATAGAAGATAAGGATTGTCACCAAGTCAAAAGTTGGCCACCCACTTATCAATTAGTCATCAAATCAATAGTTCCCAATTTTGGCCTATAAAAGGAGGCATTTGCCATGCATTTAGGCATCTTGGTGTTCAGATCAAGATCATGCTCTTCCTTTCTCTCTTTGTATTTTTGTAGTGTTTATGTTTTGCTTTCATTAATATCAAGTTTATGCCTTTCATTTCCTATCCTTTACTTAGTTAGCTTTTATGTTCTTATTTTGTTTATCTATTTTGCTTTCTTTCATTATGTCTAGCTAAGTTAATTATGTCAAGGTGAAAAAGTTACACTAATGGTGGAAGAATAAGTATAGT
Source organism: Populus pruinosa (assembly GCA_026413675.1). Lineage (NCBI taxonomy): Eukaryota > Viridiplantae > Streptophyta > Magnoliopsida > Malpighiales > Salicaceae > Populus > Populus pruinosa. The sequence goes on from CM048606.1 coordinate 6,398,366, forward strand.
GTAAACTTAATATGGACCTTAATGTTTGATACTAACATGTTTTATATTTGTTATCTTGTTCACTCTTTAATACTTTGCTTGTTAAATGACTAATCTTGATTTATGTTGTATAACACTTGGTACAACAAATGCTTGGCACTTTCATAGCCCATAATGTATGGTATAACCGACACCTGAGCTATGAAAGGTACTTGATTTGTTGTTAACATAAGTTATAATCATGAATGCTTGACGAGATTTACAAGTATTAGCATTAATTGAATAAGATGACTAATGTAATCATGTTAACAATATATAATCTGATTGGAACCTCCTTTGTGTGTGGTTTCCAATTCAATAATAAGAGTTTATACTATACTTGTTTGATATACCATTAGTGGAACCTCTAATCTTGATATTTGTTATTGTTATTGTTTAATCCTTACATTAATTTTCCATCTCCAAGTTCTTATCATCTTCTTCTTCTTCTCTTTATTATTATTATTATTACTACTACTACTACTACTACTACTACTACTACTACTACTACTACTACTATTATTATTAATATTATTATTATTAGTATTATTATTGTTATTATTATTATTGTTGTTGTTATTGTTATTGTTATTGTTATTGTTGTTGTATTATTGTTATTTATAATTTATACAATTAACCTCCCTGTGGTTCGACCCCGGTCTTGCCGGGTTATTTATTACTTCGACACTCCTGCACTTGGGAGAAGACATCAATCTTTTAGTCGTGTCACTTACATCTCAAAATCTTTTTTAAATCATCATCATTATCATTTATAATTTATACAATTAATCTCTTTATGATTCGACCCCGGTCTTACCGGGTTATTTATTACTTTAACACTCCTACACTTGGAAGAAGATATCAATTTTTTGATCATGTCACTTAGCCAGTTTTTGCATGAAAGTCTTGGTAAAGACTTCTTTAAAATATTAGATGGTTAGTTATGATGACACTTCATCCTCATTTCTAAGCTCTACCTTTTTTATATCTCCCTCAACCTTATTTTTATCTAAGGTGTTTATGTTTATTATAGAGAGTTTGTTACCATGGCTTTTTAGTCCTTTATCAAACTGGATCATATATACAGTATTTGGGAATGAAACCCTAATTAGAGGGATGATTATATCTTCTTCAGGCTCTCTTCCCTTAATTTTAACCATTTTTCTCTCTCTTCTCGTACCAACAACCCACCTATAATCTTTTGTTTTGAGCTTATATTCAAGTCCAAATATTTGATTAACATATTTATATTAGAATGGAACCCTATGTTTTAGGAACCCTATGTCAGGTTCATATTAGAATGGAACCCTATGTTTCAGGAAGCATTTAGTTGCCTTCTTAGCATCATTTTTTTAGGACATTAATCGTCCATGATTTCAAAAGAGTATATTTTTTTCTTTGCAATATATTACCTTGATAAATAGTACAACCACATTCTTTATTATAGACATTGTTTCTTCAGCCTTAATAATTACCAGTATCTCATTCATGATATATTTCAAACACTAATATATAAATGACATTATAACTCCAACAGAATATATCCATAGACTTCCCAATAACATGCTATAAGAAAGGAGAATATCCATTACTTTTAATCTTATTGAGAAAATTTATGGTCTATGATTAGTACTTAAAAATGCATTTTTATCATGGTTTTATATCATCATTTTGCACTTGAAGTATCAATAACTCCTTAACTAAAACATGTTTTATAATAATATATCTAATAATATAAGATACCTTTAATTTGTGGTAAATGTTCATTTTAAATGCAGGCCTATCACATAAATGAAAGGATTGATTGATGACTTTAAGAACTTAAATTGCAAGGATAAAGAGATGGCCAAATTTAGAAAAGAAATGTCGGTGCAATCCAAACCAGAACACTGTTTGGTAATTGGTCATATCTGGAGCTATAAATCGTATATTTAGGTCCACATTATATGGATGGAAAGGTAAGACATAGCCCTACAACTTTTATATGGAGCCCAAGATCTAAAAGGGTCATTTTCAAGTCTAAATTATAGCAACAACAAAGAAGCCCGAATCTATCTTCCAGCTCGAGCACTATTTAGTATTTTAGCCATATCTGGAGTTCTAGAAGTCAAAATGAGCTGAATGTTTTACATGAGATAGCTGAGATAATTTCCTACAACTTTCATGTTTTTGAGTGGCTCCAATTTTGACGTTATCAATGACGTTTTGGGTAGACAAGAGAAGATAAGGATTGTCACCAAGTCAAGAGTTGGCCACCCACTTATCAATTAGTCATCAAATCAATAGTTCCTAATTTTGGCCTATAAAAGGAGGCATTTGCCATGCATTTAGGCATCTTGGTGTCTAGATCAAGATCATGCTCTTCCTTTCTCTCTTTGTATTTTTTGTAATGTTTATGCTTTGCTTTCATTAATATCAAGTTTATGCCTTTCATTTCCTTTCCTTTACTTACTTAACTATTATCTTATTTATGTTCTTATTTTGTTTATTTATTTTTCTTTCTTTCATTATGTCTAGCTAAGTTTATTATGTCAAGGTGAAAAGGTTACACTAATGGTATAAGAATAAGTATAATGTAAACTTAATATGGACTTTAATGTTTAATACTAACATGTTTTATATTTGTTATCTTGTTCACTCTTTAATACTTTGCTTGTTAAATGACTAATCTTGATTTATGTTGTATAACACTTGGTACAACAAATGCTTGGCACTTTCATAGCCCATACTGTATGGTATAACCGACACCTGAGCTATGGAAGAAACTTGATTTGTTGTTAACATAGGTTATAATCATGAATGCTTGACGAGATTTACAAGTATTAGCATTAATTGAATAAGATGACTAATGTAATCATGTTAACAATCTATAATTTGATTGGAACCTCCTTTGTATGTGCTTTCCAATTAAACAATAAGAGTTTATATTATACTTGTTTGACATACCATTAGTGGAATCACTAACCTTAACATTTGTTATTATCATTGTTTAATCGTTACATTAATATTCCTTCTCAAAGTTCTCATCTTTTTTTTCTTTATTATTATTATTATTATTGTTATTGTTGTTATTACTATTGTTGTTGTTTATAATTGTTGTTTATAATTTGTACAATTAACCTCTCTATGGTTCGACCTCTGTCTTGCTGGGTTATTTATTACTTCGACACTCCTGCACTTGGGAGAAGACATCAATCTTTTCATCGTGTCAAGTTTTTGGCGCCATTGCCGGGGAGGTAAGTGATTAGTACTTAAAAGTGCATTTTTATCATGGTTTTATATCATCATTTTGCACTTGAAGTATCAATAACTCCTCAACTAAAATATGTTTTATAATAATGTATCTAATAATATAAGATACCTATAATTTGTGGTAAATGTCTATTTTTAATGCAGGTCTATCACATAAATGAAAGGATTGATTGATGACTTGAAGAACTTAAATTGCATGGATAAAGAGATGGTCAAACTTAGAGAAGAGATGTCGGTGCAATCCAAACCGGAACACTGTTCGGTAATTGGGCCATATCTGGAGCTACAGATCTCAGATTTAGGTCCAATTTATATGGATGGAAAGGTAAGACATAGGCCTACAACTTTCATATGGAGCCCAAGATCTAAAAAGGCCATTATCAAGTCCAAATTGTAGCAACAACAAAGAAGCCCGAATCTGTCTTCCAGCCCGAGCACTGTTCGGTATTTTGGCCATATCTGGAGTTCTAGAAGTCCAAATGAGCTGAATTTGTTACACAAGAAAGCTGAGACAATTGCCTACAACTTTCATGTTTGCACCTGGCTCCAGTTTTGACGTTATCAATGACGTTTTGGGCAGACAAGAGAAGATAAGGATTGTCACCAAGTCAAAAGTTGGCCACCCACTTATCAATTAGTCATCAAATCAATAGTTCCCAATTTTGGCCTATAAAAGGAGGCATTTGCCATGCATTTAGGCATCTTGGTGTTCAGATCAAGATCATGCTCTTCCTTTCTCTCTTTGTATTTTTGTAGTGTTTATGTTTTGCTTTCATTAATATCAAGTTTATGCCTTTCATTTCCTATCCTTTACTTAGTTAGCTTTTATGTTCTCATTTTGTTTATTTATTTTCTTTTCCTTCATTATGTCTAGCTAAGTTAATTATGTCAAGGTGAAAAGGTTACACTAATGGTGTAAGAATAAGTATAGTGTAAACTTAATATGGACCTTAATGTTTGATACTAACATGTTTTATATTTGTTATCTTGTTCACTCTTTAATACTTTGCTTGTTAAATGACTAATCTTGATTTATGTTGTATAACACTTGGTACAACAAATGCTTGGCACTTTCATAGCCCATAATGTATGGTATAACCGACACCTGAGCTATGAAAGGAACTTGATTTGTTGTTAACATAAGTTATAATCATGAATGCTTGACGAGATTTACAAGTATTAGCATTAATTGAATAAGATGACTATGTAATCATGTTAACAATATATAATCTGATTGGAACCTCCTTTGTGTGTGGTTTCCAATTCAATAATAAGAGTTTATACTATACTTGTTTGATATACCATTAGTGGAATCTCTAACCTTGACATTTGTTATTATTATTGCTTAATCCTTACATTAATATTTGATCTCCAAGTTCTCATCATCATCATCTTCTTCTTCTTCTCTTTCTTTATTATTATTATTATTATTATTATTATTATTATTATTATTATTAGTACTACTACTACTATTATTATTATTATTATTATTATTATTATTATTATTATTATTATTATTATTACTATTGTTGTTGTTGTTATTGTTGTTTTATAATTGTTGTTTATAATTTGTACAATTAACCTCCCTGTGGTTCGACCCCGGTCTTGCCGGGTTATTTATTACTTCGACACTCCTGCACTTGGGAGAAGACATCAACCTTTTAGTCGTGTCAAGTTTTTGGCGCCGTTGCCGGGGAGGTAAGTTCTTGTATAAATTATAGTTTTTATTTTATTTTCTCTTTTCACTTTTCTTGTATATAACTTTGTCTCTTTTATTTTGTTTCTCCTTATTTTGTTTTCTTCCTTCATCTTTTGTTTTCTTCTTCATTTTATTATATTCCTACACGTGCATGAGAGTGTGGTCACGCACATCAAGTGGTAGACTTTGTAGGGTGTCCTCATCATTTTCAGAAAATATGGCCGAAGAAGATAATCAATCACTTCATAATGAAAATAATGAGAATAACCGTGCTAGAACACTTAGAGACCACATGAATCCCACAAGAACAAGTGCACCATCATGCATAGTTTTTCCTCCTGATGCATCTCATTTTAATTTTAAACCAGGTATTATTCAACTTTTACCTTCTTTTCATGGTTTGGAATTGGAAAATCCATACTTGCATTTAAGAGAATTTGAGGAGCTCTGCAACACATATAATAACTTAAATTGTAGCATGAACACCATCAGATTAAAGCTTTTTCCTTTTTCATTAAAAGATAAAGCTAAAACATGGCTACAAAATTTGAGACCAGGATCCATTCGTGCTTGGGATGAAATGCAACAACAGTTTTTAAAGAAGTTTTTCCCATCTCATAGAACAAACTCTTTCAAGAGACAAATCACCACTTTCACTCAAAAACCAGGAGAAACATTTTACAAATGTTGGGATAGGTATCGAGACTTGCTTAGTACTTGCCCTCATCATGGTTTTGAAACATGGAGATTGGTTTCACATTTCTATGAAGGGTTAACACCTAAAGATAGGCAAATGGTTGAATTGATGTGCAATGGAACTTTTGAAGATAAAGACCCTGATGAAGCAATGGAGTACTTAGACTTGTTAGCTGAAAATGCTCAAAATTGGGACACCGCGGGTACTTATGAGGCACCGAGTAAAACTCAACCTCATACATCTAGTGGAGGTATGTACAACCTTAGGGAAGATCATGACCTCCAAGCCAAATTTGCATCTTTAGCTAGAAAAGTCGAGGCACTAGAATTGAAAAAGAGTGGTCAATTAAAATCTGTTGAAAACATTGTGTGTCAAATCTGTGAAACAAATGAACACTCAACCAACGATTGTCCAACCTTGCCTTCTTTTAAAGAATGTCTCCATGAACAAGCCCATGCTTTAAACAGTTTTCAAAGGGCCAACCACAACCCATACTCCCAAACATACAACCCTGGTTGGAGGAATCACCCAAATTTCAGTTGGAAGAGTGAGAATAACAATGCACAAACTTCACAATCACCGTTTCAAGCACACCATAATTTTCAAAATTCTCATGGATATGCACCTCCTTATGCTCCACCTCCTAGAAGAAATCTTGAGGAAACATTGCATGCATTCATTGAAAAGCAAGAGACAATCAATATTCAACTTGCTCAAAACATGACAGATTTTAAAGATACTCTTGCTAAATTAACATCTGCTCTCAGTTTCCAAGAGAAAGGTAAGTTTCCATCTCAAACACAACAAAATCCCAAAGGGCAATACAATGCAAATGCAAGTAGTTCCGGAAGCCAACACATGGATCAAGTCAAATCAGTCACTACTCTACGCAGTGGTAAGGTTATTGAAAAACCCTCTCTTGAACCTTATGAGAAAGATGATGAATCAATCTCTGAGGGTAAGGAAGGGGATGAATCTGAAAATTGCAAAGAAACGACTGATTCACCGCCAGCACTTCCATTTCCTCAAGCCATGACCAAACAAAGGAAAGTCAATCACAATTCTGAAATTTATGAAATTTTCAAACAGGTAAGGATCAATATACCTTTGCTGGATGCAATTAAACAGGTTCCTTCCTATGCTAAATTTTTGAAAGATCTCTGCACTGTGAAGAGGAAACTGAATGTGAAAAAGAAAGTCTTTCTAGCCGAACAAGTAAGTGCTATTCTTCAAAACAATAATGCTTTGAAATATAAAGACCCTGGTTGTCCTACAATTTCTTGCTTTATTGGAGAGCATAAAATTGAAAGAGCCTTACTTGATCTTGGTGCTAGTGTGAATTTACTTCCATATTCAGTTTTTCAGAGTCTCAATCTAGGTGAGTTAAAACCAACTTCTATAACTCTTTTACTTGCCGATAGATCTATAAAAGTGCCTAGAGGAATAATTGAAGATGTGTTAGTACAAGTCGATAAATTCATTTATCCTGTGGATTTTATTGTCTTGGACACACAACCTGTTGAAGTATGTAATTCATTTCCTGTTATTTTAGGACGTCCATTTCTTGCAACTTTTAATGCATTGATTAATTGTAGGAATGGACTGATGAAGCTATCATTTGGAAACATGACATTGGAGATGAATATTTTTAACATTTGCAAGCAACCTAGAGATGATAATGATTTACAGGAAGTGGACTTTACTGAAAAATTAATTCATGATCAATTTCCAACCACTTCCAATGAAATTGAGATTGATGAATCTGATGATTTGGAAATGATTTATTTTCAGGAAGAATCAAGGACAAGTAATTGGAGGCCACAAATTGAGGAATTGCCACCACGACCAATTACGTCCATACCTTCAAGTGTTCAACCACCAAAACCTGATTTGAAGCCATTGCCATCTAATCTCAAATACTCATTTTTGGGAGAAAATGAAACTTTTCCGGTAATAATCTCTTCCAAACTTAATGCACATCAAGAAGGTAAGTTATTACAAACTCTGAAAGTGCACAAAAAAGCATTAGGATGGACCATAGCTGATATAAAAGGAATTAGTCCTTTGATTTGTACACACAGAATTTATTTAGAGGAAAATGCTAAACCCTCTAGAGAAATGCAACGAAGGCTAAATCCTAATATGAAAGAAGTATTGAAAAATGAAGTCATTAAGCTTCTAGATAATGAAATCATTTATCCTATTTCTGACAGCAAATGGGTAAGTCCTACCCAAGTTGTACCTAAGAAGTCTGGAGTCACTGTGATAACAAATGAGAACAATGAATTAATTCCCACTAGAACTGTTACTGGTTGGCGCATGTGCATTGACTATAGGAAACTTAATTCAATGACTAGAAAAGATCATTTTCCTTTACCTTTCATGGATCAAATCCTAGAAAGAGTTGCAGGTCATGAATTTTATTGTTTCCTAGATGGCTATTCGGGTTACAACCAAATTGAAATTGCATTGGAAGATCAAGAAAAAACTACTTTCACATGTCCATTTGGTACTTTTGCATATCGAAGGATGCCTTTTGGATTATGTAATGCACCAGCCACATTTCAAAGATGCATGCTTAGTATATTTAGCGATATGGTTGAACATTTTCTTGAGATTTTCATGGATGATTTTTCTGTTTTTGGCAATTCATTTGATGATTGTTTGACTAATTTAGGAAAGGTTTTAACCAGGTGTAAAGAGAAGAATCTTGTGCTGAATTGGGAAAAATGTCATTTTATGGTAACAAACGGCATTGTACTTGGTCACATTGTTTCATCAAAAGGAATTGAGGTTGACAAATCTAAAATCGAGTTAATTGCAAACTTGCCAACACCAAAATCTCTTAAAGATGTTAGATCATTCTTGGGACATGCTGGTTTTTATAGAAGGTTCATCAAAGATTTTAGTGTAATATCTAAGCCTTTAAGTAACCTTCTAACAAAGGATACTATTTTTGAATGGACTGAACATTGTGAAGAAGCCTTTGTTAAACTTAAAATTTTGCTTACTTGTGCTCCTATCATTCAACCTCCCGATTGGTCATTACCTTTTGAAATAATGTGTGATGCTAGTGATTATGCCGTAGGTGCTGTTTTGGGACAAAGAAAAGATAAGAAACCTTATGTAATTTACTATGCAAGTAAAACTTTAAATAGTGCTCAAATGAATTATACCACCACTGAAAAAGAATTACTTGCAGTAGTATTTGCATGTGAAAAATTCAGATCTTATCTTGTTGGCTCACCTGTTGTTGTTTTTAGTGATCATGCAGCATTGAAATATCTTCTTTCTAAGAAAGATTCCAAGGCTAGATTGGTGCGGTGGATTTTATTACTTCAAGAATTTGATATCACAATCAAAGATAAGAAAGGCAGCGAAAATGTTGTCGCAGATCACTTGTCAAGATTGACAACAGATTCGAAAACTGACATCACACCAATCGATGACTACTTTCCTGATGAATCTTTACTTTCTGTCTCTACAATGCCTTGGTTTGCTAATATTGTCAATTTTCTTGTTTCAGGACAATTGCCAGCTCATTGGAATACCCAAGATAAAAGAAAGTTTTTGAACGAAGTGAAGAACTTTTATTGGGATGATCCTTATTTATTCAAATATTGTCCTGATCAAATATTTCGAAGATGCATTCCTGACAATGAGGTAAGTAGTGTCATTAAATTTTGTCATTCTGAGGCATGTGGGGGCCATTTCTCATCAAGAAAGACAACTGCAAAAATCTTACAAAGTGGATTTTACTGGCCCACCATGTTCAAAGACTCACATGCATTCTGCAAGTCTTGTGAAAATTGTCAAAAGTTGGGATCTATTTCAAAACGTCACATGATGCCTTTAAACCCTATTATTGTCATTGAGATCTTTGACTGTTGGGGTATAGATTTCATGGGCCCATTCCCTCCATCATTTGGTTTCTTATACATATTAGTCGCAGTAGATTATGTTTCAAAATGGATAGAGGCAATTCCAAGTCGAAACAATGATCACAAAACAGTGATAAAGTTTTTGAAAGAAAATATTTTGAGTCGATTTGGAGTCCCTCGAGCCATAATAAGTGATGGTGGAACACATTTCTGCAACAAGCCATTTGAGTCTTTAATGAAGAAATATGGAATCACACACAAAGTTGCCACCCCTTATCACCCTCAAACAAGTGGACAAGTAGAGCTTGCTAATAGGGAGATCAAACATATTTTGGAGAAAACAGTGAACCCTAATAGGAAAGACTGGTCTTTAAGACTTAATGATGCACTTTGGGCTTATCGAACTGCTTATAAAACATCATTAGGTATGTCACCTTATAGACTAGTCTATGGAAAACCTTGTCACTTGCCTGTGGAACTTGAACATAAAGCTTATTGGGCTATTAAAACTTTCAATTCAAATCTGGATGATGCTAGTCAACTGCGAAAATTACAAATAAATGAGCTTGAGGAAATAAGAAATGATGTATATGAAAATTCAAGAATTCATAAAGCAAGAATAAAAGAATTTCATGACAAGAAAATACAGAGAAAAACCTTCAATGTTGGTCAAAAAGTCTTGCTTTATAATTCTCGACTGCATTTATTTCCTGGAAAATTAAGATCAAGATGGAGCGGTCCTTTTATTGTGAAACATGTGTATCCATATGGGGCCTATGACATCGAGAATCCAAAGAATGGCAATGTTTTCAAGGTAAATGGACATCGTCTGAAAGTTTACTTTGACAATTTTTCAGTTGAACATAACTCTATTGAATTGGGTGATCCTGTATATAAAGATTGATTTTATTTTATTTTATTTTATTTTATTTTTGTTTCTTTTTGAGTGATTTTTGCAAGTTTCTTTCACCCCGGTCAAATGGCGGATAACGGTACTCCGTGACTTAAGTCGGTTCTTTCAGTTTCCCACAATTACTGATATCTGTGTATATATTTGTGCAATTCTTTGAATCTCTCTTCCAATTCTCATTTGAAAATGGACACTAATCTTGAAAAATTGAAAAAGTATTTTCCTGCTCTGCCTCAGAATGCGATTACAAAAATTTACCATGCTAGATGTGCAAGATTGAGATTGTTAATGAATCATGGAATTCCTGAAGATATTCGTTGGTTGATTGAAGCAAAGGTCCGATTATCAGGTGAGTCCTCTAACTTCTTCATTTCACACATGCCTGGAACAGGTAAAAGCACTTTTGCAAAGAAGCGTCGTGCAAAACGACTGGATGTCTGTCATCGATGTGCTAGATGGACTTGTAATACACAATGTCGTTCTTTAGGAATGGTATCTATAAACCGTGAAGATAAAATACAATTCATTAAGGATGGCCTGAGTAAGGAGTCTTTAGATAATCTTCTATTGACTCTTGAGACGCATCCTAGTGGAGATGTGCATCGTGCAATTCATGATTTATGGCCACTATTTCATAAAGAACATGATCGACTTAGTCTTGGGAATCTGACTAAAAAAGACCCTGTTTGCCAGTTTTTAAGAAAACTGGATGGGAAGCCTATCCCCGACCCATAGAGGGCGTTTAAGCCGTTCTTGGACGTAAAACCAAGGGAAGATGTGAGCCACAATCACAACTACCTGTACATACACATGTTTTTTTCAAAAGTAAATAAATAAATAAATAAAAAGAGAGAGAGAGTGTGTGAGACTCCAGCTGGCCTCCATATAGATGTTATGATTGCCTTTCTACTTTCTCATCTATAAAACCCTATTTTCCTTCCTTTCATTTCTACTCAACCCATACATTCAACAAATACAGAAGTGTGTAGAAATGGCAAGTTCCTCAAGTCATCAAATAAGAAATATTTGTGTTTTCGGTGGATCTAGTCCTGGGAAAGAAAAGGAGTTTTTAGAATCAGCAAATCATCTTGGTCAGGTGCTAGCTGAGAGAAAGATTCATTTAGTATATGGGGGAGGCAGTCTTGGGTTAATGGGAGGTGTGTCAATAGCTGCATTTTTAGGAGGTAGTCAAGTTTTGGGGGTCGTCCCTGAAGCTTTGGCACAAGGGGACATAATTGGAAAAACAATTGGAGAGGAACTTCAGGTCTCCACAATGTCGGCTCGAATGAATGCAATGTTTAACCATGCTGATGCTTTCATTGCTTTACCAGGTGGTCTAGGCACATTGGAAGAGATCTTTCATATTTCCTCTTGGGCTCAATTGCACATTCACCATAAACCCATAGGTTTGTTAAATGTTAATGGTTATTATGATAAGTTGTTGTCTTTTCTTGATCATGCTGTGGAACAGGAATTTCTAACATCTTCTGCACGACAAATCATAATCTCTGCTTCTACTGCTGAACAATTGATTGACCAACTACAATATTTCATTCCTGTGATTGATCCTTCCATGAGTCGCATAAATTGGTCATCTACGGGAAGCCGTAAAAAGCTTAGATTGGATTTGAGCCTTCATTTGTGAATTTTTATGTATTTTGGTTTTATTATTGTGTTTTGTTATTTTTTATTTTTGTTTTAGTGTGTTTCAGGTTTTGTCAGTGTTCGTTATTTCAGGTGATATCTTCTATACTCTATCTTTCTACCTTAGAACATTGAGGACAATGTCTCGTTTTGGTTGGGGGGAGAGGGTAGTAGTTGATAAAAAAAAAAAATATTTTTCATAAAGCATGCGCATAATTATTGTTACTAGGATGGCAGAGTAAAGGAGTTCTTTTGTTAAAGTGACTCTTGAGACGCATCTTAGTAACCATTCTTAACAAGGTCTATTATAATACTTCCTGAAATATTCAGGTTTACAAACTCTCGTAATGTTACCACTTAATTCTGCTCATATACTTATTTAACATGTATTCTTAAACCTTAATTTACACACACACACTTTAACATATGATTGTGGGTTGCATATTGGATTATTACATTATTTATGTTCTTTTGTTAAAGGTAACAACTAAGGGAAAGGGATTGTATATAATTAAAAAAAAAAAACATGAAAAAATAAAAAAATAAAAAAATAAAAATAAAAAATGATGATAATAAAAATGTAGATAAGTTTGATTTCGTAGCCTCCCTAACCTAAGCAATTAAGCCCGAAGGGGTGTTTTAACACCTAATACCCTAAAGTCAACTGACTTGGGAGCTATTGGCCCAACGCTTGTTACATGGGTTAAGGAGAAAAGCTTAAGGCAATCAAACATTGCACTATCTACATATCAGTATCTGCGACCCGAGTTACTAAGCTCGTAGGGGTGTCTTAACACCTAATGCCCTAAGACCAACTGGTCTGGGAGTCATTAGCTGAAAGCTCGTTACATGGGTTAAAGATGCATGATGTTTTTAAATTATATGTATATACATTTAAAGAAAAAAAGAAAAAAAAAAGAAGTAAAAAAAAAAAAAGACAAAAATAATAATCCCATCCCAAGGAAGTTAACCTTAAACATTAGAAAAAAATAATTTTGTTTTCTTCCAAGAAAAGCCCCATAATTATGTGTTGATACATTGAGCACAAAAGAAAGGTTTATTAATATCTTGTTAAGTGGTATTGAGCAGATATATAAATTTAATGAGAGTTTGTTTATCTGGATTGATTAATAAAAGTTAAATGATGAATACCTTGCATTATGTAATTTGCAAATTGTTTTAACGCTTTAATTACTAGGGACTAGTAATAAGCTGGTTGAGGGGTGTGATTAGTACTTAAAAGTGCATTTTTATCATGGTTTTATATCATCATTTTGCACTTGAAGTATCAATAACTCCTCAACTAAAATATGTTTTATAATAATGTATCTAATAATATAAGATACCTATAATTTGTGGTAAATGTCTATTTTTAATGCAGGTCTATCACATAAATGAAAGAATTGATTGATGACTTGAAGAACTTAAATTGCATGGATAAAGAGATGGTCAAACTTAGAGAAGAGATGTCGGTGCAATCCAAACCGGAACACTGTTCGGTAATTGGGCCATATCTGGAGCTACAGATCTCAGATTTAGGTCCAATTTATATGGATGGAAAGGTAAGACATAGGCCTACAACTTTCATATGGAGCCCAAGATCTAAAAAGGCCATTATCAAGTCCAAATTGTAGCAACAACAAAGAAGCCCGAATCTGTCTTCCAGCCCGAGCACTGTTCGGTATTTTGGCCATATCTGGAGTTCTAGAAGTCCAAATGAGCTGAATTTGTTACACAAGAAAGCTGAGACAATTGCCTACAACTTTCATGTTTGCACCTGGCTCCAGTTTTGACGTTATCAATGACGTTTTGGGCAGACAAGAGAAGATAAGGATTGTCACCAAGTCAAAAGTTGGCCACCCACTTATCAATTAGTCATCAAATCAATAGTTCCCAATTTTGGCCTATAAAAGGAGGCATTTGCCATGCATTTAGGCATCTTGGTGTTCAGATCAAGATCATGCTCTTCCTTTCTCTCTTTGTATTTTTTGTAATGTTTATGCTTTACTTTCATTAATATCAAGTTTATGCCTTTCATTTCCTTTCCTTTACTTAGTTAACTTTTATGTTCTCATTTTGTTTATTTATTTTCTTTTCCTTCATTATGTCTAGCTAAGTTAATTATGTCAAGGTGAAAAGGTTACACTAATGGTGTAAGAATAAGTATAGTGTAAACTTAATATGAACCTTAATGTTTGATACTAACATGTTTTATATTTGTTATCTTGTTCACTCTTTAATACTTTGCTTGTTAAATGACTAATCTTGATTTATGTTGTATAACACTTGGTACAACAAATGCTTGGCACTTTCATAGCCCATAATGTATGGTATAACCGACACCTGAGCTATGAAAGGAACTTGATTTGTTGTTAACATAAGTTATAATCATGAATGCTTGACGAGATTTACAAGTATTAGCATTAATTGAATAAGATGACTATGTAATCATGTTAACAATATATAATCTGATTGGAACCTCCTTTGTGTGTGGTTTCCAATTCAATAATAAGAGTTTATACTATACTTGTTTGATATACCATTAGTGGAATCTCTAACCTTGACATTTGTTATTATTATTGCTTAATCCTTACATTAATATTTGATCTCCAAGTTCTCATCATCATCATCTTCTTCTTCTTCTCTTTCTTTATTATTATTATTATTATTATTATTATTATTATTATTATTATTATTAGTACTACTACTACTACTACTATTATTATTATTATTATTATTATTATTACTATTGTTGTTGTTGTTATTGTTGTTTTATAATTGTTGTTTATAATTTGTACAATTAACCTCCCTGTGGTTCGACCCCGGTCTTGCCGGGTTATTTATTACTTCGACACTCCTGCACTTGGGAGAAGACATCAACCTTTTAGTCGTGTCAGTAAGTTCTTGTATAAATTATAGTAGTTATTTTATTTTCTCTTTTCACTTTTCTTGTATATAACTTTGTTTCTTTTCTCTTGTTCCTTCTTCTTTTGTTTCTTCTTCCTTTTATTCTATTCCTACATGATTAGTACTTAAAAGTGCATTTTTATCATGGTTTTATATCATCATTTTGCACTTGAAGTATCAATAACTCCTTAACCAAAGCATGTTTTATAATAATATATCTAATAATGTAAGATACCTTTAATTTATGGTAAATGTTCATTTTAAATGCAGGCCTATCACATAAATGAAAGGATTGATTGATGACTTTAAGAACTTAAATTGTAAGGATAAAGAGATGACCAAACTTAGAAAAGCGATGTCGGTGCAATCCAAACCGGAACATTGTTCGGTAATTGGGTCATATCTGGAGCTATATATCTCCGATTTAGGTCCAATTTATATGGATGGAAAGGTAAGACATATGCCTACAACTTTCATATGGAGCCCAAGATCTAAAAAGGCCATTATCAAGTCCAAATTATAGCAACAACAAAGAAGCCCGAATCTGTCTTCCAGCCCGAGCACTGTTTGGTATGTTGGCCATATCTGGAGTTCTAGAAGTCCAAATGAGCTGCCTTTTTTACACAAGAAAGATGAGACAATTGCCTACAACTTTCATGTTTACAACTGGCTCCAGTTTTGACGTTATCAATGACGTTTTGGGCAGACAAGAGAAGATAAGGATTGTCACCAATTCAAAAGTTGGCCACCCACTTATCAATTAGTCATCAAATCAATAGTTCCCAATTTTGGCCTATAAAAGGAGGCATTTGCCATGCATTTAGGCATCTTGGTTTCCAGATCAAGATCATGCTCTTCCTTTCTCTCTTTGTATTTTTTGTAATGTTTATGCTTTGCTTTCATTAATATCAAGTTTATGCCTTTCATTTCCTTTCCTTTACTTAGTTAGCTTTTATGTTTTTATTTTGTTTATCTATTTTTCTTTCTTTTATTATGTCTAGCTAAGTTAATTATGTCAAGGTGAAAAGGTTACACTAATGGTGTAAGAATAAGTATAATGTAAACTTAATATGGACTTTAATGTTTGATATTAACATGTTTTATATTTGTTATCTTGTTCACTCTTTAATACTTTGCTTGTTAAATAACTAATCTTGATTTATGTTGTATAACACTTGGTACAACAAATGCTTGGCACTTTCATAGCCCATAATGTATGGTATAACCGACACCTGAGCTATGAAAGGAACTTGATTTGTTGTTAACATAAGTTATAATCATGAATGCTTGACGAAATTTACAAGTATTAGCATTAATCGAATAAGATGACTAATGTAATCATGTTAACAATCTATAATCTGATTGGAACCTCCTTTATGTGTGGTTTCCAATTGAATAATAAGAGTTTATATTATACTTGTTTGACATATCATTAGTGGAATCTCTAACCTTGACATATCATTAGTGGAACCTCTAACCTTGACATTTGTTATTATCATTGTTTAATTAATATTTCATCTCAAAGTTCTCATCATCATCATCATCTTCTTCTTCTCTTTCATTATTATTATTATTATTACTACTACTACTACTACTACTACTACTACTACTACTGATACTATTATTATTATTATTATTATTGTTGTTGTTGTTGTTGTTGTTGTTGTTGTTATTGTTTATAATTTGTACAATTAACCTCCCTGTGGTTCGACCCCGGTCTTGCTAGGTTATTTATTACTTCGACACTCTTGCACTTGGGAGAAGACATCAATCTTTTAGTCGTGTCAAGTTTTTGGCGCCGTTGCCGGGGAGGTAAGTTCTTGTATAAATTATAGTATTTATTTTATTTTCTCTTTTCACTTTTCTTGTATATACCTTTGTTTCTTTTCTTTTGTTTCTTTTTATTTTGTTTTCTTCCTCCTTCTTCATAATGAAAATAATGAGAATAACCGTGCTAGAACACTTAGAGACCACATGAATCCCACAAGAACAAGTGCACCATCATGCATAGTTTTTCCTCTCGATGCATCTCATTTTAATTTTAAACCAGGTATTATTCAACTTTTACCTTCTTTTCATGGTTTAGAATTGGAAAATCCATACTTGCATTTAAGGGAATTTGAGGAGGTGTGCAACACATATAATAACTTAAATTGTAGCATGAACACCATCAGATTAAAGCTTTTTCCTTTTTCATTAAAAGATAAAGCTAAATCATGGCTACAAAATTTGAGACCAGGATCCATTCGTGCTTGGGATGAAATGCAACAACAGTTTTTAAAGAAGTTTTTCCCATCTCATAGAACAAACTCTTTCAAGAGACAAATCACCACTTTCACTAAAAAACTAGGAGAAACATTTTACAAATGTTGGGATAGGTATCAAGATTTGCTTAGTACTTGCCCCCATCATGGTTTTGAAACATGGAGATTGGTTTCACATTTCTATGAAGGGTTAACACCTAAAGATAGGCAAATGGTTGAATTGATGTGCAATGGAACTTTTGAAGATAAAGAGCCTGATGAAGCAATGGAGTACTTGGACTTGTTAACTGAAAATGCTTAAAATTGGGACACCGCGGGTACATATGAGGCACCGAGTAAAACTCAACCTCATACATCTAGTGGAGGTATGTACAACCTTAGGGAAGATCATGACCTTCAAGCCAATTTTGCATCTTTAGCTAGAAAAGTTGAGGCACTAGAATTGAAAAAGAGTGGTCAATTAAAATCTGTTGAAAACATTGTGTGTCAAATCTGTGAAACAAATGAACACTCAACCAACAATTGTCCAACCTTGCCTTCTTTTAAGGAATGTCTCCATGAACAAGCCCATGCTTTAAACAGTTTCCAAAGGGCCAACCACAACCCATACTCCCAAACATACAATCCTAGTTGGAGAAATCACCTAAATTTCAGTTGGAAGAGTGACAATGCACAAACTTCACCACCACAGTTTCAAGCACACCATAATTTCCAAAATTCTTATGGATATGCACCTTCTTATGCTCCACCTCTTAGAAGTAATTTTGAGAAAACTTTGTATGCATTCATTGAAAAGCAAGAGACAATCAACACTCAACTTGCTCAAAGCATAACAGATTTTAAAGATACTCTTGCAAAATTCACATCTGCTCTCAGTTTCCAAGAGAAAGGTAAGTTTCCATCTCAACCACAACAAAATCCTAAGTGGCAATACAATGCAAAATCAAGTAGTTCCAGAAGCCAACACATGGATCAAGTCAAATCAGTCACTACTCTACGCAGTGGTAAGGTTATTGAAAAACCCTCTCTTGAACCTTATGAGAAAGATGATGAGTCAATTTCTAAGGGAAAGGAAGGGGTTGAATCTAAAAATTGCAAAGAAATGACTGATTCTCCGCCAGCACTTCCATTTTCTCATGCCATGACCAATCAGGAAGAAATCGAGGATGAAAAAGGCATCGAAAAGGTTGATGCGAATCTTTTATCAAAAGTGACAACAGATTCGACACCCGACATCACACCAATCGATGATTACTTTCCTGATGAATCTCTACTTTCTCTTAATTCAATGCCTTGGTTTGCTAAAAATATCAATTTTCTTGCTTCAGGATTTTTGCCAACTCATTGGAGTATTGAAGACAAAAGAAAATTTTTGAGCAACGAGCAAAATTTTTATTGGGATGACCCTTACTTATTCAATTATTGTCCTGATCAAATATTTCAAAAATGCATTCTCGACAATGAGGTAAGTAATTTCATTAACTTTTGTTACTCTAAGGCATGTGGGGATCATTTCTCATCAAAAAAGAGAATTGTAGAAATCTTACAAAGTGGATTTTACTGGCCCATCATATTCAAAGAGTCAAATGCATTCCGCAAAAACTATGAAAATTGTCAGAAGGTGGGATTTATTTCAAAACACAGAGAGTCTTTAGATAATCTTCTATTGACTCTTAAGTCTCATCATAGTCGAGATAAGTATCGTGTAATTCATGACTTATGAACCCATTTTCATAAAGAACATACTTGGCATAGTCTTGGAAATCTGACTAAAAAGATCATGTTTGCTAGTTTTTAAGAAAACTAGATGGGAAGCCTATCCCCGACCCATTGAGGGCGTTTAAGCTGTTCTTGGATGTAAAACCAAGGGAAGATGTGAGCCACAATCACAACTGCGATTTAAATTTTTTTTGTTTGTAAAAACTTGTGTCTTTTGGTTTTATTATTGTGTTTTGTTATTTTTTATTTTTGTTTCAGTGTGTTTCAGGTTTGTTAGTGTTCATTATTTCAGATGATATCTTCTAAACTCTATCTTTCTACCTTAGAACATTGAGGACAATGTCTCGTTTTGGTTAGGGGGAGAGGGTAGTAGTTGATAAAAAAAAAATTTGTTTTTCATTTCATAAAGCATGTGCATAATTATTGTTACTAGGATGGTAGAGTAAATGAGCTCTTTTGTTAAAGTGACTCTTGAGACGCATCTTAGTAACCATTCTTAATAAGGTCTATTATAATACTTCCTGAAATATTCAGGTTTACAAACTCTCGTATTGTTATCACTTAATTCTGCTCATATACTTATTTAACATGTATTCTTAAACCTTAATTTACACACATACACTTTAACATATGATTGTGGGTTGCATATTGGATTATTACATTATTTATGTTCTTTTGTTAAAGGTAACAACTAAGGGAAAATGATTGTATATAATTAAAAAAAAACATGAAAAAAAATGAAAAATGAAAAAAGAAAAAAAAATGTTGATAATAAAAATGTAGATAAGTTTGGTTTTGTAGCCTCCCTAACCTAAGCAATTAAGCCCGAAGGGGTGTTTTAACACCTAATACCCTAAAGTCAACTGACTTGGGAGCTATTGGCCCAACGCTTGTTAGATGGGTTGAGGAGAAAAGCTTAAGGGAATCAAACATTGCACTATCTACATATCAGTATCTACGACCCGAGTTACTAAGTTCGTAGGGGTGTCTTAACACCTAATGCCCTAAGACCAACTGGTCTGGGAGTCATTAGCTGAAAGCTTGTTACATGGGTTAAAGATGCATGATGCTTTTAAATTACATGTATATAGATTTTTTTTTAAAAAAAAGAAAGAAAAAAAAAGACAAAAATAATAATCCCAACCCAAGGAAGTTAACCTTAAACATTAGAACAAAAATTTTGTTTTCTTCCAAGAAAAGCCCTATAATTATATGTTGATACATTGAGCACAAAAGAAAGGTTTATTAATATCTTGTTAAGAGGTATTGAACAGATATATAAATTTAATGAGAGTTTGTTTATCTAGATAGATTAATGGAAGTTAAATGATGAATACCTTGTTTTGTGGAATTTGCAAATTTGTTTTTCTATTTTAACGCTTTGATTATTAGGGACTAGTAATAAGCTGGTTTGGGGGTGTGATTAGTACTTAAAAGTGCATTTTTATCATGGTTTTATATCTTCATTTTGCACTTGAAGTATCAATAACTCCTTAACCAAAACATGTTTTATAATAATATATCTAATAATGTTAGATACCTTTAATTTATGGTAAATGTTCATTTTAAATAGAGGCCTATCACATAAATGAAAGGATTGATTGATGACTTTAAGAACTTAAATTGCAAGGATAAAGAGATGACCAAACTTAGAAAAGCGATGTCGGTGCAATCCAAACCGAAACATTGTTCGGTAATTGGGTCATCTCTGGAGCTATATATCTCCAATTTAGGTCCAATTTATATGGATGGAAAGGTAAGACATATGCCTACAACTTTCATATGGAGCCCAAGATCTAAAAAGGCCATTATCAAGTCCAAATTGTAGCAACAACAAAGAAGGCCGAATCTGTCTTCCAGCCTGAGCACTGTTAGGTATTTTGGCCATATCTGGAGTTCTAGAAGTCCAAATGCACTGCATTTTTTACACAAGAAAGCTGAGACAATTGCCTACAACTTTCATGTTACAACTAGCTCCATTTATGACGTTATCAATGGCGTTTTGGGCGGACAAGAGAAGATAAGGATTGTCACCAAGTCAAAAGTTGGCCACCCACTTATCAATTAGTCATCAAATCAATAGTTCCCAATTTTGGCCTATAAAAGGAGGCATTTGCCATGCATTTAGGCATCTTGGTTTCCAGATCAAGATCATGCTCTTCCTTTCTCTCTTTGTATTTTTTGTAATGTTTATGCTTTGCTTTCATTAATATCAAGTTTATGCCTTTCATTTCCTTTCCTTTACTTAGTTAGCTTTTATGTTTTTATTTTGTTTATCTATTTTTCTTTCTTTCATTATGTCTAGCTAAGTTAATTATGTCAAGGTGAAAAGGTTACACTAATGGTGTAAGAATAAGTATAATGTAAACTTAATATGGACTTTAATGTTTGATATTTTGTTACTAACATGTTTTATATTTGTTATCTTGTTCACTCTTTAATACTTTGCTTGTTAAATAACTAATCTTGATTTATGTTGTATAACACTTGGTACAACAAATGCTTGGCACTTTCATAGCCCATAATGTATGGTATAACCAACACCTGAGCTATGAAAGGAACTTGATTTGTTGTTAACATAAGTTATAATCATGAATGCTTGACGAAATTTACAAGTATTAGCATTAATCGAATAAGATGACTAATGTAATCATGTTAACAATCTATAATCTGATTGGAACCTCCTTTATGTGTGGTTTCCAATTGAATAATAAGAGTTTATATTATACTTGTTTGACATATCATTAGTGGAATCTCTAACCTTGACATTTGTTATTATCATTGTTTAATTAATATTTCATCTCAAAGTTCTCATCATCATCATCATCATCTTCTTCTCTTTCATTATTATTACTACTACTACTACTACTACTACTACTACTACTACTACTACTGATACTATTATTATTATTATTATTATTATTGTTGTTGTTGTTGTTGTTGTTGTTGTTGTTGTTATTGTTATTGTTTATAATTTGTACAATTAACCTCCCTGTGGTTCGACCCCGGTCTTGCTGGGTTATTTATTACTTCGACACTCCTGCACTTGGGAGAAGACATCAATCTTTTAGTCGTGTCAAGTTTTTGGCGCCGTTGCCGGGGAGGTAAGTTCTTGTATAAATTATTGTATTTATTTTATTTTCTCTTTTCACTTTTCTTGTATATAACTTTGTTTCTTTTCTTTTGTTTCTTTTTATTTTGTTTTCTTCCTCCTTCTTTTGTTTTCTTCTTTTTATTTTATTTTATTCCTACACGTGCATGAGAGTGTGGTCACGTACATCAAGTGGTAGACTTTGTAGGGTATCCTCATCATTTTCAGAAAATATGGCTGAGGAAGATAATCAATCACTTCATAATGAAAATAATGAGAATAACCGTGCTAGAACACTTAGAGACCACATGAATCCCACAAGAACAAGTGCACCATCATGCATAGTTTTTCCTCCCGATGCATCTCATTTTAATTTTAAACCAGGTATTATTCAACTTTTACCTTCTTTTCATGGTTTAGAATTGGAAAATCCATACTTGCATTTAAGGGAATTTGAGGAGGTGTGCAACACATATAATAACTTAAATTGTAGCATGAACACCATCAGATTAAAGCTTTTTCCTTTTTCGTTAAAAGATAAAGCTAAATCATGGCTACAAAATTTGAGACCAGGATCCATTCGTGTTTGGGATGAAATGCAACAACAGTTTTTAAAGAAGTTTTTCCCATCTCATAGAACAAACTATTTCAAAAGACAAATCACAACTTTCACTCAAAAACCACGAGAAACATTTTACCAATGTTGGGATAGGTATCGAGACATGCTTAGTACTTGCCCTCATCATGGTTTTGAAACATGGAGATTGGTTTCATATTTTTATGAAGGGTTAACACCTAGAGATAGGCAAATGGTTGAATTGATGTGCAATGAAACTTTTGAAGATAAAGACTTGTTAGCTGAAAACGCTCAAAATTGGGACATCACGGGTACTTATGAGGCACTGAGTAAAACTCAACCTCATACATTTAGTGGAGGTATGTACAACCTTAGAGAAGATCATGACCTTCAAGCCAAGTTTGCATCTTTAGCTAGAAAAGTTGAGACACTAGAATTGAAAAAGAGTGGTCAATTAAAATCTGTTGAAAACATTATGTGTCAAATCTATGAAACAAATGAACACTCAACCAACGATTGTCCAACCTTGTCTTCTTTTAAGGAATGTCTCCATGAACAAGCACATGCTTTAAACAGTTTCAAAGGGCCAATCACAACCCATCCTCATAAACATACAACCCTGGTTGGAGAAATCACCTAAATTTTAGTTGGAAGAGTGAGAACAACAATGCACAAACTTCACAACCACCGTTTCAAGCACACCACAATTCCTAAAATTCTCATGGATATGAACCTCCTTATGCTCCACCTCCTAGAAGAAATCTTGAGGAAACATTGCATGCATTCATTGAAAAGCAAGAGACAATCAATACTCAACTTGCTCAAAACATGACAAATTTTAAAGATACTCTTGGAAAATTAACATCTGCTCTCAGTTTCCATCTCAACCACAATAAAATCCCAAGGGGCAATACAATGCAAATGCAAGTAGTTCCAGAAGCCAACACATGGATCAATTCAAATCAGTCACTACTTTACGTAGTGGTAAGGTTATTGAAAAACCCTCTCTTGAACCTTATGAGAAAGATGATGAGTCAATCTCTGAAGGTAAGGAAGGGGTTGAATCTAAAAATTACAAAGAAATGACTAATTCATCACCAACACTTCCATTTCCTCAAGCCATGACCAAACAAAAGAAAGTCAATCACAACTCTGAAATTTTTGAAATTTTCAAAGAGGTAAGAATCAATATACCTTTGCTGGATGCTATTAAACAGGTTCCTTCCTATGCTAAATTTTTGAAAGATCTATGCACTGTGAAGAGGAAACTGAATGTGAAAAAGAAAGCCTTTTGACACGACTAAAAGGTTGATGTCTTCTCCCAAGTGCAGGAGTGTCGAAGTAATAAATAACCCGGCAAGACCGGGGTCGAACCACAGGGAGGTTAATTGTACAAATTATAGACAACAATTATAAGCAATAATAACAACAATTATAAAACAACAATAACAACAACAACAATAGTAATAATAATAATAATAATAGTAGTAGTAGTAGTAGTAGTAGTAGTAGTAGTAGTAGTAGTAGTAGTAGTAGTAGTAATAATAATAATAATAGTACTAATAATAATAATAATAATAATAATAATAATAATAATAATAATAATAATAATAATAAAGAAAGAGAAGAAGAAGAAGATGATGATGATGAGAACTTAGACATGAAATATTAATGTAAGGATTAAACAATAATAATAACAAATGTCAAGGTTAGAGGTTCCACTAATGGTATATCAAACAAGTATAGTATAAACTCTTATTATTGAATTGGAAACCACACACAAAGGAGGTTCCAATCAGATTATATATTGTTAACATGATTACATTAGTCATCTTATTCAATTAATGCTAATACTTGTAAATCTCATCAAGCATTCATGATTATAACTTATGTTAACAACAAATCAAGTTCCTTTCATAGCTCAAGTGTCGGTTATACCATACATTATGGGCTATGAAAGTGCCAAGCATTTGTTGTACCAAGTGTTATACAACATAAATCAAGATTAGTCATTTAACAAGCAAAGTATTAAAGAGTGAGCAAGATAACAAATATAAAACATGTTAGTACCAAACATTAAAGTCCATATTAAGTTTACATTATACTTATTCTTACACCATTAGTGTAACCTTTTCACCTTGACATAATTAACTTAGCTAGACATAATGAAAGAAAGCAAAATAGATAAACAAAATAAGAACATAAAAGCTAAGTAAAGGAAAGGAAATGAAAGGCATAAACTTGATATTAATGAAAGCAAAGCATAAATATTACAAAAAATACAAAGAGAGAAAGGAAGAGCATGATCTTGATCTAGAAACCAAGATGCCTAAATGCATGGCAAATGCCTCCTTTTATAGGCCAAAATTGGGAACTATTGATTTGATGACTAATTGATAAGTGGGTGGCCAACTTTTGACTTGGTGACAATCCTTATCTTCTCTTGTCTGCCCAAAACATCATTGATAACGTCCAAATTAGAGCCAGTTGTAAACATGAAAGTTGTAGGCAGTTGTCTCAGCTTTCTTGTGTAAAACATTCAGCTCATTTGAACTTCTAGAACTCCAGATATGGCCAAAATACCGAACAGTGCTCGGGCTGGAAGACAGATTCGGGCTTCTTTGTTGTTGCTACAATTTGGACTTGATAATGGCCTTTTTAGATCTTAATAGTAGTAATAATAATAATAATAATAATAATAATAATAATAATAAAGAAAGAGAAGAAGAAGAAGATGATGATGATGAGAACTTAGAGATGAAATATTAATGTAAGGATTAAACAATAATAATAACAAATGTCAAGGTTAGAGGTTCCACTAATGGTATATCATACAAGTATAGTATAAACTCTTATTATTGAATTGAAAACCACACACAAAGGAGGTTCCAATCAGATTATATATTGTTAACATGATTACATTAGTCATCTTATTCAATTAATGCTAATACTTGTAAATCTCGTCAAGCATTCATGATTATAACTTATGTTAACAACAAATCAAGTTCCTTTCATAGCTCAGGTGTCGGTTATACCATACATTATGGGATATGAAAGTGCCAAGCATTTGTTGTACCAAGTGTTATACAACATAAATCAAGATTAGTCATTTAACAAGCAAAGTATTAAAGAGTGAGCAAGATAACAAATATAAAACATGTTAGTACCAAACATTAAAGTCCATATTAAGTTTACATTATACTTATTCTCACACCATTAGTGTAACCTTTTCACCTTGACATAATTAACTTAGCTAGACATAATGAAAGAAAGCAAAATAGATAAACAAAATAAGAACATAAAAGCTAACTAAGTAAAGGAAAGGAAATGAAAGGCATAAACTTGATATTAATGAAAGCAAAGCATAAATATTACAAAAAATACAAAGAGAGAAAGGAAGAGCATGATCTTGATCTGGAAACCAAGATGCCTAAATGCATGGCAAATGCCTCCTTTTATAGGCCAAAATTGGGAACTATTGATTTGATGACTAATTGATAAGTGGGTGGCCAACTTTTGACTTGGTGACAATCCTTATCTTCTTTTTTCTGCCCAAAACATCATTGATAACGTCAAAATTGGAGCCAGCTGAAAACATGAAAGTTGTAGGCAATTGTCTCAGCTTTCTTGTGTAAAACATTCAGCTCATTTGAACTTCTAGAACTCCAGATATAGCCAAAATACCGAACAGTGCTCGGGCTGGAAGACAGATTCGGGCTTCTTTGTTGTTGCTACAATTTGGACTTGAAAATGGCCTTTCTAGATCTTGGGCTCCATATGAAAGTTGTAGGCCTATGTCTTACCTTTCCATCCATATAAATTGGACCTAAATCTGAGATATATAGGTCCAGATATGACCCAATTACCGAACAGTGTTCCGGTTTGGAATGCACCGACATCTCTTTTCTAAGTTTGGCCATCTCTTTATCCTTGCAATTTAAGTTCTTCAAGTCATCAATCAATCCTTTCATTTATATGATAGGCCTACATTAAAAATAGACATTTACCATAAATTATAGGTATCTTATATTATTAGATACATTATTATAAAACATATTTTAGTTAAGGAGTTATTGATACTTCAAGTGCAAAATGATGATATAAAACCATGATAAAAATGCACTTTTAAGTACTAATCACCTTTCTAGCCAAACAAGTAAGTGCTATTCTTCAGAACAATAATGTTTTGAAATATAAAGACCCTGGTTGTCCTATAATTTCTTGTTTTATTGAAGAATAAAAAATTGAAAGAGCCTTGATCTTGGTGCTAGTGTGAATTTACTTCCATATTTAGTTTTTCAGAGTCTCAATCTAGGTGAGTTAAAACCAACTTCTATATCTCTTTTACTTGCCGATAGATCTGTAAAAGTGCCTAGAGGAATAATTAAAGATATGTTAGTACAAGTCGATAAATTCATTTGTCCTGTGGATTTTATTATCTTGGACACAGAACCTATTGAAGCATGTAATTCATTTCCTGTTATTTTAGGACGTCCGTTTCTTGCAAGCTCTAACGCATTGATTAATTATAGAAATGGACTGATGAAGCTATCATTTGGAAACATGACATTGGAGATGAATATTTTTAACATTTGCAAGCAACCTGGAGATGATAATGATTTATAAGAAGTAGATCATATTGATGAACTAGTGATTAGTACTTAAAAGTGCATTTTTATCATGGTTTTATATCATCATTTTGCACTTGAAGTATCAATAACTCCTTAACTAAAATATGTTTTATAATAATGTATCTAATAATATAAGATACCTATAATTTATGGTAAATGTCCATTTCTTGCAACTTCTAATGCATTGATTAATTG
Organism: Populus pruinosa; assembly: GCA_026413675.1. NCBI lineage: Eukaryota > Viridiplantae > Streptophyta > Magnoliopsida > Malpighiales > Salicaceae > Populus > Populus pruinosa. The sequence goes on from CM048606.1 coordinate 6,425,851, forward strand.
TAGGAATGGACTGATGAAGCTATCATTTGGAAACATGACATTGGAGATGAATATTTTCAACATTTGCAAGCAACTTGGAGATGATAATGATTTACAAGAAGTAGATCATATTGAGGAATTAGTTTATGATCAACTTGAATCTACTTTAAGTAAAAATGAATTGGATGAAACTGAAGATTTGCAAATGATTTATTTTGAGGAAGAAATCACGGATGAAACAAGCACCGAAAATGTTGATGCAAATCTTTTGTCAACATTGACAACAGATTCGACATCTAACATCACACCAATCGATGATTACTTTCCTAACGAATCCTTACTTTCTCTTAGTCCAATGCCTTGGTATAATAAAAATATTAATTTTCTTGCCTTAGAAGATTTGCCAGCTGATTGGAGTATGCAAGACAAAGAAAAGTTTTTGAACGAAGTGAAGAGCTTTTACTGTGATGACCCTAACTTATTCAAATATTGTCCTGATCAAATATTTCAAAGATTCATTCCCGACAATGAGGTAAGTTGTGTCATTAAACTTTGTCATTCTGAAGCATGTGGAAGTTATTTCTCGTCAAAAAAGACAATTGCAAAAATCTTTCAAAATGGATTTTATTGGCCCACCATGTTCAAGGACACGCATGCATTCTGCAAAACTTGTGAAAATTGTCAAAAAATTGATACTGGTCAAAAAATTTTGTTTTATAATTCTCAACTTTATGCATTCCCTAGAGAGCTAAGACCAAGATGGAGCAATCCTTATGGGGCCTGTGATATTGAGAATTCAATGAATGACAATGATTTTAAAGAAAATGGACATCGTTTGAAAGCTTACTTTGATAATTTTCCTAGTGAAAATGAATCAGCTGGTTTGAATGATCTTGTAGATAAAGGTTCATTATTTTGTTTTTCTCACATTTTCTTTTTTATGTTTCTTTTTGAGTGATTTTTGCTAGTTTCTCTCACCCCGGTCAAATGGCGGATAACGGTACTCCGTGACTTAAGTCGGTTCTTTCAGTTTCCCACAATTACTGATATTTGTGTATATATCTGTGCAATTCTTTGAATCTCTCTTCTAATTCTCATTTGAAAATGGACACTAATCTTGAGAAATTGAAAAAGTATTTTCCCGCTCTGCCTCAGAATGCGATTACAAAAATTTACCATGCTAGATGTGCAAGATTGAGATTGTTAATGAATCATGGAATTCCTAAAGATATTCGTTGGTTGATCAAAGCAAAGGTCCGATTATCAGGTGAGTCCTCTAACTTCTTCATTTCACACATGCCTGGAATAGGTAAAAGCACTTTTGCAAAGAAGCGTCGTGCAAAACGACTGGATGTCTGTCATCGATGTGCTAGATGGACTTGTAATACACAATGTCGTTCTTTAGGAATGGTATCTATAAACCATGAAGATAAAATACAATTCATTAAGGATGGCCTGAGTAAGGAGTCTTTAGATAATCTTCTATTGACTCTTGAGACGCATCCTAGTGGAGATGTGCATCGTGCAATTCATGATTTATGGCCACTATTTCATAAAGAACATGATCGACTTAGTCTTGGGAATCTGACTAAAAAAGACCCTGTTTGCCAGTTTTTAAGAAAACTGGATGGGAAGCCTATCCCCGACCCATAGAGGGCGTTTAAGCCGTTCTTGGACGTAAAACCAAGGGAAGATGTGAGCCACAATCACAACTACCTGTACATACACATGCTTTTTTTTTCAAAAATAAATAAATAAATAAATAAAGAGAGAGAGAGAGTGTGTGAGACTCCAGCTGGCCTACATATAGATGTTATGATTGCCTTTCTAATTTATCATCTATAAAACCCTCTTTTCCTTCCTTTCATTTCTACTCAACCCATACATTTAACAAATACAGAAGTGTGTAGAAATGGCAAGTTCCTCAAGTCATCAAATAAGAAATATTTGTGTTTTCGGTGGATCTAGTCCTGGGAAAGAAAAGGAGTTTTTAGAATCAGCAAATCATCTTGGTCAGGTGCTAGCTGAGAGAAAGATTCATTTAGTGTATGGGGGAGGCGGTCTTGGGTTAATGGGAGGTGTGTCAATAGCTGCATTTTTAGGAGGCAGTCAAGTTTTAGGAGTCGTCCCTGAAGCTTTGGCACAAGGGGACATCATTGGAAAAACAATTGGAGAGGAACTTCAGGTCTCCACAATGTCGGCTCGAATGAATGCAATGTTTAACCATGCTGATGCTTTCATTGCTTTACCAGGTGGTCTAGGCACATTGGAAGAGATCTTTCATATTTCCTCTTGGGCTCAATTGCACATTCACCATAAACCCATTGGTTTGTTAAATGTTAATGGTTATTATGATAAGTTGTTGTCTTTTCTTGATCATGCTGTGGAACAGGAATTTCTAACATCTTCTACACGACAAATCATAATCTCTGCTACTACTGCTGAACAATTGATTGACCAACTACAATCTTTCACTCCTGTGATTGATCCTTCCATGAGTCGCATAAATTGGTCATCTAAGGAAAGCCGTAAAAAGCTTAGATTGGATTTGAGCCTTCATTTGTGAATTTTTATGTATTTTGGTTTTATTATTATGTTTTGTTATTTCTTATTTTTGTTTCAGTGTGTTTCAGGTTTTGTTAGTGTTCGTTATTTCAGGTGATATCTTCTATACTCTATCTTTCTACCTTAGAACATTAAGGACAATGTCTCGTTTTGGTTGGGGGGAGAGGGTAGTAGTTGATAAAAATAAAATAAAAAAAATTGTTTTTCATTTCATAAAGCATGTGCATAATTATTGTTACTAGGATGGCAGAGTAAAGGAGTTCTTTTGTTAAAGTGACTCTTGAGACGCATCTTAGTAACCATTCTTAACAAGGTCTATTATAATACTTCCTGAAATATTCAGGTTTACAAACTCTCGTATTGTTACCACTTAATTCTGCTCACATACTTATTTAACATGTATTCTTAAACCTTAATTTACACACACACACACTTTAACATATGATTGTGGGTTGCATATTGGATTATTATATTATTTATGTTCTTTTGTTAAAGGTAACAACTAAGGGAAAGGGATTGTATATAATTAAAAAGAAAAAAAAAAGAAAAACATGAAAAAAAAAGAAAAAAATGATGATAATAAAAATGTAGATAAGTTTGGTTTCGTAGCCTCCCTAACCTAAGCAATTAAGCCCGAAGGGGTGTTTTAACACCTAATACCCTAAAGTCAACTGACTTGGGAGCTATTGGCCCAACGCTTGTTACATGGGTTGAGGAGAAAAGCTTAAGGGAATCAAACATTGTACTATCTACATATCAGTATCTACGACCTGAGTTACTAAGCTCGTAGGGGTGTCTTAACACCTAATGCCCTAAGACCAACTGGTCTGGGAGTCATTAGCTGAAAGCTCGTTACATGGGTTAAAGATGCATGATGTTTTTAAATTATATGTATATACATTTAAAAAAAAAAAAGAAGTAAAAAAAAAAGACAAAAATAATAATCCCATCCCAAGGAAGTTAACCTTAAACATTAGAACAAAAATTTTGTGTTCTTCCAAGAAAAGCCCCATAATTATGTGTTGATACATTGAGCACAAAAGAAAGGTTTATTAATATCTTGTTAAGTGGTATTGAGCAGATATATAAATTTAATGAGAGTTTGTTTATCTGGATAGATTAATGGAAGTTAAATGATGAATACCTTGCTTTGTGAAATTTGCAAATTGTTTTAACGCTTTGATTACTAGGGACTAGTAATAAGCTGGTTGGGGGGTGTGATTAGTACTTAAAAGTGCATTTTTATCATGGTTTTATATCATCATTTTGCACTTGAAGTATCAATAACTCCTTAACTAAAATATGTTTTATAATAATGTATCTAATAATATAAGATACCTATAATTTATGGTAAATGTCTATTTTTAATGCAGGCCTATCATATAAATGAAAGGATTGATTGATGACTTGAAGAACTTAAATTGCAAGGATAAAGAGATGGCCAAACTTAGAAAAGAGATGTCGGTGCATTCCAAACCGGAACACTGTTCGGTAATTGGGTCATATCTAGACCTATATATCTCAGATTTAGGTCCAATTTATATGGATGGAAAGGTAAGACATAGGCCTACAACTTTCATATGGAGCCCAAGATCTAGAAAGGCCATTTTCAAGTCCAAATTGTAGCAACAACAAAGAAGCCCGAATCTGTCTTCCAGCCCGAGCACTGTTCGGTATTTTGGCTATATCTGGAGTTCTAGAAGTTCAAATGAGCTGAATGTTTTACACAAGAAAGCTGAGACAATTGCCTACAACTTTCATGTTTTCAGCTGGCTCCAATTTTGACGTTATCAATGACGTTTTGGGCAGAAAAAAGAAGATAAGGATTGTCACCAAGTCAAAAGTTGGCCACCCACTTATCAATTAGTCATCAAATCAATAGTTCCCAATTTTGGCCTATAAAAGGAGGCATTTGCCATTCATTTAGGTATCTTGGTTTCCAGATCAAGATTATTCTCTTCCTTTCTCTCTTTGTATTTTTTGTAATGTTTATGCTTTGCTTTCATTAATATTAAGTTTATGCCTTTCATTTCCTTTCCTTTACTTAGTTAGCTTTTATGTTCTTATTTTGTTTTTCTATTTTGCTTTCTTTCATTATGTCTAGCTAAGTTAATTATGTCAAGGTGAAAAGGTTACACTAATGGTGTGAGAATAAGTATAATGTAAACTTAATATGGACTTTAATGTTTGGTACTAACATGTTTTATATTTGTTATCTTGCTCACTCTTTAATACTTTGCTTGTTAAATGACTAATCTTGATTTATGTTGTATAACACTTGGTACAACAAATGCTTGGCACTTTCATAGCCCATAATGTATGGTATAACCGACACCTGAGCTATGAAAGGAACTTGATTTGTTGTTAACATAAGTTATAATCATGAATGCTTGACGAGATTTACAAGTATTAGCATTAATTGAATAAGATGACTAATGTAATCATGTTAACAATATATAATCTGATTGGAACCTCCTTTGTGTGTGGTTTTCAATTCAATAATAAGAGTTTATACTATACTTGTTTGATATACCATTAGTGGAACCTCTAACCTTGACATTTGTTATTATTATTGTTTAATCCTTACATTAATATTTCATCTCTAAGTTCTCATCATCATCATCTTCTTCTTCTTCTCTTTCTTTATTATTATTATTATTATTATTATTATTATTATTATTATTATTACTACTACTACTATTGTTGTTGTTGTTATTGTTGTTTTATAATTGTTGTTTATAATTTGTACAATTAACCTCCCTGTGGTTCGACCCCGGTCTTGCCGGGTTATTTATTACTTCGACACTCCTGCACTTGGGAGAAGACATCAATCTTTTCGTCGTGTCAACTAGTTTATGATCAACTTGAATCTACTTTAAGTAAAAATGAGTTAGATGAATCTAAAGATTTGCAAATGATTTATTCTGAGGAAGAAATCACGGATGAAACAAGCACTGCAAATGTTGATGCGAATCTTTTATCAACAGTGACAACAGATTCGACATCTGACATCACACCAATAGATGATTATTTTCCTAACGAATCCTTACTTTCTCGTAGTCCATTGCCTTGGTATGATAAAAATATCAATTTTCTTGCTTTAGGAGATTTGCCAGCTGATTGGAGTACTCAAGATAAAGAAAAGTTTTTGAACGAAGTGAAGAGCTTATATTATAATGACCCTAACTTATTAAAATGTTGTCCTGATCAAATATTTCAAAGATTCATTCCCGATAATGAGGTAAGTAGTGTCATTAAACTTTTTCATTCTGAAGCATGTGGAAGTTATTTCTCGTCAAAAAAGACAGCTGCAAAAATCTTTCAAAATGGATTTTACTGGCCCACCATGTTCAAGGACACGTATGCTTTCTGCAAAACTTGTGAAAATTGTCAAAAAGTTGATACTGGTTAAAAAGTTTTATTTTATAATTCTCAACTCTATGCATTCCCTAGAGAGCTAAGACCAAGATGGAACAATCCTAATGGGGTTTGCGATATTGAGAATTCAATGAATGACAATGTTTTTAAGGAAAATGGACATCGTTTAAAAGCTTACTTTGATAATTTTCCTAGTAAAAATAAATCAACTAGTTTGAATGATCTCGTAGATAAAGGTTGATAATTTTTTAGTAATTTTTGCTAGTTTCTCTCACCCTAGTCAAATGACGGATAACGGTACTCCGTGACTTAAGTCGGTTCTTTCAGTTTCCCATAATAACTGATATCTGTGTATATATTTGTGCAATTCTTTGAATCTTTCTTCCAATTCTAATTTGAAAATGGACACTAATCTTGAAAAATTGAAAAAGTATTTTCCCGCTCTGCCTCAGAATGTGATTACAAAAATTTACCGTGCTAGATATGCAAGATTGAGATTGTTAATGAATCATGAAATTCCTGAAGATATTCGCTAGTTGATTGAAGCAAAGGTCTGATTATCAGGTGAGTCCTCTAACTCCTTCATTTCACATATGCCTAGAACAGGTAAAAGCACTTTTGCAAAAAAAAAAAACGTCGTGCAAAACGACTGAAAGTCTGTCATCGATGTGCTAGATGGACTTGTAATACACAATGTTATTCTTTAGGAATGGTATCTATAAACCCTGAAGATAAAATACAATTCATTAAGGATGGCCTGAGTAAGGAGTCTTTAGATAATCTTCTATTGACTCTTGAGACGCATCCTAGTGGAGATGTGTATCATGTAATTCATGATTTATGGCCACTATTTCATAAAGAACATGATCAACTTAGTCTTGGGAATCTGACTAAAAAAGACCCTCTTTGCCAGTTTTTAAGAAAACTAGATGGGAAGCCTATCCCCTACCCATAGAGGGCGTTTAAGCCATTCGTGGATGTAAAACCAAAGGAAAATGTGAGCTAGAATCACAACTACCTGTACATACATATGCTTTTTCAAAAGTAAATAAATAAAAAGTGAGAGAGAGTGTAGACTCTAGCTGGCCTACATATAAGTGTTATGATTGTCTTTCTAAGTTCCTATCTATAAAACCCTCTCTTCCTTCCGTTCATTTCTACTTAACCCATACATTCAACAAATACAGAAGTGTGTAGAAATGGCAAGTTCCTCAAGTCATCATATAAGAAATATTTATGTTTTTGGTGGATCTAGTCTTGGAAAAGAAAAGGAGTTGTTAGAATCAGCAAATCATCTTGGTCAAGTGCTAGCTGAGAGAAAGATTCATTTAGTATATGGGGAGGCAGTCTTGGGTTAATGGGAGGTGTGTCAATAGTTGAATTTTTAGGAGGTAGTCAAGTTTTGTGGGTCATCCCCGAAGCTTTAGCATAAAGGGACATCATTGGAAAAACAATTGGAGAGGAAATTCAGGTCTCCACAATGTCAGCTCGAATGAATGCAATGTTTAACCATGTTGATGTCTTCATTGCTTTACCAGGTGGTTTAGGGATATTGGAAGAGATCTTTCATATTTCCTCTTGGGCTCAACTACACATTCACCATAAACCCATAGGTTTGTTAAACATTGCACTATCTACATATTAGTATTTGCGACCCGAGTTATTAAGCTCGTAGGGGTGTCTCAACACCTAATGCTCTAAGACTAACTAGTCTGGGAGTCATTAGCCAAAAGCTCGTTACATGGGTTAAAGATGCATGATTTTTTAAGTTATATGCATATATATATATATATATATATATATATAAAATAATCCCAATTTTCGGAAGTTAACCTTAAACATTAGAACAAAAATTTTGTTTTCTTCCAAGAAAAGCCCTATAATTATGTGTGGATACATTGAGCACAAAAGAAAGGTTTATTAATATCTTGTTAAGAGGTATTGAGCAGATATATAAATTTAATGAGAGTTTGTTTATCTGGATTGATTAATAAAAGTTAAATGATGAATACCTTGCATTATGTAATTTGCAAATTGTTTTTCTATTTTAACACTTTGATTACTAGGGACTAGTAATAAGCTAGTTGGGGGGGTGTGATTAGTACTTAAAAGTGCATTTTTATCATGGTTTTATATCATCATTTTGCACTTGAAGTATCAATAACTCCTTAACTAAAGCATGTTTCATAATAATATATCTAATAATATAAGATACCTTTAATTTATAGTAAATGTTAATTTTAAATGCAGGTCTATCACATAAATAAAAGCATTGATTGATAACTTTAAGAACTTAAATTACAAAGGGGAAAAAGATGACCAAACTTAGAAAAGAGATGTCAGTTCAATTTAAACAGGAACACTGTTTGGTAATTGGGTTATATCTAAAGCTATAGATCTCAGATTTAGGTCTAATTTATATGAATGGAAAGGTAAGACATAGTCCTACAACTTTCATATGGAGCCCAAGATCTAAAAAGGTCATTTTCAAGTCCAAATTGTAGCAATAACAAAGAAGCCCGAATTTATCCTCCAACCCGATGAATGTTCAATATTTTGGCCATATCTAGAGTTCTAGAAGTCGAAATGAGCTGAATGTTTTACACAAGAAAGCTGAGACAATTGCCTACAACTTTCATGTTTTCAAGTGGCTCTAATTTTGACGTTATCAATGACTTTTTGGGCAGACAAGAGAAGATAAGGATTGTCACCAAGTCAAGAGTTGGTCACCCACTCATTAATTAGTCATCAAATCAATAGTTCCCAATTTTGGCCTATAAAAGGAGGCATTTGCCATGCATTTAGGCATCTTGGTGTCTAGATCAAGATCATGATCTTCCTTTCTCTCTTTGTATTTTTAGTAATGTTTATGCTTTGCTTTCATTAATATCAAGTTTATGCCGTTCATTTCCCTTCATTTACTTAGTTAAATTTTATCTTATTTATGTTCTTATTTTGTTTATTTATTTTTCTTTCTTTCATTATATGTAGCTAAGTTTATTATGTCAAGGTGAAAAGGTTACACTAATGGTGTAAGAATAAGTATAGCGTAAACTTAATATGGACTTTAATGTTTGATACTAACATGTTTTGTATTTGTTATCTTATTCACTCTTTAATACTTTGCTTGTTAAATGATTAATCTTGATTTATGTTGTATAACACTTGGTACAACAAATGCTTAGCACTTTCATAGTTCATACTATATGGTATAACCGACACCTGAACTATGAAAGGAACTTGATTTGTTGTTAACATAAGTTATAATCATGAATACTTGATGAGATTCACAAGTATTAGCATTAATTGAATAAGATGACTAATGTAATCATGTTAACAATCTATAATTTGATTGGAACCTCCTTTGTGTGTGGTTTCCAATTGACTAATAAGAGTTTATACTATACTTGTTTGACATACCATTAGTAGAACCTCTAACCTTGACATTTGTTATTATCATTGTTTAATCCTTACGTTAATATTCCAGCTCAAAGTTCTCTTCTTCTTTTTTTTTCTTTATTATTATTATTATTATTATTATTATTATTATTACTGTTATTACTATTATTGTTGTTGTTGTTGTTATTGTTATTGTTGTTATATTATTGTTATTTATAATTTATACAATTACCTCCTTGTGGTTTGACCTCGGTCTTGCCGGGTTATTTATTACTTCGACACTCCTACACTTAGGAGAAGACATCAATCTTTTAGTCGTGTCAAGTTTTTGGCGCCGTTGCCGGGAGGTAAGTTTTGTATAAATTATAATATTTATTTTATTTTCTCTTTTCACTTTTCTTGTATATAACTTTGTTTCTTTTCTCTTGTTTCTTCTTCTTTTTATTCTATTCCTACATGTGCATGAGAGTGGTCACGTACATCAAGTGATAGACTTTGTAGGGTATCCTCATCATTTTCAGAAAATATGGTCGAAGAAGATAATCAATCACTTCATAATGAGAATAACCATGTTAGAACACTTAGAAACCACATAAATCCTACAAGAACAAGTTTTTTCTTTATTGTCGCCATTGTCGGGGAAAAAGTTGACACGACTAAAAGATTGATGTCTTCTCCCAAGTGCAGGAGTGTCGAAGATACTCTCTAAGAGTTTAAAAATTAGGTTGATCATTGAATTGTGGAGGTCCATTACCTTCAACTCTCTGTTCACCCTCTACATCTTCAACATTAGCCATGATAAAATAATAATAATAATAATAATAATAATAATAATAATAATAATATAACAATTATATGAATATGAAAGGAAAGGAAAGAAAAAAAATTGCAAATAAAAGTAATAGCTCAAAAATAAAAATACAACAAATTAAAAATTCACTCTCCAACTAATAAGCACTATTAACAGCAATAAACATTAAAAGATAATTATAACAAGCTTGAATAAAAAGGCGGTAATACCGGCCAAGCACTTCAAACAATAAATATAAGAAAAATAATCATAACAAAATAACAAAATAAAATGAAATAAACAAGGGGCGGTAATACCGGCCAAGCACTTCAAACAATAAATATAAGAAAAATAATCATAATAAAACAACAAAATAAACTAAAATAAAAAAGAGGCGATAATACCAGCCAAGCACTTTAGACAATAAATAAAAACAATATCATCAAAATAAAATGAAATAAACAAGAGGGGGTAAAACCAGCCAATTGATTTTTTATATATGATTTTTTTTTTGTTTTTTCCAATAATCAAATCTAAATTTGTTACCTTTGCTTGCTAGCTCCTTGACAACGGTACCAAAATTGTTTGACCGCTTTTTATGATCGGCTTGTTTTAACTCGCAAGTGCACAAGTGTGCGATGTAGCAATTAACTCGGTAAGATCGAGGTCATATCCACAGAGAGCTAGATCTGGAAATTAAGCTAGGTAACAAAAAAAAACTCAAGAGAAATTAAATTAACAATAACTTAGTTGAAAATAATTGATGGAATTATTTTCAAAGATGAAAAAGTGTAAATAGATTTTAATGACAAGAGAAAGTAAGTCTTGGTCCAAATCAATTTTAATGGTGATGTATTGGTGATTTCTTCAACATATATAAGATAACTCAACCTAATATCAACGATGGTGATATTAGTTCGGAAGATATTACAATGAAGTTTAGAAAGATGAAGATTGATTATTGCTTAAGAATGAACAAGTACTTTTATATTAAGTAAGACATTGAATCAAGCAATCTCTATACCAAAACTAAAGTTTGTGCATAAAAATTCAAGATTATAACATTACCTAAATGATTTCTAAAATTTCTCTGCAATAATAAATCATTCATGAAGAAAATGAGAAGATAAACATTGAGATGCATTCATATCCTACAAAACTCACCTTAATCACCATCATCCTTGATTTGGATCCAAGAAAGAGATTAGTCAACCATAATTATATATAAGAATACTTCAATAAACATGAAATAACTTGAATCAAACTAAAATAATAAGTTTTACAAACTAAAGAACCAAAATCTATAAAGAAGAACACAACACAATTTCAGAAAAAATTCGGACACAAATCTGATTCTAACTTTTGACAGCAAATTGACCCTCTTAGAAGCCTCCCCTTGAGATGTCTATTAGAGACATATTTATAGGAAATTCTGTCACCTTTCCATATCATTAAAGAACAGCTCATTTGGACAATTGAGTCAAACGTTATGGGAAAAACACCAAAAGGTGTTCTGAAAAATCAAATCAGGACAGCTTTGCAACCACTTTGGTGCTCATTTTTCTTCCTCATTTATGAGCTATTTATTTCTTCTTTTTGACCTAAAATAACGTAAAAATGTCCCCTCCAGCTTTCCATCCATGTGCTTGTCTTCTTGGATCAATGGATTACCCAAAATAAATCAATTGTTGTTGTGTGGACATGTTAGATCATTGATTGTTTTTGGGCTGATTTGAAGGTTGATTTAGGGTTGATTTGGGGCTGAATTTAAGCATCAAATAAGTATACAAATATACCTATTATTTGGGCTAACATTGACATTGAAACCTTGAGTGTTTAATGGTTGAAATTTGCACACAACATAAGGCAAGTTTGGGCTTGAAATAGATCATATGATATTCTTTTCTAGAATTGGAATAGAATTGATTTTTGGGACAAATTTGGAGCACTTATTTGAATCAAGATTTGCTTCAATCTTCAACTAAATGTCTCTTCAATTCTTTGTTCTAAATTCCGACGTTGAATTTCCTGAATTAATTCATTTAAGCTCCAAAAACCTATCGAAACATTAAAACAAACTTCATTAATAAAAAATACATCAATTATTATAAAAAAACCAAATAAAAACAATAAATACATATGTAAAATAAGAGACTTAATGACACTTTTGATGCACAATCACTAATACTTGTAAATCTCATGAAGCATTCATGATTATAACTTGTGTTAACAACAAATCAAGTTCCTTTGATAGTTCAGGTGTCGGTTATACTATACAATATAAACTATGAAAGTGCTAAGCATTTGTTGTACCAAGTGTTTTACAACATAAATCAAGATTAGTTATTTAACAAGCAAAGTGTTAAAAAGTGAACAAGATAACAAATATAAAACATGTTAGTATCCAACATTAAAGTCGATATTAAGTTTACCCTATACTTATTCTTACAACATTAGTGTAACCTTTTCACCTTGACATAATAAACTTAGCTACACATAATAAAAAAAGAAAAATAAATAAACAAAATAAGAACATAAATAAGATAAAATTTAACTAAGTAAATGAAGGGAAATGAAAGGCATAAACTTGATATTAATGAAAGCAAAGCATAAACATTATAAAAAATACAAAGAGAGAAAGTAACAACATGATCTTGATCTAGAGACGAAAATGCCTAAATACATGGCAAATGCCTCCTTTTATAGGCCAAAATTTGGAACTATTGATTTGATGACTAATTGATAAGTGGGTGTCAACTCTTGACTTGGTGACAATCCTTATCTTCTCTTGTTTGCCCAAAACGTCATTGATAACGTCAAAATTGGAGCCACTAGAAAACATGAAAGTTGTAGACAATTGTCTCAGCTTTCTTATGTAAACAATTTAGTTCATTTGGACTTCTAGAACTCTAGATATGGCCAAAATATTAAACAGTTCTCGGGCTGGAGGACAGATTCAGGTTTCTTTATTGTTGCTACAATTTGGACTTGAAAATGACCTTTTTAGATCTTAGGCTCCATATGAAAGTTGTAGGCCTATGTCTTACCTTTCCATCCATATAAAGTAGACTTAAATCGGAAATCTATAGCTCTAGATATGACCCAATTACCGAACAGTGTTCCAGTTTGGATTACACCGACATCTCTTTTCTGAGTTTGGTCATCTTTTTCCCCTAGCAATTTAAGTTCTTAAAATGATCAAGAAAAGACAACAACTTATCATAATAACCATTAACATTTAACAAACCTATAGGTTTATGGTGAATATGCAGTTGGGCCCAAGAGGAAATATGAAAGATCTCTTCCAATGTACCTAGACCACCTGTTAAAGCAATGAAGGCATCAACATGGTTAAATATTGCATTCATTCGAGTTGCATTGTGGAGACCTGAAGTTCCTCTCCAATTGTTTTTCCAATGATGTCGCCTTGTGCTAAAGCTTCGGGGATGACCCACAAAACTTGACTACCTTCTAAAAATGCAGCTATTGACACACCTCCCATTAACCCAAGACTCCCTCCCCCATACACTAAATAAATCTTTCTCTCAGCTAGCACTTTGCCAAGATGATTTGCTGATTCTAAAACTCCTTCTCTTTCCCCAGACTAGATCCACCGAAAACACAAATATTTCTTATATGATGACTTGAGGAACTTGCCATTTCTACACACTTCTGTATTTGTTGAATGTATGGGTTGAGTAGAAATGAAAGGAAGGAAGAGAGGGTTTTATAGATGAGAAATTAGAAAGGCAATCATAACACCTATATGTAGGCCAACTGGAGTCTCACACGCACTCTCTCTTTATTTATTTACTTTTGAAAAAGCATGTGTATGTACAGGTAGTTGTGATTGTAGCTCACATCTTCCCTTGGTTTTACGTCCAAGAACGGTTTAAACGCGCTCTACGGGTCAGGGATAGGCTTCCCATCCAGTTTTTTTTTAAATTGGCAAACAGGGTCTTTTTTAGTCAGATTCCCAAGACTATGTCAATCATGTTCTTTATGAAATAGTGGCCATAAATCATGAATTACACGATGCACATCTCCCCTAGGATGCGTCTCAAGAGTAAATAAAAGATTATTTAAAGACTCCTTACTCAGGCCATCCTTAATGAATTGTATTTTATCTTCACGGTTTATAGATACCATTCCTAAAGAATAACATTGTGTATTACAAGTTCATCTAGCACATCGATGACAGACTTTCAGTCGTTTTGCACGACGTTTCTTTGCAAAAGTATTTTTACTTGTTCAAGACATGTGTGAAATAAAAGAGTTAGAGAACTCACCTGATAATTGGACCTTTGCTTCAATCAACCAGCGAATATCTTCAGGAATTCCATGATTCATTAACAATCTCAATCTTGTGCATCTAGCATGGTAAATTTTTGTAATCGCATTCTGAGGGAGAGTGGGAAAATACTTTTTCAATTTTTCAAGATTAGTGTCCATTTTCAAATGAGAATTGGAAGATAGATTTAAAGAATTGCACAAATATATACACAAATATCAGCTATTGTAGGAAACTGAAAGAACCGACTTAAGTCACGGAGTACCGTTGTCCGCCATTTCACCGGGGTGAGAGAAACTAGCAAAAATCACTAAAAAAAACACAAAAATAATGTGAGAAAAACAAAATAATCAACCTTTATCTACAAGATTATTCCAACCAGTTGATTCATTTTCACTAGGAAAATTATCAAAGTAAGCTTTCAAAGGATGTCTATTTTCCTTAAAATCATTGTCATTCATTGAATTCGCAATATCACAGGCCCCATAAGGATTGCTCCATCTTGGTCTTAGCTCTTTAGGGAATGCATAGAGTTGAGAATTATAAAATAAAACTTTTTGACCAGTATCAACTTTTTGATAATTTTCACAAGTTTTGTAGAAAGCATGCGTGTCCTTGACACATGGTGGGCCAATAAAATCCATTTTGAATGATTTTTGCAATTGTCTTTTTTGACAAGAAATAACTTCCACATGCTTCAGAATGAAAAAGTTTAATGATGTTACTTAACCTCATTGTCGGGAATGAATCCATTAGTGTAACCTTTTCACCTTGACATAATAAACTTAGCTAAACATAATGAAAGAAAGAAAAATAAATAAACAAAACAAGAACATAAATAAGATAAAGGTTAACTAAGTAAAGGAAAGGAAATGAAAGGCATAAACTTGATATTAATGAAAGCAAAGCATAATCAATACAAAAAATACAAAGAGAGAAAGGAAGAGCATGATCTTGATATGGAAACCAAGATGCCTAAATGCATGGCAAATGCCTCCTTTTATAGGCCAAAATTGGGAACTATTGATTTCATGACTAATTGATAAGTGGGTGGCCAACTCTTGACTTGGTGACAATCCTTATCTTCTCTTGTCTGCCCAAAACGTCATTGATAACGACAAAATTGGAGCCACTCAAAAACATGAAAGTTGTAGGCAATTGTCTCAGCTATCTTGTATAAATAATTTAGCTCATTTGGACTTCTAAAACTCTAGATATGGCCAAAATATTAAACAGTTCTCGGGCTGGAGGACAAATTCAGGCTTCTTTATTGTTGCTACAATTTGGACTTGAAAATGGCCTTTTTAGATCTTAGGCTCCATATGAAAGTTGTAGGCCTATGTCTTACCTTTCCATCCATATAAAGTAGACCTAAATCGAAAATCTATAGCTCTAGATATGACCCAATTACCGAATTTTGTTCCGGTTTGGATTACACCGACATCTCTTTTCTAAGTTTGGTCATCTCTTTCCCCTTGCAATTTAAGTTCTTAAAATCATCAATCAATCCTTTCATTTATGTGATAGGCCTACATTTAAAATGAATATTTACCATAAATTAAAGGTATCTTATATTATTAGATATATTATTTATAAACATGCTTTAGTTAAGGAGTTATTGATACTTCAAGTGCAAAATGATGATATAAAACCATGATAAAAATATACTTTCAAGTACTAATCACACCCCCAACCAGCTTATTACTAGTCCCTAGTAATCAAAGCGTTAAAATAGAAAAACAAATTTGCAAATTCCACAAAGCATGGTATTCGTCATTTAACTTCCATTAATCTATCCAGATAAACAAACTCTCATTAAATTTATATATATGCTTAATACCTCTTAACAAGATATTAATAAACCTTTCTTTTATGCTCAATGTATCAACATATAATTATGGGGCTTTTCTTAGAGGAAAACAAAATTTTTGTTCTAATGTTTAAGGTTAACTTAGATTGGGATTATTATTTTTGTCTTTTTTTTCTTTTATATATATATATATACATATAACTTAAAGCATCATGAATCTTTAACCCACGTAACGAGCTTTCAGCTAATGACTCCCAGACCAGTTGGTCTTAGGGTATTAGGTGTTAAGACACCCCTACGAGCTTAATAACTCGGGTCGCAGATACTGATATGTAAATAGTGCAATGTTTGATTCCCTTAAGCTTTTCTCCTCAACCCATATAACAAGTATTGGGCCAATAGCTCCCAAGTCATCAGCATGGTCAGACATTGCATTCATTCGAGCTGATATTATGGAGACCTGAAGTTCCTCTCTAATTGTTTTTTCAATGATGTCCCCTTGTGCTAAAGCTTCGAGGACGACCCCCAAAACTTGACTACCTCATAAAAATGCAGCTATTGACACTCCTCCCATTAACCCAAGACTGCCTCCCCCATACACTAAATGAATCTTTCTCTCAGCTAGCACTTGACCAAGATGATTTGCTGATTCTAAAAACTCCTTCTCTTTCCCAAGACTAGATCCATCGAAAACACAAATATTTATTATATGATGACTTGAGGAACTTGCCATTTCTACACACTTCCGTATTTGTTGAGGTAATCATACCACCTATATGGAGGCCAGCTAGAGTCTCACACTCTCTCTCTCTCTCTATTTATTTATTTATTTACTTTTGAAAAAACATGTATATGTACAAGTAGTTGTGATTGTGACTCACATCTTCCCTTGGTTTTACGTTCAAGAACAGCTTCAACGCCCTTTATGGGTCGAGGATAGGCTTCCCATCCAGTTTTCTTAAAAACTAGCAAACAGGGTCTTTTTTAGTCAGATTCTCAAGACTAAGTCGATCATGTTCTTTATGAAAATGGGGCCATAAATCATGAATTGCACGATGCACATCTCTACTAGGATGCGTCTCAAAAGTTAATAGAAGATTATGTAAAGACTCCTTACTCAGGCCATCCTTAATGAATTGTATTTTATCTTCACGGTTTATAGATACCATTCCTATAGAACGACATTGTGTATTACAAGTCCATCTAGCACATTGATGACAGACTTTCAGTCGTTTTGCATGACGTTTCTTTGCAAAAGTGCTTTTGCCTATTCTAGGCATATGTGAAATGAAGGAGTTAGAAGACTCACCTGATAATCGGACCTTTGCTTCAATCAACCAGTGAATATCTTTAGGAATTCATGATTCATTAACAATCTCAATCTTGCGCATCTAGCATGGTAAATTTTTGTAATCGCATTCTGAGGCAGAGCGGGAAAATACTTTTTCAATTTTTCAAGATTAGTGTCCATTTTCAAATGAGAATTAGAAGAGAGATTCAAAGAATTGCACAAATATATACACAGATATCAGTTATTGTGGGAAACTGAAAGAACCGACTTAAGTCACGGAGTACCATTATCCGTCATTTCACCGGGGTGAGAGAAACTAGCAAAAATCACTCAAAAAGAAATAAAAAAATAAAAATCAATCTTTATATACAGGATCACCCAATTCAATAGAGTCATGTTCAACTAAAAAATTATCAAAGTAAACTTTTAGACGATGTCTATTTACCTTGAAAACATTGCCATTTGTTGGATTCTCGATGTCATGGGCCCCATATGGATACACATGTTTCACAATAAAAGGACCGCTCCATCTTGATCTTAATTTTCCAAGAAATAAATGCAGTCGAGAATTATAAAGTAAGACTTTTTGACCAACATTGAATGTTTTTCTTAGTATTTTCTTGTCATGAAACTCTTTAATTCTTGCTTTATAAATTCTTGAATTTTCATATGCATCATTTCTTATTTCCTTAAGCTCATTTATTTGTAATTTTTGTAGTTGACTAGCATCATCCATATTTGAATTGAAAGCTTTAATAGCCCAATAAGCTTTATGTTCAAGTTCCACAGGCAAGTGACAAGGTTTTCCATAGACTAGTCTATAAGGTGACATACCTAATGATGTTTTTTAAGCAGTTCGATAAGCCTAAAATGCATCATTAAGTCTTAAAGTCTAGTTTTTCCTATTAGGGTTCACTATTTTCTCCAAAATATGTTTGATCTCCCTATTAGCAAGCTCTACTTGTCCACTAGTTTGAGGGTGATAAGGGGTAGCAACTTTGTGTGTGATTCCATATTTCTTCATTAAAGACTTAAATGGTTTGTTGCAAAAATGTGTTCAACCATCACTTATTATGGCTCAAGGGACGCCAAATCGACTCAAAATATTTTCTTTCAAAAACTTTATTACTATTTTGTGATCATTGTTTCAACTTGGAATTGCCTCTATCCATTTTGAAACATAATCTACTACGACTAATATGTATAAGAAACCAAATGATGGAGGGAATGGACCCATGAAATCTATACCCCAACAATCAAAGATCTCAATGACAATAATAGGATTTAAAGGCATCATGTGATGTTTTGAAATAGATCCCAACTTTTGACAAATTTCACAAGACTTGCAGAATGCATGTGAATCTTTGAACATGGTGGGCCAGTAAAATCCATTTTGAAAGATTTTTGCAGCAGTCTTTTTTTACAAGAAATAACTTCCACATGCTTCAGAATGACAAAGTTTAATGGCACTACTTACCTCATTGTTGGGAATAAATCTTTGAAATATTTGATCAGGATAATATTTGAATAAGTTAGGGTCATCACAATAAAAGCTCTTCACTTCGTTCAAAAACTTTTCTTTTTCTTGAGTACTCCAATCAGCTGGCAAATCTCCTAAAGCAAGAAAATTGATATTTTTAGCATACCAAGGCATTGAACTAAGAGAAAGTAAGGATTCGTTAGGAAAGTAACCATCGATTGGTGTGATGTTAGATGTCGAATCTGTTGTCACTGTTGATAAAAGATTCGCGTCAACATTTTTGGTGTTTGTTCATCCGTGATTTCTTCCTCAGAATAAATCATTTGCAAATCTTCAGATTCATCCAATTCATTTTTACTTAAAGTAAATTCAAGTTGATCATAAACTAATTCGTCAATATGATCTACTTCTTGTAAATCATTATCATCTCCAGGTTGCTTGCAAATGTTGAAAATATTCAACTCCAATGTCATGTTTCCAAATGATAGCTTCATTAGTCCATTCCTACAATTAATCAATGCGTTAGAGGTTGTAAGAAAGGGACGTCCTAAAATAACAGGAAATGAATTACATGTTTCAATAGGTTCTGTGTCCAAGACAATAAAATCCACAGGATAAATGAATTTATCAACTTGTACTAACACATCTTCAATTATTCCTCTAGGCACTTTTACAGATCTATTGGCAAGTAAAAGAGATATAGAAGTTGGTTTTAACTCACCTAGATTAAGACTCTAAAAAATTGAATATGGAAGTAAATTCACACTAGCACCAAGATCAAGTAAGGTTCTTTTAATTTTTTGTTCTCCAATAAAGCAAGAAATTGTAGGACAACCAGGGTCTTTATATTTCAAAGCATTATTGTTTTGAAGAATGACACTTAGTTGTTCGGCTAGAAAGGCTTTCTTTTTCACATTCAGTTTCCTCTTCATAGTGCATAGATCTTTTAAAAATTTAGCATAAAAAGAAACCTGTTTAATAGCATCCAACAAAGGTATATTAATCGTTAACTGTTTGAAAATTTTGAAAATTTCAGAGTTGTGATTGACTTTTCTTTTTTTGGTCATGGCTTGAGAAAATAGAAGTGCTGGTGGTGAATCAGTCGTTTCTTTGCAATTTTAAGATTCAACCCCTTCCTTACCCTCAGAGATTGACTCATCATCTTTCTCATAAGGTTCAAGAGAGGGTTTTTCAATAACCTTACCACTGCGTAGAGTAGTGACTGATTTGACTTGATCCATGTGTTGGCTTTCAGAACTACTTGTATTTGCATTGTATTGCCCCTTGGGATTTTGTTGTGGTTAAGATGAAAACTTACCTTTCTCTTGGAAACTGAGAGCTAATGTTAATTTTGCAAGAGTATCGTTAAAATCTGTCATGTTTTGAGTAAGTTGAGTATTGATTGTCTCTTGCTTTTCAATGAATGTATGCAATGTTTCCTCAAGATTTCTTCTAGGTGGTGGAGCATAAGGAGGTATATATCCATGAAAATTTTGGAAATTGTGGTGTGCTTGAAACGGTGGTTGTGAAGTTTGTAAAACTCAACCTCATACATCTAGTGGAGGTATATACAACCTTAGGGAAGATCATGACCTCCAAGCCAAGTTTGCATCTTTAGCTAGAAAAGTTGAGGCACTAGAATTGAAAAAGAGTGGTCAATTAAAATTTGTTGAAAACATTGTATGTCAAATATGTGAAACAAATGAACACTCAACCAATAAATGTCCAACCTGACCTTCTTTTAAGGAATGTCTCCATAAACAAGCTCATGCTTTAAACAGGTTTCAAAGGCCCAATCATAACCCATACTCACAAACATACAACCCTGGTTGGAGAAATCACCAAACTTTCAGTTGGAAGAGTGATAATGCACAAAATTCACCACCACAGTTTCAAGCGCACCATAATTTCCAAAATTTCCATGGATATGCATGATTAGTACTTAAAAGTGTATTTTTATCATGGTTTTATATCATCATTTTGCACTTTAAGTATCAATAACTCCTTAACTAAAATATGTTTTATAATAATGTATCTAATAATATAAGATACCTATAATTTGTGGTAAATGTCTATTTTTAATGCAGGTCTATCACATAAATGAAAGGATTGATGACTGACTTGAAGAACTTAAATTGCAAGGATAAAGAGATGGTCAAACTTAGAGAAGAGATGTCGGTGCAATCCAAACCGGAACATTGTTCGGTAATTGGGTCATATCTGGAGCTACAGATCTCAGATTTAGGTCCAATTTATATGGATGGAAAGGTAAGACATAGGCCTACAACTTTCATATGGAGCCCAAGATCTAAAAAGGCCATTATCAAGTCCAAATTATAGCAACAACAAAGAAGCCCGAATCTGTCTTCCAGCCCGAGCACTGTTCGGTATTTTGGCCATATCTGGAGTTCTAGAAGTCCAAATGAGCTGAATTGTTTACACAAGAAATCTGAGACAATTGCCTAAAACTTTCATGTTTACAACTGGCTCTAATTTTGACGTTATCAATGACGTTTTGGGCAGACAAGAGAAGATAAGGATTGTCACCAAGTCAAAAGTTGGCCACCCACTTATCAATTAGTCATCAAATCAATAGTTCCCAATTTTGGCCTATAAAAGGAGGCATTTGCCATTCATTTAGGCATCTTGGTTTCCAGATCAAGATCATGCTCTTCCTTTCTCTCTTTGTATTTTTTATGCTTTGTTTTCATTAATATCAAGTTTATGCCTTTCATTTCCTTTCCTTTACTTAGTTAGCTTTTATGTTCTTATTTTGTTTATCTATTTTGCTTTCTTTCATTATGTCTAGCTAAGTTAATTATGTCAAGGTGAAAAGGTTACACTAATGGTGTAAGAATAAGTATAGTGTAAACTTAATATGGACTTTAATGTTTGATACTAACATGTTTTATATTTGTTATCTTGTTCACTCTTTAATACTTTGCTTGTTAAATGATTAATCTTGATTTATGTTGTATAACACTTGGTACAACAAATGCTTGGCACTTTCATAGCCCATAATGTATGGTATAACCGACACCTGAGCTATGAAAGGAACTTGATTTGTTGTTAACATAAGTTATAATCATGAATGCTTGACGAGATTTACAAGTATTAGTATTAATCGAATAAGATGACTAATGTAATCATGTTAGCAATCTATAATCTGATTGGAACCTCCTTTATATGTGGTTTCCAATTGAATAATAAGAGTTTATACTATACTTGTTTGACATACCATTAGTGGATCCTCTAACCTTGACATTTGTTATTATCATTGTTTAATTGTTACATTAATATTTCATCTCAAAGTTCTCATCATCATCATCTTCTTCTTCTTCTCTTTCTTTATTATTATTATTATTATTATTATTATTATTATTATTATTATTATTATTATTATTACTATTATTGTTGTTGTTGTTGTTGTTGTTGTTGTTTTATTATTGTTGTTTATAATTTGTACAATTAACCTCCCTGTGGTTCGACCCCGGTCTTGCCGGGTTATTTATTACTTCGACACTCCTGCACTAGGGAGAAGACATCAACCTTTTAGTCGTGTCAAGTTTTTGGCGCCGTTGCCGGGGAGGTAAGTTCTTGTATACATTATAGTATTTATTTTATTTTCTCTTTTCACTTTTCTTGTATATAACTTTGTTTCTTTTTATTTTGTTTTCTTCCTCCTTCTTTTGCTTTCTTTTTCTTTTTTATTTTATTCCTACACGTGCATGAGAGTGTGGTCACGTACATCAAGTGGTAGACTTTGTAGGATATCCTCATCATTTTCAGAAAATATGGCCGAAGAAGATAATCAATCACTTCATAATGAAAATAATGAGAATAACCGTGTTAGAACACTTGGAGACCACATGAATCCTACAAGAACAAGTGTACCATCATGCATAGTTTTCCCTTCCAATGCATCTCATTTTAATTTTAAACCAGGTATTATTCAACTTTTACCTTCTTTTCATGGCTTAGAATTGGAAAATCCATACTTGCATTTAAGGGAATTTGAGGAGGTGTGCAACACATATAATAACGTAAATTGTAGCATGAACACCATCAGATTAAAGCTTTTTCCTTTTTCATTAAAAGATAAAGCTAAAACATGGCTACAAAATTTGAGACCAGGATCCATTCGTGCTTGGGATGAAATGCAACAACAATTTTTAAAGAAGTTTTTCCCATCTCATAGAACAAACTCTTTCAAGAGACAAATCACCACTTTCACTCAAAAACCAGGAGAAACATTTTACAAATGTTGGGATAGGTATCGAGACTTGCTTAGTACTTGCCCTCATCATGGTTTTGAAACATGGAGATTGGTTTCACATTTCTATGAAGGGTTAACACCTAAAGATAGGCAAATGGTTGAATTGATGTGCAATGGAACTTTTGAAAATAAAGACCCTGATGAAGCAATGGAGTACTTAGACTTATTAGCTGAAAATGCTCAAAATTGGGACACTGCGGGTACATATGAGGCACCAAGTAAAACTCAACCTCATACATCTAGTGGAGGTATGTACAACCTTAGGGAAGATCATGACCTTCAAGTCAAGTTTGCATCTTTAGCTAGAAAAGTCGAGGCACTAGAATTAAAAAAGAGTGGTCAATTAAAATCTGTTGAAAACATTGTGTGTCAAATCTGTGAACCAAATGAACACTCAACCAATGACTGTCCAACCTTGCCTTCTTTTAAAGAATGTCTCCATGAACAAGCCCATGCTTTAAATAGTTTTCAAAGGGCCAACCACAACCCATACTCCCAAACATACAACCCTGGTTGGAGAAATCACCCAAATTTCAATTGGAAGAGTGAGAACAACAATGCACAAACTTCACAACCACCATTTCAAGCACACTACAATTTCCAAAATTCTCATGGATATGCACCTCCTTATGCTCCACCTCTTAGAAGTAATTTTGAGGAAACTTTGTATGCATTCATTGAAAAGCAAGAGACAATCAATACTCAACTTGCTCAAAACATGACAGATTTTAAAGATACTCTTGTAAAATTAACATCTGCTCTCAGTTTCCAAGAGAAAGGTAAGTTTCCATCTCAACCACAACAAAATCCCAAGGGGCAATACAATGCAAATGCAAGTAGTTCCGGAAGCCAACACATGGATCAAGTCAAATCAGTCACTACTCTACGCAGTGGTAAGGTTATTGAAAAACCCTCTCTTGAACCTTATGAGAAAGATGATGAGTCAATCTCTGAGGGTAAGGAAGGGGTTGAATCTGAAAATTGCAAAGAAATGACTGATTCTCCGCCAACACTTCCATTTTCTCATGCCATGACCAATCAGGAAGAAATCTAGGATGAAAAAGGCATCAAAAAGGTTGATGCGAATCTTTTATCAAAAGTGACAACAGATTCGACACCCGACATCACACCAATCGATGACTACTTTCCTGATGAATCTCTACTTTCTCTTAATTCAATGCCTTGGTTTGCTAAAAATATCAATTTTCTTGCTTCAGGATTTTTGCCAACTCATTGGAGTATTGAAGACAAAAGAAAATTTTTGAGCAACGAGCAAAATTTTTATTGGGATGACCCTTACTTATTCAATTATTGTCCTGATCAAATATTTCAAAAATGCATTCTCGACAATGAGGTAAGTAATTTCATTAAATTTTGTTACTCTAAGGCATGTGGGGATCATTTCTCATCAAAAAAGAGGATTGTAGAAATCTTACAAAGTGGATTTTATTGGCCCATCATATTCAAGGAGTCAAATGCATTCCGCAAAAACTGTGAAAATTTTCAGAAGGTGGGATTTATTTCAAAACACAGAGAGTCTTTAGATAATCTTTTATTGACTCTTAAGTCTCATCATAGTCGAGATAAGTATCGTGTAATTCATGACTTAGGAACCCATTTTCATAAAGAACATGCTTGGCATAGTCTTGGAAATCTGACTAAAAAAAGACCCTGTTTGCCAGTTTTTAAGAAAACTGGATGGGAAGCCTATCCTCGATCCATAGAGGGCGTTTAAGCCGTTCTTGGATGTAAAACCAAGGGAAGATGTGAGCCACAATCACAACTGCGATTTGAGTCTTAGCTTGTAAAAATTTGTGTCTTTTCTTTTTATTAATAGCATAATATTTGTGTTTTGTTATTTCTTATTTTTGTTTCAGTGTGTTTCAGGTTTTGTCAGTGTTCGTTATTTCAGGTGATATCTTCTATACTCTATCTTTCTACCTTAGAACATTGAGGACAATGTCTCGTTTTGGTTGGGGGGAGAGGGTAGTAGTTGATAAAAAAAAAAATTATTTTTCATTTCATAAAGCATGTGCATAATTGTTGTTACTAGGATGGCAGAGTAAAGGAGTTCTTTTGTTAAAGTGACTCTTGAGACGCATCTTAGTAACCATTCTTAACAAGGTCTATTATAATACTTCCTGAAATATTCAGGTTTACAAACTCTCGTATTGTTACCGCTTAATTCTGCTCATATACTTATTTAACATGTATTCTTAAACCTTAATTTACACACACACACTTTAACATATGATTGTGGGTTGCATATTGGATTATTACATTATTTATGTTCTTTTGTTAAAGGTAACAACTAAGGGAAAGGGATTGTATATAATTAAAAAAAAAAGAAAAAAACAAAAAAAAATGATGATAATAAAAATGTAGATAAGTTTGGTTTCGTAGCCTCCCTAACCTAAGCAATTAAGCCCGAAGGGGTGTTTTAACACCTAATACCCTAAAGTCAACTGACTTGGGAGCTATTGGCCCAACGCTTGTGATTAGTACTTAAAAGTGCATTTTTATCATGGTTTTATATCATCATTTTGCACTTGAAGTATTAATAACTCCTTAACTAAAATATATTTTATAATAATGTATCTAATAATATAAGATACCTATAATTTGTGGTAAATGTCTATTTTTAATGCAGGCCTATCACATAAATGAAAGAATTGATTGATGACTTGAAGAACTTAAATTGCAAGGATAAAGAGATGGTCAAACTTAGAGAAGAGATGTCGGTGCAATCCAAACCGGAACACTGTTCGGTAATTGGGTCATATCTGGAGCTACAGATCTCAGATTTAGGTCCAATTTATATGGATGGAAAGCTAAGACATAGGCCTACAACTTTCATATGGAGCCCAAGATCTAAAAAGGCCATTATCAAGTCCAAATTATAGCAACAACAAAAAAGCCCAAATCTGTCTTCCAGCCCGAGCACTATTCGGTATTTTGGCCATATCTGGAGTTCTAGAAGTCCAAATGAGCTGCCTTTTTTACAAAAGAAAGCTGAGACAATTGCCTATAACTTTCATGTTTACAACTGGCTCCAGTTTTGACGTTATCAATGACGTTTTGGGCAGACAAGAGAAGATAAGGATTGTCACCAAGTCAAAAGTTGGCCACCCACTTATCAATTAGTCATCAAATCAATAGTTCCCAATTTTGGCCTATAAAAGGAGGCATTTGCCATGCATTTAGGCATCTTGGTTTCTAGATCAAGATCATACTCTTCCTTTCTCTCTTTGTATTTTTTGTAATGTTTATGCTTTGCTTTTATTAATATTAAGTTTATGCCTTTCATTTCCTTTCCTTTACTTAGTTAGCTTTTATGTTCTTATTTTGTTTATCTATTTTTCTTTCTTTCATTATGTCTAGCTAAGTTAATTATGTCAAGGTGAAAAGGTTACACTAATGGTGTAAGAATAAGTATAATGTAAACTTAATATGGACTTTAATGTTTGATACTAACATGTTTTATATTTGTTATCTTGTTCTCTTTAATACTTTGCTTGTTAAATGACTAATCTTGATTTATGTTGTATAACACTTGGTACAACAAATGCTTGGCACTTTCATAGCCCATAATGTATGGTATAACCGACACCTGAGCTATGAAAGGAACTTGATTTGTTGTTAACATAAGTTATAATCATGAATGCTTGACGAGATTTACAAGTATTAGTATTGATTGAATAAGATGACTAATGTAATCATGTTAACAATATATAATCTGATTGGAACCTCCTTTGTGTGTGGTTTCCAATTGAATAATAAGAGTTTATACTATACTTGTTTGATATACTATTAGTGGAACCTCTAACCTTGACATTTGTTATTATTATTGTTTAATCCTTAAATTAATTTTCCATCTCCAAGTTATCATCATCTTCTTCTTCTTCTCTTTCTTTATTATTATTATTATTATTATTACTACTACTACTACTATTATTATTATTATTATTATTGTTGTTGTTGTTGTTGTTGTTGTTGTTGTTGTTGTTGTTGTTGTTGTTGTTGTTATTATAGTTGTTATTGTTGTTGTTATTATTGCTATTATTATTGCTTATAATTGTTGTCTATAATTTGTACAATTAACCTCCCTGTGATTCGACCCCGGTCTTGCCGGGTTATTTATTACTTCGACACTCCTGCACTTGGGAGAAGACATCAACCTTTTAGTCGTGTCAAGTTTTTGGCACCGTTGCCGGGGAGGTAAGTTCTTGTATAAATTATTGTATTTATTTTCTCTTTTTACTTTTTTTGTATATAACTTTGTTTCTTTTCTTTTGTTTCTTTTTATTTTGTTTTCTTCCTCCTTCTTTTGCTTTCTTCTTTTTATTTTATTTTATTCCTACACGTGCATGAGAGTGTGGTCACGTACATCAAGTGGTAGACTTTGTAGGGTATCCTCATCATTTTCAGAAAATATGGCTGAAGAAGATAATCAATCACTTCATAATGAAAATAATGAGAATAACCGTGCTAGAACACTTAGAGACCACATGAATCCCACAAAAACAAGTGCACCATCATGCATAGTTTTTCCTCCCGATGCATCTCATTTTAATTTTAAACCAGGTATTATTCAACTTTTACCTTCTTTTCATGGTTTAGAATTGGAAAATCCATACTTGCATTTAAGGGAATTTGAGGAGGTGTGCAACACATATAATAACTTAAATTGTAGCATGAACACCATCAGATTAAAGCTTTTTCCTTTTTCATTAAAAGATAAAGCTAAAACATGGCTACAAATTTGTGAAACAAATGAACACTCAACCAACGATTGTCCAACCTTGCCTTCTTTTAAGGAATGTCTCCATGAACAAGCCCATGCTTTAAACAGTTTCCAAAGGCCCAACCACAACCCATACTCCCAAACATACAACCCTGGTTGGAGAAATCACCCAAATTTCAATTGGAAGAGTGAGAACAACAATGCACAAACTTCACAACCACCATTTCAAGCACACCACAATTTCCAAAATTCTCATGGATATGCACCTCCTTATGCTCCACCTCCTAGAAGAAATCTTGAGGAAACATTGCATGCATTCATTGAAAAGCAAGAGACAATCAATATTCAACTTGCTCAAAACATGACAGATTTTAAAGATACTCTTGCAAAATTAACATCTACTCTCAGTTTCCAAGAGAAAGGTAAGTTTCCATCTCAACCATAACAAAATCCCAAAGGGCAATACAATGCAAATGCAAGTAGTTCCGGAAGCCAACACATGGATCAAGTCAAATTAGTCACTACTCTACGTAGCGGTAAGGTTATTGAAAAACCCTCTCTTGAACCTTATGAGAAAGACGATGAGTCAATCTTTGAGGGTAAGGAAGGGGTTGAATCTGAAAATTGCAAAGAAACGACTGATTCACCGCCAGCACTTCCATTTCCTCAAGCCATGACCAAACAAAGGAAAGTCAATCACAATTCTGAAATTTATGAAATTTTCAAAGAGGTAAGGATCAATATACCTTTGCTGGATGCTATTAAACAGGTTCCTTCCTATGCTAAATTTTTGAAAGATCTATGCACTGTGAAGAGGAAACTGAATGTGAAAAAGAAAGCCTTTCTAGCCAAACAAGTAAGTGCTATTCTTCAAAACAATAATGCTTTGAAATATAAAGACCCTGGTTGTCCTACAATTTCATGCTTTATTGGAGACCATAAAATTGAAAAAGCCTTACTTGATCTTGGTGCTAGTGTGAATTTACTTCCATATTCAGTCTTTCAGAGTCTCAATCTAGGTGAGTTAAAACCAACTTCTATATCTCTTTTACTTGCCGATAGATCTGTAAAAGTGCCTAGAGGAATAATTGAAGATGTGTTAGTACAAGTCGATAAATTCATTTATCCTATGGATTTTATTGTCTTGGACACAGAACCTGTTGAAGCATGTAATTCATTTCCTGTTATTTTAGGACGTCCGTTTCTTGCAACCTCTAACGCATTGATTAATTGTAGGAATGGACTGATGAAGCTATCATTTGGAAACATGACATTGGAGATGAATATTTTCAACATTTGCAAGCAACCTGGAGATGATAATGATTTACAAGAAGTAGATCATATTGACGAATTAGTTTATGATCAACTTGAATCTACTTTAAGTAAAAATGAGTTGGATGAATATGAAGATTTGCAAATGATTTATTCTGAGGAAGAAATCACGGATAACAAATGCACAAAAAATATTGATGCAAATCTTTTGTCAACAGTGACAACAGATTCGACATCTAACATCACACCAATCGATGATTACTTTCCTAACGAATCCTTACTTTCTCTTAGTCCAATGCCTTGGTATGATAAAAATATCAATTTTCTTGCTTTAGGAGATTTGCCAACTGATTGGAGTATTCAAGACAAAGAAAAGTTTTTGAACGAAGTGAAGAGCTTTTATTGTGATGACCCTAACTTATTCAAATATTGTCCTGATCAAATATTTCAAAGATTCATTCCCGACAATGAGGTAAGTAGTGTCATTAAACTTTGTCATTCTGAAGCATGTGGAAGTTGTTTCTCGTCAAAAAAGACAATTGCAAAAATATTTCAAAATGGATTTTATTGGCCCACCATGTTCAAGGACACGCATGCATTCTGCAAAACTTGTAAAAATTGTCAGAAGATTGATACTGCTCAAAAAGTTTTGTTTTATAATTCTCAACTCTATGCATTCCCTAGAGAGCTAAGACCAAGATGGAGCAATCCTTATGGGGCCTGTGATATTGAGAATTCAATGAATGACAATAATTTTAAGGAAAATGGACATCGTTTGAAAGCTTACTTTGATAATTTTCCTAGTAAAATTGAATCAACTGGTTTGAATGATCTTGTAGATAAAGGTTGATTGTTTTATTTTTCTCACATTTTTTTTGTATTTTTTTTTTGAGTGATTTTTTGCTAGTTTCTCTCACCCCGGTCAAATGGCGGACAACGGTACTCAGTGACTTAAGTCGGTTCTTTTAGTTTCCCACAATAACTGATATCTGTGTATATATTTATGCAATTTTTTGAATCTCTCTTCCAATTCTTATTTGATAATGGACACTAATCTTGAAAAATTGAAAAAGTATTTTCCCGCTCTGCCTCAGAATGCGATTACAAAAATTTACCGTGCCAGATATGCAAGATTGAGATTATTAATGAATCATGGAATTCCTGAAGATATTCGCTGGTTGATTGAAGCAAAGGTCCGATTATCAGGTGAGTCCTCTAACTTCATTTCACACATGCCTGGAACAGGTAAAAGAACTTTTGCAAAGAATCGTCGTGCAAAACGACTGGATGTCTGTCATCGATGTGCTAGATGGACTTGTAATACACAATGTCGTTCTTTAGGAATGGTATCTATAAACCGTGAAGATAAAATACAATTCATTAAGGATGGCCTGAGTAAGGAGTCTTTAGATAATCTTCTATTAACTTTTGAGACGCATCCTAGTAGAGATGTGCATCGTGCAATTCATGATTTATGGCCCCATTTTCATAAAGAACATGATCGACTTAGTCTTGAGAATCTGACTAAAAAAGACCCTGTTTGCTAGTTTTTCTGTTAAAGTGACTCTTGAGACGCATCTTAGTAACCATTCTTAACAAGGTCTATTATAATACTTCCTGAAATATTCAGGTTTACAAACTCTCGTATTGTTATCACTTAATTCTGCTCATATACTTACTTAACATGTATTCTTAAACCTTAATTTACACACACACACTTTAACATATGATTGTGGGTTGCATATTGGATTATTACATTATTTATGTTCTTTTGTTAAAGGTAACAACTAAGGGAAAGGAATTGTATATAATTAAAAAAAAAACATAAAAAAAAAGAAAAAAAAGAAAAAAAAATGATGATAATAAAAATGTAGATAAGTTTGGTTTCGTAGCCTCCCTAACCTAAGCAATTAAGCCCGAAGGGGTGTTTTAACACCTAATACCCTAAAGTCAATTGACTTGGGAGCTATTGGCCCAACGCTTGTTACATGGGTTGAGGAGAAAAGTTTAAGGGAATCAAACATTGTACAATCTACATATCAGTATCTGCGACCCGAATTACTAAGCTCGTAGGGGTGTCTTAACACCTAATGCCCTAAGACCAACTGGTCTGGGAGTCATTAGCTGAAAGCTCGTTACATGGGTTAAAGATGCATGATGTTTTTAAATTATATGTATATACATTTAAAAAAAAAGAAGTAAAAAAAAAAAGACAAAAATAATTATCCCATCCCAAGGAAGTTAACCTTAAACATTAGAACAAAAATTTTGTTTTCTTCCAAGAAAAGCCCCATAATTATGTGTTGATACATTGAGCACAAAAGAAAGGTTTATTAATATCTTGTTAAGAGGTATTGAGCAGATATATAAATTTAATGAGAGTTTGTTTATCTGGATAGATTAATGGAAGTTAAATGATGAATACCTTGCTTTGTGAAATTTGCAAATTGTTGTAACGCTTTGATTACTAGGGACTAGTAATAAGCTGGTTGAGGGGTGTGATTAGTACTTAAAAGTGTATTTTTATCATGGTTTTATATCATCATTTTGCACTTGAAGTATCAATAACTCCTTAACTAAAATATGTTTTATAATAATGTATCTAATAATATAAGATACCTATAATTTGTGGTAAATGTCTATTTTTAATGCAGGTCTATCACATAAATGAAAGGATTGATTGATGACTTGAAGAACTTAAATTGCAAGGATAAAGAGATGGTCAAACTTAGAGAAGAGATGTCGGTGCAATCCAAACCGGAACATTGTTCGGTAATTGGGTCATATCTGGAGCTACAGATCTCAGATTTAGGTCCAATTTATATGGATGGAAAGGTAAGACATAGGCCTACAACTTTCATATGGAGCCCAACATCTAAAAAGGCCAATATCAAGTTCAAATTGTAGCAATAACAAAGAAGCCCGAATCTGTCTTCCAGCCCGAGCACTGTTCGGTATTTTGGCCATATCTAGAGTTCTAGAAGTCCAAATGAGCTGAATGTTTTACACAAGAAATCTGAGACAATTGCCTAAAACTTTCATGTTTACAACTGGCTCTAATTTTGACGTTATCAATGACGTTTTGGGCAGACAATAGAAGATAAGGATTGTCACCAAGTCAAAAGTTAGCCACCCACTTATCAATTAGTCATCAAATCAATAGTTCCCAATTTTGGCCTATAAAAGGAGGCATTTGCCATTCATTTAGGCATCTTAGTTTCCAGATCAAGATCATGCTCTTCCTTTCTCTCTTTGTATTTTTTATGCTTTGTTTTCATTAATATCAAGTTTATGCCTTTCATTTCCTTTCCTTTACTTAGTTAGCTTTTATGTTCTTATTTTGTTTATCTATTTTGCTTTCTTTCATTATGTCTAGCTAAGTTAATTATGTCAAGGTGAAAAGGTTACACTAATGGTGTAAGAATAAGTATAGTGTAAACTTAATATGGACTTTAATGTTTGATACTAACATGTTTTATATTTGTTATCTTGTTCACTCTTTAATACTTTGCTTGTTAAATGATTAATCTTGATTTATGTTGTATAACACTTGGTACAACAAATGCTTGGCACTTTCATAGCCCATAATGTATGGTATAACCGACACCTGAGCTATGAAAGGAACTTGATTTGTTGTTAACATAAGTTATAATCATGAATGCTTGACGAGATTTACAAGTATTAGTATTAATCGAATAAGATAACTAATGTAATCATGTTAGCAATCTATAATCTGATTGGAACCTCCTTTATATGTGGTTTCCAATTGAATAATAAGAGTTTATACTATACTTGTTTGACATACCATTAGTGGATCCTCTAACCTTGACATTTGTTATTATCATTGTTTAATTGTTATATTAATATTTCATCTCAAAGTTCTCATCATCATCATCTTCTTCTTCTTCTCTTTCTTTATTATTATTATTATTATTATTATTATTATTATTATTATTATTATTACTATTGTTGTTGTTGTTGTTGTTGTTGTTGTTGTTTTATTATTGTTGTTTATAATTTGTACAATTAACCTCCCTGTGGTTCGACCCCGGTCTTGCCGGGTTATTTATTACTTCGACACTCCTGCACTTGGGAGAAGACATCAACCTTTTAGTCGTGTCAATGCACCTCCTTATGCTCCACCTGCTACAAGAAATTTTGAGGAGGCTTTGTATGCATTTATTGAAAAGAAAGAGACAATCAACACTCAACTTGCTCAAAGCATAATAGATTTTAAAGATACTCTCGCAAAATTCATATTTGCTCTCAATTTTCAAGAGAAAGGTAAGTTTCTATCTCAACCACAGCAAAATCCCAAGGGGCAATACATTGCAAATGCAAGTAGTTCTGGAAGTCAACTCATGGATCAAGTCAAATCAGTCATCACTCTTCGCAGTGGTACGGTTATTGAAAAACCCTCTCTTGAACCCTATGAGAAAGATGATGAGTCAATCTCTGAGGGTAAGGAAGGGGTTGAATTTGAAAATTGCAAAGAAAAGACTGATTCTCCGCAGCACTTTCATTTTCTCATGCCATGACCAATCAAAAAGAAATCAAGGATGAAAAAGGCATAAAAAATGTTGATGCAGATCTTTTATCAAAAGTGACAAAAGATTCGACACCCGACTTCACACCAATCGATGATTACTTTCCTAATGAATCTCTACTTCCTCTTAGTTCAATGCCTTAGTTTGCTAAAAATATCTGTTTTTGTTAGCTCACTAGAGTACCGAAAACAAAAGAAAATTTTTGAGCAATGTACAAAATTTTTATTGGGATGACCCCTACTTATTCAATTATTATCCTGATCAAATATTTAAAAAATACATTCTTGACAATGAGGTAAGTAATTTCATTAAATTTTGTCACTTTAAGGCATTTGAGGATCATTTCTTGTCAAAAAAGAG
Organism: Populus pruinosa; assembly: GCA_026413675.1. Lineage (NCBI taxonomy): Eukaryota > Viridiplantae > Streptophyta > Magnoliopsida > Malpighiales > Salicaceae > Populus > Populus pruinosa. The sequence continues at coordinate 6,460,033 of CM048606.1, forward strand.
GATTGTAGAAATCTTACAAAATGGATTTTATTGGCCCACCATATTCAAGGAATCACATGCATTTCACAAAACCTGTGAAAATTATCAAAAGGTGAGATTTATTTCAAAACACAAAGAGTCTTTAGATAATCTTCTGACTCTTAAGTCTTATCATAGTCGAGATAAGCATTGTGCAATTCATGATTTATGGCCAATATTCCATAAGGAACATACTCAATATAGTCTTGGGAATCTGACTAAAAAAGACCATGTTTGCCGGTTTTTAAAAAAAATGGATGGGAAGCTTATCCCCGACCCATAGAGGGTGTTTAAGCCATTCTTGGACGTAAAACCAAGGGAAGATGTGAGCCACAATCACAACTGCGATTTGAATTTTTGTTTGTAAAAACTTGTGTCTTTTGGTTTTATTAATAGCATAATATTTATGTTTTGTTGTTTCTTATATTTGTTTAAGTGTGTTTCAGGTTTGTTAGTGTTCGTTATTTCAGGTGATATCTTTTATACTCTATCTTTCTACCTTAAAACATTGAGGACAACTCACCTTAATCACCATTATCCTTGATTTAGATCTAAGAAAGAGTTTAGCCAACCATGATTATATATAAGAACACTTCAATAAACATGAAAGAACTTGAATCCAACTGAAATAATAAGTTTTACAAACTAAAGAACCGAAATCTATAAAGAAGAACACAATACAATTTCAGAAACAATTTGGACACAAATTTGACTCTAACTTTGGATAGCAATTTGACCCTCTTAGAAGCTTTTTTTCGAGATGTCTATTAGATACATATTTATAGTAAATTCTGTCACCTTTCCAGATCATTAAAGAACAGCTCATTTGGACATCTAAGTAAAAAGTTATGGGCAAAAAACCAAAAGATGTTCTGAAAAATCAAATCAAGACAGTTTTACAACCACTTTGGTGCACGTTTTTCTTCCTCATTTATGAGGTGTCTCCTTCTTCTTTTTGACCCAAAATAATGTTAAAATATCCCCTCCAGCTTTCCATCCATGTGCTTGCCTTCTTGGATCAATGGATTACCCAAAATAAATCAATTGTTATTTGTTGTGTGGACATGTAAGATCATGGATTGTGTTTGGGCTGATTTGAAGGTTGATTTGGGGTTGATTTTGGGCTGAGTTTGGGCTAATTTTGGGCTCAATTTGAGCATCAAATAAGTATACAAATGTACTTATTATTTGGGCTAAGATTGACATTGAAACCTTGAGTGTTTAATGGTTGAAGTTTGCACACAACATAAGGCAAATTTGGGCTTGAAATGAATCATATGATATTCTTTTCTAGAATTGAAATAGAATTGATTTTTTGGGACAAATTTGGAGCACTTATTTGAACCAAGATTTGTTTCAATCTTCAACTAAATGTCTCTTCAATTCTTTGTTCTGAATTCCGACGTTGAATTTTTTGAATTAATTCATTTAAGCTCCAAAAACCTATCGAAACATTAAAACAAACTTCATTACTAAAAAACACATCAATTATTATAAAAACAACCAAATAAAAACAATAAATACATATGTAAAATAAGAGACTTAATGACACTTTTGATGCACAATCATGTGTCCAAGACAATAAAACCCACCGGATAAATGAATTTATCAACTTGTACTAACACATCTTCGACTATTCCTCTAGGCGCTTTTACAGATCTATCGACAAGTAAAAGAGATATAGAAGTTGGTTTTAGCTTACCTAGATTGAGACTCTAAAAAACTGAATATTGAAGTAAATTCACACTAGCTCCAAGATCAAGTAAAGCTCTTTTAATTTTATATTCTCCAATAAAGCAAGAAATTATAGGACAATCAGGGTCTTTATATTTGAAAGCATTATTGTTCTGAAGAATGACACTTACTTATTCAGCTAAAAAGGCATTCTTTTTCACATTCAATTTCCTCTTCACCGTGCATAGATTTTTCAAAAATTTAGCATAGGAAGGAACCTATTTAATAGCATCCAATAAAGGTATATTGATTCTTACTTATTTGAAAGTTTCAAAGATTTCAGAGTTGTGATTGACTTTTCTTTGTTTGGTCATGGCTTGAGGAAATAGAAGTACTAGCGGGGAATCAGTCGTTTCTTTGCAATTTTCAGATTCAACCCCTTCCTTACCCTTAGAGATTAACTTATCATTTTTCTCATAAGGTTCAAAAGTGGGTTTTTCAATAACCTTATGACTGCGAAGAGTAGTGACTAATTTGACTTGATCCATGTGTTGGCTTCTAGAACTAATTGCATTTGCATTGTATTGCCCCTTGGGATTTTGTTGTGGTTGAGATGGAAACTTACCTTTCTCTTGGAAACTAAGAGCAGATGTCAATTTTGTAAGAGTATCTTTAAAATCTGTCATGTTTTGAGCAAGTTAAGTATTGATTGTCTCTTGCTTTTTAATGAATGCATGCAATGTTTCCTCTAGATTTCTTGTAGGAGGTGGAGTATAAGGAGGTACATATCAATGATAATTTTGAAAATTATGATGTGCTTGAAACGGTGGTTATGAAGTATGTACATTGTTATTATCACTCTTCCAACTAAAATTTGGGTGATTTCTCTAACCAAAGTTGTATGTTTGCGAGTATGGGTTATGGTTGGCCCTTTGAAAATTGTTTAAAGCATGGGCTTGTTCATAGAGACATTCCTTAAAAGAAGGCAAGGTTGGACAATTATTGGTTGAGTGTTCATTTGTTTCACATATTTGACACACAATGTTTTCAACATATTTTAATTAACCACTCTCTTTCAATTCTAGTGCCTTGACTTTTCTAACTAAAGATGCTAAATTGGCTTACAGGTCATGATCTTCCCTAAGGTTGTACATACCTCCACTAGATGTATGAGGTTGAGTTTTACTCGGTGCCTTATAAGCACCTGCGGTGTCCCAATTTTGAGCATTTTCAGCTAACAAGTCTAAGTGCTCCATTCCATTGCTTCATCAGGATCTTTATCTTCAAAAGTTACATTGCACATCAATTCAACCATTTGTCTATCTCTACGTGTTAACCCTTCATAAAAATATGAAACCAATCCCCATGTTTCAAAACCATGACGAAGGCAAATATTAAGTATAAGTCTCGATACCTATCCCAACATTAGTAAAATGTTTCTCCTGGTTTTTGAGTGAAAGTGGTGATTTGTCTTTTAAAAAAGTTTATTCTATGAATGGGAAAAACTTCTTTAAAAACTGTTGTTGCATTTCATCTCAAGCACGAATGGATCCTGATCTCAACTTTTGTAGCCATGTTTTAGCTTTATCTTTTAATGAAAAAAGAAAAAGCTTTAATCTGATGGTGTTCATCCTGCAATTTAAATTATTATGTGTTGCCAACCTCCTCAAATTCTCTTAAATGCAAGTATGGATTTTCCAATTCTAAGCCATGAAAAGAAGGTAAAAGTTGAATAATGTCTAGTTTAAAATTAAAATAAGATGCATCCGGAGAAAAAACTATGCATGATGGTGCACTTGTTCTTATGGGATTCATGTGATCTCTAAGTGTTCTAACACGGTTATTCTCATTATGAAGTGATTTATTATCTTCTTCGGCCATATTTTCTGAAAATGATGAGGATACCCTACAAAGTCTACCACTTGATGTACATGACCACACTTTTTCATGCAGGTGTAGGAATAGAATAAAAGAAAAAAAAAAGAAGAAGAAACAAGAGACAAGAGACAAGAAACAAAGTTATATATAAGAAAAGTGAAAAGTAAAAATAAAATAAATGCTATAATTTATACAAGAATTTACCTCCCCGACAACGGCGCCAAAAACTTGACACGACTAAAAGATTGATGTCTTCTCTCAAGTGTAGAAGTGTCAAAGTAATAAATAACCTAGCAAGATCGGGGTCGAACCACAGGGAGGTTAAGTATACAAATTATAAATAACAATAATACAACAACAACAACAACAATAACAACAACAATAACAATAATAACAATAATAATACTAGTAATAGTAGTAGTAGTAACAACAATAATAAAAAAAAAGGAGAAGAAGAAGAAGATGATGAGAATTTTGAGATGAAATATTAATGTATGGATTAAACAATGATAATAACAAATGTCAAGGTTAGAGGTTTCACTAATGGTATGTCAAATAAGTATAGTATAAACTCTTATTATTCAATTGGAAAAGTTTCCAATCAGATTATAGATTGTTAACATGATTACATTAGTCATCTTATTCGATTAATACTAATACTTGTAAATTTCATCAAGCATTCATGATTATAACTTATGTTAACAACAAATCAAGTTCCTTTCATAGCTTAGGTGTCAGTTATACCATATAGTATGAACTATAAAAGTGTCAAGCATTTGTTGTACCAAGTGTTATACAACATAAATCAAGATTAGTCATTTAACAAGCAAAGTATTAAAGAGTGAACAAGATAACAAATACAAAACATGTTAGTATCAAACATTAAAGTACATATTAAGTTTACACTATACTTATTCTTACACCATTAGTGTAACCTTTTCACCTTGACATAATAAACTTAGCTACACATAATAAAAGAAAGAAAAATAAATAAACAAAATAAGAACATAAATAAGATAAAAGTTAATTAAGTAAAGGAAAGGAAATGAAAGGCATAAACTTGATATTAATGAAAGCAAAGCATAAACATTACAAAAAATACAAAGAGAGAAAGCAAGAGCATGATCTTGATCTGGAAACCAAGATGCCTAAATGCGTGGCAAATGCCTCCTTTTATAAGCCAAAATTAGGAACTATTGATTTCATGACTAATTGATGAATAGGTGACCAACTCTTGACTTGGTGACAATCCTTATCTTCTATTGTTTGCCCAAAACATCATTGATAAATGTCAAAATTAGAGCAACTTGAAAACATAAAAGTTGAAGGAAATCATCTCAGATTTCTTGTGTAAAACATTCAGATCATTTGGACTTCTAGAACTCCAGATATGGGCCAAACATTGAACAGTGCTTAGACTGGAAGACAGATTCGGACTTCTTTGTTATTGCTACAATTTGGACTGAAAAATGCCTTTTTAGATCTTGGGCTCCATATGAAAGTTGTAAGCCTATGTCTTACCTTTCCATCCATATCAAGTAGACCTAAATGTGAGATCTATAGCGTTAGATATGACTCAATTACCAAACAGTGTTCCGATTTGGATTGCATTGGCATCTCTTTTCTAAGTTTGGTCATCTTTTTGTCAATTTTAGTTCTTAAATTCATCAATCAATCCTTTCATTTATGTGATAGACCTGAATAATAAGAGTTTATATTATACTTGTTTGACATACCATTAATGGAATCTCTAACCTTGACATTTGTTATTATCATTATTTAATCGTTACATTAATATTCCTTCTCAAAGTTCTTATCTTTTTCTTCTTCTTCTCCTTCTTTTTCTTTATTATTATTACTACTACTACTACTACTACTACTATTATTGTTGTTGTTGTTGTTGTTGTTGTCTTATTGTTATTTATAATTTGTACAATTAACCTCCCTATGGTTCGATCCCGGTCTTGTCGGGTTATTTATTACTTCGACACTTCTACACTTGGGAGAAGACATTAATTTTTTGGTCATGTCAATAACGGTACTCCGTGACTCTTAAGTCGGTTCTTTCAGTTTCCCATGATATCTTATATTTGTGTATATGTTTGTTCAATTCCTTGTTCCTTATCTTTTCTTTGCATCTCTTTTCCACTTCTAATCTTAAAAAACGAACACCACTCTTGAAAAATTGAAAAGGTATTTTCTCATTTTTCCTCAAAATACAATTACAAAAATTTACCTAGCTAGGTGTGCAAGATTAAGGTTGTTAATAAACCATGGAATCCCTAAAGAGATTCGCTAGCTACTTGAAGCAAAGGTCTGATTATCAGGTGAGTCCTCTAATTCCTTCATTTGACACATGCCTAGAATGGATAAAAACACTTTTGCAAAGAAATATCATGCAAAACAACTAAAAGTTTATCATAAATCTGTCAAATGGACTTGTAGTGCATAATGTCGTTCTTTAAGAAAGGTATCTATAAACCATGAAGATAAAATACAATTCATTAAGGATGACCTAAGTAAGGATTCTTTAGATAATCTTCTATTAACTTTTGAAACATATCTTAGTGGAGATATGCATTGTACAATTTATGATTTATGGCCCCATTTTCATAAAAAACATGATCGACTTAGTCTATGGAGTCTGACTAAAAAAGATCCTATTTGCTAGTTTTTAAGAAAAATAGATGGGAAACCTATCTCTAACCTATAGAGGAGGTTTAAGTCGTTTTTAGACGTAATACCAAGGGAATATGTGAGCCACAATCACAACTACCTATACATACACATGCTTTTTAAAAAATAAATAAATAAAGAGAGAGAGTGTGTGTGTGTGAGACTCCAGCTAGCTTACATATAGGTGGTATGATTGCCTTTTTAATTTCTCATCTATAAAATCTTCTTTTTCTTCCTTTTATTTTCTACTCAACCATACATTCAACAAATATAGAAGTGTGTAGAAATGGCAAGTTTTTCAGGTCATCACATAAGAAATGTTTGTGTTTTTTATGGATCTAGTCTTGGGAAAGAAAAGGAATTTTTAGAATCAGCAAATCATCTTGGTCAGGTGCTAGCTGAGAGAAAGATTTATATAATATATAGGGGACGCAGTCTTGGGTTAATGGGAGATGTGAAAATAGTTGTATTTTTAGGAGGTAGTCAAGTTTTGAAGGTCATCTCCAAAGCTTTAGCATAAGAGGACTTCATTGGAAAAATAATTAGGGAGGAACTATAGGTTTCCACAATGTCTACTGGAATGAATACAATGTTTAACCATGTTGATGCCTTTATTGCCTTACTAAGTGGTCTGGGCACATTGAAAAAGATCTTTCATATTTTCTCTTGGGTTCAACTCCACATTTACCACAAATTCATAGGTCTGTTAAATATTAATGGTTATTATGATAAGTTGTGGAATGACACGACCAAAAGATTGATGTCTTCTCTCAAGTGTAGAAGTGTCGAAGTAATAAATAACCCGACAAGACCGGGATCGAACTACAAAGAGGTTAATTTTATAAATTATAAATAACAATAATATAACAACAACAATAACTACAATAATAGTAGCAATAATAACAATAATAGTAGTAGCAGTAATAGTAGTAGTAGTAGTAGTAGTAATAGTAGTAGTAGTAGTAGTAATACTAATAATAATAATAAAAGAAAAAAAAAACATTGATGAGAACTTTGAAATGGAAGATTAACATAAAAATTAAATAATGACAATAACAAATATCAAGGTTAGAGGATCCACTAATGCTATGTCAAACAAGTATAGTGACACGACTAAAAGGTTGATGTCTTCTCCCAAGTGCAGGAGTGTCGAAGTAATAAATAACCCGGCAAGACCGGGGTCAAACCACAGGGAGGTTAATTGTACAAATTATAGACAACAAATATAAACAACAATAACAACAACAACAATAGTAGTAGTAGTAGTAGTAATAATAATAATAATAATAATAATAATAATAATAATAGTAGTAGTAGTAGTAGTAGTAAAGAAAGAGAAGAAGAAGAAGATGATGAGAACTTGAAGATGGAAAATTAATGTAAGGATTAAACAATAATAGTAACAAATGTCAAGGTTAGAGGTTCCACTAATGGTATATCAAACAAATATAGTATAAACTCTTATTATTGAATTGGAAACCACACACAAAGAAGGTTCCAATCAGATTATATATTGTTAACATGATTACATTAGTCATCTTATTCAATTAATGCTAATACTTGTAAATCTCGTCAAGCATTCATGATTATAACTTATGTTAACAACAAATCAAGTTCCTTTCATAGCTCAGGTGTCGGTTATACCATACATTATGGGCTATGAAAGTGCCAAGCATTTGTTGTACCAAGTGTTATACAACATAAATCAAGATTAGTCATTTAACAAGCAAAGTATTAAAGAGTGAACAAGATAACAAATATAAAACATGTTAGTATCAAACATTAAAGCCCATATTAAGTTTACATCATACTTATTCTCACACCATTAGTGTAACCTTTTCACCTTGACATAATTAACTTAGCTAGACATAATGAAAGAAAGCAAAATAGATAAACAAAATAAGAACATAAAAGCTAACTAAGTAAAGGAAAGGAAATAAAAAGCATAAACTTAATATTAATGAAAGCAAAGCATAAACATTACAAAAAATACAAAGAGAGAAAGGAAGAGCATGATCTTGATCTGGAAACCAAGATGCCTAAATGCATGGCAAATGCCTCCTTTTATAGGCCAAAATTGGGAACTATTGATTTGATGACTAACTGATAAGTGGGTGGCCAACTTTTGACTTGGTGACAATCCTTATCTTCTCTTGTCTGCCCAAAACATCATTGATAACGTCAAAATTGGAGCCAGTTGTAAACATGAAAGTTGTAGGCAATTGTCTCCGCTTTCTTGTGTAAAAAATTCAGCTCATTTGGACTTCTAGAACTCCAGATATGGCCAAAATACCGAACAGTGCTCGGGCTGGAAGACAGATTCGGGCTTCTTTGTTGTTGCTACAATTTGGACTTGATAATGGCCTTTTTAGATCTTGGGCTCCATATGAAAGTTGTAGGCCTATGTCTTACCTTTCTATCCATATAAATTGGACCTAAATCTGAGATATATAGCTTTAGATATGACCCAATTACCAAATAGTGTTCCGGTTTGGATCTCACCGACATCTCTTTTCTAAGTTTGGTCATCTCTTTGCCTTTGCAATTTAAGTTCTTAAAGTCATCAATCAATATTTTCATTTATGTGATAGGCCTGGATTTAAAATAAACATTTACCATAAATTAAAAGTATCTTATATTATTAGATATATTATTATAAAACATGTTTTAGTTAAGGAGTTATTGATACTTCAAGTGCAAAATGATGATATAAAACCATGATAAAAATGCACTTTTAAGTACTAATCACACCCCTCAACCAGCTTATTACTAGTCCCTAGTAATCAAAGCGTTAAAACAATTTGCAAATTTCACAAAGCAAGGTATTCATCATTTAACTTCCATTAATCTATCCAGATAAACAAACTCTCATTAAATTTATATATCTGCTCAATACCTCTTAACAAGATATTAATAAACCTTTCTTTTGTGCTCAATGTATCAACACATAATTATGGGGCTTTTCTTGGAAGAAAACAAAATTTTTGTTCCAATGTTTAAGGTTAACTTTCTTGGACTGGGATTATTATTTTTGTCTTTTTTTTTTAACTCTATATACATATAATTTTAAAAACATCATGCATCTTTAACCCATGTAACGAGCTTTCAGCTAATGACTCCCAGACCAGTTGGTCTTAGGGCATTAAGTGTTAAGACACCCCTACGAGCTTAGTAACTCGGGTCGCAGATACTGATATGTAGATAGTGCAATGTTTGATTCCCTTAAGCTTTTCTCCTCAACCCATGTAACAAGCGTTGGGCCAATAGCTCCCAAGTCAGTTGACTTTAGGGTATTAGGTGTTAAAACACCCCTTCGGGCTTAATTGCTTAGGTTAGGGAGGCTACGAAACCAAACTTATCTATATTTTTATTATCATCATTTTTATTTCTTTTTGTTTTTTTTTTGTTTTTTTTTCTTTTTGTTTTTTTTTATTATATACAATCCCTTTCCCTTAGTTGTTACCTTTAACAAAAGAACATAAATAATGTAATAATCCAATATGCAACCCACAATCATATGTTAAAGTGTGTGTGTGTAAATTAAGGTTTAAGAATACATGTTAAATAAGTATATGAGCAGAATTAAGTGGTAACAATACGAGAGTTTGTAAACCTGAATATTTCAGGAAGTATTATAATAGACCTTGTTAAGAATGCTTACTAAGATGCGTCTCAAGAGTCACTTTAACAAAAGAACTCCTTTACTCTGCCATCCTAGTAACAACAATTATGCACATGCTTTATGAAATGAAAAACAATTTTTTTTTTATCAACTACTACCCTCTCCCCCCAACCAAAACGAGACATTGTCCTCAATGTTCTAAGGTAGAAAGATAGAGTATAGAAGATATCACCTGAAATAACGAACACTGACAAAACCTGAAACACACTGAAACAAAAATAAGAAATAACAAAACACAATAATAAAACCAAAATACACAAAAATTCACAAATGAAGGCTCAAATCCAATCTAAGCTTTTTACGGCTTCCCGTAGATGACCAATTTATGCGACTCATGGAAGGATCAATCACAGGAATGAAAGATTGTAGTTGGTCAATTAATTGTTCAGCAGTAGAAGCAGAGATTATGATTTGTCGTGCAGAAGATGTTAGAAATTCCTGTTCCACAGCATGATCAAGAAAAGACAACAACTTATCATAATAACCATTAACATTTAACAAGCCAATGGGTTTATGGTGAATGTGCAATTGAGCCCAAGAGGAAATATGAAAGATCTCTTCCAATGTGCCTAGACCACCTGGTAAAGCAATGAAAGCATCAGCATGGTTAAACATTGCATTCATTCGAGCCGACATTGTAAAGACCTGAAGTTCCTCTCCAATTGTTTTTCCAATGATGTCCCCTTGTGCCAAAGCTTCAGGGACAATTCCTAAAACTTGACTACCTTCTAAAAATGCAGCTATTGACACACCTCCCATTAACCCAAGACTGCCTCCCCTATACACTAAATGAATCTTTCTCTCACCTAGCACCTGACCAAGATGGTTTGCTGATTCTAAAAACTCCTTTTCTTTCCCAGGACTAGATCCACCAAAAACACAAATATTTCTTATTTGATGACTTGAGGAACTTGCCATTTCTACACACTTCTGTATTTGTTGAATGTATGGGTTGAGTAGAAATGAAAGGAAGGAAAAGAGGGTTTTATAGATGAGAAATTAGAAAGGCAATCATAACATCTATATGTAGGCCAGCTAGAGTCTCACACACACTCTCTCTCTTTTTATTTATTTATTTATTTATTTACTTTTGAAAAAAACATGAGTATGTACAAGTAGTTGTGATTGTGGCTCACATCTTCCCTTGGTTTTACGTCCAAGAACGGCTTAAACGCCCTCTATGGGTCGGGGATAGACTTCCCATCCAGTTTTTTTAAAAACTAGCAAACAGGGTCTTTTTTAGTCAGATTCCCAAGACTAAGTCGATCATGTTCTTTATGAAATAGTGGCCATAAATCATGAATTGCACGATGCACATCTCCACTAGGATGCGTCTCAAGAGTCGATAGAAGATTATCTAAAGACTCCTTACTCAGGCCATCCTTAATGAATTGTATTTTATCTTCACGGTTTATAGATACCATTCCTAAAGAACGACATTGTGTATTACAAGTCCATCTAGCACATCGATGACAGACATCCAGTCATTTTGCACGACGCTTCTTTGCAAAAGTGCTTTTACCTGTTCCAGGCATGTGTGAAATGAAGTTAGAGGACTCACCTGATAATCGGACCTTTGCTTCAATCAACCAGCGAATATCTTCAGGAATTCCATGATTCATTAACAATCTCAATCTTGCACATCTAGCACGATAAATTTTTGTAATCGCATTCTGAGGCAGAGCGGGAAAATACTTTTTTTAATTTTTCAAGATTAGTGTCCATTTTCAAATGAGAATTGGAAGAGAGATTCGAAGAATTGCATAGATATATACATAGATATCAGTAATTGTGGGAAACTAAAAGAACCGACTTAAGTCACGGAGTACCGTTATCCGCCATTTGACCAGGGTGAAAGAAACTAGCAAAAATCACTCAAAAAGAAACACAAAAATAATGTGAGACAAAAAATAATCAACTTTTATCTACAAAATCATTCAAACCAACTGATTCATTTTCACTAGGAAAATTATCAAAGTAAGCTTTCAAATGATGTCCATTTTCCTTAAAATTATTGTCATTCATTGAATTCTCAATATCACAAGCCCCATAAGGATTGCTCCATCTTGGTTTTAGCTCTCTAGGGAATGCATAGAGTTGAGAATTATAAAACAAAACTTTTTGACCAGTATCAATCTTTTGACAATTTTCACAAGTTTTGCAGAATGCATGTGTGTCCTTGAACATGGTGGGCCAATAAAATCCATTTTGAAAGATTTTTGCAATTGTCTTTTTTGACGAGAAACAACTTCCACATGCTTCAGAATGACAAAGTTTAATGACACTACTTACCTCATTGTCGGGAATGAATCTTTGAAATATTTGATCAGGACAATATTTGAATAAGTTAGGGTCATCACAATAAAAATTCTTCACTTCGTTCAAAAACTTTTCTTTGTCTTGGGTACTCCAATCAGGTGGCAAATCTCCTAAAGCAAGAAAATTGATATTTTTATCATACCAAGGCATTGGACTAAGAGAAAGTAAAGATTCGTTAGGAAAGTAATCATCGATTGGTATGATGTTAGATGTCGAATCTGTTGTCACTGTTGACAAAAGATTCGCATCAACATTTTCGGTGCTTGTTTCATCCATGATTTCTTCCTCAGAATAAATCATTTGCAAATCTTCAGTTTCATCCAATTCATTTTTACTTAAAGTAGATTCAAGTTGATCATAAACTAATTCATCAATATGATCTACTTCTTGTAAATCATTATCATCTCCAGGTTGCTTGCAAATGTTGAAAATATTCATCTCCAATGTCATGTTTCCAAATGATAGCTTCATCAGTCCATTCCTACAATTAATCAATGCGTTAGAGGTTGCAAGAAAGGGACGTCCTAAAATAACAGGAAATGAATTACATACTTCAACAGGTTGTGTGTCCAAGACAATAAAATCCACAGGATAAATGAATTTATCGACTTGTACTAACACATCTTCAATTATTCCTCTAGGCACTTTTATAGATCTATCGGCAAGTAAAAGAGTTATAGAAGTTGGTTTTAACTCACCTAGATTGAGACTTTGAAAAACTGAATATGGAAGTAAATTCACACTAGCTCCAAGATCAAGTAAGGCTCTTTTAATTTTATGCTCTCCAATAAAGCAAGAAATTGTAGGACAACCAGGGTCTTTATATTTCAAAGCATTATTGTTTTGAAGAATAGCGCTTACTTGTTCGGCTAGAAAGGCTTTCTTTTTCACATTCAGTTTCCTCTTCACAGTGCATAGATCTTTCAAAAATTTAGCGTAGGAAGGAACCTGTTTAATAGCATCCAACAATGGTATATTGATCCTTACCTGTTTGAAAATTTCAAAAATTTTAGAGTTGTGATTAACTTTCCTTTGTTTGGTCATGGCTTGAGGAAATGGAAGTGCTGGCGGTGAATGAGTCGTTTCTTTGCAATTTTCATATTCAACCCCTTCCTTACCCTCAGAGATTGACTCATCATCTTTCTCATAAGGTTCAAGAGAGGGTTTTTCAATAACCTTACCACTGCGCAGAGTAGTGACTGATTTGACTTGATCCATGTGTTGGCTTTCGGAACTACTTGCATTTGCATTGTATTGCCCCTTGGGATTTTGTTGTGGTTGAGATGGAAACTTACCTTTCTCTTGGAAACTAAGAGCAGATGTTTGAGCAAGTTGAGTATTGATTGTCTCTTGCTTTTCAATGAATGCATGCAATGTTTCCTCAAGATTTCTTCTAGGCGGTGGAGCATAAGGAGGTGCATATCCATGAGAATTTTGGAAATTGTGGTGTGCTTGAAATGGTGGTTGTGAAGTTTGTGCATTGTTGTTCTCACTCTTCCAACTAAAATTTGGGTGATTTCTCCAACCAGGGTTGTATGTTTGGGAGTATGGGTTGTGGTTCGCCGTTTGGAAACTGTTTAAAGCATGGGCTTGTTCATGGAGACATTCCTTAAAAGAAGGCAAGGTTGGACAGTTACTGGTTGAGTGTTCATTTGTTTCACAGATTTGACACACAATGTTTTCAACAGATTTTAATTGACTACTCTTTTTCAATTCTAGTGCCTCGACTTTTCTAGCTAAAGATGCAAACTTGGCTTGAAGGTCATGATCTTCCCTTAGGTTGTACATACCTCCACTAGATGTATGAGGTTAAGTTTTACTTGGTGTCTCATATGTACCCGCAGTGTCCCAATTTTGAGCATTTTCAGCTAACAAGTCTAAGTACTCCATTGCTTCATCAGGGTCTTTATCTTCAAAAGTTCCATTACACATCAATTCAACCATTTGCCTATCTTTAGGTGTTAACCCTTCATAGAAATGTGAAACCAATCTCCATGTTTGAAAACCATGATGGGGGCAAGTACTAAGCAACTCTCGATACCTATCCCAACATTTGTAAAATGTTTCTCTTGGTTTTTGAGTGAAAGTGGTGATTTGTCTCTTGAAAGAGTTTGTTCTATGAGATGGGAAAAACTTCTTTAAAAACTGTTGTTGCATTTCATCCCAAGCACGAATGGATCCTGGTCTCAAATTTTGTAGCCATGTTTTAGCTTTATCTTTTAATGAAAAAGGAAAAAGCTTTAATCTGATGGTGTTCATGCTACAATTTAAATTATTATATGTGTTGCAGACCTCGTCAAATTTCCTTAAATGCAAGTATGGATTTTCCAATTCCAAACCATGAAAAGAAGGTAAAAGTTGAATAATACCTGGTTTAAAATTAAAATAAGATGCATCGGGAGGAAAAACTATGCTTGATGGTGCCCTTGTTCTTGTGGGATTCATGTGATCTCTAAGAGTTCTAGCACGGTTATTCTCATTATTCTCATTTTGAAGTGATTGATTATCTTCTGCGGCCATATTTTCTGAAAATGATGAGGATATCCTACAAAGTTTACCACTTGATGTACATGACCACACTCTCATGCACGTGTAGGAATAAAATAAAAAAGAAGAAGACAGCAAAAGAAAAAGGAAGAAAACAAAATAAAAAGAAACAAAAGAAAAGAAACAAAGTTATATACAAGAAAAGTGAAAGGAGAAAATAAAATAACTACTATAATTTATACAAGAACTTACCTCCCCGGCAACGGCGCCAAAAACTTGACACGACTAAAAGGTTGATGTCTTCTCCCAAGTGCAGGAGTGTCGAAGTAATAAATAACCCGGCAAGACTGGGGTCGAACCACAGGGAGGTATTATTGTACAAATTATAGACAACAAATATAAACAACAATAACAATAACAACAATAGTAGTAGTAGTAGTAGTAGTAGTAATAATAATAATAATAATAATAATAATAATAATAATAATAATAATAATAATAATAGTAGTAGTAGTAGTAGTAATAAAGAAAGAGAAGAAGAAGAAGATGATGAGAACTTGAAGATGGAAAATTAATGTAAGGATTAAACAATAATAGTAACAAATGTCAAGGTTAGAGGTTCCACTAATGGTATATCAAACAAATATAGTATAAACTCTTATTATTGAATTGGAAACCACACACAAAGAAGGTTCCAATCAGATTATATATTGTTAACATGATTACATTAGTCATCTTATTCAATTAATGCTAATACTTGTAAATCTCGTCAAGCATTCATGATTATAACTTATGTTAACAACAAATCAAGTTCCTTTCATAGCTCAGGTGTCGGTTATACCATACATTATGGGCTATGAAAGTGCCAAGCATTTGTTGTACCAAGTGTTATACAACATAAATCAAGATTAGTCATTTAACAAGCAAAGTATTAAAGAGTGAACAAGATAACAAATATAAAACATGTTAGTATCAAACATTAAAGCCCATATTAAGTTTACATTATACTTATTCTCACACCATTAGTGTAACCTTTTCACCTTGACATAATTAACTTAGCTAGACATAATGAAAGAAAGCAAAATAGATAAACAAAATAAGAACATAAAAGCTAACTAAGTAAAGGAAAGGAAATGAAAAGCATAAACTTAATATTAATGAAAGCAAAGCATAAATATTACAAAAAATACAAAGAGAGAAAGGAAGAGCATGATCTTGATCTGGAAACCAAGATGCCTAAATGCATGGCAAATGCCTCCTTTTATAGGCCAAAATTGGGAACTATTGATTTGATGACTAATTGATAAGTGGGTGGCCAACTTTTGACTTGGTGACAATCCTTATCTTCTCTTGTCTGCCCAAAACGTCATTGATAACGTCAAAACTGGAGCCAGTTAAAAACATGAAAGTTGTAGGCAATTGTCTCAGCTTTCTTGTGTAAAACATTCAGCTCATTTGGACTTCTAGAACTCCAGATATGACCAAAATACCGAATAGTGCTTGGGCTGGAAGACAGATTCGGGCTTCTTTGTTGTTGCTACAATTTGAACTTGATAATGGCCTTTTTAGATCTTGGGCTCCATATGAACGTTGTAGGCCTATGTCTTACCTTTCCATCCATATAAATTGGAGCTAAATCTGAGATATATAGCTTTAGATATGACCCAATTACCAAACAGTATTCCGGTTTGGATCGCACCGACATCTCTTTTCTAAGTTTGGCCATCTCTTTGCCTTTGCAATTTAAGTTCTTAAAGTCATCAATCAATATTTTCATTTATGTGATAGGCCTGCATTTAAAATAAACATTTACCATAAATTAAAGGTATCTTATATTATTATAAAACATGTTTTAGTTAAGGAGTTATTGATACTTCAAGTGCAAAATGATGATATAAAACCATGATAAAAATGCACTTTTAAGTACTAATCATATAGTATAAACTCTTATTATTTAATTGGAAACCATACAAAAAGAAGATTTTAATCAGATTATAAATTGTTAACATGATTGCATTAGTTATCTTATACGAATAATGCCAACACTTGTAAATGTTGTGAGACATTCATGATTATAACTTATGTTAACAATAAATCAAGTTCCTTTCATAGCTTATGTGTCAGTTATACCATACAGTATGGGCTATGAAAGTGTCAAGTATTTTTTGTACCAAGTATAATACAACATAAATCTAGATTAACCATTTAACAAGCAAAGTATTAAAAGTGAATAAGATAACAAATACAAAACTATGTAGTATCAAACATTAAGGTCCATGTTGAGTTTACACTATATTTATTCTTACACCATTAGTGTAATCTTTTCACCTTGACATAATAAACTTAATTAAACATAGTGAAAGAAAGAAAAATAAATAAATAAAATAAGAACATAAATAAGATAAAAGTTAACTAAGTAAAAGAAAGAAAATGAAAGGCATAAAATTAATATTAATGAAAACAAAACATAAGCAATACAAAGAGAGAAAGCAAGAGCATGATCTTGATCTGGAAACCAAGATACCTAAATGCATGGAAAATATCTTCTTTTATAGGCCAAAATTAAAAACTATTGATTTGATGACAAATTAATGAGTGGGTGGCCAACTCTTGACTTGGTGACAATCCTTACCTTCTATTGTCTGCCCAAAACATCATTGATAATGTTAGAATTGAAACCATTTAAAAACATGAAAGTTCTAAGAAATTGTCTCAGATTTCCAAGAAAAAGAAATTTAGGTCATTTGGACTTCTAGAACTCCAGATATGGGTCAAACACTGAATAGTGTTTGGGCTGCAGAACAGATTCAGACTTCTTTGTTGTTGCTACAATTTTGACTTGAAAATGGCCTTTTTAAATATTATGCTCTTATAAAAGTTGTAGGCCTATATCTTACCTTTTTATCCATATAAATTAGACCTAAATTCGAGATTTATAGCTCTAGATATGGCCTAATTACATAACAGTTTTCCAGTTTGGACTGCACCAGCATCTCTTTTCTAAGTTTGGCCATCTCTTTGTTCTTTCAATTTCAGTTCTTAAACTCATTAATCAATCCTTTTATTTATGTGATAAGCCTACATTTAAAATGAACATTTACCATAAATTAAAGGTATCTTATATTATTAGATATGTTATTATAAAACATACTTTAGTTAAGGAGTTATTGACACTTTGAAATGACCAAAAAATTAATGTCTTCTCCCAAGTGTAGGAGTGTCGAAGTAATAAATAACCCGACAAGACCAGGATTGAACTACAAGGAGGTTAATTTTATAAATTATAGATAACAATAATAATAATAATTGTAACAATAGTAATAACAATAATAGTAATTGTACTACTACTACTACAACTAATAATAATAATAATAATAATAGAAGAAGAAGAAGTTGATGAGAACTTGAGATGAACGATTAATGTAAGGATTAAACAATGATAACAATCAATGTCAAGGTTAGAGGATCTACTAATGATATTTTAAACAAGTATAGTATAAACTCTTATTACTTAAATGGAAACCACACACAAAGGAGGTTCCAATCATATTATAAATTGTTAACATGATTACATTAGTTATCTTATTCGAATAATGCTAATACTTATAAATATTGTTAGGCATTCATGCTTATAACTTATGTTAATAACAAATTAAGTTGCTTTCATAGCTCAAGTGTCGGTTATACCATATAGTATGGGCTATGAAAGTACCAAGCATTTGTTGTAGTAAGTGTTATGCAACATAAATCTAGCTTAGTCATTTAACAAGCAAAGTATTAAAGAGTGAACAAGATAACAAATATAAAACATGTTAATATCAAACATTCAAGTCCATGTTAAGTTTACACTATACTTATTCTTACACCATTACTATAACCTTTTCACCTTGACATAATAAACTTAACTAAATATAATGAAAGAAAAAAAATAAATATACAAAATGAAAACATAAATAAGATAAAAGTTAACTAAGTAAAGGAAAGGAAATGAAATACATAAACAAGATATTAAGGAAAACAAAACTTAAGCTTTACAAAAATACAAAGAAAAAAAATCAAAAGCATGATCTTTATATAGAGACCAAGATGCCTAAATACATGACAAATAACTCCTTTTATAGGCCAAAATTGAGAATTATTAATTTGATAACTAATGGATGAGTGGGTGGCCAACTCTTGACTTGGTGACAATCCTTATCTTCTCTTGTTTGCCAAAATATCATTGATAACGTTAGAATTAGAACCACTTGAAAACATGAAAGTTCTAAGAAATTGTCTCAACTTTCCAAGATAAAACAATAAAGGTCATTTGGACTTTAGAACTCCAGATATGGTCAAACACTGAACAGTATTCGGGCTTTCCATCTATATAAATAGACCTAAATCCGAGATCTATAGCTCTAGATATGACCCAATTACCGAACAGTGTTCTAGTTTGGACTGCACCGACATCTCTTTTCTAAGTTTGGCCATCTCTTTGTCCTTCCAATTTCCGTTCTTAAACTAATCAATCAATTCTTTTATTTATGTGATAGGCCGGTATTTAAAATGAACATTTACCATAAATTAAAGGTATCTTATATTATTAGATATGGTAGTGATTAGTATTTAAAATTGTATTTTTATCATGGTTTTATATCATCATTTTGCACTTGAAGTATCAATAACTCCTTAACTAAAGCATGTTTTATAATAATATATCTAATAATATAAGATACCTTTAATTTATGGTAAATGTTTATTTTAAAAGCAGGCTTATCACATAAATGAAAGGATTGATTGATGACTTTAAGAACTTAAATTGCAAGGATAAAGAGATGGTCAAACTTAGAAAAGAGATGTCGGTGCAATCCAAACCAGAACACTATTCAGAAATTGGGTCATATCTGGAGCTATAGATCTCAGATTTAGGTCCAATTTATATGGATGGAAAGGTAAGATATAGGCTTACAACTTTCATATGGAGTCCAAGATCTAAAAAGGCCATTTGCAAGTTCAAATTGTAGCAACAACAAAGAAGCCCGAATCTCTCTTCTAGCCCGAGCATTGTTCGGTATTTTGGTCATATCTGGAGTTCTAGAAGTCCAAATGAGCTAAATGTTTTATACATGAAAGCTGAGATAATTGCCTACAACTTTGATGTTTTTGACTGGCTCCAATTATGAAGTTATCAATGACGTTTTGGGTAAACAAGAGAAGATAAGGATTTCATCAAGTCAAGAGTTGGCCACCACTTATCAATTAGTCATCAAATCAATAGTTCTCAATTTTGGCCTATAAAAGGAGGCATTTTCCATGCATTTAGGCATCTTGGTTTCCAGATCAAGATCATGCTCTTCATTTCTCTCTTTGTATTTTTTGTAATGTTTATGTTTTGCTTTCATTAATATCAAGTTTATGCCTTTCATTTCCTTTCCTTTACTTAGTTAACTTTTATGTTCTTATGTTGTTTATCTATTTTTCTTTCTTTCATTATGTCTAGCTAAGTTAATTATGTCAAGGTGAAAAGGTTACACTAATGGTGTAAGAATAAGTATAATGTAAACTTAATATGGACTTTAATGTTTGATACTAACATGTTTTATATTGTTTTATATTTGTTATCTTGTTCACTCTTTAATACTTTGCTTGTTAAATAACTAATCTTGATTTATATTGTATAACACTTGGTACAACAAATGCTTGGCACTTTCATAGTTCATAATGTATGGTATAACCGACACTTGAGCTATGAAAGGAACTTGAGTTGTTGTTAACATAAGTTATAATCATGAATGCTTGACGAGATTTACAAGTATTAGCATTAATCGAATAAGATGACTAATATAATCATGTTAACAATCTATAATCAAATTGGAACCTCATTTGGTATGGTTTCCAATTGTTTATACTATACTTGTTTGACATACCATTAATGGAACCTCTAACCTTGGCATTTGTTCTTATCATTGTTTAATCTCTACATTAATATTTCATCCTGAAGTTCTCATTATCTTCTTCTTCTCCTTCTTCTTCTTTATTATTATTATTATTATTATTACTACTACTACTACTACTACTACTACTACTACTACTACTACTACTACTATTATTATTATTATTATTATTATTATTATTATTATTATTATTATTATTATTACTACTATTATTATTATTATTGCTACTATTATTATTGTTGTTGTTATTGTTACTATTGTTGTTATTTATAGTTGTTGTTTATAATTTGTGCAATTAACCTCCCTATGGTTCGACCCCGGTCTTACCGGGTTATTTATTACTTCGACACTCCTGCACTTGGGAGAAGACATCAATCTTTTTGTCGTGTCAAGTAATATAAAACATGTTTTCGTTAAGGAGTTATTGATACTTCAAGTGCAAAATGATGATATAAAACCTTGACAAAAATACACTTTTAAGTACTAATCACACTTCAAGTGCAAAATGATGATATAAAACCTTGATAAAAATTCACTTTTAATTACTAATCAATAATACATAACAAGTTTAAGACATAACATTCTTTATATAAGATAATTTAGTGATATCAAGTCTAAAAAACATTTATATAATTGTCACATGAGCTTTTTTTATAGATACAAGTGATCTCTTTTATGAAATTCTCATGCATGCCAGTTCAATATACATGTTATTTAACAAGTACCTATATATTAGTTTTAAGTATCCCTTATATCTCAACTTATAAGAATATCTTCTTCTTTTTATAAAAAAAAAAAGAGCATAATATGTATTAGTCTTAACATATCTAATTAATTTTCAGTTTTAATAGAGTAGTGATCATAAATATTTAGGAACAATAATTTGATGCAATAGAAATATCATAATTATAACAACTTTATAATTTTACTTGTGAGCATTTTTATCCGAAAAACTTTATCTTTACTATATATATTCATTAATCAAATATTTAATGAATATTAAAAATAAATAAATTTTTATTAAAACATAATTATGTTGAACAAAGTCAATATATAACCAATTGATTGATTAGATGCATTAACAAACTATACAAAGTTATTGTAACAAAAATAATGTGTGAATTGAATATAACAAAAGAGCATTTTGGTTGAAAGCACAAGGTATCAAGCATAATTTGATCGAAAGTTCCTATAATATATTATACTAGTTAGATTGTCTATACTATGTATAGATTGAAGCATTCATAAAAAATATTAATGAACGGTATTGAAAAAACATCTTTTAAAATTGAAGCAAGTAATAAGTTTTGTTAATTCAAAATAAGGTTTATCATTTTCACTACATAATGCAAGTTTTGACATAATTAGAAAATAAAATATATAGAGCAGTAATGTATGTTGCTAAAGCACACCAACAAATCCAACAATAAAAACACTAATTCAAAAGCATCATGATGCAATAGATGAAAATAGATAAATACTTTTAATTTTTTTTAAATAAAAAAATAAGAAAAAAGATGTGGCTCTTCTAGCAAGTGCATCAATATGCATGTTGTCACAAGTTTAGCACGCATGTATGATCCACTTTGATTGGATCGAGCAAGCATGTTAGACCCATAACATTTTTTAATTTGATCTTTCTACTTTTGATTTTATTTTTATTTTCTTGATTATTTTTTTAAAGTTCTTATAGTTTTTAATTTTACCCTTTAAATAACATTTATGATTTTTTTTAATTTATTAATAATATTAACAACAACAATAATAATAATTTTTAATTTTACCCTTCAAATCAAATTTATAGTTTTTCATAGTAATAATATTTAAAAAAATTTATTAATAATTATATTAATAATAATAAATATAATATTATTATTAAACATGTCTGATCTATGTCAGTTATGTTTAGAAAGCTTGCCAAACCCATGTTAATTGGGTTTGGCAAGCATGCGAGACACATCTTAATTAGGTCTAGCTGGCTTTCCAGACCCACCTTAATTGGGTTTAGCAAGCATATCAGACCCATAATATTTTTAAATTCAATCATTCTACTTTTAATTTCTATTTTTTTTCTTAGCTTTTTTTTCAAAGTTCTTATAATTTTTTATTTTACCCTTCAAATAAAATTTATGATGTTTTTCCTATTAGTAATAATATTGTTTTTCAAATTAATTAATAAATATTTATTAATAATATTAACAATAAAGAAAATAATAATAGCTATAATATTAATAATAATATATATAATATTAAACATGTCTAACCCAAATTTAATTGGGTCTAACATGTTGGTTGGGTCTATTAAGGTTTCTTGACCCACGTTGCCTGGGTTTTGGTAACTATATCAGTCGCATCTTGGTTGGGTCTAGCAAGCATGGCACACCCATGAAATCTTTAATTCAGTCATTTTACTTTTGATTGCTTTTCCCTTGGTTTTTTTTTTAAAAAAAGTTCTTATAGTTTTTAATTTTAACATTTAAATTAAATTTATGGTTTTTTTAAATAGTAATAATATTTTAAAAAAGATTTAATAATGATAATAACAATAATAACAATAACAACAATAAAAAACAATAAAAAACAATAACAATAATAATAATTTTATTTTACCGTTCAAAATAAATTTATGATTTTTTTATAGTAATAATATTTTTTTAAAATTTATTAGTAATAATATAAATAATAATGAATATAATAAAACTTATAATATGATAATAATATTAAACATGTTTGATCCAAGTTTAAGCAGATCTAACAAACATACATATTTTTCTTATCGGGACAAAGTTATCTCTTCATATTTTCCCCTACAGGAGTATAGTTATGTCTTCAATATTTATTTATTTTTTTTAAGACTAAAAAAGACCTCAACCACATGTTAAAATTTTATGCATTAAAAGACAAATTCATATTTATATTATAGCTTAAAAAAACCAAACAAATTATTTATCCCTAATTATACTTGCAATACCAAATGTGTTTCATGGAAAAGAAAATTTTACCCAACTACATGCTTAGCAAGAGGACAATTACATTATTGCACCACTCCAATTCACAATTATCTATATCTATGTAAACAATAGTTTTTCAAATTAAATTTATTTTTTTTAGTAATAATAATTTTTAAAAATTTATTAATAATTATATTAATAATAAATATAATATTAATATTAATATTGATAATAATAATATTAAACATAAATAACTCAAGTTTAAGTCTAGCAAGCATTTATATTTCATCCAAGGGACATGGTTATATCTTTACTATTTATTTTTTAAAAAAAAACCTCAACTTAAATATTAAAATTGTATGCCATGAAGAGCAAATTAGTATCAATACTGTAGCAAAAAAACCTGACCAGACCATTTTGTGTCCAAATTTATCCTATGAAAAAAACAATTCTACCCCAGCTAACAATTCTACCCCAACTACGTGCTTAAAAAGTTTCTTTAGTAAGGCAATTATATCATCATACTTATTCAATCCATGATGATTTTGGTTTAGGTAAACAGTACTCTTAAATTTAAATTTATGGTTTTTTCATTAGTAGTAATAATTTTTTTAAATTTATTAATAAAAATAAATATAATAATATTTATAATATTACTAATAATATAAAACATGGCATAACCATGGTAGTTGGGTATGGCAAGCATGCATATTCCCTCTAATGAGCAAGTTTAGAAGATAAAAGAAGTTTCTAATTCAAATATTAAAATTTTATGTCTTAAAAAAACAAATTAGTATCAATACTGCAGTTTAAATCCCCCAATCATTTTTTTAATGTCAAATATATCTTATAAAAAAGGTAATCCTACCCCTATCATTTTTTTAATGTCAAATATATTTTATAAAAAAGATAATCCTATCCCTAATTACATGTTGAGCAAGTTTCATTAGCAAAAATAATATATTATTATACTACTTCAATCTACCATAATCTAATGTTAAAAACAAAAAATTTAAATGAATCATTTTATCTCTAATTATTGTTTTAATGTCAAATGTGTCTTATAAAAAAGATAATCCTATCCCTAATCACATGCTTAGCAAGTTTTATAAGCAAATACAATATACCATTATACTGTTACAATCCACCATAATCTATGTCTAAATTAACATTAAAGAAATAAACAGTAGAACAATGATATCCTTCTACACTGTATAACGTGCGCTGCATCAACTTACATTACACAGTTTCCTGATCGATCTGGTTTCCATGCAATAGTGTAATCTTGTAGTGAATTATAGTGATGGAACCATCATTCATGTCACATCGCGAATTGCATTTCCAATGTATTACGTTGTTAGTTTTATCCGTTTTGGGTTGGTACAAGTCTACGGACATCAGAGGAAGAAATTTCTGGCCATAACCCAGACCATCTTCACTGAATTTAATATCAATTTAGAGCGGATTTCTCTACTCAACAACATATTTATATTAGAAATTTTCCCGTGTGATTTAATCATTTAACAAAGTGATGCATTCAACTAAGCTTTTGATCGATTTCAAACAAGCAACATTTATGAATTAAACATTATTCGTCATCTGGCTACTTTGATCGCCCCCAATTTTAGCTGCCACCACCAGTACTGAGTTCATAGCTCCCAGTAATGAGTTTGTTTCTGAATTTCCATTCTGCTTTCTGATAAATTTCCAGTCAATATTTTACAATTAAAGGTAAGGTTAGGTTAGCTTGCAAAATGAACCATGAAGAAACTAAATAATATCAGCACAAATAATTATCATTATAACACGACAACAACAAAGTAAATCAGCAAGATCCTTCTGAAAGAAAAGAAAAGGCAAAGGCAAATCCAAGTAAGCAATCGATGGAACAGCTACCCGGAAGCAACCTTTCTTTATGTGTTCATAATCACTTTTTTATTAACTCAAGATATATATATATATATATATATATATATATATATATATATGTCCAAGAAACTCTATAATGATGGATTCATCGGTTTGAAGTTTCACCTTTGAGATGAATGCTGTTGCAATCGCCATCGTCCACATTTCTCAAAGGTGTCAACAGGTCAGATAGAACAACCTGAAGAGAAGAAACTTTTTCTTTGAGTTGGGAATTCTCTTGAAGAGTCTGGTGGTTACTTTCTAGTAAGTGGATAACCTTCTCAGAGAGCTGATGGTTCATGTTTTGAAGCTGATTAACGCGATACTGGAGATCTTCAATTTGCTTCTTTCTTCGCATGCGCGATCTTCGAGCGGATTCTCTGTTGGATATCATCCTCCTTAGCTTCTTCTCGTTGGAAATGCCGAGCTGTTGATCTCTTGGTTCAGCTAGAGTAGAGTCTGTACTGACAGATGATGTGTTTGGAGAGGGAATATGAAGTGGGACATGAATTAGAGAATTGGTTATTAAGAACTTATCGAAGAGACTTGGGCTGGATTCTGGATTTTCAGATATATTTGCCTGGGATGGGGTGTGGTTTGTGGATTCAACAATGGGCTGCATTTTCAGGCTGGTCGCAGAAGGATATTGTTTTTGTATGGGATTAGGGAAAGTGAATAGATTATGAACCAAGTTTGCCTGAGGCAGACCATGGAATTTCTTGATTTCATGCGGCTCCATGGCTATTATCGATCACTGACTTGAACACAAAACAGATTGAAGGAAGGAATTGAGTTTTTAAAGTTGATCCTTCAGCAAATATATTAGCGGTAGTAGTTTCCTGTCAGACAAGTATCATATGCTTCTATAGTAATATTGCAGCTAGAATTGGCCTGCATGAAATTAAAGCATGGATCCATATTTGGACATTTGATTTAATATTTGTCAACATCAGCCTCAATTGATGTTCTTATTAAGGATACGTGAACGATCAAATTAAGAGAGGAAATGACAAAATTTTCTACCTTTTATAATGCTAAAAAAGGAAAAACAACCATAAAGACAAATGGGAGCAAAATGACTTTTTAAATTCGCAACTTCTTGATCAGTTTCATCTGTATGCTTGCGATGATTTATTTCGGCTATTGAATGCAAGAGCATTTCGAGCTCTTGCGTTGCCGAAAGATGGTGAGGAATTCTGCAGAGACAATTTCTCAAATAATTTACGAATTTCTCGGCTCTTATTGCATGCACTTCAAGTTAAGGGCACTTGTTCTTTATTCTTCTTAATTATTATTGTTCATGGCACTTTCAAATCAGACCTTATGCCGAAACAGTACCGTTTCTTTTGTTTTTGTTTTTATCTCTCCAATCTGCACTAGGAAGTGAAATGGTTGCAAAAGGGAAATTAATCGGATTGTATTCGGTAGGAAATAGGGTTTCTTGTTCATTAATGATGAGTGAAACAATCAACTTCTATAATCCTTGGCTTAATTTGATTATGGAAATGATCTCGCAGCTCCCTTTCATGGAAAGAAGAAGAAGAAGAAAAGTAAGAGAGATCAAAAAGCAGTAAACTCTATATTTGATATGTTGCGTGCAACCGACCTTGGCTTCTCTTCAAATATAGGAATTGTTTAATTACAGTAACTGAATTTTGACGAACAACCGTAAAACTAGGTGATTGGACTTTAATTCATAGCTTTATAAATTTGAAAAAGAAAAAGAAAAAGAAGATATAGTCATGAAATTATTACTAGTGATTTATGGCAAATGCGTCTATACATTCTTCAAACTATAAAGTATAGAATTCTAATTAACATTTTTAGAATACATGTTAAGCACTATTTATTTTTCCTAATCAATCAGTGTTTTCTTATTAATTAAGAATATTGACATATAAAATAATACTTATTTAATATGTTTAATAAATATTTTTTTTTACAAAAATTAATAATAAATGAAGTTGTTTAACATATGTACTTATATTATGCTTAATGGATACCCTGAAGAAACTCTTTTAGATTTTCTCTTCTTAGAAAATAACCATATTAAGTTCATTATATTAACTGTGTCATGACTAATAATCACTTAAAAAGAAGACTCTCTTATGAAAAATATAGAAAAAGTAGACTTAATGTTATTTAAAAAATGAATCCTATATATATATATATATATATATATATTAATTGGAAAATAAATTAATAGTTTTCTTTACATTTATGACTTTAATTAGAAATATATTGTTGTCAATCTTTTCATTTCCATTTTTAATATCATTCGGCAGCTTCTGATTGTAAATTTTTTTTTCTTGTTTCTTGCTACAACACAAATATTTTCTTCTAAAAAATTATAATTTTTTTATCATTCTTTCCTTCTAAATATTGTAAATTTAAAAATTTAGTAAATAGTGTCAATTAAATATATCTATAAAAGAGATTGTAGGCTTTGTTGGTAACCATTATAGTGATTGAATATATGGAAAGGCAAAAAAATCACTGCTTGCCCCTGTACTATTATATTTCAATGATATCATCCCTTCTAATTAGTTTTGGTTTATAGTACCATTTTTTATTATAAATTTAATGATTTCTATCTCCCTTATGGTACTCTGTTATTTTGATCTCATAAGTTATCATGGTGTAAAATGTGTTTTAAAAGTATTTTTTATTTAAAAATATATTAAAAAATTTTAATTTTTTATTTATTTTAAATATTGACACATTAAAATTATAAATAAATAAATAAAAATTTTCAATTTGATGCACCCCCCCCCCCCCATTTACTAGGTTTGGTTTCTTTTTCCTTTCCCAATTTTTTTGTTACAAATAGTCCTGAATAATTTTTTTTAATTTGGAAAGTATTTCCATGCTCGATGGAAGCACCTAATTGGTAAATGCCATGAAAATTAATGACAAGAAGCCAAGCTGTGGAGACGGACGGAATATACGCATATCGTTTCTATGTACGTATATGGAACTATATAGTAGACAAAATTTTCTCCACTTTCTAGAGCTTTGATTCTAAAATTTGGGAAAATTAATTCTTTTTTGGCATTAAAACATACGTGTGATGCAAGTTCTTAGCATTTTTCACTAGGGATGTGTTTGTAAATTCAAATAATTAAATAACTTCATTATTATTTATTTATTCTCACTATGAAAAAAAGAAGAAACCTCAGTTTATAGTTCCAGAATGATAGAAGTTAGTAATGAATATATAAACCTTTTCGATCAAATTGAAATGTGAGATGGAATTTAGGAATGGAGGGCTACTACTTTTATACACCTCAAGCATCAATCAGCCTTTTATTAAAACAAGTAAAAGAACATAACAATAGTAATAGGAGCTCAACTAATGAAAAAATCACGGAATAAAAAGTTAATTAAAAAGAGAAAACATTTCTTATTCAAATCCTACCACTTACATTTTTTCTTTTTGTGTGTATATATATAAAATCAAAAATCTAACAATTTTATTGTTTTGATGGATGTCACACTAAGATTGGTGTACTAGTATAGTTAGACTTTTAGGTTTTTAATTTGATATGTCGTATAGCTGAATAGTTAGTTATATATGATATTATTATATTTATATAAATACATGTTTATTGTTAATCTTTAATATTCATATAATATTAAATTAATGAATTTAATGTTTGATTTATGAATTTAAAGTAAACATAAAATTTATAAGACATAAATATTTTGCAAAATAAATTATAAATTTCTTATAATTATGAGATTCGTATTGCATCACAACATTGTTCCTAAATTATTCTTCATTAATATTCTCTTAAATACTGAATATTTATTAGAGCTATAAAAATTTATACATATTATATTTTTTTTTAAGAAAGAAAGTAATTATTCTCATAAGTTTAGGTATAAGAGATACCTATAGCTAATATATAAATGTTTATTATAAGACATCTATATTAAATTGACTCACATGAAAAAATCATATGAAAAGATCTTATATTTATGAAAAGCCTCACGTGATGGTTGTGTAAATGATATTTAGACTTGAAATCATTATGAAATCATTAAGCTATCTTAAATTATTTAATTTATTTAATTCTATTTACTTAGAATTATAGTTTATATTTGAGTCAATACATTATAAACCTAATAGGTCATATACATTAAGAACCATTAATCAAAAATTAAACTCATATGATATACCAAAGTATGACTTGATTAAAATTTTTTTTAGAAATTAAAAACTAGAATATAATTAATATTATGATTATATTTTTAGACTAAAAAAAATCAAGCAAGGATTTCATTGAGTTAATTTAAAAAATTATCCTAAATTCATATGTAGATATTATTCAATCAAATTGATATTTTATCAATTTATAGGGGTTTTCAGATTTCGCTATAAATAGTAAGTTATGCCTCTTATTTTTTTAGTTGTTGGCTATTAGACAAAACAAATATACATAAGTCATAGAATAAAAAGCTAATACTCTTAGCATAACAATCTTTCTCTCTTAAATAGGGCTTTAGGATATTTTTCACTAGTGATTCGTGTAAATTACTATTGGAGACCGGATAATTAGACAACTTGTAGTTTGTGACAACTTAGTTTTTACAAAATTATTCAAAGTTGAAAAAGATCATATCTTCAAGTATTAAATTCTTAAATAACTCTAGATTTATCTAACATAAATCTCAAATAATTTTTTATATTTTTTTATTATGTTTATAATATTCAGCAACGTAGCTTTGGTAACCTATACTTAGAAAGCAAAACTAAAAGTGAGAATATGTTAAATCAATCCCAAGTCTCCAAAGAAAAGAAAATAAAAGAGTAAATTATATTAAACACCTTATAGTTTGTTTTAGGTTGAGCTCTTTCTTACACTTAAATATTTATATTATACTGAAATTGAAAAGACAAAGAGATGACTAAATGTAGAAAAGAGATATTGGTTCAGTTCAAACTGGAATACTATTCAATAATTGGTTCATATCTAGAGTTTTAGATCTTGGATTTCAATTTAGTTTATATGGCTAGAAAGCTCTTGTACTTTGAAGAAGACATCAATCTTTTGGTCGTATCATAGCAAATATATATAGAATGAAAAAGTTTCAATCTGTCAAAATTCCTCTAACATAATTCAGGTAACCATATTTTACATGCATATCTTGTTGGGTTTCTGAAATATATTATTGCAGTAAAAACTATAAGTATAATATTTTTTTTAAAAATCTCAAGGATCTCATTAGACGAATCTATATTATTCAGGATTTATATAAAAATTACTTGAAAATCAAATGTTCTTTTTAATTTTGTATAATTGCTTCAAGACTACATTGTCATAAGCCATAATTTGTTCAAATATCCGACTCTAACATTAATCCATATGAACCACTAGTAAAAAATATATTAAACCCTTTTAGGAGAGAGGGATTGCTATTCATTTAACTGTTAACTTTTTTATTTCGTGTTTTGGGTATTTTTGTATTGTATTCTACTTATCTTAAGAAATAAAATACATAACTTTCTATTTATAAGGAAACCTGAAAACCCTATAAATGATAAAATATTATTTTTCTTTTAAATAATATAACATATATTATTTTAGACATAACTTTCTGTTTACTTGATTATTTTTAGGTCTAGAATTGCAATCTCTTTTATTAATTACATTATATTTTTTAATTTTTAAAATTTATTCATATTTAATAAACCTTCATATTCTTAGCTTTGATATAGAGTACTATTACGAGCAAGACCATTCGAGGAATAGCTTACTATGACATGGTGACTTTTGATTCAATAGGCATCCTTGCATGTGAGGAAGAAGAATAAGTTCTTACATCTACTTGCCTGATTAGTTTACTCAACCAAGATTTACTTCATTTGATTTGATATGAAATGAATAATTAAGAGATTTTTAAGCTTGTTTAGTCCCATTTGGTATATTTATAACACAAGTATGAAATCTAGTTGATCTTAAGTTCATTTGGTGTTTTCTAGGGTTATTATGTTCTTTGCTTTAATTTTTATTCGAGTTTTGTATAACAGGTCTGTTGTTATTGCAGAATTGGTTGACTAGTTCTGGAGTTTCGAGAAACAAGTAGACCATTTGCTAGACTTTATAGGATAATCAGGCTATCGGTTCTGGAATTTCAAGAAATTGCCCAATCATTTTCAATATGGTTCCAAAGTAGTTTTTTCCAGTTGTGATGTTGTGTCTCGTTGATGTTGGTTAAACAGGAGCTTGTCATCCTCCATTTTCTCGTTGACATGACACTATTCATGAAGAAGCAGATCACAACGAAATAACAAATTTCTTAAATGACTTTAGTTTTCATTTTCAAATGTATTTCCCTTTGATTGCTAAGCTTTTGATTAATTGTTTATTGGGTCTGATTT
This sequence comes from Populus pruinosa, assembly GCA_026413675.1. Taxonomy (NCBI): domain Eukaryota; kingdom Viridiplantae; phylum Streptophyta; class Magnoliopsida; order Malpighiales; family Salicaceae; genus Populus; species Populus pruinosa. Next base: position 6,491,947 of record CM048606.1, read on the forward strand.
ATTATGTTTTGCCATATGTAATTCATCGCAGACACATTTTCTCGTTTGATGGACCAGTGGTGACTGCATCAGACTTTGTCACTCATGTTTCTGACTGTCTTTCCTCAAATGATCAAATCTAACTTTTGTTGAAAGTAAACTCAATCTAGAAGGTCAAGGAAGGAAACCACCAGCTGTCACCGCCCAACCGTCCAGCCGCCAGCTGCCGGCCGCTTTCACACCGTCGGCCACAACCGCCTTCACACTTGAAGGTTGAATTTTCTTGTTTTGATTTCGTGTATAAATAGATAGCTAAGCTTATGCAATTAAGTGTGGAGAGATTGAGAGAAACACTAGAGAGAAAGAGAGAAAGAAAGAGGGGTTGTTATTGTAAGCTTTTGTTTCATTATTGTAAGCTTGTTGTTCTTGAAATAAAAGAGTGTGTTTTATCCCCTCTGAGTGTTTCAAAGCCACCACAAGTGGTTTCTCCCACCAACAATTGGTATCAGAGCCCCGTTTGTCAGAAAACAGAGGTATTTTTGGGAAATATCCGAATTTTCAAAGTTATCAAAAACAAGTTTTGATCATTTCAAAGTGTAGAGCTCATCAATACAAACTCAACGGTGCAAAAATCAGATCAATCGGAGCACGGGGTGGACCACACTCTCCATCTGAAATTTCAGTACTGTAGCCCACACGCCCCGAGGAAGAAGACGAGTGAGCCACACGCGCGCTATATTTGAGCCGCGTCGAGCCAAGCCTCAAGCCGAGCCGCGAGCCAAGCCACGAGCCATATTCCAAAGCCGAGCCGAGCTCCAAGCCATATTTCGAAGCCAAGCCAAGCTCCGAGCCATATTCTAAAGTCAAAGTCAAAAAAGAATATTCCTTGGAATATTCCCGGTTCAACCCAGCAAACCACCAGAATTGGTTTTTGGACCGGTTCACCTCATTTTTGACCCGTTTTCTACAAAGTCAGACCGATTCCCTACTATTTGGACCATTCCAAATCCATCTACGGTGTCGGTTTTGCCAAATTCAACTCCTAAAAAGGTGATATAGTCATTTAAAGAGCAAAATGACTAGAGAAAATGCACAAACACTCATCTCGAAGCTAACCAAAGACAACTATGATAGTTGGTGCATCAGATTGAAGGCATTCCTTGGTTCACAAGAGTGTATAGACATTGTGCAATATGGTTATGATGAACCAGAGTCCAAAGAATCAGAAGATGTTTTACCAGAGGTACAGAAGCAAGTCCTCAAAGCCAATAGAAAGAAAGACAACAAAGCAAAGACCATCATTTATCAAGGTCTTGATGAAGCGACATTTGAAATCATTGCCTCCACAGAAACATCAAAAGAAATATGGGAGGCTCTCCAACAAAAATATAAAGATGCTGACAGAATAAAGAAGATTCGTCTCCAATCTTTGCGAGGTGAATTTGAATTATTACAAATGAAGTCCTCAGAATCCATTTTTGATTATCACACAAGAATTATGGTGATAGTCAATCAGATGAGAAGAAACGGAGAAGCCCTTTCAGATGCTCGAATTACTGAGAAAATTTTGAGATCCCTAAATCCAAAATTTGATTTTGTTGTTGTCGCTATTGAAGAGTCCAAAGAGGTGGACAAGTTAACAGTGGATGAACTTATGAGTTCTTTGCAAGCTCATGAGCAGAAGATTGTAAAAAGAAATGGAGATAAGGCAATTGAGCATGCCTTACAAGCAAAATTATCTCTCAAAGACAGATATGAGCAAGGGGAGACTTTAACAAGTGGATACACCACTCGGGGAAGAAGTCAACAAACACGAGGAGGATTTCAACGATTTCAAGGCAGAGGTTCTTGGAATACAGATTTTAGAGGAAGAGGTGGTAGAAACACCACCAGAGGAGGTCGAGGACAACAAGCATTCACTCCTAGAGTAAGAGGAGGCGGTTACAATAACCGTGACAAGAGGAATATTCAGTGTTATAATTGCAATCAATTTGGCCACTATAGCACTGAATGTCAAAAGAAAGCTCCACTGGAGATACGTGAGCGAGTCAACTATGCAGAAGAGGATGTCAACAGTAGAGGAGCAGCTGCATTATTTGTCCAACAAGGACTTGACAAGAATCAAGAGAATATTTGGTATCTTGATTCTGGAGCCAGCAATCACATGTGTGGCCAACGAGATTTATTTAATGATCTAGATGAGACCATACAAGGTTTTGTCACCTTTGGAGATACATCAAAAGTTCCATTCAAAGGTAAAGACAACATCCCAATCAAGTTGAAGAATGGCGATCATAGCTACATCGCCGATGTCTACTATGTCCCAGCCATAAAGCAGAACTTGGTGAGCATAGGTCAACTTTTGGAGAGAGGCTATACACTTTACATGAAGAATTGTCATCTGACAATTACAGACTACAATGGGAGATTAATTGCCTATGTGAAAATGTCCAAGAATAGGATGTTTCCTTTAAACATCCAATATGATGCAGCAAAGTGTTTGAGTGCCATCACCAACAGTGAAGAATGGCTTTGGCACCTGAGGCTTGGACATCTGAATTTCACAAGTCTGAAGATGCTAGCAAGCAAGAAGATGGTCAAATGTATGCCCCACATTGATCATCCAGAAGAAGTCTGTGAGAGTTGTGTCCTCAGCAAACATCACATATCCAGTTTTGCAAAAGAAGTCAACTGGAAAGCAAACAAGCCACTGGAATTAGTACACACAGATGTGTGTGGTCCTATAAAGCCTATGTCGACTGGACAAAATAGGTACTTCCTCACTTTTATTGATAATTTTAGCAGAAAGACTTGGGTATATTTTTTAAAGAGGAAGTTAGAAGTGTTCAATTATTTTAAAGATTTTAAAGCAATTGTTGAGAAGCAAAGTGGCTATAAGATCAGAACCGTGAGATCTGATCAAGGTGGAGAATATACAGCAAATGATTTTGAAGCCTTTTGTACACAATAAGGCATCAGACATCAGACAACACCAGCTTATACACCACAGCTGAATGGTGTAGCTGAGAGGAAGAATCGAACAATTCTTGATATGGCAAGAAGTCTACTCAAAGCAAAGAAGCTACCCAAGCAATACTGGGCTGAAGCTGTATCATGTGCAGTATATTTGCTGAACCGCTGCCCAACCAGAAGTTTGCAAGCTATCACTCCACAAGAAGCATGGAGTGGTCACAAACCAAGTGTTACTCATCTTCGAGTCTTTGGTTGTGTGGCATATACAAAGATCCTAGATGCAAGAAGGACCAAACTCGATGATAAAAGTGAGAAATGCATCTTTGTCGGATATGGTGAGAGAAGAATGGGATACAAGCTGTATAATCCCATCACCAAGAAGGTAATTATGAGCATAGATGTTATCTTTGAAGAAGATAAAACTTGGCAATGGAATGATGACCAAAAAGCAGTTAAATGGATCAGCACTGATTTGATCCTTGAAGATGAAGAAGTACCAACAGTACTTGCAGAAGGTTCAATAGTACCAGAAGATGAGCCACAAAGTCCGGTACACAGATTTCCTGTATTCAACAGGAGAAACACGCCAGAATCATCATCAATACCATCATCATCAGCATCCTCATCAGAAGGACCAAGAAGGATGAGAAATCTAGAAGAGCTGTATGACGCCACTCAAGTAATGGAAGATACAACTTTATTTTGTTTCTTTGAAGATAGTGACCCACTTAGCTTCAATGAAGCTATCACAGAAGAGAAGTGGATAAAAGCAATGGATGAAGAAATACATGCCATTGAGAAGAATGATACCTGGAAGCTGACTTATCTACTAGAAAACAAGAAAGCAATAAGTGTCAAATGGGTCTATAAGACAAAGAAGAATGCAAAAGGAGAAGTGCAAAGATACAAAGCAAGATTAGTGGCGAAAGGCTATAAACAAAGAGAAGGCATTGACTATGGAGAAGTGTTTGCTCCAGTAGCCTGGCTAGAGACAATCAGACTGATGATCTCACTAGCAGCACAACATAGATGGAAGATCTATCAACTTGATGTGAAGTCAGCATTTCTGAATGGCTTCCTAGAGGAAGAGATCTATGTTGAGTAACCACTTGGATACATTGATGCTGAAAATGAAGGCAAAGTATACAAGTTGAAGAAAGCCCTTTACGGTTTGAAGCAAGCTCCACGTGCTTGGAATACCAGAATTGACAGGTATTTTCAAGATAATGGATTTGAAAAATGTCCATATGAATATGCAATTTATGTGAAGAAAGAAGCAGATGGCAGCATATTATTTGTGTGCCTATATGTTGATGACTTGATATTCACAGGCAACAATCCTACCATGTTCGAAGACTTCAAGAAAAGCATGGTACAAGAGTTTGAGATGACAGACATTAGTCTGATGACACATTTTCTTGGCTTAGAAGTGGTGCAGAAAGAAGAAGGGATTTTTGTATCCCAAAGCAGTTATGCCAAAGATATTCTTGAAAGGTTCAAGATGGAAAGCTGCAATCCGGTATCAACTCCAGTTGAGAATGGAGTGGAATTGAGGAAAAGTAAAGTTGGAAATGTTGATCCAACTTACTTTAAAAGCTTGGTAGGAAGCTTAAGGTACTTGACATGTACCAGACCAGATATACTCTACGAAGTCGGACTGATCAGTAGATATATGGAGAAGCCAGACCAGTCTCAATTGAATCCAGCCAAGAGAATTCTTCGCTACATCAAAGGCACAATAAATGAAGGTATGTTTTATACCTCAAGTAAAAATTTCAATCTTACTGGCTACTCGGATAGTGATTGGGATAGAGATCTGGATGAAAGAAAAAGTACAACAGGGTTTGTATTTTTCGTGGGAGATACATCTTTCACATGGTCATCCAAGAAGCAATCAATTGTCACGTTATCAAGCTGTGAAGCTGAGTATGTTGCCGCCAACTCAGCTATATGCCATTTTAATATGGTTAAGGAATTTGCTGAAGTTTTTGGGATTTCCTTAAGAAAATCCTACAGAGATTTATATCGATAATCGATCAGCGATTGCATTGGCAAAGAATCCAGTGTATCATGAAAGAAGTAAACACATTGATACACGTCATCACTTTATCCGAGAGCATGTAAAGAACAAAGAAGTTGAACTGATATCCTGCAAGACAGATGATCAAGTTGCAGATATCTTTACCAAGCCATTGAAAATAGAAGTATTTATCAGATTGAAATTCATGCTTGGAATGACATCCCTCGATTGAGTTTAAGGGGGAGATTTGTTGAAAGTAAACTCAATTTAGAAGGTCAAGGAAGGCAACCACCAGCTGTCACCGCCCAACCGTCCAGCCGCCGACCGCTTTCACACCGTTGGCCACAACCGCCTTCACACTTGAAGGTTGAATTTTCTTCGTTTTGATTTCGTGTATAAATAGATAGCTAAGTTTATGCAATTAAGTGTGGAGAGATTGAGAGAAAAAGAGAGAAAGAAAGAGGGGTTGTTATTGTAAGCTTTTGTTTCATTATTGTAAACTTGTTGTTCTTGAAATAAAAAAGTATGTTTTATCCCTCTGAGTGTTTCAAAGCCACCACAATCACTTCTCCCACCAACAACTTTCAATCTTTCATGTTCCTGAATTTTTCAAATTCTGCTAAAATCTGCCAATTATTCAAGGTTCAAGTGTACGGGCTCATGACATTTAGTAAGTAGCAATCAGATCAATGAATGAGACCTGAGATGCCCAATTGCCAATATTACTAACCATTTAATGTAGCTAACCATGTTGAAAGTTGTTCACTGAGGAAGACATTTCATTTGGTTAATATCTTGAATATCTCTTTATATTTTATATTTCTGGAAAGTAGAATGCCAAAGATCTAAAGTTCATATTCTGAATGTGCAGATGCTAGAGTTAAGAGTATTCGACATATATAATGGGACCCAGCCACATAGAGGGCCGTCTTCCCTTAATTCCAGCTTCGCATCTAACATGGTTTGGGTTTAGTGAAGGAGGCTAATTAAGTTCATATGACTCTAAGGTATTTAATCTCTCTCTCTCTCTCTCTCTCTCTCTCCCTCTCTCTCCCTTTTTCTTCTTCTAGTAGAAATAACTTCTGGGGCAGCATCTTCAGTTTCATTAGCACTTCTTCTTGATATTATTACTGAATTTTTTAGCAAATTCTGTGGGGTGTTTTGCAGGTTTTCACAAGCCAATATGCTGGTAGTTGGCTCCCAACCTTCGGGTTCATGATTCTTCTGTTTAAGAATATGGGATAATTCTATCAGTTAACACTTTCCTATTAGTGTTTTATACTCTTAGTTGTATAATGAAGTTTTAATCTGCAGTGCTAGTAAAGAGAAGAAGTCTGATGAAAGCTACTGGCTGGTTGGACTCAATGCCAGCATGCTGTTCTGTATTGTTTCCAAGAGGCCTGACATGTTCCCCAGGTAAGCTTGTCGCCTCGCCTCGACTTCTTCTTCATCTCTTTCCAATAATATCATGAATGATTTTCCTCTCCTGTGCAGGTGATGCCCAAACCATTCCTCTCTCTATTGAATCTTTCATTCCCTGTAGCATCTTCTGATCTAGGGGCAGATGCCCTGGAAAACGAGAACGGCATGCACCTCACACAGGTTAGCTCTCCTCCCCTGAAAATGCCCCCTTTATACTCTTTAAAGTGTCAAGCTTGGTTTTTGTTTTTAGAAAAAACTTAGCTCGGTGCTACTTTCAGACTAGTATCGAGTGGCAGTTTATAAAAGAAAATTAAGAAAAAGTGATTTCGCCTGTCTTTCTTCGCACGATAAAAGAATTATATCTCATTTCAAATGAAAAAATATTAAAATAATAAATAACTTGATAAAACTAAAATTAATTTATAAAAAAATTAATTATATAAATTATATTTATAATTTAACAAAAAATTAAAAAGATATTTGAGATTTGAGATTTGAGATTAATATAAAAATTAAATAATAATAAAAATAATTGTCAATGTTAAAAGAACCACAAATAGTATTAGAAATAAATATAGTATAAACTCCTTTTATTACTCAATTAAAAACCACATACAAAAAAAGTTTTAATTAAATAATTTATCTTTAATAATTTATTATAAATTTTTAACATGGTTATATTAATTATATTATTTTAGTAATACTCTACTTTTAAATATTATTAAGAATTTATGATGCTAATTTATATTAACAATAAATTATGTTTTTTTCATAACAACGATGTCAACCAAAGACTGTAAATAATCAAGTATTTATTATATTAAATGTTATACAACACAAATCTAAATTAATCATTTAACAAATAAGGTATTAAAAATTAGTAAGATAAAAATATGACATATTAATAACAAATTTTTTTAGATATAAATATTGAAATCCATGTTGAATTTATATTATAGATATATTAATATTATTAGTGAGATATTTTCACCGTGTCAAATTCAACCTAACTAAATATTATAAAAAAGATAAATATAAATAAATAAGATAAAAATATTATTATGATATAAGTTAACTAAATATAAAAAAAATGAAAAGTATAGATAAAAGATTAATATAATAAAAAATATTTAAATATTATAAAAAAATAATCTTGATCTAAAAATTAAAATACATAAATATAATTTTAAAAAACTATTTATTTTATAATCAATTATTAAAATAGTAGTCAATTATTAGTTTAATAAACTTGATGATTTAAGTATAAATTTTATTTCTGGACAAAATGGCCCTGCTATAACCCAAATTTGTATACTGAAAATCAATGGATTGAGTGGCTTAAAACCCAACATTTGAGAATGAATTGTTGTGTCGTGGGAAATTAAAAATTTTAATTAATTATTATTCAGGGATTCTAGGTGAAATGAAGAACTATTTAGATGCTTAGAGAAAGAAAATTCTCTCGAAATTTTAACATAAATCATGATTATATGATTTGTGTAGTGTGATCGATCTCTCTCTCTCTCTCTCTCTCTCTCTCTCTATATATATATATATATATATATATAGAGAGAGAGAGAGAGAGAGAGAGGGAGTTTCATTAGAATTTAGAGGATGGTTATATTTCATTTTGTTACAGTAAAGCATAACTTTCAATTGACTCTTCTACCTCAATATGCAAAATTTTAATAATAATGTACTCATTAATATTGAATGAAAATAAAAAAATATATATTTATTATAATTCCTTTCATGTCTTATTAAATTAAGAATCCCTATAAAACAAATATATGTTTTTTTTTTGAAAAAATTATATTAATAAGAAAAGAAATTATACAAGATTTTTTTTCAATGGAGTTTAAATTATTTCTTCTCTAAATTATTGTATAATTAAATAAATACATTAATATTATCTTCATTTTAACTTCCCAACTCAATATTTAATTTGAATCAATAGATTTACTGTCATTTATTATGACATATATAGATTTACTGTTATGTATGATGAAATATATAATTCTTGATTTATTTTATCAAATATATGTTTTAAATTTTTAATTTACAACTAATTTTTTATGATGAGAAAAGGATTAACAATGTTTATAATTTTTTTGTGTTGCAAAAAATTACTCCATTCCACGAAGAAAACCTAAGCATTATGACTAATATAGCATTATGAATCTATTTTGGAACATGTTTGAAATAGTTTTTTTTTAATTTAAAATTTATATTTTAATTTTTTTGAATTGTTTGAATATATTGATATAAAAATAATTTTAAAAAATAAAAAAATATTATTTTAATATACTTTTAAATAAAACATACTTTAAAAAACAACTATCATCCAATACTAAATAACCTTTCTATCCAATTAGCATAATAGAGTGTATCTTGAAGGACTACTTAATAATATATAAAGACTATAGGGACTAATTTATTAGCATCAATAATTTATAATTTAACTCAGGCAAGACTACCACCATTACAATACAACACAATTCAGCACCATCGGGAAATTGCCTCTTTCGAATGAACAGGAAGAAAATAGTTTTGTTTCATTTTCCAATCAATTAAGTAAATGGCAAGTATCTCCTTCCGCCACCGCGACGCCGACGCCGACACCAACGCCAACGCCAACGCCAACACCAACGCCGACGGCCAAACCTCAACCGTAGACCCTTATTTTCCAATCTTATTTTCCTCTCTCCACGACGACCCCTTCCTTCCTCTACCTGAGCTTACCACCCATTTCAACATCCACTCTCTGGCACACCAAAAAGACGACACCGTTTCAGATCCTGAATCCGTTATCCTCAACGGTCCCGATCTCTTAGACCGCGAGAACCAGGTCAGTTTCGTTATGGATTTGTTTCAGCAACGTGTCGAGCAGTCCCAACTGCTTTGTGATGATGATGATGATATTTGTTCCTCGCTTAACGAGTCGGGTTTCGGTGTTATCCAGGAGAATTCTGAATATAATTTAGAGCTTGATTTGGGATTAGGGTTTAGTTTAGATAGTCAATATAATTCTGGATTTCAAAATATAGACGCTAATTCTAATAGTAATAACAATGATGTTGTTTATAATGTTAGTAATATTATTGTTGATGTTGATGATTTCTTTATTGAGAGGAGTGTTTCTGGAATTGAATCATGTCAGGCTGAGTCTACTGTGAGTATTCATGCTAATGCAATCCGGGTTGTTGGATTCGAGTCTGATTCGGATTCTGAGGATAATCAGAATTCTTTAACTATTGATTTTAATTCTGGGGATGATTATGGTTTGGATGTGAGTATAGAGAATGAAAGTTTTGGTGATGGTGTTGACTATGATGACGCTAGGGTTACAATTCCTCTTTGTTGGGACTCACTTCAATTGGAGGATCATAGGGAAAACAATGAGGATTTTGAGTGGGAGGAAGTGGATGGTCGTCTTGATGAGAGGGAGGTTCTAAGTATGTTTATTGATGAAGATGAGGCATCTGTTTCACTTTCCATTTCACCTCTGATTGCTCCTGAGGATTTGGTCAGTGTAGAGAGAGTAGGAGGATTGGATCATTTGGAGTGGCAGGTTTTATTGAATGCTAACAACTTGGACCACGACCATAATTCTGAGCCTTATTCTGGCAGTCATGATGATTATATTTATACAGCAGAGAGTGAGATGTTATTTGGGCAATTTACAGAGAATGAGAACGCGATGATGGGTCAGCCTCCTGCAACAAAGTCTGTTGTTGAGAAACTTCCATCAGTGGTTTTCACAAAAGAGGATGTGGAGAGTAATAATGCACTTTGTGCAGTTTGCAAGGATGATATAAATGTGGGGGAGAGAGTGAAGCAGTTGCCTTGCTTGCACCGGTATCATGGTGAATGCATTGTGCCATGGCTGGGGATTAGGAATACTTGTCCTGTTTGTCGGTATGAGTTGCCAACAGATGATGCAGATTATGAACAGAGAAAGATGGCTGAAACTTCTGCTGACCATCATCTTTGATGTGTACTTTGTATACTTTTGGATGATTTTGAATTTTCTTATAATCTGTAGGGTTTTGAAGAATGTAGATATTGTTGCTGCTATGAGTTGTTGCTTTCTGTGAGGATAATGGTATTACTAATGGATTTTTGCTGAGTGCATTAGGTTGTTTTTATTATTGCATTGTAATGTTTGAAATTTCCTTTTTTTCTTTATGTAAATGCTGTTCAATGATTTTGCTTTGTTCTTTCATATTTTCCTCTCTTTGATGGTTTTTTTATTTCTTTTTTCTTTTGAGATTGATTGTTCAGTTTCAAGGTTTTCCAAGGCTAGCTTTTTAGTCAGGGTTTAGTTGGACCTATAGATTGGATATAGAACTCTCTGTTATTGCTATGCTAATTGGTTTCTTACTGTAGGGTCACATAATGGAATCATGGTTTAGCGATTGTTACTCATTTGAGGTTTCTGCTATTGTCCCTGTGATCCAGAAGACCAATTTGTTTGTTACATACATACAAGAGGACCACCATCTAGTTCACTGTTAGGTCAAATAATAAATTAACATTTATGGTTGCTAAATTCTTATTATTCTAGTATGAAGATGACTAGGCAAAGCAGCTGACCTACAGGATTACAATAGTTTGAAATCTTTTTTTTTTTTTTTGAGTTCGTATGAGAAAAATGAAGCATATGGCACTTTTAGTTCACAGACCTCTTTCACCTGTTTGCTCCATTTCTGGAGCAAAGAGAAGGGGATGGGGGTTGAAGTTTTGAATTATTTAGTGTCCAAGCCATTTATTCTTGATCATGTGACATTTTACTTGTAGTCAGTATTGTGAAGATCATCAAATGATTGGATAGTACATCAGAGTACCACCAATTGTCAAGGGATGCAGTAGCAAAGAAAAAGGGATTGAAATCTTTTACAATGTCTAACATTGATCAATGGATAAACTAATACAGCAGGGCGGGATGAATGTGAGCACTCTCATATTTTGCCCATTTAGCAGCTGGGAAAACAACAACGAGGTTAGAACATTTTTCCTTTCCAGAATTATTTCTGGTAATTTGTAAATACATATGCAGGTAATTTGTGAATACATATGCTTATCTCTGCACACGCTCTACTGCTAGTTTGCAAACACTGAATTCTCACAATATGCTGGCATTTAATGCATACACAAACTCAGTGGTCTATGCAATTTGTAGGGGAAGAAGTGAAAGTTGTGGCTTTTGGTATTGCTTTCAGTGCTGCAATTACTAGTCTTAATTTTCAGAGCATCTACAGTGATTGTGGTGTGTAGGTTCATGATTCATCCCATAAACTTCATGAAGTCTGTATGATGATATGATTAGGTCTTAACAATGTGCTTGCTAACTTTAATTTTATTAAATAGTAATATTAGCTAGCGTTAGGTTAGTGTCTCTGGATAAAAGAGATGGAGAAAATTCTGTTTGGTTGAAGAGAAGCAGATGAAAAAATAAATGTCCCTGAAACTCCTGGAAATTTTAGAGTGAATTTCTGTACTTCAAAACATGAGCTACAAAGGGGAGACAATATTTATTATTTTTTATCCCTAAAACATCCTTGTAATGAAAGAAAACCCTTGGTAGGGTTTGTTCAAGTTTCGGCCATGGGATGAAAAAGAAGAGAAAATAGAAAAAACTTGGGATTTTGTATGTTAATTTTCTTAGCCGTGTTATTGATTTGTGTTTTGAATTGGAATTGAAAACTAAATGAGGACTTGGATGTGTTTAGCATTAAAGGTATGCTTTGGACTTCCAGATGATTGATATGGGTTTTAATTATGATGAGGAAATCAATATGTTGTGCTTATAATTTAATGGGAATGTTGAATTTGATAAGTTTGTAGATAGTAAAATAAGAGAAAAGACTTAAAGGGATGATTTCCCTTTGTCGGCCAAAAAACTTTCATTAGGAAAAAGAGGAAGAAAAATGCTGTCGTGCTACTTAAAATTGTGTTGACAATTTTTTTCGAAGAGTGATATAACGTGTATTAAGGTGGTAAAAAAGGTGATGAATTAATGTGTACAAGTGCTATTATAATAGGGGGATGGACTGGAACCTTAAGATTTAAATGTTCGATTGTGGTGTATGGATGAGAACACACCATGATTTTAATTTGCTTTGGGATGGTTGAATGAATATGGAAATATGGTTTCTAGACATGAATATGTAATGTCTATGAATGTGTTTGTGAATATTCATGTTTAAGAGTTCATGGAAAATGTGTTAAAATGGAACCAGGATGTGGGTTCCTAGGGTAAATGGATGAACGAAAGAAAAATATGGTTGTCGTTACGCTTAGTGTGGTTATGTGAATGTGTTTTTGGGGTTTATACGTGAATAAAAGCTAAATGTGTGTTTAAAACCAAAACAAAAGGAATTACTATAGATATCATCTAGCATGGAATATAACGATTATGATATTATGTATGTTAATAAAGTGTCATGTGACTATGACTTTGCATGTTCCTAATGGGTGTATAAATGCAAGATTTATGGACTTAGATTTAGTGGGCATGTACATGTGAATGTGATTACTTTGTTTGTTAAGGTGGAAACTTAGAAGTCTCTGTGGAATGGATTAGTGAAATAGTGAAATGAGCTTATGTGAGTTCGGTCCCTTGTTAATATATGCTGAACAAAATCTTGGTTTTAGATAATGAAGTGAAAATGTTAAATATAATTAAGATGTTTTTATTGAATTGTATGTACCAAAAAAGAACTAGCTGATTTATTTGGAGCTGGTGACATTAAAAAAGTTAATGACCATAATATTTAACTTGATTAGCTGACTTGTATGGAGCTAATAATAATAACATCAATAAAATTGATGATCGTGATGTTTAATTAGACTAGCTAATCATAATGAGCTAATAGATACCATATGATTGATGGTGAGCAATGCCAAATTGACTAACTATTATATATAAAATTAGTGGTGCTTAGGATAGTGTCTATCAAATGTTTTAATGAGTACTTATAAGGAAAGATAGTATTACCGCCATCATGGTTCACATAATTATATTTTCAGGAAATTTGCAAAAAAACCTTGAAATTAAAGCATGAGTCAAGAAAACGCCATCACGGTTGATATATTTATATTTTCAGGGAACTTTCAAAAAAGCCTTGAAATTAAAGGACGGGTTAAGAAAAGATCAATCAATGATAATGATTTAAGTTGATGGGATGAATAAAATCAAATTGAGTATAACGTCTTGTTTGTTTTATAGAAACTAGTTTATAAAAAATTATTTTCTAAATTTTTTATGTTTTTTTTTATGTTTGTTTATTATTATAAAAATTGACTAATAAAAAATACTTTTTAAGTTAAAGAAAAATTTTGTTTAATTTTCAAAAAAGTATTTTTTTTATTTTAAATAAAAAATACTTTTTAAAAATTATAAAAAATTAGAAATATCTTGTCATTTATTTATTATATTAAATTTGATCTTTTTTGTTTTGAATCTATTTTTCTTCTAATATTTTTATTTTTTAATTGATTTTTTATTTATCATATTTGGTTCTTATTTTTTATTATTTATTTATTATTGAAATAATTTATGAAATTATAATTTTTATTTTAATATCATCATCTTTTAATTTTTTTATTATTTTAATTATTATTTATGTTATTTGAAATAATTTATGAAATTAGATTATTTTTTTAATTTTATCTTTTTTTTTTAACTTTTTTATCTTTAAGAACTAATCCTCGCACTTTTAAAAATTATTTTTTAGTGTATTTTTTATGAAATAACTAAATACAAAAAAATATTTTTTAATTTATTTTTTATAACTATTAAATATCATGAAATAATTTGCTTTGCACAATTGTATTTTTCATGAAAACTACTTTTAAAAAAAAACTATTTTTCATCAAACAAAAGAGATTAAAAATAATAAATGTCTAATTGATTTTTAATTCTAGAAAGAAAGAAATTATGAACAGAGCTTTAAATAAGAGGTTCTAAAAGATAATATTGGTATCATGTTATAAATTTTTATTTTTTAAATTAAATATAATTGTTAAATTGTTTGTTTGAGGTATTGCACAAATGATTCTGAAGAAATATGTGGTGCAAGAATATTCTATCTTAGATTTTAGACATAAATAGTAAATATTATATATATTTATGATTATGAATTGTAAAGAAATAGATTTATAAATTTATGAATTATATAAATAACTTGTTATTGTTGAAGTATAGAAAAACTTAACCAGTTTTCGAGAGAATATTAATAATATGATAAGGAGTGAAATATGGTATTGAAGCTAATTATGATGTTATATATAAAGCAATTGCTGGATTTTCAATAACCTTTTATTTGATTTTATTTTAAGATGATTATAAAAGTGAGGGTGTTAGATTTTTGTTCAAAAAACTTTTTTTTTATAGTCATCTAAATTCAATCTCTTAATTCAAAATTTATTAATTTACGTTTTTTATTAGCTTTGAATACATTTTTTTTTAATTATTATTTGTTATCATTTCTTTGCGTGTAAGTTCTTCTCCTTCTGCGCTTTTTAATTACTAACATGACTAATTATCATTTATCATCTTGTTCCTTTTTTATGACATGTAAAAATATTAAATGATGAAGGGTTGAGAGCCACACAATAAATGTCATTCCATCTTCTTAACTAGATTAAGCACATCAAGACGCACATGCACATATAGCTCAAAAACCATTTCCTTTTATATACAAAATAATACACATTTTTAAAGATCCAAAGTATCAAAACCTTGTTCATAGCTTTTTTCCCTTTATCGATAAGCATCAACTTCTAAATAGACATATTAATAAATATTGTCAATCATAGCTTCTTCTTCTTTTTTTTGTTACTTCTAACGTCATATTTTTTTCTAATAAAAAGAATATAAACTATCTTAAATAATTACTGAGTTATTCTATTCATGTAGACATGTTCTCTCATATACTTTTTTAAGAAATTTTCACTTATATGTCCTTGTATATTTATATTATCTCTCGTATGTTTGTTTGTAATTTTTTGGAAAAAAAAATGTCTCTCAGAGCATCCAGAGAAAATTATATTTTAATAAATAAAAAATATAAATTTAGTTTTAAAAAACAATAAAAAAATAAAACCAAGAAATTTGAAAAAAAATTAAAACATTCCAAAAAACTTAATAACATAAAAGAATATTAAAAAAACATAAAAAAAACTAATGGGAATCTTAAAAAATGTGTCTTCCAAAACTTATTTTTATCAGTATAAACATATTTTCATTATAAGGCTTTATGAGCATGGCTGTTTTATTTTAGATTTTACAAGTTAGTTTTTATTTTTTTCGCTAAATTTCTTATATTTTTGAAAAATACTTTTTCATTTTATTTTTTTTCAATTAAGATTTTAGATTTTTTTTCATAAAAGGGTATTTGAAAAAACAATATGAAGATATAAGAGCATATAAAAATGAAAAACTTTTAAAATAGCATATGGAAGAACATGTGCAATATATATAAGGATAAATAAATCAATTAATCCTTATTTATTTGAATAAGATCAAGCGTGTTGTACATAAATTTTAATTTTAATTTTTTTTTTATTATTTCCTAAAATAAAAGAATTTTTTTTATTTTTTCATTAAGATATATTTGTTGATTAAAAATCAGTTTAAGAAAAAGTAGTTGTAGCATTGGATTAACTTATTAAAATACATCATATACGTAAATAAACTTCTGATTGGGAGAATTAATGACGAAGAATAAAGTTTTCTAGATAATTTTTTATATCAATTAATTTAAGTATCCTTAACAGTTGTTAAAAAATGAAAATCATAAGGGGTAATTAAGTAAATTACTTTTTTTTTTTAATTTTTAAAAAATAATTAATTAATCCCTTTTTTCCGTTTCATATCCTTTTCCAATTTATTTAAAAAAAAAATAAAAAAGTAAATAATTTTTAAAATTGGAGTTTATAAATTTATTTCTGCATCATCAAATGGACCACCTTCGCTGTCAAGGACCTCTCCGCTAAAAAAAAGAATTCGGAAAAGAACAAATACCCGAACCTTGGTTGTCACAGTGGATTGCGACACTTGTCCCGCTATATGTGGGGCAACGTTTCATCAGTTTAACACCATGCAAAGCCAAAAGCATGGGAGGCATGCGAGCAAACACGTGAGAGTGACAAGTCATAAAGAAACCCCTTCGCCTTGCCTTTTGAAATTTTGAAACTGACAGATATTATATTATACTTTCATTATTCTATGACCCATAAAACGACAGGTCACATATCAACCACGTGCCTCCACTTAGCGGTTTTTGCTTCACTTTTTTTTGTGGACGGGTTAATTAATAGGTCCCACGATCAAACCCACGTGACACATCACGACAAAGAGAGCCAGGACGCACCGCAGATTTTGTGAACGCGGTTTCCCATAAATTTGGATTTTTTTTAAAATTTTTATATTAATTTTTTTTTATATTTTTAGATTATTTTTATAAGATTATATTAACCCTAACTTTCTAATAAAAAATATTATTTTAAATTATTTTTAAATAAAAAAATAATTAAAAAACAACTGCTACAATGCTCTTCAATACCTTTGTGATGTTGTCACATGTTGTTCAATACAAAATTACTTAAATGAGTATTTGATAATATGATATATGGTATATGATATTTTTAAAAAATAATTTTAAATTAAAATAATTTTTTTATTTTTAATTTAATATTAACACTTTAAAATTATTAAAAAAAACTAAAATAGTCATCAATTTAATGTTTTCAAATAAAAAACAATTTATAAAACGAGTTAAATAGCATTACCAAATATTCTATTCTAATCATATTAAACCTAAAATTTCTCTGTATATGCAATTATGAGTGCCTAAAAGTAAAGTAAGTATATTGTATTAATATTTGATTTTATTAAAATATATAATTATATACAATCTTTATATAATATATTTTTATGAAAGAATAAACAATCCTCTTATTCTTCCCTTAAATTTAATTTGTGATGACTTAATTTATTTATTAAATTAAGTTAAGATATATGCTTTGCAATAACATAAATATAGATGTTTATTGCAGTGTGAGATTTGATGACTTGATGTTGTTAAGAGTATATTTGATTTATTTTTAAAAAGTCATGAAATAACTTTTATGAGGTATTTATGCTTGATTCAATAGAAATTTGTTCTTTACAGATATTGATACGATTAAAAGATTGATGTCTTCTCTCAAGTGCAGGAGTGTCGAAGTAATAAATAACCCAACAAAATCGAGGTCGAATCACAAGGAGGTTAATTGTATAAATTATATATAACAATAATATAACAACAACAATAATAATAAAGAAAAAAGAAGAAAAAAAGTTAACGAGAACTTTGAGATGAAAAATTAAAGTAAGGATTAAAGAATGATAACAACAAATATCAAGATTAGAGGATCCATTAATGGTATGTCAAACAAGTATAGTATAAACTTTTATTATTCAATTGGAAATCACACACAAAGGAGGTTCCAATCGGATTATAAATGTTAACATGATTATATAAATTATCTTATTCGAATAACGCTAATACTTGTAAATGTTATTAGGCATTCATGATCATAACTTATGATTAAAAGTATGGCAAATACCTTCTTTTATAGGCCAAAATTGAAAACTATCGATATGATTACTACTTGATAAGTGGGTAGCTAACTCTTGATTAGGTGACAATATTTATCTTCTATTGTCTGAATAAAATATCATTGATAACGTTAGAATTGGAACCACTTGTACCATGAAAGTTCTAGGAAAGTGTCTCAACTTTCCAAGAAAAAAAATTGAGGTCATTTGGGCTTCTAGAACTCTAGATATGGACTGAACACTGAGAGTTGCAAGACAAATTCAGACTTCTTCATTGTTGTTACAATTTGGATTTGAAAATGACATTATTAAAACCTAACCTCCACATGAAAGTTGTGGGTCTATATTTTACCTTTTCTATCCATATAAAGTAGACCTAAATCTGAGATCTACATCTCTAGATATAACCCAAATACTGAACAGTATTCTAGTTTGGGCTGCATCAGTATCACTTCTCTAAGTTTTTCTATCTTTTTGTCATTTCAATTTCAGTATTTAAACTTATCAATCAATCCTTTTATTTATATAATAGGCTTGCATTTAAGATGGACATTTACCACAAATTAAAGGTTTCTTATATTATTAGATATGTTATTATAAATCATGCTTTAGTTAATGAGTTATTGATACTTCAAGTGTAAAATGATAATATAAAACCTTGATAAAAATATATTTTTAAGTATTAATCAGATATCAAGTATAAATGAAAAAGACTTGAAAGCTTTTTACAAAGTATACTTGCTTGAAGTGTTTGTTTTGATGGAAATTTTGTTTCTACTAAAATATTTTTTTCTTCTTATGATGAGGTCCTATATTTATGTTTATGGTGAGGCACCTAGGTCTTTTACAAATGCCACATGACATTATTCTATTATTTGATTTTTTTATACAATCCTACATTTATGATAAAATATCTTAGATATCTCATCTCATGTGTCAACATTTCATTGACTAATAAATATATAAATGTCTATTTATTTTTTATGTAATTTATTTCAATGAAATAAAAATGACACATGACAAATTTTTATTGGTAGAAAATTATTTTTTCTGCATTCTTGTATAATAATTCTTTTTGCTTAGAAAATAACTAGTGATATTTTATTAGTTATTATTGATTAGTACTTAAAAGTGCATTTTTATCATGGTTTTATATCATCATTTTGCACTTGAAGTATCAATAACTCCTTAACTGAAATATGTTTTATAATAATGTATCTAATAATATAAGATACCTATAATTTGTGGTAAATGTCTATTTTTAATGCAGGCCTATCACATAAATGAAAGGATTGATTGATGACTTGAAGAACTTAAATTGCAAAGGCAAAGAGATGGCCAAACTTAGAAAAGAGATGTCGGTGCGATCCAAACCGGAACACTATTCGATAATTGGGTCATATCTGGAGCTACAGATCTCAGATTTAGGTCCAATTTATATGGATGGAAAGGTAAGACATAGGCCTACAACTTTCATATGGAGCCCAAGATCTAAACAGGCCATTATCAAGTCCAAATTGTAGCAACAACAAAGAAGCCCGAATCTGTCTTCCAGCCCGAGCATTGTTCGGTATTTTGGCCATATCTGGAGTTCTAGAAGTCCAAATGAGCTGAATT
This sequence comes from Populus pruinosa, assembly GCA_026413675.1. Lineage (NCBI taxonomy): Eukaryota > Viridiplantae > Streptophyta > Magnoliopsida > Malpighiales > Salicaceae > Populus > Populus pruinosa. Next base: position 6,511,566 of record CM048606.1, read on the forward strand.
GTTTACACAAGAAAGCTAAGACAATTACCTACAACTTTCATGTTTACAATTGGCTCCAATTTGGACGATATCAATGACGTTTTGGGCAGACAAGAGAAGATAAGGATTGTCACCAAGTCAAAAGTTGGCCACCCACTTATCAATTAGTCATCAAATCAATAGTTCCCAATTTTGGCCTATAAAAGGAGGCATTTGCCATGCATTTAGGCATCTTGGTTTCCAGATCAAGATCATGCTCTTCCTTTCTCTCTTTGTATTTTTTGTAATGTTTATGCTTTGCTTTCATTAATATTAAGTTTATGCCTTTCATTTCCTTTCCTTTACTTAGTTAACTTTTATGTTCTTATTTTGTTTATCTATTTTGCTTTCTTTCATTATGTCTAGCTAAGTTAATTATGTCAAGGTGAAAAGGTTACACTAATGGTGTAAGAATAAGTATAGTGTAAACTTAATATGGACTTTAATGTTTGATACTAACATGTTTTGTATTTGTTATCTTGTTCACTCTTTAATACTTTGCTTGTTAAATGACTAATCTTGATTTATGTTATATAACACTTGGTACAACAAATGCTTGGCACTTTCATAGCCCATAATGTATGGTATAACCGACGCCTGAGCTATGAAAGGAACTTGATTTGTTGTTAACATAAGTTATAATCATGAATGCTTGACGAGATTTACAAGTATTAGCATTAATTGAATAAGATGACTAATGTAATCATGTTAACAATATATAATTTGATTGGAACCTCCTTTGTGTGTGGTTTCCAATTCAATAATAAGAGTTTATACTATACTTGTTTGATATACCATTAGTGGAATCTCTAACCTTGACATTTGTTATTATTATTGCTTAATCCTTACATTAATATTTGATCTCCAAGTTCTCATCATCATCATCTTCTTCTTCTTCTCTTTCTTTATTATTATTATTATTATTATTATTATTATTATTATTATTATTATTATTATTATTAGTACTACTATTATTATTATTATTATTATTATTATTATTATTATTATTATGATTACTATTGTTGTTGTTGTTATTGTTGTTTTATAATTGTTGTTTATAATTTGTACAATTAACCTCCCTGTGGTTCGACCCCGGTCTTGCCGGGTTATTTATTACTTCGACACTTCTGCACTTGGGAGAAGACATCAATCTTTTAGTCGTGTCAATTATTATGTGTCTACTTTAAAAAAAATAAATGGATAAAAGAAGGAAAGAGAAAGCTCAATTGAAGATATCCTTATCACTTTTAATGGGTCTTATATTTCATTGTCTTTATTCTCTATGTGTCTTTTTTCTTTTTCAAAGTGGATCAAGAAGAATAACTAATAAGAAATTACTAGTTATTATCTATGTACATTAATTTATATCTCAAACTAGTTTTCTACACTTGACATTATGACAACCACTTTTTTTTCTCTAAATTTTTGGACGAAGAGAGGAGAGAAAGGTTTGAAAAGAAAATGAGATATGAAGGAGTAACCATTGAATATCATATATAAGAACTTTAATTGGTCTTTTTATAATTATGGGTAAAAGATTTGTCATGCTATAGAAAAAATAATATTACCCCTCAAGCATCCTATCTAAAGTAATCTGTATTTTTATTTGTTTTCTATTTCTAATTTGTCAATAGTCTGTATGCACGATCATCTATAGTCAAAATAAATTATTATACTGAGTTAGACCCAAGATGTAAAAAGTTGATGGTTGAGCCTAGCTTTATATTATATAAGGTTAAGATCATCTTATCACTCTTGTGTTCTACTTGAATAACATCATATAATGGGTCATTTGTTTTTTTCTAAAAGCAATAAATTAATGTTCATATATAGAGGCGTTACTCGTTATGGAGTCTTGTGAACCATCAATTAATAATGTTGTGTCCCTATATTGGGTTGCATAACCTAAACCTAAATTTTAAATTAACTTAAATATTAGGATAATAACTTATAATGGTTCTTTTACCTTAATAAGAAATCACTCATAGATTTTTGCTAAATGATTTTTATACCTTTATCCTCCGTGTTTAGGTAGTTGACCATTACCCAAGAACTAGATCTATAGGTGCCTTGAAGGACATCCCTTATTAAACCAAAAGGACATTGATATTAGTGTTATATTGACACGACTAAAAAATTGATATCTTCTCCTAAGTGCAGGAGTGTCGAAGTAATAAATAACCCGGCATGACCGGGGTTGAACCACAAGGAGGTTAATTGTACAAATTATAAACAATAATTATAAACAATAACAACAACAATAATATTAGTAGTAGTTATAATAATAATAATAATAATAATAATAATAATAATAATAATAATAATAATAATAATAGTAATAGTAATAGTAGTAGTAGTAGTAGTAATACTAATAATACTAATAATAATAATGAAAAATAAGGAGGAGAAGAAGAAGAAGATAAGAACTTTGAGATGAAATATTAATTTAACGATTAAATAATGATAATAACAAATGTCAAGGTTAGAGGTTCCACTAATGGTAAGTCAAACAAGTATAGTATAAACTCTTATTATTCAATTGGAAACCACACACAAAGGAGGTTCCAATTATATTATAGATTATTAACATGATTACATTAGTCATCTTATTCGATTAATGCTAATACTTTTAAATCTCGTCAAGCATTCATGATTATAACTTATGTTAACAACAAATCAAGTTTCTTTCATAACTCAGGTGTCGGTTATACCATACAGTATGAGCTATGAAAGTGTCAAGCATTTGTTGTTCCAAGTGTTATACAACATAAATCAAAATTAGTCATTTAACAAGCAAAGTATTAAAGAGTGAACAAGATAACAAATATAAAACATGTTAGTATCAAACATTAAAGTTCATATTAAGTTTATACTATACTTATTCTCACACCATTAATGTAACCTTTTCACCTTGACATAATAAAGTTAGCTAGACATAATGAATGAAAGAAAAATAGATAAACAAAATAAGAACATAAATAAAATAAAAGTTAACTAAGTAAAGGAAAGGAAATAAAAGGCATAAACTTGAGATTAATAAAAACAAAGTATAAACATTACAAAAAATACAAAGAGAGAAAGCAAGAGCATGATTTTAATCTGGAGACCAAGATGCCTAAATGCATGGCGAATGCCTCCTTTTATAGGCCAAAATTGGGAACTATTTATTTGATGACTAATTGATGAGTGGGTGGCCAACTCTTGACTTGGTGACAATCTTTATCTTCTCTTGTTTGCCCAAAACGTCATTGATAATGTCAAAATTGGAGCCATTCGAAAACATGAAAGTTATAGGCAATTGTCTCAGCTTTCTTGTGTAAAACATGGAGCTCATTTGGACTTTTAAAACTCCAAATATGACCAAAATACTGAACAGTGCTTGGGCTGAAGGACAGATTCAGACTTCTTTGTTGTTGCTACAATTTGGACTTCAAAACGGCCTTTTTAAGTCTTGGAGTCTATATGAAAGTTGTAGGCCTATGTCTTACCTTTCCATCCATATAAAGTAGACCTAAGTCTGAGATCTATAGCTCCAGATATGACCCAATTACAGAAACAGTGTTCTGATTTGGATTGCACTAACATCTCTTTTCTAATTTTGGTCATCTCTTTACCCTTGCAATTTAAGTTCTTAAAGTCATCAATCAATCCTTTCATTTATGTGATAGACCTGCATTTAAAATGAACATTTACCATAAATTAAAGGTATCTTATATTATTAGATATATTATTATAGAACATTAAGGAGTTATTGATATTTCAAGTGCAAGATGATGATGTAAAATCTTGATAAAAATACACTTTTAAGTATCAATCACGAACTCAATTAAATTTCATTAAAAGTTTAATTGAATTTATGAAGGGTATAATTGTAAGAAAAATTAATTTTGAAGTAAATTTGTTCTTTAATTAGAAGAAATTAAAGTTCAGGGGTCAAATTATAATTTTTGACAATTAATTTGGCCAAATCAGAAGCTTAATTACATAAATATTAAAGTTTGATGGCAATTAGTGACTTAATTGAAAAAATCTGAAACTGAGGACCAAACTGGAAAAGACGCGTAAATAGAGGGGCTGTAATTAAACCAAATCAGAGGTCAAATTGAAAAAATTAAAAGTTTATTTCTTAATCGAGGGTCAAATTGCATAAATTCAAGATCAAGGACTAAAGTGAAAAAGACAGCCAACTTCGGAGCTGCTGTTTGATTTTTGGCAATGATCCAATTACATTCATTTTTTAATTAAAATTGCACTTTAGAACTTGATTGAACAAATCATAAATTAAGGACTGATTTGTATTTTAACATAAGTTTGATGTTGTTTTTATTTAAATAAAACAACGTGTTTTGCCTAAAAAAATGTCATTTCATACACTGTTCATAATAAAAAGGCATGAAACAGTGTCATTTTAAAGGTACTATGTGTGTTCTTCTTCCTCTGGACACGCGAAGCAGGGGTAGAAGAATATTTTTTTCTTCCTGTGTCACCATCACCGACTCCTTCCAAAAAGACATCGGCCACTTTTCATGTGTTAGATGGGCAGCAGCATAGTGGTTGCCTCATCCATTTTTTCCCCTGTTTTTGTTTATAAAAACAAGGGAGCATAAGACAAAAAAGGGCGGGGGCGAGAGAGACAACGCAAAAAAGAGAGCAAAAAATAGAAGAGAGAAAAGAGAAAAAGAAAAGGAAAGAAAAAAAAAATAGAGGAGGGAGAGGAAAACAAAGAAGAAGCACTGCCGGCCACCAACACCGTCACCGCGAAAACAATGCATCTTTCACCATTAGCATCGCCTTGATACCACTGTAGGTACCCTCCTACTGCCCTATCTATTTCATTCTTGGTGTCCCTTCCTACAGCATGTAAAATGTGAATAATTCACATTTTGAAGCTGATGAGGGGGCTGGTTATAATATTTATATACAGTACTTAACCTATTTTGTTTTGGGCCAGGTCTAGCCTAGCATACTGATCTGGGCTGGGTCTGGCCCATTTAAAAAAATAAAATAAAAAATATTTTTTAATATTTGTGATTTCTACACTTTTTTTATTTTATTTTTTTGCTTAATACCAGTCAGTGTTTTTATATCGTAAAAATACAAATCTGATATTAAAATACTTAATTTTTATCAAAACTTTCAAAAATACAAAATAAAATAATATTTTTATGCATATGGCCAAGTGTCTCAAAGCTAAAAAAGTGTTTTAGCATCCATTTTGACTTTAATAACCAGCTTATTAAAGTCAAGAAAATATTGACCAAAATTTTAAAAACAACAAAAATTTTATTTTGTTTTGTTTAGTATCAAGGATTATAAATTTATATGTAAAACATATTCACATATTAAAAAGGTATTTTTTTTCATAACAATATATAATAGTTAGGTTTTTACCCGATGATAAGGATCTCCTTACAAGGGAGGACTTTTCTTAAACTGTAGACATATCGATAAATTTTAGACACCACAAGTAGACCTTAGATTTTATCAAATAAAACAATGCAATCTACCTTAGGTAAGGTGTATTTAAGGTGTTAATACCTTCCTTTTACACAACTAGTCCATGTACCTCATCTTTAAGACCAATTACGATTCTTGGTGACCAGAATATTAGGTGACGATTTCCATTCCAATTTTCTGCTAATAAGAAACAAGAATTCATAATCTCTCCATATTTTGTCAGAATAGACTATACATTTATCTATTGCATACAATTTTTTAGGATAAATGATCGTCATGATGCCGCACACATACTACAAACCCACCCTTACACATGGGCTAGAGGCTCAGGCCCAACCTATATGGCTAGGCTAAGCCCAAGCCCAAGCCCATCGATAAGGGTGTGTTTGGCCCACCATATTTGTTTTTAAGCAATAAGCCCCTGTTTGGCTTTTAAGAGCATGTTTGGCAAATGACACGACAAAAATGTTGATGTCTTCTCCCAAGTGCAGGAGTGTCGAAGTAATAAATAACCCGGCAAGACCAGGGTCGAACCACAGGGAGGTTAATTGTACAAATTATAAACAACAATTATAAAACAACAATAACAACAACAACAATAGTAATAATAATAATAATAATAATAATAATAATAATAATAATAATAATAATAATAATAGTACTAGTAGTAGTAGTAGTAATAATAATAATAATAATAATAAAGAAAAATAAGAAGAAGAAGATGATGATGATGATGATGAGAACTTAGAGATGAAATATTAATGTAAGGATTAAACAATAATAATAACAAATGTCAAGGTTAGAGGTTCCACTAATGGTATATCAAACAAGTATAGTATAAACTCTTATTATTGAATTGGAAACCACACACAAAGGAGGTTCCAATCAGATTATATATTGTTAACATGATTACATTACTCATCTTATTCAATTAATACTAATACTTGTAAATCTCGTCAAGCATTCATGATTATAACTTATGTTAACAACAAATCAAGTTCCTTTCATAGCTCAGGTGTCGGTTATAACATACATTATGGGCTATGAAAGTGCCAAGCATTTGTTGTACCAAGTGTTATACAACATAAATCAAGATTAGTCATTTAACAAGCAAAGTATTAAAGAGTGAACAAGATAACAAATATAAAACATGTTAGTATCAAACATTAAAGTCCATATTAAGTTTACATTATACTTATTCTTACACCATTAGTGTAACCTTTTCACCTTGACATAATTAACTTAGCTAGACATAATGAAAGAAAGAAAAATAAATAAACAAAATAAGAACATAAAAGTTAACTAAGTAAAGGAAATGAAATGAAAGGCATAAACTTGATATTAATGAAAGGAAAGCATAAACATTACAAAAAATACAAAGAGAGAAAGGAAGAGCATGATCTTGATCTGAACACCAAGATGCCTAAATGCATGGCAAATGCCTCCTTTTATAGGCCAAAATTGGGAACTATTGATTTGATGACTAATTGATAAGTGGGTGGCCAACTTTTGACTTGGTGACAATCCTTATCTTCTCTTGTCTGCCCAAAACGTCATTGATATCGTCAAAACTGGAGCCAGTTGCAAACATGAAAGTTGTAGGCAATTGTCTCAGCTTTCTTGTGTAAACAATTCAGCTCATTTGGACTTCTATAACTCTAGATATGGCCAAAATACCGAACAGTGCTCGGGCTGGAAGACAGATTCGGGCTTCTTTGTTGTTGCTACAATTTGGACTTGATAATGGCCTTTTTAGATCTTGGGCTCCATATGAAAGTTGTAGGCCTATGTCTTACCTTTCCATCCATATAAATTGGACCTAAATCTGAGATCTGTAGCTCCAGATATGGCCCAATTACCGAACAGTGTTCCGGTTTGGATTGCACCGACATCTCTTCTCTAAGTTTGACCATCTCTTTATCCTTGCAATTTAAGTTCTTCAAGTCATCAATCAATCCTTTCATTTATGTGATAGACCTACATTAAAAATAGACATTTACCACAAATTATAGGTATCTTATATTATTAGATACATTATTATAAAACATATTTTAGTTAAGGAGTTATTGATACTTCAAGTGCAAAATGATGATATAAAACCATGACAAAAATGCACTTTTAAGTACTAATCACACCCCCCAACCAGCTTATTACTAGTCCCTAGTAATCAAAGCGTTAAAACAATTTGCAAATTTCACAAAGCAAGGTATTCATCATTTAACTTCCATTAATCTATCCAGATAAACAAACTCTCATTAAATTTATATATCTGCTCAATACCTCTTAACAAGATATTAATAAACCTTTCTTTTGTGCTCAATGTATCAACACATAATTATGAGGCTTTTCTTGGAAGAAAACAAAATTTTTGTTCTAATGTTTAAGGTTAACTTTCTTGGACTGGGATTATTATTTTTGTCTTTTTTTTCTTTTTTTTTTAAATATATATACATATAATTTAAAAACATCATGCATCTTTAACCCATGTAACGAGCTTTCAGCTAATGACTCCCAGACCAGTTGGTCTTAGGGCATTAGGTGTTAAGACACCCCTACGAGCTTAGTAACTCGGGTCGTAGATACTGATATGTAGATAGTGCAATGTTTGATTCCCTTAAGCTTTTCTCCTCAACCCATGTAACAAGCGTTAGGCCAATAGCTCCCAAGTCAGTTGACTTTAGGGTATTAGGTGTTAAAACACCCCTTCAGGCTTAATTGCTTAGGTTAGGGAGGCTACGAAACCAAACTTATCTACATTTTTATTATCATCATTTTTTTCTTTTTTCTTTTTTTTCTTGTTTTTCATGTTTTTTTTTTTTTGCTTAATTATATACAATCCCTTTCCCTTAGTTGTTACCTTTAACAAAAGAACATAAATAATGTAATAATCCAATATGCAACCCACAATCATATGTTAAAGTGTGTGTGTGTAAATTAAGGTTTAAGAATACATGTTAAATAAGTATATGAGCAGAATTAAGCGGTAACAATACGAGAGTTTGTAAACCTGAATATTTCAGGAAGTATTATAATAGACCTTGTTAAGAATGGTTACTAAGATGCGTCTCAAGAGTCACTTTAACAAAAGAACTCCTTTACTCTGCCATCCTAGTAACAACAATTATGCACATGCTTTATGAAATGAAAAACATTTTTTTTTTATCAACTACTACCCTCTCCCCCCAACCAAAACGAGACATTGTCCTCAATGTTCTAGGTAGAAAGATAGAGTATAGAAGATATCACCTGAAATAACGAACACTGACAAAACCTGAAACACACTGAAACAAAAATAAGAAATAACAAAACACAATAATAAAACCAAAATACATAAAAATTCACAAATGAAGGCTCAAATCCAATCTAAGCTTTTTACGGCTTTCCTTAGATGACCAATTTATGCGACTCATGGAAGGATCAATCATAGGAGTGAAAGATTGTAGTTGGTCAATCAATTGTTCAGCAGTAGTAGCAGAGATTATGATTTGTCGTGCAGAAGATGTTAGAAATTCCTGTTTCCAGCATGATCAAGAAAAGACAACAACTTATCATAATAACCATTAACATTTAACAAACCAATGGGTTTATGGTGAATGTGCAATTGAGCCCAAGAGGAAATATGAAAGATTTCTTCCAATGTGCCTAGACCACCTGGTAAAGCAATGAAAGCATCAGCATGGTTAAACATTGCATTCATTCGAGCCGACATTGTGGAGACCTGAAGTTCCTCTCCAATTGTTTTTCCAATGATGTCCCCTTGTGCCAAAGCTTCAGGGACGACCCCCAAAACTTGACTACCTCCTAAAAATGCAGCTATTGACACACCTCCCATTAACCCAAGACTGCCTCCCCCATATACTAAATGAATCTTTCTCTCAGCTAGCACCTGACCAAGATGATTTGCTGATTCTAAAAACTCTTTTTCTTTCCCAGGACTAGATCCACCAAAAACACAAATATTTCTTATTTGATGACTTGAGGAACTTGCCATTTCTACACACTTCTGTATTTGTTGAATGCATGGGTTGAGTAGAAATGAAAGGAAGGAAAATAGGGTTTTATAGATGAGAAAGTAGAAAGGCAATCATAACATCTATATGGAGGCCAGCTGGAGTCTCACACACTCTCTCTCTCTTTTTATTTATTTATTTATTTACTTTTGAAAAAAAAAACATGTGTATGTACAGGTAGTTGTGATTGTGGCTCACATCTTCCCTTGGTTTTACGTTCAAGAACGGCTTAAACGCCCTCTATGGGTCGGGGATGGGTTCCCTTCCAGTTTTCTTAAAAACTGGCAAACAGGGTCTTTTTTAGTCAGATTCCCAAGACTAAGTCGATCATGTTCCTTATGAAATAGTGGCCATAAATCATGAATTGCACGATGCACATCTCCACTAGGATGCGTCTCAAGAGTCAATAGAAGATTATCTAAAGACTCCTTACTCAGGCCATCCTTAATGAATTGTATTTTATCTTCACGGTTTATAGATACCATTCCTAAAGAACAACATTGTGTATTACAAGTCCATCTAGCACAACGATGACAGACATCCAGTCGTTTTGCACGACGCTTCTTTGCAAAAGTGCTTTTACCTGTTCCAGGCATGTGTGAAATGAAGAAGTTAGAGGACTCACCTGATAATCGGACCTTTGCTTCAATCAACCAGCGAATATCTTCAGGAATTCCATGATTCATTAACAATCTCAATCTTGCACATCTAGCACGGTAAATTTTTGTAATCGCATTCTGAGGCAGAGCGGGAAAATACTTTTTCAATTTTTCAAGATTAGAGTCCATTTTCAAATGAGAATTGGAAGAGAGATTCAAAAAATTACACAGATATATACACAGATATCAGTAATTATGGGAAACTGAAAGAACCGACTTAAGTCACGGAGTACCGTTATCCGCCATTTGACCGGGGTGAAAGAAACTTGCAAAAATCACTCAAAAAGAAACATAAAAAAGAAAATGTGAGAAAAACAAAATAATCAACCTTTATCTACAAGATCATTCAAACCAGCTGATTCACTTTCACTAGGAAAATTATCAAAGTAAGCTTTCAAACGATGTCCATTTTCCTTAAAATCATTGTCATTTATTGAATTCTCAATATCACAGGCCCCATAGGGATTGCTCCATCTTGTTCTTAGCTCTCTAGGGAGTGCATAGAGTTGAGAATTATAAAACAAAACTTTTTGACCAGTATCAATCTTTTGACAATTTTCACAAGTTTTGCAGAATGCATGCGTGTCCTTGAACATGGTGGGCCAATAAAATCCATTTTGAAAGATTTTTGCAGCTGTCTTTTTTAAAGAAAAATAACTCCCACATGCTTCAGAATGACAAAGTTTAATGACACTACTTACCTCATTGTCGGGAATGAATCTTTGAAAGATTTGATTAGGACAATATTTGAATAAGTTAGGGTCATCACAATAAAAGCTCTTCACTTCATTCAAAAACTTTTCTTTGTCTTGAATACTCCAATCAGTTGGCAAATCTCCTAAAGCAAGAAAATTGATATTTTTATCATACCAAGGCATTGGACTAAGAGAAAGTAAGGATTCGTTAGGAAAGTAATCATCGATTGGTGTGATGTTAGATGTCGAATCTGTTGTCAATGTTGACAAAAGATTTACATCAACATTTTCGGTGCTTATTTCATCCATGATTTCTTCCTCAGAATAAATCATTTGCAAATCTTCAGTTTCATCCAATTCATTTTTACTTAAAGTAGATTCAAGTTGATCATAAACTAATTCGTCAATATGATCTACTTCTTGTAAATCATTATCATCTCCAGGTTGCTTGCAAATGTTGAAAATATTCATCTCCAATGTCATGTTTCCAAATGATAGCTTCATCAGTCCATTCCTACAATTAATCAATGCGTTAGAGGTTGCAAGAAACGGACGTCCTAAAATAACAGGAAATGAATTACATGCTTCAACAGGTTCTGTGTCCAAGACAATAAAATCCACAGTATAAATGAATTTATCGACTTGTACTAACACATCTTCAATTATTCCTCTAGGCACTTTTACAGATCTATCAGCAAGTAAAAGAGATATAGAAGTTGGTTTTAACTCACCTAGATTGAGACTCTGAAAGACTGAATATGGAAGTAAATTCACACTAGCACCAAGATCAAGTAAAGCTCTTTCAATTTTATGCTCTCCAATAAAGCAAGAAATTGTAGGACAACCAGGGTCTTTATATTTCAAAGCATTATTGTTTTGAAGAATAGCACTTACTTGTTCGGCTAGAAAGGCTTTCTTTTTCACATTCAGTTTCCTCTTCACAGTGCATAGATCTTTCAAAAATTTAGCATAGGAAGGAACCTGTTTAATAGCATCCAACAAAGGTATATTGATCCTTACCTGTTTGAAAATTTCAAAAATTTCTGAGTTGTGATTGACTTTCCTTTGTTTAGTCATGGCATGAGGAAATGGAAGTGCTGGCGGTGAATCAGTCGTTTCGTTGCAATTTTCAGATTCAACCCCTTCCTTACCCTCAGAGATTGACTCATCATCTTTCTCATAAGGTTCAAAAGAGGGTTTTTCAATAACCTTACCGCTGCGCAGAGTAGTGACTGATTTGACTTGATCCATGTGTTGGCTTTCGGAACTACTTGCATTTGCATTGTATTGCCCTTTGGGATTTTGTTGTGTTTGAGATGGAAACTTACCTTTCTCTTGGAAACTAAGAGCAGATGTTAATTTAGCAAGAGTATCTTTAAAATCTGTCATATTTTGAGCAAGTTGAGTATTGATTGTCTCTTGCTTTTCAATGAATGCATGCAATGTTTCCTCAAGATTTCTTCTAGGAGGTGGAGCATAAGGAAATGCATATCCATGAGAATTTTGGAAATTGTGGTGTGCTTGAAACGGTGGTTGTGAAGTTTGTGCATTGCTGTTCTCACTTTTCCAACTGAAATTTGGGTGATTTCTCCAACCAGGGTTGTATATTTGGGAGTATGGGTTGTGGTTGGGCCTTTGGAAACTGTTTAAAGCATGGGCTTGTTCATGGAGACATTCCTTAAAAGAAGGCAAGGTTGGACAATCGTTGGTTGAGTGTTCATTTGTTTCACAGATTTGACACACAATGTTTTCAACAGATTTTAATTGACCACTCTTTTTCAATTCTAGTGCCTCGACTTTTCTAGCTAAAGATGCAAATTTGGCTTGGAGGTCATGATCTTCCCTAAGGTTGTACATACCTCCACTAGATGTATGAAGTTGAGTTTTACTCGGTGCCTCATATGTACCCGCAGTGTCCCAATTTTGAGCATTTTCAGCTAACAAGTCTAAGTACTCCATTGCTTCATCAGGGTCTTTATCTTTAAAAGTTCCATTGCACATCAATTCAACCATTTGCCTATCTTTAGGTGTTAACCCTTCATAGAAATGTGAAACCAATCTCCATGTTTCAAAACCATGATGAGGGCAAGTACTAAGCAAGTCTCGATACCTATCCCAACATTTGTAAAATGTTTCTCCTGGTTTTTGAGTGAAAGTGGTGATTTGTCTCTTGAAAGAGTTTGTTCTATGAGATGGGAAAAACTTCTTTAAAAACTGTTGTTGCATTTCATCCCAAGCACGAATGGATCCAGGTCTTAAATTTTGTAGCCATGTTTTAGCTTTATCTTTTAATGAAAAAGGAAAAAGCTTTAATCTGATGGTGTTCATGCTACAATTTAAGTTATTATATGTGTTGCACACCTCCTCAAATTCCCTTAAATGCAAGTATGGATTTTCCAATTCTAAGCCATGAAAATAAGGTAAAAGTTGAATAATGCCTGGTTTAAAATTAAAATGAGATGCATCAGGAGGAAAAACTATGCATGATGGTGCACTTGTTCTTGTGGGATTCATGTGGTCTCTAAGTGTTCTAGCACGGTTATTCTCATTATTTTCATTATGAAGTGATTGATTATCTTCTTCGGCCATATTTTCTGAAAATGATGAGTATATCCTACAAAGTCTACCACTTGATGTGCGTGACCACACTCTCATGCACGTGTAGGAATATAATAAAATGAAGAAGAAAACAAAAGAAGAAGGAAGAAAACAAAATAAGGAGAAACAAAATAAAAGAGACAAAGTTATATACAAGAAAAGTGAAAAGAGAAAATAAAATAAAAACTATAATTTATACAAGAACTTACCTCCCCGGCAACGGCGCCAAAAACTTGACACGACAAAAATGTTGATGTCTTCTCCCAAGTGCAGGAGTGTCGAAGTAATAAATAACCCGGCAAGACCGGGGTCGAACCACAGGGAGGTTAATTGTACAAATTATAAACAACAATTATAAAACAACAATAACAACAACAACAATAGTAATAATAATAATAATAATAATAATAATAATAATAATAATAATAATAGTACTAGTAGTAGTAGTAGTAATAATAATAATAATAATAATAAAGAAAAATAAGAAGAAGATGATGATGATGATGATGATGATGAGAACTTAGAGATGAAATATTAATGTAAGGATTAAACAATAATAATAACAAATGTCAAGGTTAGAGGTTCCACTAATGGTATATCAAACAAGTATAGTATAAACTCTTATTATTGAATTGGAAACCACACACAAAGGAGGTTCCAATCAGATTATATATTGTTAACATGATTACATTACTCATCTTATTCAATTAATACTAATACTTGTAAATCTCGTCAAGCATTCATGATTATAACTTATGTTAACAACAAATCAAGTTCCTTTCATAGCTCAGGTGTCGGTTATACCATACATTATGGGCTATGAAAGTGCCAAGCATTTGTTGTACCAAGTGTTATACAACATAAATCAAGATTAGTCATTTAACAAGCAAAGTATTAAAGAGTGAACAAGATAACAAATATAAAACATGTTAGTATCAAACATTAAAGTCCATATTAAGTTTACATTATACTTATTCTTACACCATTAGTGTAACCTTTTCACCTTGACATAATTAACTTAGCTAGACATAATGAAAGAAAGAAAAATAAATAAACAAAATAAGAACATAAAAGTTAACTAAGTAAAGGAAATGAAATGAAAGGCATAAACTTGATATTAATGAAAGGAAAGCATAAACATTACAAAAAATACAAAGAGAGAAAGGAAGAGCATGATCTTGATCTGAACACCAAGATGCCTAAATGCATGGCAAATGCCTCCTTTTATAGGCCAAAATTGGGAACTATTGATTTGATGACTAATTGATTAGTGGGTGGCCAACTTTTGACTTGGTGACAATCCTTATCTTCTCTTGTCTGCCCAAAACGTCATTGATAACGTCAAAATTGGAGCCAGCTGAAAACATGAAAGTTGTAGGCAATTGTCTCAGATTTCTTGTGTAAAACATTCAGCTCATTTGGACTTCTAGAACTCTAGATATGGCCAAAATACCGAACAGTGCTCGGGCTGGAAGACAGATTCGGGCTTCTTTGTTGTTGCTACAATTTGGACTTGATAATGGCCTTTTTAGATCTTGGGCTCCATATGAAAGTTGTAGGCCTATGTCTTACCTTTCCATCCATATAAATTGGACCTAAATCTGAGATCTGTAGCTCCAGATATGGCCCAATTACCGAACAGTGTTCCGGTTTGGATTGCACCGACATCTCTTCTCTAAGTTTGACCATCTCTTTATCCTTGCAATTTAAGTTCTTCAAGTGATCAATCAATCCTTTCATTTATGTGATAGACCTGCATTAAAAATAGACATTTACCACAAATTATAGGTATCTTATATTATTAGATACATTATTATAAAACATATTTTAGTTAAGGAGTTATTGATACTTCAAGTGCAAAATGATGATATAAAACCATGACAAAAATACACTTTTAAGTACTAATCAGCAAACATGCCCTTAAAGCATTTTTAATGTCTTTGATTTTAGACTAAGGTGTGTTCGGAAAACACACATTAAATATTTTTTCTTTTAAACTTTAATTTGTCTATATTTGCATATTTGGCGAAACAAACCCATAAAAATTCTAAAAAAAATTCGAAGACCATCTTAAAATTTTTATAAGTCTCTTGCATGATTTTTCAGCACTTTTACCTAATATTGAGATGTAGACTTACACTTTAAAATATGGAGCTGGTATAAACAATACCTGATTTTTTTCTCCAAAAAAAATAAAAAATTCAAAACATAATTCTCTTATTCCCAAAAACTTCAAAAAATATTCTCTTTTTAAGAATTTCATTGAACATCGGGTTGTAGATGTATATTATAAGATATAAACCTAACATTAAAAATACCTAATTTTTCTATGAAATTTCAAAAAAAGTCCAAAAGAATTCCTCATTTAAAAAAATATAAAATATGTTTTGTTTTCATGCATAAGGCTGCATCTTAAAGTTCTTTCATGCATATTTCCTAAAAAGAATAAAATTATATTTTTATCATGTTTTAAAAAATGGATATTGTAACTAATTTATGATTATTCATTAGAGTTGGGCTAAAATACCAAAAATCACACAACTGGTTTGTTATTCAGAGTGTTAGGATTTAGTTGTACACTTTAATATTTGAAAGTATAAAATTACATTGTAAAGTATATCCTCAAGTATTAAAGATACAAAATATAAAATAAATGTAACGCTAAATTTAGATCATAGAACTGTTAGAATTTAACAAAATAAATTGTGTTTAATTTAATCTTAGCATTATATATATATATATATATATATATATATATATATATATATATTGCTTTAGTATGCATTTTCATATACAGCTCATGTATGTATATTGGGTATAGATTAATGCTTTCATGTATTTTAATTTTTAAACAAACTCAATTCTAGGTTAAATGGGGAGTAACAATTTGCCTCATTACTTTCAGAAGAGGCTTAGATTCCCTAAGTGTCTAACTATAAGCTCAACATTTACTCGATATTGACGGTCATATTATACCACAACCATTCCTTCTAAACCTCTACACTACCTTCATGAAAAGTGGTCACTGGACAGATCATAGATCCTTTTGAGATCAATTAGTGAACTTACCACTCATGTAATAACCTAGAACTTACCTCTACAATATGGACTCCTTAATAATTTATTTTGTATTAGAGCAAATCTAATTAAAATCTTGAACTTTGTAGGGTATTTTTTTTAACTAAGACCATGACTTCCAAGGGTTTTTCTGAGTACAGGAAAAGATATGAGATGATGCAATTAGTTAAAGGAATTATCTAAGGATCAAGGTCACGGAACTACCACACATGACCAAAGTACATTACTCCATGGACACTATAAATAAGCTTGTGTCAGTCTTGGGATATATGAATGAAACTTTGTTCGAGAGAAAGCATATGAGAATTGCCCACCTAATAAGGATCTCAATTCAGATTTCTACAATTAAGGCCTTAATGAATTTCTATAATCTAGGTTATATATGTTACACCTTTATAGATATTGACATAACCCCCGCCATTGAAGAGTATGCCTAGATTTTGAACTTCCCAAATGACCTTCACAAAGTATATTTTAGATAAGGAATCGAGAACATGGCTGCTGATGATAAGTGCAGGACATCTAAATAAGGATTTAAATGGAAGTTGGTTGGGAATAAGTTGAAGGTATATACACGATCAAAAGATTGATGTCTTATCCCAAGTGAAGAAGTGTCGAAATAATAAATAACCCGGCAAGACCAGGGTCGAACCACAAGGAGGTAAACTATATATAATTATCAATAATAAATGAAAAGGAGTTGAAGAGCACTTTTAAGATGTGATATTAATGTAAGGTTAAAAAAATTATCAATGTTAGAGGATTCATTAATAGTATTGATTAGTACTTAAAAGTGCATTTTTATCATGGTTTTATATCATCATTTTGCACTTGAAGTATCAATAACTCCTTAACTAAAGCATGTTTTATAATAATATATCTAATAATATAAGATACCTTTAATTTGTGGTAAATGTTTATTTTAAATGCAGACCTATCACATAAATGAAAATGTTACACTAATGGTGCAAGAATAAGTATAGTGTAAACTTAATATGGACTTTAATGTTTGATACTAACATGTTTTATATTTGTTATCTTGTTCACTCTTTAATACTTTAATGGAAAATGCTCAATATTGGGACACCGCGGGTACTTATGAGCGACCGAGTAAAACTCAACCTCATACATCAAGTGGACATATCTACAACCTTAGGATCATGACCTTCAAGACAAGTTTGCATCTTTAGCTAGAAAAGTCGAGGCATTAGAAACGAAAAAGAGTGGTCAATTAAAATCTGTTGAAAACATTATGTCAAATCTGTGAAACCAATGAACACTCAACCAACGATTGTCCAACCTTACCTTCTTTTAAGGAATGGCTCCATGAACAAGCCCATGCTTTAAACAATTTCCAAAGGGCCATCCACAACCCATACTCCCAAACATACAATCCTGTTGGAGAAATCACCCAAATTTCAGTTGGAAGAGTGAGAACAATAATGCATAAACTTCACAACCACCATTTCAAGCATACCACAATTTTCAAAATTCTCATGGATATGCACCTCCTTATGCTCCACCTCCTAGAAAAAATCTTGAGGAAACATTGTATGCATTCATTGAAAAGTAAGAGACATTCAATACTTAACTTGCTCAAAACATGACAGATTTTAAAGATACTCTTGCAAAATTAACATCTGCTCTCAGTTTCCAAGAGAAAGGTAAGTTTTCATCTCAACCATAACAAAATCCCAAGGGGCAATACAATGCAAATGCAAGTAGTTCCGGAAGCCAACACATGGATCAAGTCAAATCAGTCACTACTCTACGCAGTGGTAAGCTTATTGAAAAACCCTCTCTTGAACCTTATAAGAAAGATGATGAGTCAATCTCTGAGGGTAAGGAAGGGGTTGAATCTGAAAATTGCAAAGAAACGACTGATTCTTCGCCAGCACTTCCATTTCCTCATGTCATGACCAAACAGAGGAAAGTCAATCACAACTCTGAAATTTTTGAAATTTTCAGATAGGTAAGGATCAATATACCTTTGTTGGATGCTATTAAACAGGTTCCTTCCTATGCAAAATTTTTAAAAGATCTATGCACTATGAAGAGAAAACTGGATGTGAAAAAGAAAGCCTTTCTAGCCGAACAAGTAAGTGTTATTCTTCGTAATAATAATGCTTTGAAATATAAAGATCCTAGTTATCCTATAATTTCTTACTTTATTAGAGAGCATAAAATTGAAAGAGCCTTACTTGATCTTGGTGCTAGTGTGAATTTACTTCCATATTCAGTTTTTTAGAGTCTCAATCTAGGTGAGTTAAAACCAACTTCTATAACTCTTTTACTTGCCGATAGATCTGTAAAAGTGCCTAGAGGAATAATTGAAAATGTGTTAGTACAAGTCAATAAATTCATTTATCCTGTGAATTTTATTGTCTTGGACACACAACCTGTTGACGTATGTAATTCATTTCCTGTTATTTTAGGACGTCCATTTCTTGCAACTTCTAATGCATTGATTAATTATAGGAATGGACTGATGAAACTATCATTTGGAAACATGACATTGGAGATGAATATTTTCAATATTTACAAGCAACCTAGAGATGATAATGATTTACAGGAAGTGGACTTTACTGAAAAATTAATTCATGATCAATTTCCAACCACTTCCAGTGAAATTGAGATTGATGAATCTGATGATTTACAAATAATTTACAAATGATTTATTTTCAGGAAGAATCAAAGACAAGTAATGGGAGGCCATAAATTGAGGAATTGCCACCACGATCAATTAAGTCCATACCTTCAAATGTTCAACCACCAAAACCTGATTTGAAGTCATTGCCATCCAATCTCAAATACTCATTTTTGGGAGAAAATAAAACTTTTCCGATAATAATCTCGTCCAAACTTAATGCACATCAAGAAGGTAAAACTTAATGCACATCAAGAAGGTAAGTTATTATAAACTCTGAAAATGCACAAAAATGCATTAGGATGGACCATAGCTGATATAAAAGGAATTAGTCTTTTGATTTGTACACATAGAATTTATTTAGAGGAAAATGCTTAACCCTCTAGAGAAATGCAACGAAGGCTAAATCCTAATATGAAAGAAGTAGTGAAAAATGAAGTCATTAAACTTCTAGATAATGAAATCATTTATCCTATTTCTGACAGCAAATGGGTAAGTCCTGTTACGACGATAACAAATAAGAACAATGAGTTAATTCCCACTAGAACTGTTACTAGTTGGCGCATGTGCATTGACTATAGGAAACTTAATTCAATGACTAGAAGAGATCATTTTTCTTTACCTTTCATGGATCAAATCCTAGACAGAGTTGCAAGTCATGAATTTTATTGTTTCCTAGATGGTTATTCGGGTTACAACCAGATTGAAATTGCATTGGAAGATCAAGAGAAGACTACTTTTACATGTTCATTTGGTACTTTTGCATATCAAAGGATGCCTTTTGGATTATGTAATGCACCAGCTACATTTCAAAGATGCATGCTTAGTATATTTAGTGATATGTTGAACATTTTCTTGAGATTTTCATGGATGATTTTTCTGTTTTTGGCGATTCATTTGATGATTGTTTGACTAACTTAGGAAAGGTTTTGACCAAGTGTGAAGAGAAGAATCTTGTGCTGAATTGGGAAAAATATCATTTTATGGTAACAAACGGAATTATACTTAGTCACATTGTTTCATCAAAAGGAATTGAGGTTGACAAATCTAAAATTAAGTTAATTCCAAACTTGCCAACACCAAAATCTCTTAAAGATGTTAGATCATTCCTGGGACATGCTGGTTTTTATAGAAAGTTCATCAAAGATTTTAGTGTGATATCTAAGCCTTTAAGCAACCTTCTAACAAAGGATACTATTTTTTAATGGACTGAACCTTGTGAACAAGCCTTTGTTAAACTTAAAAACTTGCTTACCTGTGCTCCTATCATTCAACCTCCCAATTGGTCATTACCTTTTGAAATAATGTGTGATGCTAGTGATTATGTCGTAGGTACTATTATGGGACAAAGAAAAGATAAGAAACCTTATGTAATTTACTATGCAAGTAAAACTTTAAATAGTGCTCAAATGAATTATACCACCACTGAAAAAGAATTACTTGCAGTAGTATTTGCATGTGAGAAATTTAGATCTTATCTTGTTGGCTCACCTGTTGTTTTTAGTGATCATGCAGCATTGAAATATCTTCTTTCTAAGAAAGATTCTAAGGCTAGATTGGTGCGGTGGATTTTGTTACTTCAAGAATTTGATATCACAATCAAAGATAAGAAAGGCAGTGAAAATATTGTCGTAGATCACTTGTCAAGATTGACAACAGATTCGAAAACTAACATCACACCAATCGATGACTACTTTCTCGATGAATCTTTACTTTTTGTCTCTGCAATGCCTTGGTTTGCTAATATTGTCAATTTTCTTGTTTCAGGACAATTGTCAGCTCATTGGAGTACCCAAGATAAAAGTTCTTGAATGAAGTGAAGAACTTTTATTGGGATGATCCTTATTTATTCAAATATTGTCCTGATCAAATATTTCGAAGATGCATTCCTGACAATGAGGTAAGTAGTGTCATTAAATTTTGTCATTCTGAGGCATGTGGAGGTCATTTCTTGTCAAGAAAGACAATTGCAAAAATCTTACAAAGTAGATTTTACTGGCCCACTATGTTCAAAGACTCAGATGCATTCTGCAAGTCTTGTGAAAATTATCAAAAGTTGGGATCTATTTCAAAACATCACATGATGCCTTTAAATCCTATTATTGTCATTGAGATCTTTGATTCTTGGGGTATAGATTTCATGGGTCCATTCCCTTCATCATTTGGTTTCTTATACATATTATTCATAGTAGATTATGTTTCAAAATGGATAGAGGCAATTGCAAGTCGAAACAATGATCACAAAACAGTGATAAAGTTTTTGAAAGAAAATATTTTGAGTCGATTTGGAGTCCCTCGAGCCATAATAAGTGATGGTGGAACACATTTCTGCAACAAGATATTTGAGTCTTTAATGAAGAAATATGGAATCACACACAAAGTTGCCACCACTTATCACCCTCAAACAAGTGGACAAGTAGAGCTTGCTAATAGGGAGATCAAACATATTTTGGAGAAAACAGTGAACCCTAATAGGAAAGACTGGTCTTTAAGACTTAATGATACACTTTGGGCTTATCGAACTGCTTATAAAACATCATTAGGTATGTCACCTTATAGACTAGTATATGTAAAACCTTGTCACTTGCCTGTGGAACTTGAACATAAAGCTTATTGGGCTATTAAAGCTTTCAATTCAAATTTGGATGACACTAGTCAACTGTGAAAATTACAAATAAATGAGCTTGAGGAAATAAGAAATGATGCATATGAAAATTCAAGAATTCATAAAGCAAGAATTAAAGAGTTTCATGAGAAGAAAATACTGATAAAAACATTCAATGTTAGTCAAAAAGTCTTGCTTTATAATTCTCGATTGCATTTATTTCCTGTAAAATTAAGATCAAGATGGAGCGGTCCTTTTATTGTGAAACATGTGTATCCATATGGAACCTATGACATCGAGAATCCAACAAATGACAATGTTTTCAAGGTAAATAGACATCGTCTGAAAGTTTACTTTGATAATTTTCCAGTTGAACATGACTCTATTGAATTGGGTGATCCTGTATATAAAGATTGATTTTTATTTTTTTATTTCTTTTTTTTTGTGATTTTTGCTAGTTTCTCTCACCCCAGTCAAATGGCGGATAACGGTACTCCATGACTTACGTCGGTTCTTTTAGTTTCCCACAATAACTGATATTTGTGTATATATTTGTGCAATTCTTTGAATCTCTCTTCTAATTCTCATTTGAAAATGGACATTAATCTTAAAAAATTGAAAAAGTATTTTTCCGCTCTGCCTCAGAATGCGATTACAAAAATTTACCATGCTAGATTTGCAAGATTGAGATTGTTAATGAATCATGGAATTCCTGAAGATATTCACTGGTTGATTGAAACAAAGGTCTGATTATCAGGTGAGTCGTCTAACTTCATTTTACACATCCCTGGAACAGGTAAAAGCACTTTTACAAAGAAGCGTCGTGCAAAACGACTGAAAGTCTGTCATCAATGTTCTAGATGGACTTGTAATACACAATGTCGTTCTTTAGGAATGGTATCTATAAACCGTGAAGATAAAATACAATTCATTAAGGATGACCTAAGTAAGGAGTCTTTAGATAATCTTCTATTGACTCTTGAGACGCATCCTAGTGGAGATGTGCATCGTGTAATTCATGATTTATGGCCACTATTTCATAAAGAACATGATCGACTTAGTCTTGGGCATTTGACTAAAAAAGACCCTGTTTGCCAGTTTTTAAGAAAACTAGATGGGAAGCTTGTCCTCTAATTTCTTTATTTCACACATGCCTAGAACAGGTAAAAGCACTTTTGCAAAGAAGCGTCGTGCAAAACAACTAGAAGTCTGTCATCGATGTGCTAGATGGACTTGTAATACACAATGTCGTTCTTTAGGAATGGTATCTATAAACCGTGAAGATAAAATACAATTCATTAAGGATGACCTGAGTAAGGAGTATTTAGATAATCTTCTATTGACTCTTGAGATGCATCCTAGTGGAGATGTGCATCGTGCAATTCATGATTTATGGCCACTATTTCATAAAGAACATGATCGACTTAGTCTTGGGCATTTGACTAAAAAAGACCCTGTTTGCCAGTTTTTAAGAAAACTGGATGGGAAGCCTATCCCCGACCCATAGAAGGTGTTTAAGCCGTTCTTGGACGTAAAACCAAGGGAAGATGTGAGATACAATCACAACTACCTGTACATACACATGCTTTTTCAAAAGTAAATAAATAAATAAATAAATAAAGAGAGAGAGAGAGAGTGTGTGAGACTCCAGCTGGCCTACATATAGGTGTTATGATTGTCTTTCTAATTTCTCATCTATAAAACCCTCTCTTCCTTCCTTTCATTTCTACTCAATTCATACATTCAACAAATACAGAAGTGTGTAGAAATGACAAGTTCCTCAAGTCATCATATAAGAAATATTTGTGTTTTCGGTGGATCTAGTCATGGAAAAGAAAAGGACTTTTTAGAATCAGCAAATCATCTTGGTCAAGTGCTAGCTGAGAGAAAAATTCATTTAGTGTATGGGGGAGGCAGTCTTGGGTTAATGGGAGGTGTGTCAATAGCTGCATTTTTAAGAGGTAGTCAAGTTTTGGGGGTCGTCCCCGAAGCTTGAGCACAAGGGGACATCATTGGGAAAACAATTGAAAAGGAACTTCAGGTCTCTACAATGTTGGCTCGAATGAATGCAATGTTTAACCATGTTGATGCCTTCATTGCTTTACTAGGTGGTCTAGGCACATTGGAAGAAATCTTTCATATTTCCTCTTAGGCTCAACAACACATTCACCATAAACCCATAGGTTTGTTAAATGTTAATGGTTATTATGATAAGCTGTTAAATGTTAACAGGAATTTCTAACATATTTTGTACGACAAATCATAATCTCTGCTGCTACTGCTAAACAATTGATTGACCAACTACAATCTTTCATTCTTGTGATTGATCCTTCCATGAGTTGCATAAATTGGTCATCTAAGGAAAGCCGTAAAAAGCTTAGATTGGATTTGAGCCTTCATTTATGAATATTTGTGTCTTTTGGTTTTATTATTGTATTTTGTTGTTTCTTATATTTGTTTCAGTGTGTTTCAGGTTTGTTAGTATTCGTTATTTCAGGTGATATCTTCTATACTCTATCTTTCTACCTTAGAACATTGAGGACAATGTCTCGTTTTGGTTGGGGGGAGAGGGTAGTAGTTGATAAAAAAAAAATGTTTTTCATTTCATAAATCATGTGCATAATTATTGTTACTAGGATGGCAGAGTAAAGGAGCTCTTTTGTTAAAGTGACTCTTGAGACACATCTTAGTAACCATTCTTAACAAGATCTATTACAATACTTCTTGAAATATTCAGGTTTACAAACTCTCGCATTGTTATCACTTAATTCTGCTCATATACTTATTTAACATGTATTCTTAAACCTTAATTTACACACACACACACTTTAACATATGATTGTGGGTTGTATATTGAATTATTACATTATTTATGTTCTTTTATTAAAGGTAACAACTAAGGGAAAGGGATTGTATATAATTAAAAAAAAAGAAAAAAAAGAAAAAAATGATAATAATAAAAATGTAGATAAGTTTGGTTTCGTAGCCTCCCTAACCTAAGCAATTAAGCCCGAAGGGGTGTTTTAACACCTAATACCCTAAAGTTAACTGACTTGGGAGCTATTGGGTCAACGCTTGTTACATGAGTTGAGGAGAAAAGCTTAAGGGAATCAAACATTGCACTATCTACATATCAGTATTTGCGACCCGAGTTACTAAGCTCGTAGGGGTGTCTTAACACCTAATGCCCTAAGACCAATTGGTCTGGGAGTCATTAGCTGAAAGCTCATTACATGGATTAAAGATGCATGATGTTTTTAAATTATATGCATATATATTTAAAAAAGAAAAAGAAGAAAAAAGGAAAAAAATAATAATCTCAACCCAAGGAAGTTAACCTTAAACATTAGAATAAAAATTTTGTTTTCTTCCACGAAAAGCCCCATAATTATGTGTTGATACATTGAGCACAAAAGAAAGGTTTATTAATATCTTGTTAAGAGGTATTGAGCAGATATATAAATTTAATGAGAGTTTGTTTATCTAGATAGATTAATGAAAGTTCAATGATGAATACCTTGCTTTGTGGAATTTGCAAATTGTTTTTCTATTTTAACGCTTTGATTACTAGGGACTAGTAATAAGTTGGTTGGAGGGTGTGATTAGTACTTAAAAGTGCATTTTTATCATGGTTTTATATCATCATTTTGCACTTGAAGTATCAATAACTCCTTAACTAAAGCATGTTTTATAATAATATATCTAATAATATAAGATACCTTTAATTTGTGGTAAATGTTCATTTTAAATGCAGGCCTATCACATAAATAAAAGGATTGATTGATAACTTTAAGAACTTAAATTGCAAGGGCAAAGAGATGACCAAAATTAGAAAAGAGATGTCGGTGCCATCCAAACCGGAATACTATTCGGTAATTGAGTCATATCTAGAGCTATAGATCTCAGATTTAGGTCTACTTTATATGGATGGAAAGGTAAGACATAGGCCTACAACGTTTATATGGAGCCCAAGATCTAAAAATGTTATTTTCAAGTCCAAATTGTAGCAACAACAACGAAGCCTGAATCTATCCTCTAGCCCGAGCAGTATTCAATATTTTAGCCATATCTGAAGTTTTAGAAGTCCAAATGAGTTGAATGTTTTACACAAGAAAGCTGAGACAATTGCATACAACTTTCATGTTTTCGAGTGGGTCCAATTTTGACGTTATCAATGACTTTTTTAGCATACAAGAGAAGATAAGGATTGTCACCAAATCAAGATTTGGCCACCCACTCATCAATTAGTCATCAAATCAATAGTTCCCAATTTTGGCCTATAAAAGGAGGCATTTGCCATGCATTTAGGCATCTTGGTGTGATCAAGATCATGCTCTTCCTTTCTCTCTTTGTATTTTTTGTAATGTTCATGCTTTGCTTTCATTAATATCAAGTTTATGCCTTTCATTTCCTTTCACTTACTTAGTTAACTTTAATCTTATTCATGTTCTTATTTTGTTTATTTATTTTTCTTTCTTTCATTATGTTTAGCCAAGTTTATTATGTCAAGGTGAAAAGGTTACACTAATGGTGTAAGAATAAGTATAGTGTAAACTTAATATGGACTTTAATGTTTGATACTAACATGTTTTATATTTGTTATCTTGTTCACTCTTTAATACTTTGCTTGTTAAATTACTGATCTTGATTTATGTTGTATAACACTTGATACAACAAATGTTTGGCACTTTCATAGTTCATATTGTATGGTATAACCGATACCTGAGCTATGAAAGGAACTTGATTTGTTGTTAACATAAGTTATAATCATGAATGTTTGACGAGATTTACAAGTACTAGCATTAATTGAATAAGATGACTAATGTAATCATGTTAACAATCTATAATCTGATTGGAACCTCCCTTGTGTGTGGTTTCCAATTTACTAATAAGAGTTTATACTATACTTGTTTGACATACCATTAGTGAAATCTCTAACCTTGACATTTGTTATTATCAGTGTTTAATCTTTACATTAATATTCCATCTTAAAGTTCTCATCTTTTTCTTTATTATTATTATTATTATTATTATTATTATTATTATTATTATTATTATTGTTACTGTTGTTGTTTATAATTGTTTTTTATAATTTGTACAATTAACCTCCCTGTGGTTCGACCCCGGTCTTGCCGGGTTATTTATTACTTCGACACTCCTACACTTGGGAGAAGATATCAATCTTTTCATCGTGTCAAGTATTTCAAATAAATATAGTATAAACTCTTTTTATTACTTAATTGAAAACTACACATAAAGGAGGTTCCAATCGGAGTATAATTTATTAACATGATTATATTAACTATCTTATTTGAATAATTTCAATACTTATAAATGTGGTCAGGTATTCCTGGTGATACCTTATGTTAATAACAATTCAAGTTCTTTTTATAACACAAGTGTCGGTTATACCGTACAGAAGACTATGAAAGTGTCAAGTATTTGTTGTACAAAAGGTTGTGCAGCACAAATCTAGATTAATTATTTAACAAGCAGGGTATTAAAAGTAGTATGATAACAAATATAAAACATGTTAGTATCAAACATTAAAATTCATATTGAGTTTATATTATACTTATTCTTACACCATTAGTGTATCATTTTTACCTTGACAAAATTAACTTGGTTAAACATAATGAAGAAGAAAAATATAAATAAATAATATAACAACATAAATCATGATATAAGTTAACTGAGTATAGTAAAAGGAATGAAAAATATAAATAAGAGATTAATATAACATAAAATAAAACTTGAACATTACAAAATACAAAGAAAGAGAGTAAGAGCAAGATTTTGATATGAACAACTAAGATATCTTAATGTATGGAAAATATCTCCTTTTATAGGGTAAAATTCAGAACTATAGATTTGTTGACTAATTATTCAGTGGGTGGCCACCTCTTGACTTGGTAACAACCATTATCTTCTTGTCTGAATAAAAAATTATTGTTAACATTATAATTTGAATAGATAATCTCATGAGATTTCTGGATATTTGTCTCATCTTTCCAACAAGACAAGAATGAGCTCATTTAGACTTGTAAAACTTGAGATATGGGTTGAACACTGAATAGTATCTGGACTGCAAGATAGATTTCAACTTCTTTTTTATTACTATAATTTGAACTTGAAAATGGCCCTTTTAAATCTTGGACTCTCATGAAAATTTTAAACTTATTTCTTAGCTTTATATCCGTATAAAACAAACCTATATCAAAGTTCTACAACTATAGTTATGATCTAATAATGAAATGATGTTCCAGTTTGAATTGAACCAGCATTTTTTCTTTAAGCTTAGCCCTCTCTTTTTCTTTTCACTTACAATAGTTAAACACATCAATTAATCCTTTAAATAGTGAGATATGTCTGTATTCAAAATGAGCATTTACTATAAATTAAAGATATCTTACATTACCAAACTTGTTATTATAAAACATGCTTAAGTTAGAGAATTTAATGATACTTTAAGTACAAAATGATAATATAAAATCTTGATGAAAATACATTTTTAAGTACTAATCAGGTATATGATGTTAAGGGAAAGCTAGGAGAAGAGAAATAACAAGTAGTTGTTTTCACCTTACCTAGGGCCTATGTATTTTCATAACCCCTGTAGATTTGACCCTATCTACACCCGGCGCCAATCTCCTATCAGTCCTGCCATCACGCCGTAGAATGAGAGCTCGTGTGGAACCTTTTCTTTCTCGTGTAATAGCGGTGGTGACACGACTAAAAGGTTGATGTCTTCTCCCAAGTGCAGGAGTGTCGAAGTAATAAATAACCCGGCAAGACCGGGGTCGAACCACAGGGAGGTTAATTGTACAAATTATAAACAACAATTATAAAACAACAATAACAACAACAACAATAGTAATAATAATAATAATAATAATAATAATAATAATAATAATAATAATAGTAGTAGTAGTAGTAGTAGTAGTAGTACTAGTAGTAGTAATAATAATAATAATAATAATAATAATAATAATAATAAAGAAAAAGAAGAAGAAGATGATGATGATGATGAGAACTTAGAGATGAAATATTAATGTAAGGATTAAACAATAATAATAACAAATGTCAAGGTTAGAGGTTCCACTAATGGTATATCAAACAAGTATAGTATAAACTCTTATTATTGAATTGGAAACCACACACAAAGGAGGTTCCAATCAGATTATATATTGTTAACATGATTACATTAGTCATCTTATTTAATTAATGCTAATACTTGTAAATCTCGTCAAGCATTCATGATTATAACTTATGTTAACAACAAATCAAGTTCCTTTCATAGCTCAGGTGTCGGTTATACCATACATTATGGGCTATGAAAGTGCCAAGCATTTGTTGTACCAAGTGTTATACAACATAAATCAAGATTAATCATTTAACAAGCAAAGTATTAAAGAGTGAACAAGATAACAAATATAAAACATGTTAGTATCAAACATTAAAGTCCATATTAAATTTACATTATAATTATTCTCACACCATTAGTGTAACCTTTTCACCTTGACATAATTAACTTAGCTAGACATAATGAAAGAAAGCAAAATAGATAAACAAAATAAGAACATAAAAGCTAACTAAGTAAAGAAAAGGAAATGAAAGGCATAAACTTGATATTAATGAAAGCAAAGCATAAATATTACAAAGAGAGAAAGGAAGAGCATGATCTTGATCTGAACACCAAGATGCCTAAATGAATGGCAAATGCCTCCTTTTATAGGCCAAAATTGGGAACTATTGATTTGATGACTAATTGATAAGTGGGTGGCCAACTTTTGACTTGGTGACAATCCTTATCTTCTCTTGTCTGCCCAAAACGTCATTGATAACGTCAAAATTGGAGCCAGCTGAAAACATGAAAGTTGTAGGCAATTGTCTCAGCTTTCTTGTGGAAAACATTCATCTCATTTGGACTTCTAGAACTCTAGATATGGCCAAAATACTGAACAGTGCTCGGGCTGGAAGACAGATTCGGGCTTCTTTGTTGTTGCTACAATTTGGACTTGATAATGGCCTTTTTAGATCTTGGGCTCCATATGAATGTTGTAGGCCTATGTCTTACCTTTCCATCCATATAAATTAGACCTAAATCTGAGATCTGTAGCTCCAGATATGACCCAATTACAGAATAGTGTTCCGGTTTGGATTGCACCGACATCTCTTTTCTAAGTTTGGCCATCTCTTTATCCTTGCAATTTAAGTTCTTCAAGTCATCAATCAATCCTTTCATTTATGGGATAGGCCTGCATTAAAAATAGACATTTACCATAAATTATAGGTATCTTATATTATTACATACATTATTATAAAACATATTTTAGTTAAGGAGTTATTGATACTTCAAGTGCAAAATGATGATATAAAACCATGATAAAAATGCACTTTTAAGTACTAATCACACCCCCCAACCAGCTTATTACTAGTCCCTAGTAATCAAAGCGTTACAACAATTTGCAAATTTCACAAAGCAAGGTATTCATCATTTAACTTCCATTAATCTATCCAGATAAACAAGCTCTTATTAAATTTATATATCTGCTCAATACCTCTTAACAAGATATTAATAAACCTTTCTTTTGTGCTCAATGTATCAACACATAATTATGGGGCTTTTCTTGGAAGAAAACAAAATTTTTGTTCTAATGTTTAAGGTTAACTTCCATGGGTTGGGATTATTATTTTTGTCTTTCTTTTTTGTCTTTTTTTTTAAAAAAAAACAAATATATATACATATAATTTAAAAACATCATGCATCTTTAACCCATGTAACGAGCGTTCAGCTAATGACTCCCAGACCAGTTGGTCTTAGGGCATTAGGTGTTAAGACACCCCAACGAGCTTAGTAACTCGGGTCGCAGATACCGATATGTAGATAGTGCAATGTTTGATTCCCTTAAGCTTTTCTCCTCAACCCATGTAACAAGCGTTGGGCCAATAGCTCCCAAGTCAGTTGACTTTAGGGTATTAGGTGTTAAAACACCCCTTTGGGCTTAATTGCTTAGGTTAGGGAGGCTACGAAACCAAACTTATCTACATTTTTATTATCATCATTTTTTCTCTTTTTTTTCTTTTTTTTTTCATGTTTTTCTTTTTTTTTTAATTATATACGATCCCTTTCCCTTAGTTGTTACCTTTAACAAAAGAACATAAATAATGTAATAATCCAATATGCAACCCACAATCATATGTTAAAGTGTGTGTGTGTAAATTAAGGTTTAAGAATACATGTTAAATAAGTATATGAGCAGAATTAAGTGGTAACAATACAAGAGTTTGTAAACCTGAATACTTCAGGAAGTATTATAATAGACCTTGTTAAAAATGGTTACTAAGATGCGTCTCAAGAGTCACTTTAACAAAAGAACTCCTTTACTCTGTCATCCTAGTAACAACAATTATGCACATGCTTTATGAAATGAAAAACAATTTTTTTTTATCTTATATTATTAGATACATTATTATTATTAATTGTTTGATTGTGATTAGTACTTAAAAATGCATTTTTATCATGGTTTTATATCATCATTTTGCACTTGAAGTATCAATAACTCCTTAACTAAAATATGTTTTATAATAATGTATCTAATAATATAAGATACCTATAATTTGTGGTAAATGTCTATTTTTAATGCAGGCCTATCACATAAATGAAAGGATTGATTGATGACTTGAAGAACTTAAATTGCAAGGATAAAGAGATGGTCAAACTTAGAGAAGAGATGTCGGTGCAATCGAAACCGGAACACTATTCGGTAATTGGGTCATATCTGGAGCTACAGATCTCAGATTTAGGTCCAATTTATATGGATGGAAAGGTAAGACATAGGCCTACAACTTTCATATGGAGCCCAAGATCTAAAAAGGCCATTAAAAATAGACATTGTTTGGTATTTTGGCCATTAAAAATTATAGCAACAACAAAGAAGCCCGAATCTGTCTTCCAGCCCGAGCACTGTTTGGTATTTTGGCCATATCTGGAGTTCTAGAAGTCCAAATGAGCTGCATTTTTTACACAAGAAAGCTGAGACAATTGCCTACAACTTTCATGTTTACAACTGGCTCCAATTGTGACGTTATCAATGACATTTTGGGCAGACAAGAAAAGATAAGGATTGTCACCAAGTCAAAAGTTGGCCACCTACTTATCAATTAGTCATCAAATCAATAGTTCCCAATTTTGGCCTATAAAAGGAGGCATTTGCCATGCATTTAGGCATCTTGGTGTTCAGATCAAGATCATGCTCTTCGTTTCTCTCTTTGTATTTTTTTTGTAATGTTTATGCTTTACTTTCATTAATATCAAGTTTATGCCTTTCATTTCATTTCCTTTACTTAGTTAACTTTTATGTTCTTATTTTGTTTATTTATTTTTCTTTCTTTCATTATGTCTAGCTAAGTTAATTATGTCAAGGTGAAAAGGTTACACTAATGGTGGAAGAATAAGTATAGTGTAAACTTAATATGGACTTTAATGTTTGATACTAACATGTTTTATATTTGTTATCTTGTTCACTCTTTAATACTTTGCTTGTTAAATGATTAATCTTGATTTATGTTGTATAACACTTGGTACAACAAATGCTTGGCACTTTCATAGCCCATAATGTATGGTATAACCGACACCTGAGCTATGAAAGGAACTTGATTTGTTGTTAACATAAGTTATAATCATGAATGCTTGACGAGATTTACAAGTATTAGCATTAATTGAATAAGATGACTAATGTAATCATGTTAACAATATATAATCTGATTGGAACCTCCTTTGTGTGTGGTTTCCAATTCAATAATAAGAGTTTATACTATACTTGTTTGATATATCATCAGTGGAACCTCTAACCTTGACATTTGTTATTATTATTGTTTAATCCTTACATTAATATTTCATCTCTAAGTTCTCATCATCATCATCATCTTCTTCTTCTCTTTCTTTATTATTAATATTATTACTACTAGTAGTATTACTACTACTACTACTACTACTACTATTATTATTAATATTGTTGTTGTTGTTGTTGTTGTTGTTGTTGTTGTTGTTATTGTTATTGTTGTTGTATTATTGTTATTTATAATTTGTACAATTAACCTCCCTATGGTTCGACCCCGGTCTTGCCGGGTTATTTATTACTTCGACACTCCTGCACTTGGGAGAAGACATCAATCTTTTCGTCGTGTCAAGTTTTTGGCGCCGTTGCCGGGGAGGTAAGTTCTTGTATAAATTATAATATTTATTTTATTTTCTCTTTTCTCTTTTCTTGTATATAACTTTGTTTCTTTTCTCTTGTTTCTTTTTCTTTTGTTTTCTTCTTCCTTTTATTTTATTCCTACGCGTGCATGAGAGTGTGGTCACGTACATCAAGTGGTAGACTTTGTAGGATATCCTCATCATTTTCAGAAAATATGGCTGAAGAAGATAATCAATCACTTCAAAATGAAAATAATGAGAATAACCGTGGTAGAACACTTAGAGACCACATGAATCCCATAAGAACAAGTGCACCATCATGCATAGTTTTTCCTCCTGATGCATCTCATTTTAATTTTAAACCAGGTATTATTCAACTTTTACCTTCTTTTCATAGTTTAGAATTGGAAAATCCATACTTGCATTTAAGGGAATTTGAGGAGGTCTGCAACACATATAATAATTTAAATTGTAGCATGAACACCATCAGATTAAAGCTTTTTCCTTTTTCATTAAAAGATAAAGCTAAAACATGGCTACAAAATTTGAGACCAGGATCCATTCGTGCTTGGGATGAAATGCAACAACAGTTTTTAAAGAAGTTTTTCCCATCTCATAGAACAAACTCTTTCAAGAGACGAATCACTACTTTCACTCAAAAACCAGGAGAAACATTTTACAAATGTTGGGATAGGTATCGAGATTTGCTTAGTACTTGCCCCCATCATGGTTTTGAAACATGGAGATTGGTTTCACATTTCTATGAAGGGTTAACACCTAAAGATAGGCAAATGGTTGAATTGATGTGCAATGGAACTTTTGAAGATAAAGACCCTGATGAAGCAATGGAGTACTTAGACTTGTTAGCTGAAAATGCTCAAAATTGGGACACTGCGGGTACTTATGAGGCACCGAGTAAAACTCAACCTCATACATCTAATGGAGGTATGTACAACCTTAGGGAAGATCATGACCTTCAGGCCAAGTTTGCATCTTTAGCTAAAAAAGTTGAGGCACTAGAATTGAAAAAGAGTGGTCAATTAAAATCTGTTGAAAACATTGTGTGTCAAATCTGTGAAACAAAGGAACACTCAACCAATGATTGTCCAACCTTGCCTTCTTTTAAGAAATGTCTCCATGAACAAGCCCATGCTTTAAACAGTTTTGAAAGGTCCAATCACAACCCATATTCACAAATATACAATCCTGGCTGGAGAAATCACCCAAATTTCAATTGGAAGAGTGAGAACAACAATGTACAAACTTCACAACCACCATTTCAAGCACACCACAATTTCCAAAATTCTCATGGATATGCACCTCCTTATGCTCCATCTCCTAGAAGAAATTTTGAGGAAACATTGCATGCATTCATTGAAAAGCAAGAGACAATCAATATTCAACTTGCTCAAAACATGACAGATTTTAAAGATACTTGATTGTGCATCAAAAGTGTCATTAAGTCTCTTGTTCTACATATGTATTTATTGTTTTTATTTGGTTGTTTTTATAATAATTGATGTGTTTTTTAGTAATGAAGTTTGTTTTAGTGTTTCGATAGGTTTTTGGAGCTTAAATGAATTAATTCAGAAAATTCAACGTCGGAATTCAGAACAAAGAATTGAAGAGATATTTAGTTGAAGATTGAAGCAAATCTTGGTTCAAATAAGTGCTCCAAATTTGTCCCAAAAATCAATTCTATTCCAATTCTAGAAAAGAATATCATATGATTTATTTCAAGCCCAAACTTGCTTTATGTTGTGTGCAAACTTCAACCATTAAACACTCAAGGTTTCAATGTCAATCTTAGCCCAAATAATAAGTACATTTGTATACTTATTTGATGCTCAAATTCAGCCCAAAAAGCAGCCCCAAATCAGCCCTAAATCAACCCCAAATCAACCTTCAAATCAACCCAAACACAATCCATGATCTTACATGTCCACACAACAAATAACAATTGATTTATTTTGGGTAATCCATTGATCCAAGAAGGCAAGCACATGGATGGAAAGCTGGAGGGGATATTTTAACATTATTTTGGGTCAAAAAGAAGAAGGAGACACCTCATAAATGAGGAAGAAAAACGTGCACCAAAGTAGTTGTAAAGCTGTCTTGATTTGATTTTTCAGAACACCTTTCGGTGTTTTGCCCATAACTTTTGACTCAGGTGTCCAAATGAGCTGTTCTTTAATGATTGGAAAGGTGACAGAATTGCCTATAAATATGTCTCTAATAGACTTCTCCAAAAAAAGCTTCTAAGAGGGTCGAATTGCTGTCCAAAGTTAGAGTCAGATTTGTGTCCGAATTTTTTCTGAAATTGTATTGTGTTCTTCTTTATAGATTTCGGTTCTTTAGTTTGTAAAACTTATTTTTTCAGTTGGATTCAAGTTCTTTCATGTTTATTGAAGTGTTCTTATATATAATCATGGTTGGCTAAACTCTTTCTTGGATCCAAATCAAGGATAATGGTGATTGAGGTGAGTTCTTTAGGATATGAATGAATCTTAATGTTTATCTTTTTATTTTCTTCATGAATGATTTATTATTGTAAAGAAATTTTAGAAATCATTTAGGTAATGTTATAATCTTGAATTTTTATGCACAAACTTTAGTTTTGGTATAGAGATTGCTTGATTCAATGTCTTACTTAATATGAAAGTACTTGTTCATTCTTAAGCAATAATCAATCTTCATCTTTCTAATCTTCATTGTAATATCTTCCGATCTAATATCACCATCGTTGAGATTAGGTTGAGTTATCTTATATATGTTGAAGAAATCACCAATACATCACCATTAAAATTGATTTGGACCAAGACTTACTTTTTTTGTCATTTAAAATCTATTTACATTTTTTTTTATCTTTGAAAACAAATCCATCAATTATTTTCAACCAAGTTATTGTTAATTTAATTTCTCTTGAGTTTTTTTTTTTTTGTTACTTAGCTTAATTTCCAGATCTAGCTCTCTGTGGATATGACCTCGATCTTACCGAGTTAATTGCTACATCGCACACTCGTGCACTTGCGAGTTAAAACAAGCCGATCATAAAAAGCGGTCAAGCAATTTTGGCGCCGTTGCCGGGGAACTAGCAAGCAAAGGTAACAAATTTAGATTTGATTATTGGAAAACTAAAAAAAATCATATAAAAAAAATTCAATTGGCTGGTTTTACCGCCTAAAAAAAATTTTACCTTAACGTTCCGGATATTGGACTGTGGACTAGACTATTAATTGTTGGATTTTGGTTGGTTCAACCATTTTTATTTTATTGTCTATTCTTATTAGTTGCTAATATTTTTCTTGTTTATTTCATTTTATTTAGTTGATATTGTTTTTATTTATTGTCTAAAGTGCTTGGCCGGTATTACCGCCTTTTTATTCATGCTTGTTATAATTATCTTTTAATATTTGTTGTTGTTATGTTTCTTATATTTATTGTTTGAAGTGCTTGGTCGGTATTACCGCCTCTTGTTTATTTCCTTTTTATTTTGTTGTTTTGTTATGATTATTTTTCTTATATTTATTGTTTGAAGTGCTTGGCCGGTATTACCGCCTTTTGTTTATTCATGCTTGTTATAATTATTTTTTAATGTTTATTGTTGTTATTTTTCTTATATTTATTGTCTAAAGTGCTTGGCCGGTATCACCGCCTTTTTATTCAAGCTTCTTATAATTATCTTTTAATGTTTATTGTTGTTAATAGTGCTTATTAGTTGGAGAGTGAATTTCTTAATTTGTTGTATTTTTATTTTTGAGCTATTACTTTTATTTGCTTTTTTTTTTCTTTCCTTTCCTTTCATTTTCATATAATTGTTATATTATTATTATTTTTATTATTATTATTTTATC
Source organism: Populus pruinosa (assembly GCA_026413675.1). Lineage (NCBI taxonomy): Eukaryota > Viridiplantae > Streptophyta > Magnoliopsida > Malpighiales > Salicaceae > Populus > Populus pruinosa. The sequence continues at coordinate 6,548,387 of CM048606.1, forward strand.
ATGGCTAATGTTGAAGATGTAGAGGGTGAAGGGAGTGTTCAAGGTAATGGACCTCCACAATTCAATGATCAACCTAATTTTCGAACTCTTAGAGAGTATCTTCACCCGGCTAGACAAAGTACACCTTCGTGTATTATATTACCTCTTAACCAACAAGCTTTCAATTTGAAACCGGGCATGATTCAACTTCTTCCCACATTTCATGGTATGGATTCTGAAAATCCATACATACACATTAAAGACTTTGAAGAGGTATGTAATACTTTTATTGATAGAACATGCACAGAGGAAACCATTCGGCTTAAATTGTTCCCATTCTCTCTAAAGGATAAAGCCAAGCTTTGGCTAAACTCCTTGCTCCCTAGGTCTATAGGTACATGGAGAGAAATGCAAGCTGAATTTTTGAAAAAATACTTCCCCACTCATAGGACAGCAGCTTTACAACGTCAAATGATGAATTTTTCTTGTAGTCCAAATGAGTCATTTCACCAAGCTTGGGAAAGGTTCAAAGACTTGTTAAATGCATGCCCTCATCATGGTTTTGAGATGTGGAGGTTAGTGAGTTTCTTTTATGACTCTCTTACCGCAGATTTTAAAAAGCTAGTGTCAACCATGTGTAATGGTGAGTTTTATGACAAAGAACCAAGTGAGGCCTTTGATTTTTTTGATCAATTGGCTGAAAACACAAAGCAATGGGAGACTTCTCTCCCAGTTCATGTTGAGTCTAGAAACACCATTTCTCATTCAAGTGGGAAGTTTCAATTGAAAGAGACTGATGACCTCAATGCTAGATTAGCCTCATTGGCTAGGAAAGTAGAGTCTCTTGAGATTAAAAAAGTGCATGTCATAAGTGAACAACAAGAGGAAAGTTGTGTTGTTTGTGAAAGCAAAGGGCATAGGACAACTGAATGTCCTACCATTCCAGCCTTCAAGGAAGTGCTATATGGCCAAACTTCTGATTCAAGTAATGTTAGAAAGCCATTTCCAAACCAAGTAGGCAATCCCTACTCTGAGACCTATAATCCTGGATGGAGGAACCACCCAAATTTTGGATGGAGAAATGAGGGCTCTTCAGTACCTCAAACATTTCAACCTCCACCCCAACCATTTCATGCTCCCACACATAACACATACCAACCACCTCATAAGAGATCCTTAGAGGATACTCTTCAACAATTCATGCAAACGCAAGGAGGAATCAACAACCAAGTTTACAAATTCCAAGACCAGACCAATAGGACCTTAGATGACATTCGAAGTCAACTAACTAAGTTGACTCAATCACTAAGCATTCAAGAGAAGGGAAAAATCCCAGCTCAACCAATGCCCAATCCTAGAGGTCAGGTACACATGAGTGAATCCTCACCTAGTGAACCTTCAAACCATGAACATGTCCAAGCCATCACTACCCTTAGAAGTGGAAAGATTGTTGACAAAGGTGTAGGTTTTAGGATTCCTAAAGGTATTGTGGAGGAGAAATCTAGGGAAAGTGAAGAGGGAATCAAAACACAAGTGACAAATGAGAGTTTGAGTGACAAAGAAGGTGAGATAAATGAGAAAGAGATGAGTGAGAAAGGAGATGATTCAAGAAAGATTGGAGTCAAAATGAGTGATTTAGAATTTGTTCCTAGAGCACCATTTCCACAAAGGTTAGGAAAACCTAAACAAGATCTTATGAACTCGGAAATCTATGAATTGTTCAAACAAGTGAAAGTCAATATTCCACTCCTTGATGCAATTAAACAAGTTCCATCTTATGCAAAGTTTCTTAAGGATTTATGCACAGTCAAAAGGAGATTGAATGTGAAAGAAAGAGCTTTTCTGACTGAACATGCTAGTGCCATCATCCAGTTTAAGACCCCTCCCAAATACAAAGATCCTGGTTGTCCTACCATTTCATGCATTATTGGAAGTCATAAGATAGATCAAGCTTTGTTGGATTTAGGAGCAAGTGTGAATTTAATACCCTACACTGTTTACGAACAATTAGGTTTAGGAGAAATCAAGCCTACTCGAATCACCCTTCAATTAGCTGATAGGTCAATCAAGATTCCCAGGGGTATCGTTGAGGATGTGTTGGTCCAAGTAGATAAATTCTACTTTCCTGTTGATTTTGTAGTATTAGACACCGCACCAATTCAAGGTTCTAATACCCCCATCCCAGTCATCTTAGGGAGACCTTTCCTAGCTACATCCAATGCTTTAATTAACTGTAGGAATGGGGTGATGAAATTGTCTTTTGGGAATATGACTGTGGAGATGAACATATTCAATGTCTCCAAACAAATCGGGGAACATGAGGACATTAGAGAGGTAGATTTCATCCAAACAGTTTGTCAAGAACACTTTGAGAAAGTGTGGATCAAGGATCCATTGGAGAGAACTTTAATTCATGATGAAAGATTTTGTTCTTTGGAATGTGTTGATGAGGAAGTAAGAGAACTCGAGACTTATCTAGATCCAATGCCTATTATGTCAATAGGTCAATGGACCCCATCATTTGAGCCTTTGATTTCACCCCAAGTGAAAGTTGAGGAATCTCTTGTCCAGCCTGATAAACTAGAAAGGAAGCCTTTACCGAGTGATCTTAAGTATGCATTTCTAGGGGAAGATGAATCATATCCTATTGTGATCTCATCAAAACTTAGCATAGAGCAAGAACACAAACTTTTGAGAGTGGTGAGAAAACACAAGAAAGCAATTGGGTGGAAAATTACTGACTTGAAAGGAATTAGCCCTCTTTTATGTACACATAGAATCTATCTTGAAGAAGAGGCTAAATCTGTGAGGCAAATGCAAAGACGATTGAACCCAAACATGAAGAAAGTAGTGAGAGGTGAAGTACTTAAGCTACTTGATGCAGGTATCATTTACCCTATTGCAAACTCAAAATGGGTTAGTCCAACCCAAGTTGTCCCAAAAAAATCTGGAGTCACGGTAGTGAAGAATGAAAATAATGAGCTGGTACCAACTAGAATCCAAACTGGATGGCGTATGCGCATTGATTATCGTAAATTGAACATGGTGACTAGGAAGGACCATTTTCCGCTTCCATTTTTAGACCAAGTGCTTGAAAGAGTAGCTGGAAGAGCTTTCTATTGTTTTCTGGATGGATACTCAGGTTACAACCAAATTGAGATTTCTTTAGAAGACCAAGAAAAAACCACTTTCACTTGTCCTTTTGGTACTTATGCTTATAGAAGAATGCCATTTGGTTTGTGTAATGCACCAGCCACTTTTCAAAGGTGTATGATGAGTATCTTTAGTGACATGGTGGAAAATTTTTTGGAAGTTTTCATGGATGATTTTTCAGTTTATGGGGATTCTTATGAGTTGTGTCTAATGAATCTAGAAAAAGTTCTTGAAAGGTGTGAAGAGAGCAATCTTGTACTTAATTGGGAGAAGTGTCATTTTATGGTGACACATGGCATTGTTTTAGGTCACATTGTCTCTTCAAAAGGGATAGAGGTAGATAAGTCAAAAGTGGAAGTCATTCAAAAATTAACTACCCCTAAGACTGTGAAAGATGTGAGATCCTTTTTAGGACATGCTGGTTTTTATCGAAGATTCATTCATTCTTTTAGTACCATTGCCAAACCATTGTGTAACTTGTTGTCACAAGATGTCCCATTTGATTGGACATCAAAATGTCAAGAAGCTTTTGAAAAGCTTAAAGGGTTGTTGACAACTGCACCAATCATACAAGCTCCTGATTGGTCTTTACCATTTGAACTAATGTGTGATGCTAGTGATTTTGCGGTTGGGGCTGTTTTAGGGCAAAGAAAAGACAAGAAACCTCATGTCATATATTATGCTAGCAAGACTTTGAATGATGCTCAATTGAATTACACTACAACTGAAAAAGAACTCTTAGCTGTGGTCTTTGCATTAGACAAGTTTAGGTCTTATTTGGTTGGATCTCTTGTTATTGTTTTCACTGATCATGCAGCATTGAAATATTTGCTCACAAAACAAGATGCCAAACCACGTTTGATTCGATGGATCCTCCTACTCCAAGAGTTTAACATTGAAATTCGAGATAAAAGGGGAGTAGAGAATGTAGTAGCTGATCATTTGTCTCGTCTCTCAAGCTATAAGACCATAATTGATGAATCTCCAATAAATGAACTCTTTGCTGATGAAAATTTATTTTGTGCAGGTACTGTCTCTTACATTGGTTCTCCATGGTATGCTGACATAGCAAATTACCTAGCCACAAGTCAAATTCCTTCTCATTGGTCTAAACTTGACAAACAAAAATTCTTGCGCAATGTGCGCACCTTTTTTTGGGATGACCCCTACCTATTTAAATATTGTCCTGACCAAATTATTAGGCGGTGCATCCCTGATCATGAAATTCCAAGGGTCATTAATTTTTGTCATGCATTAGCCTGTGGTGGGCATTTCTCTTCCAAGAAAACCATTGCCAAAATCTTGCAGTGTGGTTTTTATTGGCCTACAATGTTTAAAGATGTTCATGCCTTCTGTGTTGCATGTGACCGATGCCAACGACTAGGTAGCCTCACTAGGCGTAACATGATGCCCCTTAACCCCATCCTTGTTTTGGAAATATTTGATTGTTGGGGGATTGATTTCATGGGACCTTTTCCAAGTTCATTTGGTTACCAATTCATCCTTGTTGCTGTTGATTATGTGTCTGGAGGCCATTGCATCTCGAACCAATGACCATCGAGTTGTGGTCAAATTCTTGAAAGAAAATATTTTCTCTCGTTTTGGCATGCCTCGGGCTATGATTAGTGATGGGGGAAAACATTTTTGTAACAAGCCCGTTGGGATTTTGATGAGAAAATATGGTGTAATTCACAAGGTCAGTACCCCCTATCACCCACAGACTAATGGCCAAGCTGAGTTGGCAAATAGGGAGATCAAGAATATTTTAGAGAAAACAGTCAATCCAAACCGTAAAGATTGGTCCCTACGACTAGTTGATGCTTTGTGGGCATATCGCACTGCTTATAAGGCCTCTTTAGGAATGTCTCCTTATAGGCTAGTTTATGGAAAGCCTTGTCATCTCCCTGTTGAGATTGAGCACCGTGCATATTGGGCTATTCGGCAATTCAATGACAATGAAAACGAGGTTGGCAAAAATAGAAAGCTTCAATTGGATGAATTAGAGGAGTTGAGAAATGATGCATTTGAAAATGCAAAAATTTCAAAACATAAGATGAAAACTTTGCATGATAAACATATTCTTAGAAAATCCTTTCATGTTGGTCAAAAGGTTCTCTTGTATAATTCACGATTACATCTCTTTCCTGGGAAGTTGAGGACAAAATGGACTGGTCCATTTGTGATTAAATCCATCTCTGAGCATGGTGCATTTGAGGTAGAAAATCCCAAGAATGGAAATATTTTCAAAGTAAATGGTCATCGATTGAAACCTTATCTTGAAAATGTTGTGGCTGAAGTTGAGACATTGGATCTTCAAGATCCAATACCATTGTAGTATTAGAAGTAATGAGTTTTTATTTTTATTTTATTTTTATTTTTATTTTTCATTTTTATTATTTTTTCTTCTTTCTTCCATCTCTTATATTTTCGTGTTCATGCATTCGGGACAATGCATTATTTTAAGTTGGGGGGTGTGAGGTTCTTTATTTTCAAAAAAAAAAAAAAAAAAAAAACATCAATGTTTTCTTTTAGTTGTGATATGCAGGTTAAAAAAAAATCAAGCAAGAAGTCAGCTCATGCCCAATTCAATCAGACATTCATCCTTGAAAACAGAAGGGGAGTAACAATTTTCTAATCTTTATACTTTTCTTCTCTTTCTCTTTTACATTGAGGATAATGTAAAACTTAATTTTAGATATTTCATTATGTTGAATGCTTGAGATAACCATGCTTGTTAAAAAAAAAAAAAACTTGCATTCGTATGTGAATGAGACTTGTTTAGGATCATCATTACATTTTTGGATTCATTATTATGTTGAACATTGCATACTTTAATTTGGGATAGATAATATCTTATAAAGCAAGATATAGCATACTTTTTTTTTAAGATTACTGAAATATATCTTTCCTTGTAAAAGTTGTGTGAGTTGTGTGATTATGCATGAAAGATGAGTATGATGCTTTACTTGTGATTATCCCTTTTGATCCAGTCCTAAACAAGGTTTAAGTAAATAGAGTAATAATTATTATATGAATAAATAAATAAATGTGTACAAAGTTCTATCTACTCCAATGTTTTGAGTTGCTCAGTAACTAGGGGTATTCATCACAAATGTTTATCTTTACGTCAAACGGCAGCTTAAAATATGAGTATGCAAAGCACTTTAAGTTTGTGACTTTGTGAGTAACCGGGTGCATTCATCACAAATGTTTGTATTCGCGTCAAAAGGGAAGTGACTACTTAAAGACAAAAAATAAATCATATCTTCAAAAAAAAAAAAAAAGAAAGAAAAAAGAAAGAAAGAAAATATATAGATATTTCTCTAGTTTGCTACCTTGTTTGTGTTGGTGAGAATGGAAGATTACAAGTTGAGTTTTTGTATGAATCAATTATGTTGGTTGCACGATAAATATGACTGAATTTGGAAATTTTGTATGGATGTTTGATTTAGAGAATGTGAGTATGCTTATTTTTCTTTATTTGCTATTGTGTACACTAAGTTAAAGATACCAATGTTTGCATGATAGGTCCTTCAAGTATGATGAATCGAGTCTAATTATGGTTGTTATTATTATTATTTTTATTTTAAAGGTTTTATGTTTTGTTTTGCTTGAGGACTAGCAAAATCTAAGTTGGGGGGTGTGATTGTGCATCAAAAGTGTCATTAAGTCTCTTGTTCTACATATGTATTTATTGTTTTTATTTGGTTGTTTTTATAATAATTGATGTGTTTTTTAGTAATGAAGTTTGTTTTAATGTTTCGATAGGTTTTTGGAGCTTAAATGAATTAATTCAGAAAATTCAACGTCGGAATTCAGAACAAAGAATTGAAGAGATATTTAGTTGAAGATTGAAGCAAATCTTGGTTCAAATAAGTGCTCCAAATTTGTCCCAAAAATCAATTCTATTCCAATTCTAGAAAAGAATATCATATGATTTATTTCAAGCCCAAACTTGCTTTATGTTGTGTGCAAACTTCAACCATTAAACACTCAAGGTTTCAATGTCAATCTTAGCCCAAATAATAAGTACATTTGTATACTTATTTGATGCTCAAATTCAGCCCAAAAATCAGCCCCAAATCAGCCCTAAATCAACCCCAAATCAACCTTCAAATCAACCCAAACACAATCCATGATCTTACATGTCCACACAACAAATAACAATTGATTTATTTTGGGTAATCCATTGATCCAAGAAGGCAAGCACATGGATGGAAAGCTGGAGGGGATATTTTAACATTATTTTGGGTCAAAAAGAAGAAGGAGACACCTCATAAATGAGGAAGAAAAACGTGCACCAAAGTAGTTGTAAAGCTGTCTTGATTTGATTTTTCAGAACACCTTTCGGTGTTTTGCCCATAACTTTTGACTCAGGTGTCCAAATGAGCTGTTCTTTAATGATCTGGAAAGGTGACAGAATTGCCTATAAATATGTCTCTAATAGACTTCTCCAAAAAAAGCTTCTAAGAGGGTCGAATTGCTGTCCAAAGTTAGAGTCAGATTTGTGTCCGAATTTTTTCTGAAATTGTATTGTGTTCTTCTTTATAGATTTCGGTTCTTTAGTTTGTAAAACTTATTTTTTCAGTTGGATTCAAGTTCTTTCATGTTTATTGAAGTGTTCTTATATATAATCATGGTTGGCTAAACTCTTTCTTGGATCCAAATCAAGGATAATGGTGATTGAGGTGAGTTCTTTAGGATATGAATGAATCTTAATGTTTATCTTTTTATTTTCTTCATGAATGATTTATTATTGTAAAGAAATTTTAGAAATCATTTAGGTAATGTTATAATCTTGAATTTTTATGCACAAACTTTAGTTTTGGTATAGAGATTGCTTGATTCAATGTCTTACTTAATATGAAAGTACTTGTTCATTCTTAAGCAATAATCAATCTTCATCTTTCTAATCTTCATTGTAATATCTTCCGATCTAATATCACCATCGTTGAGATTAGGTTGAGTTATCTTATATATGTTGAAGAAATCACCAATACATCACCATTAAAATTGATTTGGACCAAGACTTACTTTTCTTGTCATTTAAAATCTATTTACATTTTTTTTTATCTTTGAAAACAAATCCATCAATTATTTTCAACCAAGTTATTGTTAATTTAATTTCTCTTGAGTTTTTTTTTTTTTGTTACTTAGCTTAATTTCCAGATCTAGCTCTCTGTGGATATGACCTCGATCTTACCGAGTTAATTGCTACATCGCACACTCGTGCACTTGCGAGTTAAAACAAGCCGATCATAAAAAGCGGTCAAGCAATACTCTTGCAAAATTAACATCTGCTCTCAGTTTCCAAGAGAAAGGTAAGTTTCCATCTCAACCACAGCAAAATCCCAAGCGGCAATACAATGCAAATGCAAGTAGTTCCGGAAGCCAACACATGGATCAACTCAAATCAGTCACTACTCTACGCAGTGGTAAGGTTATTGAAAAACCCACTCTTGAACCTTATGAGAAAGATGATGAGTCAATCTCTGAGGGTAAGGAAGGGGTTGAATCTGAAAATTGCAAAGAAACGACTGATTCACCGCCAGCACTTCCATTTCCTCATGCCATGACCAAACAAAGGAAAGTCAATCACAATTCTGAAATTTATGAAATTTTCAAACAGGTAAGGATCAATATACCTTTGCTGGATGCAATTAAACAGGTTCCTTCCTATACTAAATTTTTGAAAGATCTCTGCACTGTGAAGAGGAAACTGAATGTGAAAAAGAAAGCCTTTCTAGCCGAACAAGTAAGTGTTATTCTTCAAAACAATAATGCTTTGAAATATAAAGACCCTGGTTGTCCTACAATTTCTTGCTTTATTGGAGAGCATAAAATTGAAAGAGCCTTACTTGATCTTGGTGCTAGTGTGAATTTACTTCCATATTCAGTTTTTCAGAGTCTCAATCTAGGTGAGTTAAAACCAACTTCTATAACTCTTTTACTTGCCGATAGATCTATAAAAGTGCCTAGAGGAATAATTGAAGATGTGTTAGTACAAGTCGATAAATTCATTTATCCTGTGGATTTTATTGTCTTGGACACACAACCTGTTGAAGTATGTAATTCATTTCCTGTTATTTTAGGACGTCCATTTCTTGCAACTTCTAATGCATTGATTAATTGTAGGAATGGACTGATGAAGCTATCATTTGGAAACATGACATTGGAGATGAATATTTTCAACATTTGCAAGCAACCTGGAGATGATAATGATTTACAAGAAGTAGATCATATTGATGAATTAGTTTATGATCAACTTGAATCTACTTTAAGTAAAAATGAATTGGATGAAACTGAAGATTTGCAAATGATTTATTCTGAGGAAGAAATCAGGGATGAAACAAGCACCAAAAATGTTGATGCGAATCTTTTGTCAACAGTGACAACAGATTCGACATCTGACATCACACCAATGGATGATTACTTTCCTAACGAATCCTTACTTTCTCTTAGTCCAATGCCTTGGTATAATAAAAATATCAATTTTCTTTCTTTAGGAGATTTGCAAGCTGATTGGAGTACCCAAGACAAAGAAAAGTTTTTGAACGAAGTGAAGAATTTTTATTGTGATGACCCTACCTTATTCAAATATTGTCCTGATCAAATATTTCAAAGATTCATTCCCGATAATGAGGTTAGTAGTATCATTAAACTTTGTCATTCTGAAGCATGTGGAAGCTATTTCTCGTCAAAAAAGACAATTGCAAAAATCTTTCAAAATGGATTTTATTGGCCCACCATGTTCAAAGACACGCATGCATTCTGCAAAACTTGTGAAAAATGTCAAAAGATTGACACTGGTCAAAACGTTTTGTTTTATGATTCTCAACTCTATGCATTCCCTAAAGAGCTAAGATTAAGATGGAACAATCCTTTGATTTGTACACACAGAATTTATTTAGAGGAATATGCTAAACCCTCTAGAGAAATGCAACGAAGGCTAAATCCTAATATGAAAGAAGTAGTGAAAAATGAAGTCATTAAGCTTCTAGATAATGAAATCATTTATCCTATTTCTGACAGCAAATCGGTAAGTCCTACCCAAGTTGTACCTAAGAAGTCTGGAGTCACTGTGATAACAAATGAGAACAATGAGTTAATTCCCACTAGAACTGTTACTGGTTGGCGCATGTGCATTGACTATAGGAAACTTAATTCAATGACTAGAAAAGATCATTTTCCTTTACCTTTCATGGATCAAATCCTAGAAAGAGTTGCAGGTCATGAATTTTATTGTTTCCTAGATGGCTATTCGGGTTACAACCAAATTGAAATTGCATTGGAAGATCAAGAAAAGACTACTTTCACATGTCCATTTGGTACTTTTGCATATCGAAGGATGCCTTTTGGATTATGTAATGCACCAGCCACATTTCAAAGATGCATGCTTAGTATATTTAGCGATATGGTTGAACATTTTCTTGAGATTTTCATGGATGATTTTTCTATTTTTGGCGATTCATTTGATGATTGTTTGACTAATTTAGGAAAGGTTTTAACCAGGTGTGAAGAGAAGAATCTTGTGCTGAATTGGGAAAAATGTCATTTTATGGTAACAAACGGCATTGTACTTGGTCACATTGTTTCATCAAAAGGAATTGAGGTTGACAAATCTAAAATCGAGTTAATTGCAAACTTGCCAACACCAAAATCTATTAAAGATGTTAGATCATTCTTGGGACATGCTGGTTTTTCTAGAAGGTTCATCAAAGATTTTAGTGTAATATCTAAGCCTTTAAGTAACCTTCTAACAAAGGATACTATTTTTGAATGGACTGAACATTGTGAAGAAGCCTTTGTTAAACTTAAAAATTTGCTTACTTGTGCTCCTATCATTCAACCTCCCGATTGGTCATTACCTTTTGAAATAATGTGTGATGCTAGTGATTATGCTGTAGGTGCTGTTTTGGGACAAAGAAAAGATAAGAAACCTTATGTAATTTACTATGCAAGTAAAACTTTAAATAGTGCTCAAATGAATTATACCACCACTGAAAAAGAATTACTTGCAGTAGTATTTGCATGTGAGAAATTTAGATCTTATCTTGTTGGCTCACCTGTTGTTTTTAGTGATCATGCAGCATTGAAATATCTTCTTTCTAAGAAAGATTCTAAGGCTAGATTGGTGCGGTGGATTTTGTTACTTCAAGAATTTGATATCACAATCAAAGATAAGAAAGGCAGCGAAAATGTTGTCGCAGATCACTTGTCAAGATTGACAACAGATTCGAAAACTGACATCACACCAATCGATGACTACTTTCCTGATGAATCTTTACTTTCTGTCTCTACAATGCCTTGGTTTGCTAATATTGTCAATTTTCTTGTTTCAGGACAATTGCCAGCTCATTGGAATACCCAAGATAAAAGAAAGTTTTTGAACGAAGTGAAGAACTTTTATTGGGATGATCCTTATTTATTCAAATATTGTCCTGATCAAATATTTCGAAGATGCATTCCTGACAATGAGGTAAGTAGTGTCATTAAATTTTGTCATTCTGAGGCATGTGGGGGCCATTTCTCATCAAGAAAGACAACTGCAAAAATCTGACAAAGTGGATTTTACTGGCCCACCATGTTTAAAGACTCACATGCATTCTGCAAGTCTTGTGAAAATTGTCAAAAGTTGGGATCTATTTCAAAACGTCACATGATGCCTTTAAACCCTATTATTGTCATTGAGATCTTTTACTGTTGGGGTATAGATTTCATGGGCCCATTCCCTCCATCATTTGGTTTCTTATACATATTAGTCGCAGTAGATTATGTTTCAAAATGGATAGAGGCAATTCCAAGTCGAAACAATGATCACAAAACAGTGATAAAGTTTTTGAAAGAAAATATTTTGAGTCGATTTGGAGTCCCTCGAGCCATAATAAGTGATGGTGGAACACATTTCTGCAACAAGCCATTTGAGTCTTTAATGAAGAAATATGGAATCACACACAAAGTTGCCACCCCTTATCACCCTCAAACAAGTGGACAAGTAGAGCTTGCTAATAGGGAGATCAAACTTATTTTGGAGAAAACAGTGAACCCTAATAGGAAAGACTGGTCTTCAAGACTTAATGATGCACTTTGGGCTTATCGAACTGCTTATAAAACATCATTAGGTATGTCACCTTATAGACTAGTCTATGGAAAACCTTGTCACTTGCCTGTGGAACTTGAACATAAAGCTTATTGGGCTATTAAAACTTTCAATTCAAATCTGGATGATGCTAGTCAACTGCGAAAATTACAAATAAATAAGCTTGAGGAAATAAGAAATGATGCATATGAAAATTCAAGAATTCATAAAGCAAGAATAAAAGAATTTCATGACAAGAAAATACAGAGAAAAACCTTCAATGTTGGTCAAAAAGTCTTGCTTTATAATTCTCAACTGCATTTATTTCCTAAAAAATTAAGATCAAGATGGAGTGGTCCTTTTATTGTGAAACATGTGTATCCATATGGGGCCTATGACATCGAGAATCCAAAGAATGACAATGTTTTCAAGGTAAATGGACATCGTTTGAAAGTTTACTTTGACAATTTTTCAGTTGAACATAACTCTATTGAATTGGGTGATCCTGTATATAAAGATTGATTTTATTTTATTTTATTTTATTTTTGTTGATTTTATTTTATTTTATTTTATTTTTGTTTCTTTTTGAGTGATTTTTGCAAGTTTCTTTCACCCCGGTCAAATGGCGGATAACGGTACTCCATGACTTAAGTCGGTTCTTTCAGTTTCCCACAATTACTGATATCTGTGTATATATCTATGCAATTCTTTGAATCTCTCTTCCAATTCTCATTTGAAAATGGACACTAATCTTGAAAAATTGAAAAAGTATTTTCCCGCTCTGCCTCAGAATGCGATTACAAAAATTTACCGTGCTAGATGTGCAAGATTGAGATTGTTAATGAATCATGGAATTCCTGAAGATATTCGCTGGTTGATTGAAGCAAAGGTCCGATTATCAGGTGAGTCCTCTAACTTCTTCATTTCACACATGCCTGGAACAGGTAAAAGCACTTTTGCAAAGAAGCGTCGTGCAAAACGACTGGATGTCTGTCATCGTTGTGCTAGATGGACTTGTAATACACAATGTCGTTCTTTAGGAATGGTATCTATAAACCGTGAAGATAAAATACAATTCATTAAGGATGGCCTGAGTAAGGAGTCTTTAGATAATCTTCTATTGACTCTTGAGACGCATCCTAGTGGAGATGTGCATCGTGCAATTCATGATTTATGGCCACTATTTCATAAAGAACATGATCGACTTAGTCTTGGGAATCTGACTAAAAAAGACCCTGTTTGCCAGTTTTTAAGAAAACTGGATGGGAAGCCTATGCCCGACCCATAGAGGGCGTTTAAGCCGTTCTTGGACGTAAAACCAAGGGAAGATATGAGCCACAATCACAACTACCTGTACATACACATGCTTTTTTCAAAAGTAAATAAGTAAATAAATAAAAAGAGAGAGAAAGTATGTGAGACTCCAGCTGGCCTACATATAGATGTTATGATTGCCTTTCTCATTTCTCATCTATAAAACCCTCTTTTCCTTCCTTTCATTTCTACTCAACCCATACATTCAACAAATACAGAAGTGTGTAGAAATGGCAAGTTCCTCAAGTCATCAAATAAGAAATATTTGTGTTTTCGGTGGATCTAGTCCTGGGAAAGAAAAGGAGTTTTTTAGAATCAGCAAATCATCTTGGTCAGGTGCTAGCTGAGAGAAAGATTCATTTAGTGTATGGAGGAGGCAGTCTTGGGTTAATGGGAGGTATGTCAATAGCTGCATTTTTAATGTTTGATACTAACATGTTTTGTATTTGTTATCTTGTTCACTCTTTAATACTTTACTTGTTAAATGACTAATCTTGATTTATGTTGTATAACACTTGATACAACAAATACTTGGCACTTTCATAGCCTATACTATATGGTATAACCGACACTTGAGCTATGAAAGGAATTTGATTTGTTGTTAACATAAGTTATAATCATGAATGTTTGACGAGATTTACAAGTATTAGCATTAATCGAATAAGATAACAAATGTAATCATGTTAACAATCTATAATCTGATTGGAACCTCCTTTGTGTGTGGTTTCCAATTGAATAATAAGAGTTTATACTATACTTGTTTGACATATCATTTATTATTATCATTGTTTAATCGTTACATTAATATTCCATCTCAAAGTTCTCATCTTCTTCTTCTTCTTCTCTTTTTTTTTCTTTATTATTATTATTATTATTATTATTATTATTATTATTATTATTATTATTATTATTATTATTATTGTTACTACTACTACTACTACTACTACTACTACAACAACAACAACTAATACTACTACTACTACAACTAATACTACTACTACTACTACTACTACTATTATTATTATTATTACTACTACTATTATTATTGTTTTTGTTGTTGTATTATTATTATTTATAATTTGTACAATTAACCTCCTTGTGGTTCAACTCTAGTCTTGCCGAGTTATTTATTACTTTGACACTCTTGCACTTGGAAGAAGATATCAATTTTTTAGTCTTGTCACTCGCATCACTAGCGTACTTGAGGAAGTGCCTATAAATGCCTTTGGTGAAGGCCTTTTCAATCAACCTATCACTTTTTTTTCAAACTCAAGCAACAACTCAGCTTGAAGAGAGGATGGTGAGCAAGGTCAAGATCCCTAATATAATGTAGCATTTATGCAGTAGACAGTATCGACACCAAACCTTGCAGTTGTAAATGCATTCACTAATGAATAAGGGCTATCAAGGGAGTAGATTTGTATGATCCATTATAAGCCTTAAAAATATATCTAGTCCTGAACATGATTGTACCAGAAAATTTCTGTATTCTCGAGTTTATCATATACACTATAACCCAATGCTCTATTACTCTTCTCAAATCTTATTGCAGCAAAATGACAAAAATACTACATGATAAAAAACTACTAATGCACTTCTTTTAGGATAATTTGAATAGGCATCATTAAACAGGTATATGAAACTAGATAACATGAAGATTCGAAGATGGAAAGATCAAAGCAAAAGATGAAATTTTACCACAATCTGTTCACACCATTGATGATCTCCTTATAAAGGCTTTTATAAAGAAGCTAGTTGGATGAGAAGCATACCAAAATTGGAAGATAAAGTTTGCTCCTATTATGTTCAAAAATTAATTGCTTTTGTTTAATCATGTTTGCAAAAGTGTTTTGATTTACCTTTATTTTTTATTATCTTGTTTTGATATGTTGCTCTAACTTGTTTTAGTCCTGATAGTAATTTGGCTCATAATACCACAAGACTTTCTATGTCAAATGAGCCTTTTTTATTTTAAAAAGATCATGCATTTTCTTGTTTTCATGATATGTCTTTATATTTTTTTTTATTTCATGCTAATGACGTGCTTACATAAGCACACTTTACACTTTCAGAAATCCTCAAAGTACCATTAATTCACAAACCTATGGTACTAAACATAATTGGCCAAACTTTGATAACACCATTTAAATAGGTAATGAAGATGGGTAAAAAGAGGACATGAAAGAGTTTACTAGGTAGAAAAGTCAGAGAACACCTAGAAACTTGCTAGTTAAGAGCTTAAAATTATAAATTTAGGAACTTAATAAAAAAAATTTAAATATTAGCACTTTTATTACAACCGAGGAAAGAGATAGGCTAATCTCTCTCCTAAATTAGTATGCAGATTTTTTTTTCTTGGACTTATACGAATATGCCTAATTTAGCCACTAACGTAATGGTATATAGGATTTCTTTAGTAAAAGATAGTAAGCTAGTTAAACAGAAAACTAGACAAATACGCTCAAATATGTTGCTTACAATAAAGGCAAAGATACAGAAATAATGGTGTCGCATGTCAAAAAAAAATCGGTGCGGCGTCCGTTCTAGCAATTTTTTTCTCTGTTATATTTGATTTGATCTTGTTGGATTCATTAGGAGTCGTCACCTAGTATTTAATTGAGGGTTACTAGGAAACCCGGTTATACTGGTCTTGTCAGAGGTTCGTATGTACGGGGCTAGTTGTGATTAGGGAAGGTATTAGCACCCCTAACACACCCTACCTGAGGTAAGCTGCTTCGTGGACTTGATATGTTAAAAAAGTTTTAAAAATTTTATCTTTTCATCGGATTTTAGAAATACAACTTCCGTACAAGTTTGTATTTCTACATCGTGATCTAATCAAAATATTAAATCCTTCTTTATTTTCTGCAATTTTATCATAAATAAAAATAAATATTCATAAGACAAATATAAATGTTCACCTGTATTTTTCTTTTCTTTTCTTTTTATTTTTTTTTTATTTTTTATATTTATAAAATACAAATAAAAATTTAAACTAAACAAATATTACATTAAACACTTTACAAATTACAGAATAACCCAAAAATTCCATAATAGTGCTAGGAAGTCCTTTTGGGCAGTGTGAACAGTGCTCGTGAACAGTGGCGGCGCGTTTGCTCCATGCACCGCTGCTATCGAAGGTGGCAGAACCGGTAAATCGGGGCCGTCTTCTTCTTCTCTGTCTTCCTGCTTCAGCGGTGGCTGTTGTGATTTGGATTTTCAAATTGGAAGCCATGACAGATTTTGGGCAAAACTTCCAATAACAACTACTTACCAACCATTCAAACAATAACAAATCTCTACAGTACAATGGTAAACACACATTGTATGCAACATATATCCAAATATCAGCTCAAGTTAACGGTTGGATCTCCCTGGATCTAGTTAGACCAAAACGGACCTGAGATTAGCAAGTCACTATTGAACACGCATAACACTTTTTGGATGGGTTTCATCTCATCTCATCTCCACCGTTCAGAATGTGCAATACAACCATACGCATCACATATCCAAAACTCAGATTGATCCAATGGTAAACAAGGGTAAAATAGGTCGGCGACTCTAACTATTCCAAAAGTGATTTGTCCAGAAATATTCAAATAGTAATATTTCTCTCGTGGATTCAAATATGAATGATCCCTCTGGTCAGGATGTAGGAAATATAGGAGTGCACAACATACCTAAATTTCGCGTTGATCCAACAGTAGAAGAGTGAAAAATCATCCGGCGATGCTGACAGGTCTAAGGGGGTGAGGGAGGAGCTGTGTGCAGGTTTTTGTTTCTTTGTAGGGAAGATGGAGATTTTCGAGCAATAGCTCTTTTGGGCCAAGGGAGAGGAGTGCGGTGGCCCGAGATGGGGCTAGAAATCAATATGTCCGCGCAGAGGAAGAAGAAACAAAAATCAGGTCATAAGGAGGGAGGCAGCGGCTCCTCTAGTGAGGGAGAAAAAAAAATGTTAGGGTTTTTTGTGGTTTAGGTTTTCTCTTCTTCTTTTTTCATCAAAATTGCCCCCCCCCCTTTTGCTTAAATTATAGGCTGCTATTTATAGGCAATGTATTTTTCGGGTCTCAAAATTAGTCCCTCAATTTTTGTGTTTAGCCCCCAATTTCAATCAATTCACTTAGTAAAAATTAAATTTGGTCTCTTAAAATTTTAATCTTTTCAATTAAGTCCAAATTAAGCTCCCGAACTTAATTTTTCACCAATTAAACCCTCAAATTAATTTGACCCGCTTAAAGTATAATTAAGTCTTTGCACTTAATTAAATCCTTCAATTGGACCTAAATTAATTCTTGAACATAATTAAAATTCAAATTGGCCCATGATTAAATCAAATTGGCCCATTAAAAATTTAATTATATCATTGGACTTAATTTTTATGCAAATTCATTCAATACTCATTTAATTTGACCTTTGAATTTGCATTTTTCTATTTTTAGGCATAATATGGTACAATTAGGCCTTGAAATTCCTTCCAAAAGTGCAGCTTTATTTTTTTCTATTTTTGCAGTCTTTCTAGATCAGCTTTCTCCATATTGCCACTTTTTATTTTATTTTTTTTATTTTTATTTTAAAAACAAGTGGATTTTAGGGAATAACCTAGAATTGGGTTATGACAAATGGGTTATAAGATTTCTAGATAAGGTCCACTACTTTTAATAGGTGGCTATGTGGTTATAGTTTCCCAAAAAATATAGCAAGATCAGGGTATGTGTGGATTATAGAGACTTGAACAAAACAAGCTCAAATGATAAGTTTTCTCTGCCTCATATAGATGTCTTAATTGATAATGTTGCAAAAAAGTGTCATATATTTGTTCATAAACAAGTTCTCATGTTATAATTAAATTAAAATGTTAGAAGAAGATAGAGAAAACTACCTTTATCACATCATAAGAAACTTTATGCTATAAAGTGATGTCATTCGAATTAAAGAATATTGGTGTCACATATCAAATAGCAATGGTCACTGATTAGTACTTAAAAGTTTTTATCAAGGTTTTATTTCATCATTTTGCACTTAAAATATCAATAACTCCTTAACCAGAGCATATTTTATAATAATATGTCTAATACTATAAGATATCTTTAATTTATAGTAAATGCTCATCTTAAACGCAAGCCTATCACATAAATGAAAGGATTGGTTGATGAGCTTAACTACAAAAATTAAAACGACAAAGAGAGGACTAAGCTAAGAAAAGAGATGTTGGTTCAGTCCAAACTAGAACACTATTTGGTTATTGAATCAAAACTGGAGTTGTAGAACTTGAATTTAGGTCTAGTTTATATAGATAGAAAGCTAAGATATAAGCCTAAAATATTAATGAGAGTTCAAGATTCAAAAAGGTCATTTTTAAGTTCAAATTGTAGCAACAATAGAGAAGTTAGAATCTGTCATGCAAGCTAAACATTAATCAATGTTCAGCTCATATCTTGAGTTCTAGAAGTCTAAATGTATCAATTTTTTTTATTGGAAAACTGAGATAATTTTTTAGAACTTTTATGAAGACTATTGACATGACTAAAAGATTGATGTCTTCTCCCAAGTGCAGGAGTGTCGAAGTAATAAATAACCCGGCAAGACCGGGGTCGAACCACAGGGAGGTTAATTGTACAAATTATAAACAACAATTATAAAACAACAACAATAGTAATAATAATAATAATAATAATAATAATAATAATAAAGAAAGAGAAGAAGAAGAAGATGATGATGATGAGAACTTAGAGATGAAATATTAATGTAAGGATTAAGCAATAATAATAACAAATGTCAAGGTTAGAGGTTCCACTAATGGTATATCAAACAAGTATAGTATAAACTCTTATTATTGAATTGGAAACCACACACAAAGGAGGTTCCAATCAAATTATATATTGTTAACATGATTACATTAGTCATCTTATTCAATTAATGCTAATACTTGTAAATCTCGTCAAGCATTCATGATTATAACTTATGTTAACAACAAATCAAGTTCCTTTCATAGCTCAGGTGTCAGTTATACCATACATTATGGGCTATGAAAGTGCCAAGCATTTGTTGTACCAAGTGTTATACAACATAAATCAAGATTAGTCATTTAACAAGCAAAGTATTAAAGAGTGAACAAGATAACAAATATAAAACATGTTAGTATCAAACATTAAAATCCATATTAAGTTTACATTATACTTATTCTTACACCATTAGTGTAACCTTTTCACCTTGACATAACTAACTTAGCTAGACATAATGAAAGAAAGAAAAATAGATAAACAAAATAAGAACATAAAAGTTAACTAAATAAAAGAAAGGAAATGAAAGGCATAAACTTAATATTAATGAAAGCAAAGCATAAACATTACAAAAAATAGAAAGGGAGAAAGGAAGAGCATGATCTTGATCTGGAAACCAAGATGCCTAAATGCATGGCAAATGCCTCCATTTATAGGCCAAAATTGGGAACTATTGATTTGATGACTAATTGATAAGTGGGTGGCCAACTTTTGACTTGGTGACAATCCTTATCTTCTCTTGTATGCCCAAAACGTCATTGATAACGTCAAAACTGGAGCCAGGTGCAAACATGAAAGTTGTAGTCAATTGTCTCAGCTTTCTTGTGTAAAAAATTCAGCTCATTTGGACTTCTAGAACTCCAGATATGTCCAAAATACTGAACAGTGCTCGGGCTGGAAGACAGATTCGGGCTTCTTTATTGTTGCTACAATTTGGACTTGATAATGGCCTTTTTAGATCTTGGGCTCCATATGAAAGTTGTAGGCCTATGTCTTACCTTTCCATCCATATAAATTAGACCTAAATCTGAGATCTGTAGCTCCAGATATGGCCCAATTACCGAACAGTGTTCCGGTTTGGATTGCACCGACATCTCTTCTCTACGTTTGACCATCTCTTTATCCATGCAATTTAAGTTCTTCAAGTCATCAATCAATCCTTTCATTTATGTGATAGACCTGCATTAAAAATAGACATTTAAAACAAATTATAGGTATCTTATATTATTAGATACATTATTATAAAACATATTTTAGTTAAGGAGTTATTGATACTTCAAGTGCAAAATGATGATATAAAACCATGATAAAAATGCACTTTTAAGTACTAATCACACCCCTCAACCAGCTTATTGCTAGTCCCTAGTAATTAAAGCGTTAAAACAATTTGCAAATTTCACAAAGCAAGGTATTCATCATTTAACTTCCATTAATCTATCCAGATAAACAAACTCTCATTAAATTTATATATCTGCTCAATACCACTTAACAAGATATTAATAAACCTTTCTTTTGTGCTCAATGTATCAACACATAATTATGGGGCTTTTCTTGGAAGAAAACAAAATTTTTGTTCTAATGTTTAAGGTTAACTTCCTTGGGTTGGGATTACTATTTTTGTCTTTCTTTTTTTTTTAACTCTATATACATATACTTTAAAAACATCATGCATCTTTAACCCATGTAACGAGCTTTCAGCTAATGACTCCTAGACCAGTTGGTCTTAGGGCATTAGGTGTTAAGACACCCCTACGAGCTTAGTAACTCGGGTCGCAGATACTGATATGTAGATAGTGCAATGTTTGATTCCCTTAAGCTCTTCTCCTCAACCCATGTAACAAGCGTTGGGCCAATAGCTCCCAAGTCAGTTGACTTTAGGGTATTAGGTGTTAAAACACCCCTTCGGGCTTAATTGCTTAGGTTAGGGAGGCTACGAAATCAAACTTATCTACATTTTTATTATCATCATTTTTTTTTCTTTTTTTCTTTTTTTTCTTTCTTTTTTTTTTCATGTTTTTTTTTTTTTAATTATATACAATCCCTTTCCCTTAGTTGTTACCTGTAACAAAAGAACATAAATAATGTAATAATCCAATATGCAACCCACAATCATATGTTAAAGTGTGTGTGTGTAAATTAAGGTTTAAAAATACATGTTAAATAAGTATATGAGCAGAATTAAGTGGTAACAATACGAGAGTTTGTAAACCTGAATATTTCAGGAAGTATTATAATAGACCTTGTTAAGAATGGTTACTAAGATGCGTCTCAAGAGTCACTTTAACAAAAGAACTCCTTTACTCTGCCATCCTAGTAACAACAATTATGCACATGCTTTATGAAATGAAAAACAATTTTTTTTTTATCAACTACTACCCTCTCCCCCCAACCAAAACGAGACATTGTCCCCAATGTTCTAAGGTAGAAAGAAAGAGTATAGAAGATATCACCTGAAATAACGAACACTGACAAAACCTGAAACACACTGAAACAAAAATAAGAAATAACAAAACATAATAAAACCAAAAGACACAAAAATTCACAAATGAAGGCTCAAATCCAATCTAAGCTTTTTACGGCTTTCCTTAGATGACCAATTTATGCGACTCATGGAAGGATCAATCACAGGAATGAAAGATTGTAGTTGGTCAATCAATTATTCAGCAGTAGAAGCAGAGATTATGATTTGTCGTGCAGAAGATGTTAGAAATTCCTGTTCCACAGCATGATCAAGAAAAGACAACAACTTATCATAATAACCATTAACATTTAACAAACCTATGGGTTTATGGTGAATATGCAATTGAGCCCAAGAGGAAATATGAAAGATCTCTTCCAATGTGCCTAGACCACCTGGTAAAGCAATGAAAGCATCAGCATGGTTAAACATTGCATTCATTCGAGCCGACATTGTGGAGACCTGAAGTTCCTCTCCAATTGTTTTTCCAATGATGTCCCCTTGTGCCAAAGCTTCAGGGACGACCCCCAAAACTTGACTACCTCCTAAAAATGCAGCTATTGACACACCTCCCATTAACCCAAGACTGCCTCCCCCATACACTAAATGAATCTTTCTCTCAGCTAGCACCTGACCAAGATGATTTGCTGATTCTAAAAACTCTTTTTCTTTCCCAGGACTAGATCCACCGAAAACACAAATATTTCTTATTTGATGACTTGAGGAACTTGCCATTTCTACACACTTCTGTATTTGTTGAATGTATGGGTTGAGTAGAAATGAAAGGAAGGAAAATAGGGTTTTATAGATGAGAAAGTAGAAAGGCAATCATAACATCTATATGTAGGCCAGCTAGAGTCTCACACACTCTCTCTCTCTTTTTATTTATTTACTTTTGAAAAAAAAAATGTGTATGTACAGGTAGTTGTGATTGTGGCGCACATCTTCCCTTGGTTTTACGTCCAAGAACGGCTTAAACGCCCTCTATGGGTCGGGGATAGGCTTCCCATCCAGTTTTCTTAAAAACTGGCAAACAGGGTCTTTTTTTAGTCAGATTCCCAAGACTAAGTCGATCATGTTCTTTATGAAATAGTGGCCATAAATCATGAATTTCACGATGCACATCTCCACTAGGATGCGTCTCAAGAGTCAATAGAAGATTATCTAAAGACTCCTTACTCAGGCCATCCTTAATAAATTGTATTTTATCTTCACGGTTTATAGATACCATTCCTAAAGAACGACATTGTGTATTACAAGTCCATCTAGCACATCGATGACAGACATCCAGTCGTTTTGCACGACGCTTCTTTGCAAAAGTGCTTTTACCTGTTCCAGGCATGTGTGAAATGAAGAAGTTAGAGGACTCACCTGATAATCGGACCTTCGCTTCAATCAACCAACGAATATCTTCAGGAATTCCATGATTCATTAATAATCTCAATCTTGCACACCTAGCACGGTAAATTTTTGTAATCGCATTCTGAGGCAGAGCGGGAAAATACTTTTTCAATTTTTCAAGATTAGTGTCCATTTTCAAATGAGAATTGGAAGAGAGATTCAAAGAATTGCACAGATATATACACAGATATCAGTAATTGTGGGAAACTGAAAGAACCGACTTAAGTCACGGAGTACCGTTATCCGCCATTTGACCGGGTGAGAGAAACTAGCAAAAATCGTTCAAAAAGAAACATAAAAAAGAAAATGTGAGAAAAACAAAATAATCAACCTTTATCTACAAGATCATTCAAACCAGCTGATTCATTTTCACTAGGAAAATTATCAAAGTAAGCTTTCAAACGATGTCCATTTTCCTTAAAATCATTGCCATTCATTGAATTCTCAATATCACAAGCCCCATAAGGATTGCTCCATCTTGGTCTTAGCTCTCTAGGAAATGCATAGATTTGAGAATTATAAAACAAAACTTTTTGACTAGTATCAATCTTTTGACAATTTTCACAAGTTTTGCAGAATGCATGCGTGTCCTTGAACATGGTGGGCCAATAAAATCCATTTTGAAAGATTTTTACAACTGTCTTTTTTGAAGAAAAATAACTCCCACATGCTTCAGAATGACAAAGTTTAATGACACTACTTACCTCATTGTCGGGAATGAATCTTTGAAATATTTGATCAGGACAATATTTGAATAAGTTAGGGTCATCACAATAAAAGCTCTTCACTTCGTTCAAAAACTTTTCTTTGTCTTGAGTACTCCAATCAACTGGCAAATCTCCTAAAGCAAGAAAATTGATATTTTTATCATACCAAGGCATTGGACTAAGAGAAAGTAAGGATTCGTTAGGAAAGTAATCATCGATTGGTGTGATGTCAGATGTCGAATCTGTTGTCACTGTTGACAAAAGATTCACATCAACATTTTCGGTGCTTGTTTCATCCGCGATTTCTTCCTCAGAATAAATCATTTGCAAATCTTCAGTTTCATCCAATTCATTTTTACTTAAAGTAGATTCAAGTTGATCATAAACTAATTCGTCAATATGATCTACTTCTTGTAAATCATTATCATCTCCAGGTTGCTTGCAAATGTTGAAAATATTCATCTCCAATGTCATGTTTCCAAATGATAGCTTCATCAGTCCATTCCTACAATTAATCAATGCATTAGAAGTTGCAAGAAGGCAATTCTAGTGCATTGATCAAGATCATGCTCTTCCTTTCTCTCTTTGTATTTTTTATGCTTTGTTTTCATTAATATCAAGTTTATGCCTTTCATTTCCTTTCCTTTACTTAGTTAGCTTTTATGTTCTTATTTTGTTTATCTATTTTGCTTTCTTTCATTATGTCTAGCTAAGTTAATTATGTCAAGGTGAAAAGGTTACACTAATGGTGTAAGAATAAGTATAATGTAAACTTAATATGGACTTTAATGTTTGATACTAACATGTTTTATATTTGTTATCTTGTTCACTCTTTAATACTTTGCTTGTTAAATGACTAATCTTGATTTATGTTGTATAACACTTGGTACAACAAATGCTTGGCACTTTCATAGCCCATAATGTATGGTATAACCGACACCTAAGCTATGAAAGGAACTTGATTTGTTGTTAACATAAGTTATAATCATGAATGCTTGACGGGATTTACAAGTATTAGCATTAATTGAATAAGATGACTAATGTAATCATGTTAACAATATATAATCTGATTGGAACCTCCTTTGTGTGTGGTTTCCAATTCAATAATAAGAGTTTATACTATACTTGTTTGATATACCATTAGTGGAACCTCTAACCTTGACATTTGTTATTATTATTGCTTAATCCTTACATTAATATTTGATCTCCAAGTTCTCATCATCATCATCTTCTTCTTCTTCTCTTTCTTTATTATTATTATTATTATTATTATTATTATTATTATTATTATTATTATTATTATTATTATTATTATTATTAGTACTACTACTACTACTACTACTACTACTACTATTATTATTATTATTATTATTATTATTATTATTAGTACTACTACTACTACTACTACTAGTATTATTATTATTATTATTATTATTATTATTATTATTATTATTATTATTATTATTATTATTACTACTATTGTTGTTGTTGTTATTGTTGTTTTATAATTGTTGTTTATAATTTGTACAATTAACCTCCCTGTGGTTCGACCCCGGTCTTGCCGGGTTATTTATTACTTCGACACTCCTGCACTTGGGAGAAGACATCAATCTTCTAGTCGTGTCAAGTTTTTGGCGCCGTTGCCGGGGATCGAACCCGGGTCACCCGCGTGACAGGCGGGAATACTTACCACTATACTACAACGACGCCAAAAACTTGACATGACTAAAAGATTGATGTCTTCTCCCAAGTGCAGGAGTGTCGAGGTTAATTGTACAAATTATAAACAACAATTATAAAACAACAATAACAACAACAACAATAGTAATAATAATAATAATAATAATAATAATAAAGAAAGAGAAGAAGAAGAAGATGATGATGATGATAACTTAGAGATGAAATATTAATGTAAGGATTAAGCAATAATAATAACAAATGTCAAGGTTAGAGGTTCCAC
Source organism: Populus pruinosa (assembly GCA_026413675.1). Classification (NCBI taxonomy): domain Eukaryota; kingdom Viridiplantae; phylum Streptophyta; class Magnoliopsida; order Malpighiales; family Salicaceae; genus Populus; species Populus pruinosa. Next base: position 6,574,218 of record CM048606.1, read on the forward strand.
TAATGGTATATCAAATAAGTATAGTATAAACTCTTATTATTGAATTGGAAACCACACACAAAGGAGGTTCCAATCAAATTATATATTGTTAACATGATTACATTAGTCATCTTATTCAATTAATGCTAATACTTGTAAATCTCGTCAAGCATTCATGATTATAACTTATGTTAACAACAAATCAAGTTCCTTTCATAACTCAGGTGTCAGTTATACCATACATTATGGGCTATGAAAGTGTCAAGCATTTGTTGTACCAAGTGTTATACAACATAAATCAAGATTAGTCATTTAACAAGCAAAGTATTAAAGAGTGAACAAGATAACAAATATAAAACATGTTAGTATCAAACATTAAAATCCATATTAAGTTTACATTATACTTATTCTTACACCATTAGTGTAACCTTTTCACCTTGACATAACTAACTTAGCTAGACATAATGAAAGAAAGAAAAATAGATAAACAAAATAAGAACATAAAAGTTAACTAAATAAAAGAAAGGAAATGAAAGGCATAAACTTAATATTAATGAAAGCAAAGCATAAACATTACAAAAAATAGAAAGAGAGAAAGGAAGAGCATGATCTTGATCTGGAAACCAAGATGCCTAAATGCATGGCAAATGCCTCCTTTTATAGGCCAAAATTGGGAACTATTGATTTGATGACTAATTGATAAGTGGGTGGCCAACTTTTGACTTGGTGACAATCCTTATCTTCTCTTGTCTGCCCAAAACGTTATTGATAACGTCAAAACTGGAGCCAGGTGCAAACATGAAAGTTGTAGGCAATTGTCTCAGCTTTCTTGTGTAAAAACTTCAGCTCATTTGGACTTCTAGAACTCCAGATATGTCCAAAATACCGAACAGTGCTCGGGCTGGAAGACAGATTCGGGCTTCTTTATTGTTGCTACAATTTGGACTTGATAATGGCCTTTTTAGATCTTGGGCTCCATATGAAAGTTGTAGGCCTATGTCTTACCTTTCCATCCATATAAATTAGACCTAAATCTGAGATCTGTAGCTCCAGATATGGCCCAATTACCGAACAGTGTTCCGGTTTGGATTGCACCGACATCTCTTCTCTACGTTTGACCATCTCTTTATCCATGCAATTTAAGTTCTTCAAGTCATCAATCAATCCTTTCATTTATGTGATAGACCTGCATTAAAAATAGACATTTACCACAAATTATAGGTATCTTATATTATTAGATACATTATTATAAAACATATTTTAGTTAAGGAGTTATTGATACTTCAAGTGCAAAATGATGATATAAAACCATGATAAAAATGCACTTTTAAGTACTAATCAACTATCTATTTAAATTCTAATGTTAGTCATTTTGTTTAGACAAGATGACTTATTTACGATTCAGGCCTAAACTAAAAGTTGAAGGAGATAAGTGCTAAAAAGAGAAAATTATAGCCTAATCTTATAGTTCAATAGCATGCGCTTATCTCTAAAAATAAAAACAGATGACTTATTTACTCAATTCTAGCAACAAAAACATACTTTTAAGGAACTTAAAGTAAGACTCAAAAGTATGATAGAAGATAAAAAGAAGCAAGACCATAAGGTGGCATAAATGGTGTAGGTAATATTGATATTTGAAAACAAAGAAATATCACAATTATAACAAAGCAACCAAAACATGATAAAAAATCTAAAAAGAGAGGATTATTAGGCTCACTAGCCTACTTGAGTAAGTCGTATAAGTTATACCATAAAAGAAATGGAGATTTAATTGGATACAAACTCAAACAAAAATGTCATTTCACTCTAATGTTTGGTCGATGTTAAAAATGCCATCTATTTTTGCACTGCCAAACTAGAAGGCACCAAATGCTTCTACTGAGTCCCAATTCACAATATATTTTCCATTCATGACCTTGCCACGATAACCACAAGCTTAGATTACTCAAACTATTGACTTCCCCACTTAAAAACCTCAAAGGGTTAAGATGGTTAAAAAACTTGACTTTGAAAAGTTATATGTAATAGAAAAATAGCTTTAAGCGATATAAAGCATAAACTTTTATGACCTAGTGAAGAAAACCAAAATATGTCTTATGCCTAATGTTGTTTAAGGCTCCTGCATTTATTAAGTAATTATAATGTATATTGTAGTAAAATAGCTAAAGAAGTCCATGACAAGAAGCTTTTGATCCATTTCTTTTCATGAGAGCTTAGAAAGCACAACGCAAAGTTGGTACATATATTAGGAAAATACCAAGATTTAGAAATGGAAGGATTTGGTATATGCTTTTATAAAGTAGTTACAGGTATGATATAAATATGGCCTCATACCATTTTATTTTGCAAACACATGGAGAAAAGACAAAAAGAATTCATAAGAGAGTATGTCTAGAGGTAGCATGAAATGGTTGCCCAGTTCATCCTTCTGTAGTGACAAAAGAACTGATCACACTCTTCTTAAATACATTCAAAACACTCTTCTTAAATACATTCAAAGCTCTATACTTTGAATATTAGATCAAAAGTTCAACACATTATTTTATATATATTGTTGTTGAAATTGAGACAATTAAGCGGGCAATAAAGGTAAGAAGAATATTAGATAGTTTTAAAGCTAACCAAAGAAAATAAAGGTTTGATGGCAAAACAAAGGACAACAAAGCGCACCAAGTGAAAACCCACCATTTTCAACATAAAATTCAATGGAATAATCAATGAAGGTTCAATAAAAAAAAAAATCAATGTTAATAATACTAAATCTTTAACCATTCACTTCAACATCATCAAATGCCACATCCATCGTTATTCTAAGCTCATCTTCATAATTCGCTATTTACCAACCAAACAATTTCCATAAAATCAAGCATTTTTTAACCAATTAACATCAAATGATTAGGTTGGTCTACGAAACCAGCCTTATAGCAATACTAAAAAACTAAGAAAACATTATCACATTTTTCACTTTCATTGAAAGTAATATTCAAAAAGATCATTAACATTGGACAAATTTCTCATACACCAAAAAGATCCTTGATACACTTAAATTATTCTATCTTTTTACAACCTAGTTCTTAGTTTTTTATATGTGTTTTATGTCTTACAATACCTTGCGTAACTTATTTTGTGCTTAACAATATTACAGAGACACAAAATGTTAGAAAAAAAAGCTAAATCATGCATTTTTAGCACAAGCTCGAGCAAAATCCTAGAAAAATTGATGTGAATCTCTTGATCACGTGGTCAAGTAACCCCCAACAAAATAGATAACAACTCAAAACGCTAAAAATTAGGTTTGATAGAACATTGATCCAAAGGTAACCCTATATCTAAGAACCAAATGTGTTGGATAAAAACTTAGATCCAGAGATAACCTTGTATAAAAAATCCATAAGTATGTGAATGACATCATTTAGTTAATATTTGATAAGTCAGTGTATGATCTTTATCCCTATAAAGAAAGGTTGTTTTACCATAAACGAACAAAAAAAACTCGCATTTATTCTCCAACTCCTTGAAGAAATTATAGCTAAAAAAAATACAATATAATCTCCTCTAATTAACCCTAATGGACCTCTTTTGGATTGCAAGCTAATGAGCATAAACTAGTAATCAACTAACATAAGTCTAACAATGAAACAAACCTCTAAATAATATATAATGAGCCCGAACAAACCTTAATTTAAAATAATTATTTAACATTAATTAAATAAATAGAATAATAAAAACAAAGTGTTCAAGCCAAAATTGCTCCATATAACCTGAATCTTCATTTTTTACATATTTTTGGCAGATTTTCAGTCCTAACTTTATTTATATTGTTCTCTTGTTTGGATAAATTAATGGGCCTACCATATATGGTTGGAAAGCTTGAGATGTCTAATTTCCTGAACAATATGCATCGTATAACAATTCTACCTATAGCTTAAAATATGTCTCATACACTACATAAAGGTCTAGTCTAAAAAATTTAACAAGATTTGTCTAGTAACTTTGACCCTCTAAAATAATATATTTTCAAACTCCATTTGACCTAAATATTTACCAAAATAGATTTTCATGTGTCTAGTATCTTACTATAAAAAATTACATCTCATTCTATTGTACAATTTGAGAGATATGTTCAATCTCACAAAACTAGTCAGCAAACATTGTTGATTAGTACTTAAAAGTGCATTTTTGTCATGGTTTTATATCATCATTTTGCACTTGAAGTATCAATAACTCCTTAACTAAAGCATGTTTTATAATAATATATCTAACAATATAAAATACCTTTAATTTGTGGTAAATGTCTATTTTTAATGCAGGTCTATCACATAAATGAAAGGATTGATTGATGACTTGAAGAACTTAAATTGCAAGGATAAAGAGATGGTCAAACTTAGAGAAGAGATGTCGGTGCAATCCAAACCGGAACACTGTTCGGTAATTGGGTCATATCTGGAGCTACAGATCTCCGATTTACGTCCAATTTATATGGATGGAAAGGTAAGACATAGGCCTACAACTTTCATATGGAGCCCAAGATCTAAAAAGGCCATTATCAAGTCCAAATTGTAGCAACAACAAAGAAGCCCGAATCTGTCTTCCAGCCCGAGCACTGTTCGGTATTTTGGCCATATCTGGAGTTCTAGAAGTCCAAATGAGCTGAATTGTTTACACAAGAAAGCTGAGACAATTGCCTACAACTTTCGTGTTTGCAACTGGCTCCAATTTTGACGTTATCAATGACGTTTTGGGCAGACAAGTGAAGATAAGGATTGTCACCAAGTCAAAAGTTGGCCACCCACTTATCAATTAGTCATCAAATCAATAGTTCCCAATTTTGGCCTATAAAAGGAGGCATTTGCCATGCATTTAGGCATCTTGGTGTTCAGATCAAGATCATGCTCTTCCTTTCTCTCTTTGTATTTTTTGTAATGTTTATGCTTTGCTTTCATTAATATTAAGTTTATGCCTTTCATTTCCTTTCCTTTACTTAGTTAGCTTTTATGTTCTTATTTTGTTTATCTATTTTTCTTTCTTTCATTATGTCTAGCTAAGTTAATTATGTCAAGGTGAAAAGGTTACACTAATGGTGTAAGAATAAGTATAATGTAAACTTAATATGGACTTTAATGTTTGATACTAACATGTTTTATATTTGTTATCTTGTTCACTCTTTAATACTTTGCTTGTTAAATGATTAATCTTGATTTATGTTATATAACACTTGGTACAACAAATGCTTGGCACTTTCATAGCCCATAATGTATGGTATAACCGACACCTGAGCTATGAAAGGAACTTGATTTGTTGTTAACATAAGTTATAAGTATGAATGCTTGACGAGATTTACAAATATTAGCATTAATTGAATAAGATGACTAATGTAATCATGTTAACAATATATAATCTGATTGGAACCTCCTTTGTGTGTGGTTTCCAATTCAATAATAAGAGTTTATACTATACTTGTTTGATATACCATTAGTGGAACCTCTAACCTTGACATTTGTTATTATCATTATTTAATCCTTACATTAATATTTCATCTCTAAGTTCTCATCATCATCTTCTTCTTCTTCTTCTCTTTATTATTATTGTTATTGTTGTTGTTATTATTATTATTATTATTATTAATATTATTATTATTATTATTACCGTTATTATTAGTATTATTATTATTACTACTACTACTATTACTATTACTATTACTATTATTATTATTGTTGTTGTTGTTGTTGTTGTTGTTGTTGTTTATAATTTGTACAATTAACCTCCCTTTGGTTCGACCCCGGTCTTGCCGGGTTATTTATTACTTTGACACTCCTGCATTTGGGAGAAGACATCAACCTTTTAGTCGTGTCAATTGTAAGGTTAAATTCAAACCTGACTGAATTTATTTAAGAACAAAAACCACATTATTATAAGTCATTGGACTTGAGAAGCTCAAATTCTAGTTGCATTAGGAAGCCAACTTAAAAAAACAATTCTTATGGGATTAGGATTGGCCAGAACAAATTTGTCAAACTAGACCTCTCTATACTCTTACCATATAATGGAGTTAGAGGTAGAATTTTGTTGCAATTCAAGTTGAGTAGTCCTAATAACTTGTCCATATGAGAGAAAATAATATGTTTGAAGCTGGGTCTTAAATCTTTCCATGTTAACGTGATAATATAACAGCTCTTTAATGAGATGGAAAAGGTTCCACATGACTAGGAAGCATCTCTAAGAGGTACAATTCAATAGACATGTCATTTGAATCATATTAGTGCTAGGAAATCTTAAAGTAATCTAAATAGAAATTATTTATTAACTAGAAAACTTCTATGATATGTTTAGTTTTAAGTTTTAAAAGAATAGTATTATTGGATTTTAAATTATTATGATGATTTATACTTAAAATTACTCTAAATTTGATTATGATATATGAATATTTTGTGTTTTTCTATGATTAAATTTGATGATGGATTACTAAAATATTTTATGATACGCGACATATAGTTTTTATTTTAAATCTATAGCTAGTTATTAATATCTGATGGAATCATGGCTAGTTAACTTAAGTAGTAAAAGTATCTAATTCTCAAACCTATGTTTGATTATTTATTACTTGAAAAACATGTCTAGATTAAATTAACTCCCCATGAGTGTTTAATGATCATAAATTAATTACACCTATCTTGATCTCAATATCATGTAATTAAATCTTGCATGCTTGGTAGATGTTATTATGCGATTAGAGTTAATTGTTGTATGAATACTAGGTTAACTAAAAATCAAGGCTATATAGAAAAACATATTTTTTTCATAGTTGATTTATTTATGATCATAAATAAGATTATAAAACATATATAAATTTAATGATTGATGTTTAATTATTCCTAGGGAATACTTCTTGTAAAAAAAAATTACATTCTATTAATTTTCCTTTTATTCTTTAAAATTTATTTATATTGTTTTATTATATTTTTAAGTGATTTTAGTTAGTTTAAATTGTAAACAAAACCAAACTATTAGTTACTTTCACAATTGATGTGTGTTTATATTTGAAATTTGCATCTTTATTTAGTTTGCTTTAATTTAAACTTAAATAATTTGTTTTGATTAGGTAATTAAGCTCTAATATTTATATTTTTATGGAACAATATCATTAATTTCTATACTACAAATAATTAATTTTTAGGGTTTAAATTTGCACAACTTCAACACTAGTCTAATATTTTACAGTGTTAATCCTTATTTACTTGAGTCAAACTTGTGTTTTTGTTTAGTTTAACTTACTTAACACTATAGCATTTAAAAGAATATCTTTTGATATATGTAATGCACCTGTTACTTTTTAAAAATGCATGAAAAATATATTTTTAGAGTCTGTAAAAAGAATAATAAATTTTTTTATAGATGATTTTATTGTTTATGGTAATTCTTTTTCTATGTTTTGAAAACTTAACTCTTATTTTGAAAACATGATGGAAACTAACCTTGTTTTGAATTATAAAACATGTCATTTTAAGGTTAAACAATGGATATTTTTAGAGCTTGTAGTTTCTTTTAAAGGTTTCAAAGTTGATAAAGATAAGATAAATATTATCTTGTCCTTGTCTTATTCCATAAGTGTGTAACAAGTTCATTTTTTTTCTTTTACAAGTAGGTTTCTATCAAAATTTATCAAGGACTTCTCTAAAATGACATTGCCCCTATACAAATTTATGGCAAGGGATAAAAATTTCATGTTTGGTAAAAAATTCTTCTCTTTTATTCACATTCAAAGCTCTATTATGTTACTAATATCTTTAATTATGATGCAGTATAAATTCAAAGTTTAGAAACAAAAAAAAAAGATCAAAGCGAATGGAAAACATTTGGTGAAAATTTAATTGCAATGGATAAAGAAAAGAATGTGAAAGAATTTGTTAGGCTAATCAAATTATCTGAACAACCTATAAAACTAAAAAAAAAATCAGTTGCAATTAGTAAATAGGCGCTAATAAGAATGTAAGGGAATTTAAAATGAGGGACCCTGACCTTTACTAAAATAAACAGCCACGTTTAACTAAATTAAAAAAAAAAAGTAATTATTCACTATTAAGCATGAAAAATTTATCATTCATCAACAATAAAATCAACCAGATCTAGAAAAATTCCAAGTTAACCATGAAAGATAAAAAGTGATTGACTAAGAAAATTGGACATCATAATCATTATGAAAGCTAGAAAATATGATCAACTAGGAAAAGGTAATCAACCACGAAGATATATCTTTAAATGATTATTCAAAAGATCAAGTTCTACTTTGAATAATAGTTTATAACTTATTATACTTGTAAAAATTATTAGTTATGAGTCATATAATTAATAAAAAAAGATATTATTGTCATAACCCAATTCTGGGTTATTACCTAAAATCTATTTTTCTAAAATAAAAATAAAATAAAATAAAATAAAGGCTGGCAATGTGGAGAAAGCTGATCTAGAAAGACTGCAAAAATAGACAAAAATAAAGCTGCAATTGTGGAAGGAATTTCAAGACCTAATTATACCCTATTATGCCCAAAAATAGAAAAATACAAATTCAAAGCTTAAATTAAATGAGCATTGGATGAATTTGCATAAAAATTAAGTCCAATGATATAATTAAATTTTTAATGGACCAATTTGATTTAATCATAGGCCAAATTGAATTTTAATTATGTTCAAGAATTAATTTAGGTCTAATTGAAGGATTTAATTAAGTGCAAAGACTTAATTATACTTTAAGCAAGTCAAATTAATTTGAGGGCTTCATTGGTAAAAAATTAAGTTCGGGAGCCTAATTTGGACTTAATTGAAAAGATTGAAATTTTAAGAGACCAAATTTAATTTTTACCAATTGAATTGATTGAAATTAGGGGCCAAACACAAAAATTGAGGGACCAATTTTGAGACCCGAAAAATACATTGCCTATAAATAGCTGATTAGTACTTAAAAGTGCATTTTTATTATGGTTTTATATCATCATTTTGCACTTGAAGTATCAATAACTCCTTAACTAAAATATATTTTATAGTAATGTATCTAATAATATAAGATACCTATAATTTATGGTAAATGTCTATTTTTAATGTAGGCCTATCCCATAAATGAAAGGATTGATTGATGACTTGAAGAACTTAAATTGCAAGGATAAAGAGATGGTCAAACTTAGAGAAGAGATGTCGGTGCAATCCAAACCGGAACACTGTTCGGTAATTGGGCCATATCTGAAGCTACAGATCTCAGATTTAGGTCCAATTTATATGGATGGAAAGGTAAGACATAGGCCTACAACTTTCATATGGAGCCCAAGATCTAAAAAGGCCATTATCAAGTCCAAATTGTAGCAACAACAAAGAAGCCCGAATCTGTCTTCCAGCCCGAGCACTGTTCGGTATTTTGGTCATATCTGGAGTTCTAGAAGTCCAAATGAGCTGAATGTTTTACACAAGAAAGCTGAGACAATTGCCTACAACTTTCATGTTTGCACCTAGCTCCAGTTTTGACGTTATCAATGACGTTTTGGGCAGACAAGAGAAGATAAGGATTGTCACCAAGTCAAAAGTTGGCCACCCACTTATCAATTAGTCATCAAATCAATAGTTCCCAATTTTGGCCTATAAAAGGAGGCATTTGCCATGCATTTAGGCATCTTGGTTTCCAGATCAAGATCATGCTCTTCCTTTCTCTCTTTGTATTTTTTGTAATGTTTATGCTTTACTTTCATTAATATCAAGCTTATGCCTTTCATTTCCTTACCTTTACTTAGTTAACTTTTATGTTCTTATTTTGTTTATCTATTTTGCTTTCTTTCATTATGTCTAGCTAAGTTAGTTATGTCAAGGTGAAAAGGTTACACTAATGGTGTAAGAATAAGTATAATGTAAACTTAATATGGACTTTAATTTTTAATACTAACATGTTTTATATTTGTTATCTTGTTCACTCTTTAATACTTTGCTTGTTAAATGACTAATCTTGATTTATGTTGTATAACACTTGGTACAACAAATGCTTGGCACTTTCATAGCCCATAATGTATGGTATAACCGACACCTGAGCTATGAAAGGAACTTGATTTGTTGTTAACATAAGTTATAATCATGAATGCTTGACGAGATTTACAAGTATTAGCATTAATTGAATAAGATGACTAATATAATCATGTTAACAATATATAATCTAATTGGAACCTCCTTTGTGTGTGGTTTCCAATTCAATAATAAGAGTTTATACTATACTTGTTTGATATACCATTAGTGGAACCTCTAACCTTGACATTTGTTATTATTATTGTTTAATCCTTACATTAATTTTCCATCTCCAAGTTATCATCATCTTCTTCTTCTTCTCTTTCTTTATTATTATTATTATTACTACTACTACTATTATTATTATTAGTATTACTATTATTATTGTTATTGTTATTGTTATTGTTATTGTTGTTGTTATTGTTGTTGTTATTATTATTGTTGTTGTTGTATTATTTTTATTTATAATTTGTACAATTAACCTCCCTGTGGTTCGACCCCGGTCTTGCCGGGTTATTTATTACTTCGACACTCCTGCACTTGGGAGAAGACATCAATCTTTTAGTCGTGTCAAGTTTTTGGCGCCGTTGCCGGGGAGGTAAGTTCTTGTATAAATTATAGTATTTATTTTCTCTTTTCACTTTTCTTGTATATAACTTGTTTCTTTTCTATTGTTTCTTTTTATTTTGTTTTCTTCCTTCTTCTTTTGTTTTCTTCTTCATTTTATTATATTCCAACACGTGCATGAGAGTGTGGTCACGTACATCAAGTGGTAGACTTTATAGGGTATCCTCATCATTTTCAGAAAATATGGCTGAAGAAGATAATCAATCACTTCATAATGAAAATAATGAGAATAACCGTGCTAGAACACTTAGAGATCATATGAATCCCACAAGAACAAGTGCACCATCATGCATAGTTTTTCCTCCTGATGCATCTCATTTTAATTTTAAGCCAGGCATTATTCAACTTTTACCTTCTTTTCATGGTTTAGAATTGGAAAATCCATACTTGCATTTAAGGGAATTTGAAGAGGTCTGCAACACATATAATAATTTAAATTGTAGCATGAACACCATCAGATTAAAGCTTTTCCCTTTTTCATTAAAAGATAAAGCTAAAACATGGCTACAAAATTTGAGACCAGGATCCATTCGTGCTTGGGATGAAATGCAACAACAATTTTTAAAGAAGTTTTTCCCATCTCATAGAACAAACTCTTTCAAAAGACAAATCACCACTTTCACTCAAAAACCAGGAGAAACATTTTATAAATGTTGGGATAGGTATCGAGACTTGCTTAGTACTTGCCCTCATCATGGTTTTGAAACATGGAGATTGGTTTCACATTTCTATGAAGGGTTAACACCTAAAGATAGGCAAATGGTTGAATTGATGTGCAATGGAACTTTTGAAGATAAAGACCCTGATGAAGCAATGGAGTACTTAGACTTGTTAGCTGAAAATGCTCAAAATTGGGACACCGCGGGTACTTATGAGGCACTGAGTAAAACTCAACCTCATACATCTAGTGGAGGTATGTACAATCTTAGGGAAGATCATGACCTTCAAGTCAAGTTTGCATCTTTAGCTAGAAAAGTCGAGGCACTAGAATTAAAAAAGAGTGGTCAATTAAAATCTGTTGAAAACATTGTGTGTCAAATCTGTGAAACAAATGAACACTCAACCAACGATTGTCCAACCTTGCCTTCTTTTAAGGAATGTCTCCATGAACAAGCTCATGCTTTAAACAGTTTTCAAAGGGCCAACCACAACCCATACTCCCAAACATATAACCCTGGTTGGAGAAATCACCCAAATTTCAGTTGGAAGAGTGAGAACAACAATGCACAAACTTCACAACCACCATTTCAAGCACACCACAATTTCCAAAATTCTCATGGATATGCACCTCCTTATGCTCCACCTCCTAGAAGAAATCTTGAGGAAACATTGCATGCATTCATTGAAAAGCAAGAGACAATTAATACTCAACTTGTTCAAAACATGACAGATTTTAAAGATACTCTTGCTAAATTAACATCTGCTCTTAGTTTCCAAGAGAAAGGTAAGTTTCCATCTCAAACACAACAAAATCCCAAAGGGCAATACAATGCAAATGCAAGTAGTTCCGGAAGCCAACACATGGATCAAGTCAAATCAGTCACTACTCTGCGCAGTGGTAAGGTTATTGAAAAACCCTCTCTTGAACCTTATGAGAAAGATGATGAGTCAATCTCTGAGGGTAAGGAAGGGGATGAATCTGAAAATTGCAAAGAAACGACTGATTCACCGCCAGCACTTCCATTTCCTCAAGCCATGACCAAACAAAGGAAAGTCAATCAGAACTCTGAAATTTTTGAAATTTTCAAACAGGTAAGGATCAATATACCTTTGCTGGATGCTATTAAACAGGTTCCTTCCTATGCTAAATTTTTGAAAGATCTATGCACTGTGAAGAGAAAACTGAATGTGAAAAAGAAAGCCTTTCTAGCTGAACAAGTAAGTGCCATTCTTCAAAACAATAATGCTTTGAAATATAAAGACCCTGGTTGTCCTACAATTTCTTGCTTTATTGGAGAGCATAAAATTGAAAGAGCCTTACTTGATCTTGGTGCTAGTGTGAATTTACTTCCATATTCAGTTTTTCAGAGTCTCAATCTAGGTGAGTTAAAACCAACTTCTATAACTCTTTTACTTGCCGATAGATCTATAAAAGTGCCTAGAGGAATAATTGAAGATGTGTTAGTACAAGTCGATAAATTCATTTATCCTGTGGATTTTATTGTCTTGGACACACAACCTGTTGAAGTATGTAATTCATTTCCTGTTATTTTAGGACGTCCATTTCTTGCAACTTCTAATGCATTGATTAATTGTAGGAATGGACTGATGAAGCTATCATTTGGAAACATGACATTGGAGATGAATATTTTCAACATTTGCAAGCAACCTAGAGATGATAATGATTTACAGGAAGTGGACTTTACTGAAAAATTAATTCATGATCAATTTCCAACCACTTCCAATGAAATTGAGATTGATGAATCTGATGATTTGGAAATGATTTATTTTCAGGAAGAATCAAAGACAAGTAATTGGAGGCCACAAATTGAGGAATTGCCACCACGACCAATTAAGTCCATACCTTCAAGTGTTCAACCACCAAAACCTGATTTGAAGCCATTGCCATCCAATCTCAAATACTCATTTTTGGGAGAAAATGAAACTTTTCCGGTAATAATCTCTTCCAAACTTAATGCACATCAAGAAGGTAAGTTATTACAAACTCTGAAAATGCACAAAAAAGCATTAGGATGGACCATAGCTGATATAAAAGGAATTAGTCCTTTGATTTGTACACACAGAATTTATTTAGAGGAAAATGCTAAACCCTCTAGAGAAATGCAACGAAGGCTAAATCCTAATATGAAAGAAGTAGTGAAAAATGAAGTCATTAAGCTTCTAGATAATGAAATCATTTATCCTATTTCTGACAGCAAATGGGTAAGTCCTACCCAAGTTGTACCTAAGAAGTCTGGAGTCACTGTGATAACAAATGAGAACAATGAGTTAATTCCCACTAGAACTGTTACTGGTTGGCGCATGTGCATTGACTATAGGAAACTTAATTCAATGACTAGAAAAGATCATTTTCCTTTACCTTTCATGGATCAAATCCTAGAAAGAGTTGCAGGTCATGAATTTTATTGTTTCCTAGATGGCTATTCGGGTTACAACCAAATTGAAATTGCATTGGAAGATCAAGAAAAAACTACTTTCACATGTCCATTTGGTACTTTTGCATATCGAAGGATGCCTTTTGGATTATGTAATGCACCAGCCACATTTCAAAGATGCATGCTTAGTATATTTAGCGATATGGTTGAACATTTTCTTGAGATTTTCATGGATGATTTTTCTGTTTTTGGCAATTCATTTGATGATTGTTTGACTAATTTAGGAAAGGTTTTAACCAGGTGTGAAGAGAAGAATCTTGTGCTGAATTGGGAAAAATGTCATTTTATGGTAACAAACGGCATTGTACTTGGTCACATTGTTTCATCAAAAGGAATTGAGGTTGACAAATCTAAAATCGAGTTAATTGCAAACTTGCCAACACCAAAATCTCTTAAAGATGTTAGATCATTCTTGGGACATGCTGGTTTTTATAGAAGGTTCATCAAAGATTTTAGTGTAATATCTAAGCCTTTAAGTAACCTTCTAACAAAGGATACTATTTTTGAATGGACTGAACATTGTGAAGAAGCCTTTGTTAAACTTAAAAATTTGCTTACTTGTGCTCCTATCATTCAACCTCCCGATTGGTCATTACCTTTTGAAATAATGTGTGATGCTAGTGATTATGCCGTAGGTGCTGTTTTGGGACAAAGAAAAGATAAGAAACCTTATGTAATTTACTATGCAAGTAAAACTTTAAATAGTGCTCAAATGAATTATACCACCACTGAAAAAGAATTACTTGCAGTAGTATTTGCATGTGAAAAATTCAGATCTTATCTTGTTGGCTCACCTGTTGTTGTTTTTAGTGATCATGCAGCATTGAAATATCTTCTTTCTAAGAAAGATTCCAAGGCTAGATTGGTGCGGTGGATTTTATTACTTCAAGAATTTGATATCACAATCAAAGATAAGAAAGGCAGCGAAAATGTTGTCGCAGATCACTTGTCAAGATTGACAACAGATTCGAAAACTGACATCACACCAATCGATGACTACTTTCCTGATGAATCTTTACTTTCTGTCTCTACAATGCCTTGGTTTGCTAATATTGTCAATTTTCTTGTTTCAGGACAATTGCCAGCTCATTGGAATACCCAAGATAAAAGAAAGTTTTTGAACGAAGTGAAGAACTTTTATTGGGATGATCCTTATTTATTCAAATATTGTCCTGATCAAATATTTCGAAGATGCATTCCTGACAATGAGGTAAGTAGTGTCATTAAATTTTGTCATTCTGAGGCATGTGGGGGCCATTTCTCATCAAGAAAGACAACTGCAAAAATCTTACAAAGTGGATTTTACTGGCCTACCATGTTCAAAGACTCACATGCATTCTGCAAGTCTTGTGAAAATTGTCAAAAGTTGGGATCTATTTCAAAACGTCACATGATGCCTTTAAACCCTATTATTGTCATTGAGATCTTTGACTGTTGGGGTATAGATTTCATGGGCCCATTCCCTCCATCATTTGGTTTCTTATACATATTAGTCGCAGTAGATTATGTTTCAAAATGGATAGAGGCAATTCCAAGTCGAAACAATGATCACAAAACAGTGATAAAGTTTTTGAAAGAAAATATTTTGAGTCGATTTGGAGTCCCTCGAGCCATAATAAGTGACGGTGGAACACATTTCTGCAACAAGCCATTTGAGTCTTTAATGAAGAAATATGGAATCACACACAAAGTTGCCACCCCTTATCACCCTCAAACAAGTGGACAAGTAGAGCTTGCTAATAGGGAGATCAAACATATTTTGGAGAAAACAGTGAACCCTAATAGGAAAGACTGGTCTTTAAGACTTAATGATGCACTTTGGGCTTATCGAACTGCTTATAAAACATCATTAGGTATGTCACCTTATAGACTAGTCTATGGAAAACCTTGTCACTTGCCTGTGGAACTTGAACATAAAGCTTATTGGGCTATTAAAACTTTCAATTCAAATCTGGATGATGCTAGTCAACTGCGAAAATTACAAATAAATGAGCTTGAGGAAATAAGAAATGATGCATATGAAAATTCAAGAATTCATAAAGCAAGAATAAAAGAATTTCATGATAAGAAAATACAGAGAAAAACCTTCAATGTTGGTCAAAAAGTCTTGCTTTATAATTCTCGACTGCATTTATTTCCTGGAAAATTAAGATCAAGATGGAGCGGTCCTTTTATTGTGAAACATGTGTATCCATATGGGGCCTATGACATCGAGAATCCAAAGAATGGCAATGTTTTCAAGGTAAATGGACATCGTCTGAAAGTTTACTTTGACAATTTTTCAGTTGAACATAACTCTATTGAATTGGGTGATCCTGTATATAAAGATTGATTTTATTTTAATTTTGTTTCTTTTTGAGTGATTTTTGCAAGTTTCTTTCACCCCGGTCAAATGGCGGATAACGGTACTCCGTGACTTAAGTCGGTTCTTTCAGTTTCCCATAATTACTGATATCTGTGTATATATTTGTGCAATTCTTTGAATCTCTCTTCCAATTCTCATTTGAAAATGGACACTAATCTTGAAAAATTGAAAAAGTATTTTCCCGCTCTGCCTCAAAATGCGATTACAAAAATTTACCATGCTAGATGTGCAAGATTGAGATTGTTAATGAATCATGGAATTCCTGAAGATATTCGTTGGTTGATTGAAGCAAAGGTCCGATTATCAGGTGAGTCCTCTAACTTCTTCATTTCACACATGCCTGGAACAGGTAAAAGCACTTTTGCAAAGAAGCGTCGTGCAAAACGACTGGATGTCTGTCATCGATGTGCTAGATGGACTTGTAATACACAATGTCGTTCTTTAGGAATGGTATCTATAAACCGTGAAGATAAAATACAATTCATTAAGGATGGCCTGAGTAAGGAGTCTTTAGATAATCTTCTATTGACTCTTGAGACGCATCCTAGTGGAGATGTGCATCGTGCAATTCATGATTTATGGCCACTATTTCATAAAGAACATGATCGACTTAGTCTTGGGAATCTGACTAAAAAAGACCCTGTTTGCCAGTTTTTAAGAAAACTGGATGGGAAGCCTATCCCCGACCCATAGAGGGCGTTTAAGCCGTTCTTGGACGTAAAACCAAGGGAAGATGTAAGCCACAATCACAACTACCTGTACATACACATGTTTTTTTCAAAAGTAAATAAATAAATAAATAAAGAGAGAGAGAGAGTGTGTGAGACTCCAGCTGGCCTCCATATAGATGTTATGATTGCCTTTCTACTTTCTCATCTATAAAACCCTATTTTCCTTCCTTTCATTTCTACTCAACCCATACATTCAACAAATACAGAAGTGTGTAGAAATGGCAAGTTCCTCAAGTCATGAAATAAGAAATATTTGTGTTTTCGGTGGATCTAGTCCTGGGAAAGAAAAAGAGTTTTTAGAATCAGCAAATCATCTTGGTCAGGTGCTAGCTGAGAGAAAGATTCATTTAGTATATGGGGGAGGCAGTCTTGGGTTAATGGGAGGTGTGTCAATAGCTGCAATTTTAGGAGGTAGTCAAGTTTTGGGGGTCGTCCCTGAAGCTTTGGCACAAGGGGACATCATTGGAAAAACAATTGGAGAGGAACTTCAGGTCTCCACAATGTCGGCTCGAATGAATGCAATGTTTAACCATGCTGATGCTTTCATTGCTTTACCAGGTGGTCTAGGCACATTGGAAGAGATCTTTCATATTTCCTCTTGGGCTCAATTGCACATTCACCATAAACCCATAGGTTTGTTAAATGTTAATGGTTATTATGATAAGTTGTTGTCTTTTCTTGATCATGCTGTGGAACAGGAATTTCTAACATCTTCTGCACGACAAATCATAATCTCTGCTTCTACTGCTGAACAATTGATTGACCAACTACAATCTTTCATTCCTGTGATTGATCCTTCCATGAGTCGCATAAATTGGTCATCTACGGGAAGCCGTAAAAAGCTTAGATTGGATTTGAGCCTTCATTTGTGAATTTTTATGTATTTTGGTTTTATTATTGTGTTTTGTTATTTTTTATTTTTGTTTTAGTGTGTTTCAGGTTTTGTCAGTGTTCGTTATTTCAGGTGATATCTTCTATACTCTATCTTTCTACCTTAGAACATTGAGGACAATGTCTCGTTTTAGTTGGGGGGAGAGGGTAGTAGTTGATAAAAAAAAATAAATTATTTTTCATTTCATAAAGCATGTGCATAATTGTTGTTACTAGGATGGCAGAGTAAAGGAGTTCTTTTGTTAAAGTGACTCTTGAGACGCATCTTAGTAACCATTCTTAACAAGGTCTATTATAATACTTCCTGAAATATTCAGGTTTACAAACTCTCGTATTGTTACCACTTAATTCTGCTCATATACTTATTTAACATGTATTCTTAAACCTTAATTTACACACACACACTTTAACATATGATTGTGGGTTGCATATTGGATTATTACATTATTTATGTTCTTTTGTTAAAGGTAACAACTAAGGGAAAGGGATTGTATATAATTAAAAAAAAAAACATGAAAAAAAAAATTAAAAAAATAAAAATAAAAAATGATGATAATAAAAATGTAGATAAGTTTGATTTCGTAGCCTCCCTAACCTAAGCAATTAAGCCCGAAGGGGTGTTTTAACACCTAATACCCTAAAGTCAACTGACTTGGGAGCTATTGGCCCAACGCTTGTTACATGGGTTGAGGAGAAAAGCTTAAGGCAATCAAACATTGCACTATCTACATATCAGTATCTGCGACCCGAGTTACTAAGCTCGTAGGGGTGTCTTAACACCTAATGCCCTAAGACCAACTGGTCTGGGAGTCATTAGCTGAAAGCTCGTTACATGGGTTAAAGATGCATGATGTTTTTAAATTATATGTATATACATTTAAAAAAAAAGAAAAAAAAGAAGTAAAAAAAAAAGACAAAAATAATAATCCCATCCCAAGGAAGTTAACCTTAAACATTAGAAAAAAAAAAATTTTGTTTTCTTCCAAGAAAAGCCCCATAATTATGTGTTGATACATTGAGCACAAAAGAAAGGTTTATTAATATCTTGTTAAGTGGTATTGAGCAGATATATAAATTTAATGAGAGTTTGTTTATCTGGATAGATTAATGGAAGTTAAATGATGAATACCTTGCTTTGTGAAATTTGCAAATTGTTTTAACGCTTTGATTACTAGGGACTAGTAATAAGCTGGTTAGGGGGTGTGATTAGTACTTAAAAGTTCATTTTTATTATGGTTTTATATCATCATTTTGCACTTGAAGTATCAATAACTCCTTAACTAAAATATATTTTATAGTAATGTATCTAATAATATAAGATACCTATAATTTATGGTAAATGTCTATTTTTAATGTAGGCCTATCCCATAAATGAAAGGATTGATTGATGACTTGAAGAACTTAAATTGCAAGGATAAAGAGATGGTCAAACTTAGAGAAGAGATGTCGGTGCAATCCAAACCGGAACACTGTTCGGTAATTGGGCCATATCTGAAGCTACAGATCTCAGATTTAGGTCCAATTTATATGGATGGAAAGGTAAGACATAGGCCTACAACTTTCATATGGAGCCCAAGATCTAAAAAGGCCATTATCAAGTCCAAATTGTAGCAACAACAAAGAAGCCCGAATCTGTCTTCCAGCCCGAGCACTGTTCGGTATTTTGGTCATATCTGGAGTTCTAGAAGTCCAAATGAGCTGAATGTTTTACACAAGAAAGCTGAGACAATTGCCTACAACTTTCATGTTTGCACCTGGCTCCAGTTTTGACGTTATCAATGACGTTTTGGGCAGACAAGAGAAGATAAGGATTGTCACCAAGTCAAAAGTTGGCCACCCACTTATCAATTAGTCATCAAATCAATAGTTCCCAATTTTGGCCTATAAAAGGAGGCATTTGCCATGCATTTAGGCATCTTGGTTTCCAGATCAAGATCATGCTCTTCCTTTCTCTCTTTGTATTTTTTGTAATGTTTATGCTTTACTTTCATTAATATCAAGCTTATGCCTTTCATTTCCTTACCTTTACTTAGTTAACTTTTATGTTCTTATTTTGTTTATCTATTTTGCTTTCTTTCATTATGTCTAGCTAAGTTAGTTATGTCAAGGTGAAAAGGTTACACTAATGGTGTAAGAATAAGTATAATGTAAACTTAATATGGACTTTAATTTTTAATACTAACATGTTTTATATTTGTTATCTTGTTCACTCTTTAATACTTTGCTTGTTAAATGACTAATCTTGATTTATGTTGTATAACACTTGGTACAACAAATGCTTGGCACTTTCATAGCCCATAATGTATGGTATAACCGACACCTGAGCTATGAAAGGAACTTGATTTGTTGTTAACATAAGTTATAATCATGAATGCTTGACGAGATTTACAAGTATTAGCATTAATTGAATAAGATGACTAATATAATCATGTTAACAATATATAATCTAATTGGAACCTCCTTTGTGTGTGGTTTCCAATTCAATAATAAGAGTTTATACTATACTTGTTTGATATACCATTAGTGGAACCTCTA
Organism: Populus pruinosa; assembly: GCA_026413675.1. Classification (NCBI taxonomy): domain Eukaryota; kingdom Viridiplantae; phylum Streptophyta; class Magnoliopsida; order Malpighiales; family Salicaceae; genus Populus; species Populus pruinosa. The sequence goes on from CM048606.1 coordinate 6,594,500, forward strand.
ACCTTGACATTTGTTATTATTATTGTTTAATCCTTACATTAATTTTCCATCTCCAAGTTATCATCATCTTCTTCTTCTTCTCTTTCTTTATTATTATTATTATTACTACTACTACTATTATTATTATTAGTATTACTATTATTATTGTTATTGTTATTGTTATTGTTATTGTTGTTGTTATTGTTGTTGTTATTATTATTGTTGTTGTTGTATTATTTTTATTTATAATTTGTACAATTAACCTCCCTGTGGTTCGACCCCGGTCTTGCCGGGTTATTTATTACTTCGACACTCCTGCACTTGGGAGAAGACATCAATCTTTTAGTCGTGTCAATAGCAGCCTACGATTCAAGCAAAAGGGGGGGTTGCTCATATGATGGCCACTAGAGGCTTACATGATCGTTAACTTCAGGGCTCGTGAGATTAGTCATGGTGCGCGAAAGCTGACCCGGACACCCACGTTAATCTAAAAAAAAAGGGGGGGCAATTTGCCAAAAAAAAAGAGAAGACCTAAACCTAAATTTTCTTCTCCCTTATTCAGGGTCGCCGCCTACCCATCAGCTCACGCCTCCCCCCTCATTTTCATCTCCTACAGCCGATCTTCCCCTGCAATTCCTCTCTTGTTGCAGCCCCCTCAAACCTGTCAATGTCGTTGTACTATTTCTCACTCTTCTATCGTTGGATCAACTTGAAATTAGGGTATGTTGTGCATCTCTATATTTCCTACATCTTGACCAGAGCGATCATTCATATTTGAAACCACGAGAGAAATATTACCATTTGAATATTTCTGGACAAACCACTCTCAGAATAGTTAGAGTCGTCCACCTATTTCTCCATTATTCACCGTTGGATCAATCTGACTTCTGGATATGTGATGCGTATGGTTGTATTGCACATTCTGAACGGTGGAGATGAGATGAAACCCATCCAAAAAAGTATTATATGTGTTCAACAGTGGCTCATCAATCTTAGGTCAGTTTTAGTCTAACTCCGATCCAGGGAGATCTAACCGTTAACTCAAGCTTATTTTTGGATATATGTTGCACAAGATGTTTGTTTACCATTTTACCATTGGGATTTGTTATAGTTTGAATGGTTGATAAGTAGTTGCTATTGGAAGTTTTACCCAGAATTTGTCATGGCTCCCAATTTGAAAACCCAAATCACAACAGCCACCACCAGCGCAGGAAGACAGAGAAAAGGAAGACGGATCTGATCTACCGGTTCTACCACCTTCGGCAGCAGCAGCACGTGGAGCAAACTCGCCGCCACTACTCACGAGCACTGTTATAGAATTTTTGGGTTATTCTGTAATTTGTAAAGTATTTAATGTAATATCTGTTTAGTTTAAATTTTTATTTGTATTTTGTAAATATAAAAAATAAACAAAAAAAGAGAAAAAGAAAAGAAAAATACAAGTGTGTGTTTATATTTGTCTTATGAATATTTCTTTTTATTTATGATAAAATTATAGAGAATAAAGAAGGATTTAATATTTTGATTGGATCACGATGTAGAAATACAAACTTATATGGAAGTTGTATTTCTAAAATCCAATGAAAAGATAAAAATTTTAAAACTTCTTTAACACATCAAGTCCACGAAGCAGCTTACCTCAGGTAGGGTGCGTTAGGGGTGCTAATATCTTCCCTAACCACAATCAGCCTCTTATATGCGAATCTCTGACAAGACCAGTACAATCAGATTTCCTAGTAACTCTCAATTAAATATTAGGTGGCGACTCTCAATGAATTCAACAAAATCAAACCAAACAATAACAGAGAGAAAAATCACCAGAGGCGACACCACACGGATTTTTGACATGCGACAGTTATAATAGGGATACAAATTGTACAAGGATGTTGTGAGCTTTTAATATGCTATGAGAAGTTCGTATAAATTTAGAAAATGTGATTCTTATAGGATTCTATCTCTGTAATAATATAATAAGGCCATTCAATTACTAGAAAAGATGGTCAGCTCAAAACAAATATTTTCATTATATATAATTTACCTTTTTATTTGCAATTTAATTCATATAAGTTACCCTTATTCATCTTTCTATGTGTTCTTTATAGTCCTTTTAATTTTATCTTTCTTTTATTGCTTTCTTAATTTTTTTAGTTTATTTTAGTCATATATTCTTTCTTTTAAATCTATTAAAATCAAGTAGGATTCCTACATTTCATTTGATTTGTGAGGCTATTATTTGCTTTCTCTTAAGAAATTATTAATTTCAATTTATCCTTATTGGAAGGAAAAACAAAGAATATGTAGTATAATTGATCTAATAATTATTTAATTAGCCATTAAAAAGTATGCAAATGTGTCTACATGGTCTTATATAGATATGTCATGATTAGATACTAATATCAAGATAAAATTACTGTTGATTCTAGATTGTAACTTAGTGAAATAGAAACTAAGAAGGATTAGGCCATATATTTTTATTAAGATTAAGAAAGGTAAGAAAAAAATTAAAGCTTAATTTTTTAGAAGTAAAATATAATGGTAATTGATAAAAAAAAAAAAGATAGAAGAGTTGGAATGTATATTAATTTTAAAGATCTCAATAAATCAAGCCTTAAAAATTAGTTTACTCCATATTGAAATGCTCTCAGCACGTTGTAAGAAACTTATTGCGACAAAGTCATGTCATCTAAGTTAAAAGATGTGGGGGGAAATATCAAAAAGCTATGGTTATTTTGTTTCATGATGTGATGCATAAAGAAATTAAAGTATATCTAATTATATGATTATTAAGTATATAGAAGAAGAAAATCATATCTAACCATTAAAAAAGATCTTTAAAAGGTTAAGAAACTATAAACTCAAGATGAATCCTATAAAGTGCACATTCTAGGTAAATTCAAGAAAGCTATTAGGATATATTATAAGCAACAAATAAATTAAAATGGATCATACTAGATTAAAACAACTCAAGCCATGCCTGAACCTATAATTGAAAGAGATGTGTGAAGCTTATTAGGTTGTTTGAACTACATAAATTGATTCATTTTCTAATTGATGATTACATGTAAACTAATCAAACTTATATTATAAGAAGAATTTGGAAGTGTCTGATGAAGATTGTCAAAGAAATTTTGATAAAATAAGAAATTTGTGTAAAAACCATCTCTTATGGTGTTATTTATGTCAAGTAAACCATTAATTAAAAATATCTAATAATGTTAAAATCTACTATAGATTTCATTTTGAGTTAACATGATAATTCTAAAAGGAAAGAACAAATCATTTATTATTTAAGTAAAAAATTCACCAATTATCAATCTTAATACACTTTGCTAGAAAAGAACTCTTCAGGCTTGGTATGGAATGCATAAAAGCTTATATGATTTATTAAAAAAAACAAAAAGAATTGTTCAATTCATTATAGCTCTTCTCATATACCATTGCTTATTATAATAATGCTTTATTTTTTTTTTTATCCTTCATTTTATCCAATTGATTTTTTTTTTATTTGGCATTTAACATTGTGTTTAATAGGAATTGGTCTATGTAATATGCTTCTCCTTGCTTTTAATTATACTATCATAGTCTCAATAGAATGTTCCATATTATGTCGGTTCATGATTTTAGTTTGATGATTAAACATTTTGGTCTAATAATTTATTTTTTTTCAACTTGATCCCTGGAATAAGAGAGGTGAGAAAGCCATTGAAAAACAGTAAAGGAGAAGGAAGATTATCATTTTGACCCTATTCTAACCAAAAAAAGTTATTCTTAGTATCAATAGATTTATTTTTATGAGAGAAGTTCTAGTATGCTGTATTTTGGCCTTCATCATGCCTTAAAAAAATAGATTGAGGCTCGAGATGATTTCTAAACTCGGGTTGATTTTGCATTTTAGAAATAATATTTTCCAACCTTAAGATCACAAATGATTTTTTTAAGCTTTTTTTAGGTATTTTCAGCTAAGAAATTACTCTTCAGAGTTAAAAACATTTATCAATAATTTTCCAACCACCACTATGATGATTGAAAATTAAATTTATAAATAACACATTGTTTCATAAAAGAGTTACGCACAAAACTAAAAATCAAACCAGCCATATAGCTTTGGTTTTCAAGCTTAAGCATGTTTGGGCTTTTAAGGTTCTTACTAGGACTATGAGCTTAGTGATTAGTACTTAAAAGTGCATTTTTATCAAGGTTTTATATCATCATTTTGCACTTGAAGTATCAATAACCCCTTAACTAAAATATATTTTATAATAATGTATCTAATAATATAAGATACCTATAATTTATGGTAAATATCTATTTTTAATGCAGGCCTATCACATAAATGAAAGGATTGATTGATGACTTGAAGAACTTAAATTGCAAGGATAAAGAGATGGTCAAACTTAGAGAAGAGATGTCGGTGCAATCCAAACCGGAACACTGTTCGGTAATTGGGTCATATCTGGAGCTACAGATCTCCGATTTACGTCCAATTTATATGGATGGAAAGGTAAGACATAGGCCTACAACTTTCATATGGAGCCCAAGATCTACAAAGGCCATTATCAAGTCCAAATTGTAGCAACAACAAAGAAGCCCGAATCTGTCTTCCAGCCCGAGCACTGTTCGGTATTTTGGCCATATCTGGAGTTCTAGAAGTCCAAATGAGCTGAATATTTTACACAAGAAAGCTGAGACAATTCCCTACAACTTTCATGTTTACAACTGGCTCTAATTTTGACATTATCAATGACGTTTTGGGCAGACAAGAGAAGATAAGGATTGTCACCAAGTCAAAAGTTGGCCACCCACTTATCAATTAGTCATCAAATCAATAGTTCCCAATTTTGGCCTATAAAAGGAGGCATTTGCCATGCATTTAGGCATCTTGGTGTTCAGATCAAGATCATGCTCTTCCTTTCTCTCTTTGTATTTTTTGTAATGTTTATGCTTTGCTTTCATTAATATTAAGTTTATGCCTTTCATTTCCTTTCCTTTACTTAGTTAGCTTTTATGTTCTTATTTTGTTTATTTATTTTTCTTTCTTTCATTATGTCTAGCTAAGTTAATTATGTCAAGGTGAAAAGATTACACTAATGGTGTAAGAATAAGTATAATGTAAACTTAATATGGACTTTATTGTTTGATACTAACATGTTTTATATTTGTTATCTTGTTCACTCTTTAATACTTTGCTTGTTAAATGACTAATCTTGATTTATGTTGTATAACACTTGGTACAACAAATGCTTGGCACTTTCATAGCCCATAATGTATGGTATAACCGACACCTGAGCTATGAAAGGAACTTGATTTGTTGTTAACATAAGTTATAATCATGAATGCTTGACGAGATTTACAAGTATTAGCATTAATTGAATAAGATGACTAATGTAATCATGTTAACAATATATAATCTGATTGGAACCTCCTTTGTGTGTGGTTTCCAATTCAATAATAAGAGTTTATACTATACTTGTTTGATATACCATTAGTGGAACCTCTAACCTTGACATTTGTTATTATTATTGTTTAATCCTTACATTAATATTTCATCTGTAAGTTCTCATCATCATCATCTTCTTCTTCTTCTCTTTCTTTATTATTATTATTATTATTATTATTATTATTATTACTACTACTACTACTACTACTACTACTACTACTACTACTACTACTACTACTACTACTACTATTATTATTATTATTATTATTATTATTATTATTATTGTTGTTGTTGTTGTTGTTGTTGTTGTTGTTGTTGTTGTTGTTATTGCTATAATTGTTGTTTATAATTATTGTCTATAATTTGTACAATTAACCTCCCTGTGGTTCGACCCCGGTCTTGCCAGGTTATTTATTACTTCGACACTCCTGCACTTGGGAGAAGACATCAACCTTTTAGTCGTGTCAAGTTTTTGGCGCCGTTGCCGGGGAGGTAAGTTCTTGTATAAATTATAGTAGTTATTTTATTTTCTCCTTTCACTTTTCTTATATATAACTTTGTTTCTTTTCTTTTGTTTCTTTTTATTTTGTTTTCTTCCTCTTTCTTTTGCTTTCTTCTTCTTCTTCTTTTTTTTTTTTTACACGTGCATGAGAGTGTGGTCACGTACATCAAGTGGTAGACTTTGTAGGGTATCCTCATCATTTTCAGAAAATATGGTTGAAGAAGATAATCAATCACTTCATAATGAAAATAATGAGAATAACCGTGCTAGAACACTTAGAGACCACATGAATCCCACAAAAACAAGTGCACCATCATGCATAGTTTTTCCTCCTGATGCATCTCATTTTAATTTTAAACCAGGCATTATTCAACTTTTACCTTCTTTTCATGACTTAGAATTGGAAAATCCATACTTGCATTTAAGGGAATTTGAGGAGGTCTGCAACACATATAATAATTTAAATTGTAGCATGAACACCATTAGATTAAAGCTTTTTCCTTTTTCATTAAAAGATAAAGCTAAAACATGGCTACAAAATTTGAGACCAGGATCCATTCGTGCTTGGGATGAAATGCAACAACAGTTTTTAAAGAAGTTTTTCCCATCTCATAGAACAAACTCTTTCAAGAGACAAATCACCATTTTCACTCAAAAACCAGGAGAAACATTTTACAAATGTTGGGATAGGTATCGAGATTTGCTTAGTACTTGCCCCCATCATGGTTTTCAAACATGGAGATTGGTTTCACATTTTTATGAAGGGTTAACACTTAAAGATAGGCAAATGGTTGAATTGATGTGCAATGGAACTTTTGAAGATAAAGACCCTGATGAAGCAATGAAGTACTTGGACTTGTTAGCTGAAAATGCTCAAAATTGGGACATTGCGGGTACATATGAGGCACCAAGTAAAACTCAACCTCATACATCTAGTGGAGGTATGTACAACCTTAGGAAAGATCATGACCTTCAAGCCAAGTTTGCATCTTTAGCTAGAAAAGTCGAGGCACTAGAATTGAAAAGGAGTGGTCAATTAAAATTTGTTGAAAACATTGTGTGTCAAATCTGTGAAACAAATGAACACTCAACCAGAAACTGTCCAACCTTGCCTTCTTTTAAGGAATGTCTCCATGAACAAGCCCATGCTTTAAACAGTTTCCAAAGGGCGAACCACAACCCATACTCCCAAACATACAACCCTGGTTGGAGAAATCACCCAAATTTTAGTTGGAAGAGTGAGAACAACAATGCACAAACTTCACAACCACCATTTAAAGCACACCACTATTTCCAAAATTCTCATGGATATGCACCTCCTTATGCTCCACCGCCTAGAAGAAATCTTGAGGAAACATTGCATGCATTCATTGAAAAGCAAGAGACAATCAATACTCAACTTGCTCAAAACATGACAGATTTGAAACATACTCTTGCTAAATTAACATCTGCTCTTAGTTTCCAAGAGAAAGGTAAGTTTCCATCTCAACCACAACAAAATTCCAAGGGGCAATACAATGCAAATGCAAGTAGTTCCGAAAGCCAATACATGGATCAAGTCAAATCAGTCACTACTCTGCGCAGTGGTAAGGTTATTGAAAAACCCTCTCTTGAACCTTATGAGAAAGATGATGAGTCAATCTCTGAGGGTACGGAAGGGGTTGAATCTGAAAATTGCAAAGAAACGACTGATTCACTGCCAGCACTTCCATTTCCTCAAGCCATGACCAAACAAAGGAAAGTTAATCACAACTCTGAAATTTTTGAAATTTTCAAACAGGTAAGGATCAATATACCATTGTTGGATGCTATTAAACAGGTTCCTTCCTATGCTAAATTTTTGAAAGATCTATGCACTGTGAAGAGGAAACTGAATGTGAAAAAGAAAGCATTTCTAGCCGAACAAGTAAGTGCTATTCTTCAGAACAATAATGCTTTGAAATATAAAGACCCTGGTTGTCCTATAATTTCTTGCTTTATTGGAGAGCATAAAATTGAAAGAGCCTTACTTGATCTTGGAGCTAGTGTGAATTTACTTCCATATTCAGTTTTTCAAAGTCTCAATCTAGGTGAGTTAAAACCAACTTCTATATCTCTTTTACTTGCCAATAGATCTGTAAAAGTGCCTAGAGGAATAATTGAAGATGTGTTAGTACAAGTCGATAAATTCATTTATCCTATGGATTTTATTGTCTTGGACACAGAACCTGTTGAAGCATGTAATTCATTTCCTGTTATTTTAGGACGTCCGTTTCTTGCAACCTCTAACGCATTGATTAATTATAGGAATGGATTGATGAAGCTATCATTTGGAAACATGACATTGGAGATGAATATTTTCAACATTTGCAAGCAACCTGGAGATGAATATTTACAACATTTGCAAGCCTTTCATTTCCTTTTCTTTACTTAGTTAGCTTTTATGTTCTTACTTTGTTTATCTATTTTTCTTTCTTTCATTATGTCTTGCTAAGTTAATTATGTCAAGGTGAAAAGGCTACACTAATGGTGTGAGAATAAGTATAATGTAAACTTAATATGGACTTTAATGTTTGATACTAACATGTTTTATATTTGTTATCTTGTTCACTCTTTAATACTTTGCTTGTTAAATGACTAATCTTGATTTATGTTGTATAACACTTGGTACAACAAATGCTTGGCACTTTCATAGCCCATAATGTATGGTATAACCGCCACCTGAGCTATGAAAGGAACTTGATTTGTTGTTAACATAAGTTATAATCATGAATGCTTGACGAGATTTACAAGTATTAGCATTAATTGAATAAGATGACTAATGTAATCATGTTAACAATATATAATCTGATTGGAACCTCCTTTGTGTGTGGTTTCAGGTTTTGTCAGTGTTCGTTATTTCAGGTGATATCTTCTATACTCTATCTTTCTACCTTAGAACATTGAGGACAATGTCTCGTTTTGGTTGGGGGGAGAGGGTAGTAGTTGATAAAAAAAAAATGTTTTTCATTTCATAAAGCATGTGCATAATTGTTGTTACTAGGATGGCAGAGTAAAGGAGTTCTTTTGTTAAAGTGATTCTTGAGACGCATCTTAGTAACCATTCTTAACAAGGTCTATTATAATACTTCCTGAAATATTCAGGTTTACAAACTCTCGTATTGTTACCGCTTAATTCTGCTCATATACTTATTTAACATGTATTCTTAAACCTTAATTTACACACACACACTTTAACATATGATTGTGGGTTGCATATTGGATTGTTACATTATTTATGTTCTTTTGTTAAAGGTAACAACTAAGGGAAAGGGATTGTATATAATTAAAAAAAAAAGAAAAAAAAATGATGATAATAAAAATATAGATAAGTTTGATTTCGTAGCCTCTCTAACCTAAGCAATTAAGCCCGAAGGGGTGTTTTAACACCTAATACCCTAAAGCCAACTGACTTGGGAGCTATTGGCCCAACGCTTGTTACATGGGTTGAGGAGAAAAGCTTAAGGGAATCAAACATTACAATATCTACATATCAGTATCTGCGACCCGAGTTACTATTGACCCGAGTATCTGCGACCCGAGTTACTAAGTCCAAATGAGCTGAATTTTTTACACAAGAAAGCTGAGACAATTGCCTACAACTTTCATGTTTACAACTGGCTCCAATTTTGACGTTATCAATGACGTTTTGGGCAGACAAGAGAAGATAAGGATTGTCACCAAGTCAAAAGTTGGCCACCCACTTATCAATTAGTCATCAAATCAATAGTTCCCAATTTTGGCCTATAAAAGGAGGCATTTGCCATGCATTTAGGCATCTTGGTGTTCAGATCAAGATCATGCTCTTCCTTTCTCTCTTTGTATTTTTTGTAATGTTTATGCTTTGCTTTCATTAATATTAAGTTTATGCTTTTCATTTCCTTTCCTTTACTTAGTTAGCTTTTATGTTCTTATTTTGTTTATCTATTTTTCTTTCTTTCATTATGTCTAGCTAAGTTAATTATGTCAAGGTGAAAAGGCTACACTAATGGTGTGAGAATAAGTATAATGTAAACTTAATATGGACTTTAATGTTTGATACTAACATGTTTTATATTTGTTATCTTGTTCACTCTTTAATACTTTGCTTGTTAAATGACTAATCTTGATTTATGTTGTATAACTGATTAGTACTTAAAAGTGTATTTTTGTCATGGTTTTATATCATCATTTTGCACTTGAAGTATCAATAACTCCTTAACTAAAGCATGTTTTATAATAATGTATCTAATAATATAAGATACCTATAATATGTGGTAAATGTCTATTTTTAATGCAGGCCTATCACATAAATGAAAGGATTGATTGATGACTTGAAGAACTTAAATTGCAAGGATAAAGAGATGGTCAAACTTAGAGAAGAGATGTCGGTGCAATCCAAACCAGAACACTGTTCGGTAATTGGATCATATCTGGAGCTACAGATCTCAGATTTAGGTCCAATTTATATGGATGGAAAGGTAAGACATAGGCCTACAACTTTCATATGGAGCCTAAGATCTAAAAAGGCCATTATCAAGTCCAAATTGTAGCAACAACAAAGAAGCCCGAATATGTCTTCCAGCCCGAGCACTGTTCGGTATTTTGGCCATATATGGAGTTCTAGAAGTCCAAATGAGCTGAAGTTTTTACACAAGAAAGCTGAGACAATTGTCTACAACTTTCATGTTTGCAACTGGCTCCAATTTTGACGTTATCAATGACGTTTTGGGTAGACAAGAGAATATAAGGATTGTAACCAAGTCAAAAGTTGGCCACCCACTTATCAATTAGTCATCAAATCAATAGTTCCCAATTTTGGCCTATAAAAGGAGGCATTTGCCATGCATTTAGGCATCTTGGTGTTCAGATCAAGATCATGCTCTTCCTTTCTCTCTTTGTATTTTTTGTAATGTTTATGCTTTGCTTTCATTAATATTAAGTTTATGCTTTTCATTTCCTTTTCTTTACTTAGTTAGCTTTTATGTTCTTACTTTGTTTATCTATTTTTCTTTCTTTCATTATGTCTTGCTAAGTTAATTATGTCAAGGTGAAAAGGCTACACTAATGGTGTGAGAATAAGTATAATGTAAACTTAATATGGACTTTAATGTTTGATACTAACATGTTTTATATTTGTTATCTTGTTCACTCTTTAATACTTTGCTTGTTAAATGACTAATCTTGATTTATGTTGTATAACTGATTAGTACTTAAAAGTGTATTTTTGTCATGGTTTTATATCATCATTTTGCACTTGAAGTATCAATAACTCCTTAACTAAAGCATGTTTTATAATAATGTATCTAATAATATAAGATACCTATAATATGTGGTAAATGTCTATTTTTAATGCAGGCCTATCACATAAATGAAAGGATTGATTGATGACTTGAAGAACTTAAATTGCAAGGATAAAGAGATGGTCAAACTTAGAGAAGAGATGTCGGTGCAATCTAAACCAGAACACTGTTCGGTAATTGGATCATATCTGGAGCTACAGATCTCAGATTTAGGTCCAATTTATATGGATGGAAAGGTAAGACATAGGCCTACAACTTTCATATGGAGCCTAAGATCTAAAAAGGCCATTATCAAGTCCAAATTGTAGCAACAACAAAGAAGCCCGAATCTGTCTTCCAGCCCGAGCACTGTTCGGTATTTTGGCCATATATGGAGTTCTAGAAGTCCAAATGAGCTGAAGTTTTTACACAAGAAAGCTGAGACAATTATCTACAACTTTCATGTTTGCAACTGGCTCCAATTTTGACGTTATCAATGACGTTTTGGGCAGACAAGAGAATATAAGGATTGTAACCAAGTCAAAAGTTGGCCACCCACTTATCAATTAGTCATCAAATCAATAGTTCCCAATTTTGGCCTATAAAAGGAGGCATTTGCCATGCATTTAGGCATCTTGGTGTTCAGATCAAGATCATGCTCTTCCTTTCTCTCTTTGTATTTTTTGTAATGTTTATGCTTTGCTTTCATTAATATTAAGTTTATGCTTTTCATTTCCTTTTCTTTACTTAGTTAGCTTTTATGTTCTTACTTTGTTTATCTATTTTTCTTTCTTTCATTATGTCTTGCTAAGTTAATTATGTCAAGGTGAAAAGGCTACACTAATGGTGTGAGAATAAGTATAATGTAAACTTAATATGGACTTTAATGTTTGATACTAACATGTTTTATATTTGTTATCTTGTTCACTCTTTAATACTTTGCTTGTTAAATGACTAATCTTGATTTATGTTGTATAACACTTGGTACAACAAATGCTTGGCACTTTCATAGCCCATAATGTATGGTATAACCGACACCTGAGCTATGAAAGGAACTTGATTTGTTGTTAACATAAGTTATAATCATGAATGCTTGACGAGATTTACAAGTATTAGCATTAATTGAATAAGATGACTAATGTAATCATGTTAACAATATATAATCTGATTGGAACCTCCTTTGTGTGTGGTTTCCAATTCAATTATAAGAGTTTATACTATACTTGTTTGATATACCATTAGTGGAACCTCTAACCTTGACATTTGTTATTATTATTGTTTAATCCTTACATTAATTTTCCATCTTCAAGTTCTCATCATCTTCTTCTTCTTCTCTTTCTTTATTACTACTACTACTACTACTACTACTACTATTATTATTATTATTATTACTACTCTTGTTGTTGTTGTTGTTGTTGTTGTTGTTATTATTATTATTATTATTATAGTTGTTGTTGTTATTATTGCTATTATTGTTGCTTATAATTGTTGTCTATAATTTGTACAATTAACCTCCCTGTGGTTCGACCCCGGTCTTGCCGGGTTATTTATTACTTCGACACTCCTGTACTTGGGAGAAGACATCAAACTTTTGGTCGTGTCAAGTTTTTGGCGCCGTTGCCGGGGAGGTAAGTTCTTGTATAAATTATAGTATTTATTTTATTTTTTCTTTTCACTTTTCTTGTATATAACTTTATTTATTTTCTTTTCTTTCTTTTTATTTTGTTTTCTTCCTCCTTCTTTTGCTTTCTTCTTCTTCTTTTTATTTTATTCCTACACGTGCATGAGAGTGTGGTAACGTACATCAAGTGGTAGACTTTGTAGGGTATCCTCATCATTTTCAGAAAATATGGCCGAAGAAGATAATCAATCACTTCATAATGAAAATAATGAGAATAATCGTGCTAGAACACTTAGAGACCACATGAATCCCACAAGAACAAGTGCACCATCATGTATAGTTTTTCCTCCTGATGCATCTCATTTTAATTTTAAACCAGGTATTATTCAACTTTTACCTTCTTTTCATGGTTTAGAATTGGAAAATCCATACTTGCATTTAAGGGAATTTGAAGAGGTCTGCAACACATATAATAATTTAAATTGTAGCATGAACACCATCAGATTAAAGCTTTTCCCTTTTTCATTAAAAGATAAAGCTAAAACATGGCTACAAAATTTGAGACCAGGATCCATTCATCTTGGGATGAAATGCAACAACAGTTTTTAAAGAAGTTTTTCCCATCTCATAGAACAAACTCTTTCAAGAGACAAATCACCACTTTCACTCAAAAACCAGGAGAAACATTTTACAAATGTTGGGATAGGTATCGAGAGTTGCTTAGTACTTGCCCCCATCATGGTTTTGAAACATGGAGATTGGTTTCACATTTCTATGAAGGGTTAACACCTAAAGATAGGCAAATGGTTGAATTGATGTGCAATGGAACTTTTGAAGATAAAGACCCTGATGAAGCAATGAAGTACTTAGACTTGTTAGCTGAAAATGCTCAAAATTGGGACACTGCAGGTACATATGAGGCACCGAGTAAAAATCAACCTCATACATCTAGTGGAGGTATGTACAACCTTAGGGAAGATCATGACCTTCAAGCCAAGTTTGCATCTTTAGCTAGAAAAGTCGAGGCACTAGAATTGAAAAAGAGTGGTCAATTAAAATCTGTTGAAAACATTGTGTGTCAAATCTGTGAAACAAATGAATACTCAACCAACGATTGTCCAACCTTGCCTTCTTTTAAAGAATGTCTCCATGAACAAGCTCATGCTTTAAACAGTTTCCAAAGGCCCAACCACAACCCATACTCCCAAACATACAACCCTGGTTGGAGGAATCACCCAAATTTCAGTTGGAAGAGTGAGAACAACAATGCACAAACTTCACAACCACCGTTTCAAGCACACCATAATTTCCAAAATTCTCATGGATATGCACTTTCTTATGCTCCACCTTCTAGAAGAAATCTTGAGGAAACATTGCATGCATTCATTGAAAAGCAAGAGACAATCAATACTCAACTTGCTCAAAACATGACAGATTTTAAAGATACTCTTGCTAAATTAACATCTGCTCTTAGTTTCCAAGAGAAAGGTAAGTTTCCATCTCAACCACAACAAAATCTCAAGGGGCAATACAATGGAAATGCAAGTAGTTCTGGAAGTCAACACATGGATCAAGTCAAATCAGTCACTACTCTGCGCAGTGGTAAGGTTATTGAAAAACCCTCTCTTGAACCTTATAAGAAAGATGATGAGTCAATCTCTGAGGGTAAGGAAGGGGATGAATCTGAAAATTACAAAGAAACGACTGACTCACCGCCAGCACTTCCATTTCCTCAAACCATGACCAAACAAAGGAAAGTCAATCACAACTCTGAAATCTTTGAAACTTTCAAATAGGTAAGGATCAATATACCTTTGTTGGATGTTATTAAACAGGTTCCTTCCTATGCTAAATTTTTAAAAGATCTATGCACTGTGAAGAGGAAACTGAATGTGAAAAAAAAAGTCTTTCTAGCTGCTTAGTACTTAAAAGTGCATTTTTATCATCATTTTATATCATCATTTTGCACTTGAAGTATCAATAACTCCTTAACCAAAGCATGTTTTATAATAATATATCTAATAATATAAGATACCTTTAATTTGTGGTAAATGTCTATTTTTAATGCAGGCCTATCACATAAATGAAAGGATTGATTGATGACTTGAAGAACTTAAATTGCAAGGATAAAGAGATGGCCAAACTTAGAAAAGAGATGTCGGTGCAATCCAAACCGGAACACTGTTCGGTAATTAGGTCATATCTAGAGCTATATATCTCATATTTAGGTCCAATTTATATGGATGGAAAGGTAAGACATAGGCCTACAACTTTCATATGGAGCCCAAGATCTAAAAAGGCCATTATCAAGTCCAAATTGTAGCAACAACAAAGAAGCCCGAATCTGTCTTCTAGCCCGAGCACTGTTCGGTATTTTGGCCATATCTGGAGTTCTAGAAGTCCAAATGAGCTGAATTTTTTTACACAAGGAAGATGAGACAATTGCCTACAACTTTCATGTTTACAACTGGCTCCCAGTTTGACGTTATCAATGACGTTTTGGGCAGACAAGAGAAGATAAGGATTGTCACCAAGTCAAAAGTTGGCCACCCACTTATCAATTAGTCATCAAATCAATAGTTCCCAATTTTGGCCTATAAAAGGAGGCATTTGCCATGCATTTAGGCATCTTGGTTTCCAGATCAAGATCATGCTCTTCCTTTCTCTCTTTTTATTTTTTATGCTTTGTTTTCATTAATATTAAGTTTATGCCTTTCATTTCCTTTCCTTTACTTAGTTAACTTTTATGTTCTTATTTTGTTTATCTATTTTGCTTTCTTTCATTATGTCTAGCTAAGTTAATTATGTCAAGGTGAAAAGGTTACACTAATGGTGTAAGAATAAGTATAATATAAACTTAATATGGACTTTAATGTTTGATACTAACATGTTTTATATTTGTTATCTTGTTCACTCTTTAATACTTTGCTTGTTAAATGACTAATCTTGATTTATGTTGTATAACACTTGGTACAACAAATGCTTGGCACTTTCATAGCCCATAATGTATGGTATAACCGACACCTGAGCTATGAAAGGAACTTGATTTGTTGTTAACATAAGTTATAATCATGAATGCTTGATGAGATTTACAAGTATTAGCATTAATTGAATAAGATGACTAATGTAATCATGTTAACAATATATAATCTGATTGGAACCTCCTTTGTGTGTGATTTCCAATTCAATAATAAGAGTTTATACTATACTTGTTTGATATACCATTAGTGGAACCTCTAACCTTGACATTTGTTATTATTATTGCTTAATCCTTACATTAATATTTCATCTCTAAGTTCTCATCATCATCATCATCTTCTTCTTCTCTTTCTTTATTATTATTATTAATATTATTATTATTATTATTATTATTATTACTACTACTACTACTACTACTACTACTATTATTATTATTATTATTATTATTATTATTATTATTATTATTATTATTATTATTACTATTGTTGTTGTTGTTGTTGTTGTTTTATTATTGTTATTTATAATTTGTACAAATAACCTCCCTGTGGTTCGACCCCGGTCTTGCCGGGTTATTTATTACTTCGACACTCCTGCACTTGGGAGAAGACATCAACCTTTTCGTCGTGTCAAGTTTTTGGCGCCGTTGCCGGGGAGGTAAGTTTTTGTATAAATTATAATATTTATTTTATTTTCTCTTTTCACTTTTCTTGTATATAACTTTGTTTATTTTCTCGTGTTTCTTCTTCTTTTGTTTTCTTCTTCCTTTTGTTCTACACGTGCATGAGAGTGTGGTCACGTACATCAAGTGGTAGACTTTGTAGGGTATCCTCATCATTTTCAGAAAATATGGCCGAAGAAGATAATCAATCACTTCATAATGAAAATAATGAGAATAACCGTGCTAGAACACTTAGAGACCACATGAATCCCACAAGAACAAGTGCACAATCATGCATAGTTTTTCCTCCTGATGCATCTCATTTCAATTTTAAGCTAGGCATTATTCAACTTTTACCTTCTTTTCATGGCTTAGATTTAGAAAATCCATACTTGCATTTAAGGGAATTTGAGGAGGCTTGTAACACATATAATGATTCAAATTGTAGCATGAACACCATCAGATTAAAGCTTTTTCCTTTTTCATTAAAAGATAAAGCTAAAACATGGCTACAAAATTTAAGACCAGGATCCATTCGTGCTTGGGATGAAATGCAACAACAATTTTTAAAGAAGTTTTTCTCATCTCATAGAACAAACTCTTTCAAGAGACAAATCACCACTTTCACTCAAAAATCAGGAGAAACATTTTACAAATGTTGGGATAGGTATCGAGACTTGCTTAGTACTTGCCCTCATCATGGTTTTGAAACATGGAGATTGGTTTCACATTTCTATGAAGGGTTAACACCTAAAGATAGGCAAATGGTTGAATTGATGTGCAATGGAACTTTTGAAGATAAAGACCCTGATGAAGCAATGGAGTACTTAGACTTGTTAGCTGAAAATGCTCAAAATTGGGACACTGCGGGTACATATGAGGCACCGAGTAAAACTCAACCTCATACATCTAACGGAGGTATGTACAACCTTAGGGAAGATCATGACCTTCAGGCCAAGTTTGCATCTTTAGCTAGAAAAGTCGAGGCACTAGAATTGAAAAAGAGTGGTCAATTAAAATCTGTTGAAAACATTGTGTGTCAAATCTGTGAAACAAATGAACACTCAACCAATGATTGTCCAACCTTGCCTTCTTTTAAAGAATGTCTCCATGAACAAGCCCATGCTTTAAACAATTTCCAAAGGGCCAACCATAACCCATACTCCCAAACATACAACCCTGGTTGGAGAAATCACCCAAATTTCAATTGGAAGAGTGAGAACAACAATGCACAAACTTCACAACCACCATTTCAAGCACACCATAATTTCCAAAATTCTCATGGATATGCACCTCCTTATGCTCCACCTCCTAGAAGAAATCTTGAGGAAACATTGCATGCATTCATTGAAAAGCAAGAGACAATCAATACTCAACTTGCTCAAAACATGACAGATTTTAAAGATACTCTTGCTAAATTAACATCTGCTCTCAGTTTCCAAGAGAAAGGTAAGTTTCCATCTCAAACACAACAAAATCCCAGAGGGCAATACAATGCAAATGCAAGTAGTTCCGGAAACCAACACATGGATCAAGTCAAATCAGTCACTACTCTGCGCAGTGGTAAGGTTATTGAAAAACCCTCTCTTGAACCTTATGAGAAAGATGATGACTCAATCTCTGAGGGTAAAGAAGGGGATGAATCTGAAAATTGCAAAGAAACGACTGATTCACCGCCAGCACTTCCATTTCCTCAAGCCATGACCAAACAAAGGAAAGTCAATCACAATTCTGAAATTTATGAAATTTTCAAACAGGTAAGGATCAATATACCTTTGCTGGATGCAATTAAACAAGTTCCTTTCTATGCTAAATTTTTGAAAGATCTCTGCACTGTGAAGAGGAAACTGAATGTGAAAAAGAAAGCCTTTCTAGCCGAACAAGTAAGTGCTATTCTTCAGAACAATAATGCTTTGAAATATAAAGACCCTGGTTGTCCTACAATTTCTTGCTTTATTGGAGAGCATAAAATTGAAAGAGCCTTACTTGATCTTGGAGCTAGTGTGAATTTACTTCCATATTCAGTTTTTCAAAGTCTCAATCTAGGTGCGTTAAAACCAACTTCTATATCTCTTTTACTTGCCGATAGATCTGTAAAAGTGCCTAGAGGAATAATTGAAGATGTGTTAGTACAAGTCGATAAATTCATTTATCCTGTGGATTTTATTGTCTTGGACACAAAACCTGTTGAAGCATGTAATTCATTTCCTGTTATTTTAGGACGTCCGTTTCTTGCAACCTCTAACGCATTGATTAATTGTAGGAATGGACTGATGAAGCTATCATTTGGAAACATGACACTGGAGATGAATATTTTCAACATTTGCAAGCAACCTGGAGATGATAATGATTTACAAGAAGTAGATCATATTGATGAATTAGTTTATGATCAACTTGAATCTACTTTAAGTAAAAATGAATTAGATGAAACTGAAGATTTGCAAATGATTTATTCTGAGGAAGAAATCACGAATGAAACAAGCACCGAAAATGTTGATGCGAATCTTTTGTCAACAGTGACAACAGATTCGACATCTGACATCACACCAATCGATGATTACTTTCCTAACAAATCCTTACTTTCTCTTAGTTCAATGCCTTGGTATGATAAAAATATTAATTTTCTTGCTTTAGGAGATTTGCTAGCTGATTGGAGTACCCAAGACAAAGAAACGTTTTTGAACGAAGTGAAGAGCTTTTATTGTGATGACCCTAACTTATTCAAATATTGTCCTGATCAAATATTTCAAAGATTCATTCCCAACAATGAGAATGCGATTACAAAAATTTACCGTGCTAGATGTGCAAGATTGAGATTATTAATGAATCATGGAATTCCTGAAGATATTCGCTGGTTGATTGAAGCAAAGGTCCGATTATCAGGTGAGTCCTCTAATTTCTTTATTTCACACATGCCTGGAACAGGTAAAAGCAGTTTTGCAAAGAAGCGTCGTGCAAAACGACTGGATGTCTGTCATCGATGTGCTAGATGGACTTGTAATACACAATGTCGTTCTTTAGGAATGGTATCTATAAACCGTGAAGATAAAATACAATTCATTAAGGATGGCCTGAGTAAGGAGTCTTTAGATAATCTTCTATTGACTCTTGAGACGCATCCTAGTGGAGATGTGCATCGTGCAATTCATGATTTATGGCCACTATTTCATAAAGAACATGATAGACTTAGTCTTGGGAATCTGACTAAAAAAGACCCTATTT
The DNA here is from genome assembly GCA_026413675.1 of Populus pruinosa. Taxonomy (NCBI): domain Eukaryota; kingdom Viridiplantae; phylum Streptophyta; class Magnoliopsida; order Malpighiales; family Salicaceae; genus Populus; species Populus pruinosa. The sequence goes on from CM048606.1 coordinate 6,614,177, forward strand.
GCCAGTTTTTAAGAAAACTGGATGGGAAGCCTATCCCCGACCCATAGAGGGCGTTTAAGCCGTTCTTGGACGTAAAACCAAGGGAAGATGTGAGCCACAATCACAACTACCTGTACATACACATGTTTTTTTTTCAAAAGTAAATAAATAAATAAATAAAAAGAGAGAGAGTGTGTGTGAGACTCTAGCTGGCCTACATATAGATGTTATGATTGCCTTTCTACTTTCTCATCTATAAAACCCTATTTTCCTTCCTTTCATTTCTACTCAACCCATACATTCAACAAATACAGAAGTGTGTAGAAATGGCAAGTTCCTCAAGTCATCAAATAAGAAATATTTGTGTTTTCGGTGGATCTAGTCCTGGGAAAGAAAATGAGTTTTTAGAATCAGCAAAGCATCTTGGTCAGGTGCTAGCTGAGAGAAAGATTCATTTAGTGTATGGGGGAGGCAGTCTTGGGTTAATGGGAGGTGTGTCAATAGCTACATTTTTAGGAGGTAGTCAAGTTTTAGGAATCGTCCCTGAAGCTTTGGCACAAGGGGACATCATTGGAAAAACAATTGGAGAGGAACTTCAGGTCTCCACAATGTCGGCTCGAATGAATGCAATGTTTAACCATGCTGATGCTTTCATTGCTTTACCAGGTGGTCTAGGCACATTGGAAGAGATCTTTCATATTTCCTCTTGGGCTCAATTGCACATTCACCATAAACCCATAGGTTTGTTAAATGTTAATGGTTATTATGATAAGTTGTTGTCTTTTCTTGATCATGCTGTGGATCAGGAATTTTTAACATCTTCTGCACGACAAATCATAATCTCTGCTGCTACTGCTGAACAATTGATTGACCAACTACAATCTTTCATTCCTGTGATTGATCCTTCCATGAGTCGCATAAATTGGTCATCTAAGGAAAGCCGTAAAAAGCTTAGATTGGATTTGAGCCTTCATTTGTGAATTTTTGTGTCTTTTGGTTTTATTATTGTGTTTTGTTATTTCTTATTTTTGTTTTAGTGTGTTTCAGGTTTTGTCAGTGTTCGTTATTTCAGGTGATATCTTCTATACTCTATCTTTCTACCTTAGAACATTGAGGACAATGTCTCGTTTTGGTTGGGGGGAGAGGGTAGTAGTAGTTGATAAAAAAAAAATTGTTTTTCATTTCATAAAGCATGTGCATAATTGTTGTTACTAGGATGGCAGAGTAAAGGAGTTCTTTTGTTAAAGTGACTCTTGAGACGCATCTTAGTAACCATTCTTAACAAGGTCTATTATAATACTTCCTGAAATATTCAGGTTTACAAACTCTCGTATTGTTACCACTTAATTCTGCTCATATACTTATTTAACATGTATTCTTAAACCTTAATTTACACACACACACTTTAACATATGATTGTGGGTTGCATATTGGATTATTACATTATTTATGTTCTTTTGTTAAAGGTAACAACTAAGGGAAAGGGATTGTATATAATTAAAAAGAAAAAAAGAAAAACATGAAAAAAAAAAGAAAAAGAAAAAGAAAAAAAATTGATGATAATAAAAATGTAGATAAGTTTGGTTTCGTAGCCTCCCTAACCTAAGCAATTAAACCCGAAGGGGTGTTTTAACACCTAATACCCTAAAGTCAACTGACTTGGGAGCTATTGGTCCAACGCTTGTTACATGGGTTGAGGAGAAAAGCTTAAGGGAATCAAACATTGCACTATCTACATATCAGTATCTGCGACCCGAGTTACTAAGCTCGTTGAGGTGTCTTAACACCTAATGCCCTAAGACCAACTGGTCTGGGAGTCATTAGCTGAAAGCTCGTTACATGGGTTAAAGATGCATGATGTTTTTAAATTATATGTATATAGATTTTTAAAAATAAAAAAAAAAGACAAAAATAATAATCCCAACCCAAGGAAGTTAACCTTAAACATTAGAACAACAATTTTGTTTTCTTCCAAGAAAAGCCCCATAATTATGTGTTGATACATTGAGCATAAAAGAAAGGTTTATTAATATCTTGTTAAGAGGTATTGAGCAGATATAGAAATTTAATGAGAGTTTGTTTATCTGGATAGATTAATGGAAGTTAAATGATGAATACCTTGCTTTGTGGAATATACAAATTGTTTTTCTATTTTACGCTTTGATTACTAGGGACTAGTAATAAGCTGGTTGGGGGGTATGCTTAGTACTTAAAAGTGCATTTTTATCATCATTTTATATCATCATTTTGCACTTGAAGTATCAATAACTCCTTAACCAAAGCATGTTTTATAATAATATATCTAATAATATAAGATACCTTTAATTTGTGGTAAATGTCTATTTTTAATGCAGGCCTATCACATAAATGAAAGGATTGATTGATGACTTGAAGAACTTAAATTGCAAGGATAAAGAGATGGCCAAACTTAGAAAAGAGATGTCGGTGCAATCCAAACCGGAACACTGTTCGGTAATTAGGTCATATCTAGAGCTATATATCTCATATTTAGGTCCAATTTATATGGATGGAAAGGTAAGACATAGGCCTACAACTTTCATATGGAGCCCAAGATCTAAAAAGGCCATTATCAAGTCCAAATTGTAGCAACAACAAAGAAGCCCGAATCTGTCTTCTAGCCCGAGCACTGTTCGGTATTTTGGCCATATCTGGAGTTCTAGAAGTCCAAATGAGCTGAATTTTTTTACACAAGGAAGATGAGACAATTGCCTACAACTTTCATGTTTACAACTGGCTCCCAGTTTGACGTTATCAATGACGTTTTGGGCAGACAAGAGAAGATAAGGATTGTCACCAAGTCAAAAGTTGGCCACCCACTTATCAATTAGTCATCAAATCAATAGTTCCCAATTTTGGCCTATAAAAGGAGGCATTTGCCATGCATTTAGGCATCTTGGTTTCCAGATCAAGATCATGCTCTTCCTTTCTCTCTTTTTATTTTTTATGCTTTGTTTTCATTAATATTAAGTTTATGCCTTTCATTTCCTTTCCTTTACTTAGTTAACTTTTATGTTCTTATTTTGTTTATCTATTTTGCTTTCTTTCATTATGTCTAGCTAAGTTAATTATGTCAAGGTGAAAAGGTTACACTAATGGTGTAAGAATAAGTATAATATAAACTTAATATGGACTTTAATGTTTGATACTAACATGTTTTATATTTGTTATCTTGTTCACTCTTTAATACTTTGCTTGTTAAATGACTAATCTTGATTTATGTTGTATAACACTTGGTACAACAAATGCTTGGCACTTTCATAGCCCATAATGTATGGTATAACCGACACCTGAGCTATGAAAGGAACTTGATTTGTTGTTAACATAAGTTATAATCATGAATGCTTGATGAGATTTACAAGTATTAGCATTAATTGAATAAGATGACTAATGTAATCATGTTAACAATATATAATCTGATTGGAACCTCCTTTGTGTGTGATTTCCAATTCAATAATAAGAGTTTATACTATACTTGTTTGATATACCATTAGTGGAACCTCTAACCTTGACATTTGTTATTATTATTGCTTAATCCTTACATTAATATTTCATCTCTAAGTTCTCATCATCATCATCATCTTCTTCTTCTCTTTCTTTATTATTATTATTAATATTATTATTATTATTATTATTATTATTACTACTACTACTACTACTACTACTACTATTATTATTATTATTATTATTATTATTATTATTATTATTATTATTATTATTATTACTATTGTTGTTGTTGTTGTTGTTGTTTTATTATTGTTATTTATAATTTGTACAAATAACCTCCCTGTGGTTCGACCCCGGTCTTGCCGGGTTATTTATTACTTCGACACTCCTGCACTTGGGAGAAGACATCAACCTTTTCGTCGTGTCACTAGCCGAACAAGTAAGTGCTATTCTTCAAAATAATAATGCTTTGAAATATAAAGACCCTGGTTGTCCTACAATTTCTTGCTTTATTGGAGAGCATAAAATTGAAAGAGCCTTACTTGATCTTGGAGCTAGTGTGAATTTACTTCCATATTCAGTTTTTCAGAGTCTCAATCTAGGTGAGTTAAAACCAACTTCTATATCTCTTTTACTTGCCGATAGATCTATAAAAGTGCCTAGAGGAATAATTGAGGATGTGTTAGTACAAGTCGATAAATTCATTTATCCTGTGGATTTTATTGTCTTGGACACAGAACCTGTTGAAGCATGTAATTCATTTCCTGTTATTTTAGGACGTCCGTTTCTTGCAACCTCTAACGCATTGATTAATTGTAGGAATGGACTGATGAAGCTATCATTTGGAAACATGACATTGGAGATGAATATTTTCAACATTTGCAAGCAACCTGTAGATGATAATGATTTACAAGAAGTAGATCATATTGATGAATTAGTTTATGATCAACTTGAATCTACTTTAAGTAAAAATGAATTGGATGAAACTGAAGATTTGCAAATGGTTTATTCTGAGGAAGAAATCAAGGATGAAACAAGCACCGAAAATGTTGATGCGAATCTTTTGTCAACAGTGACAACAGATTCGACATCTGACATCACACCAATGGATGATTACTTTCCTAACGAATCCTTACTTTCTCTTAGTCCAATGCCTTGGTATAATAAAAATATCAATTTTCTTTCTTTAGGAGATTTGCCAGCTGATTGGGGTACCCAAGACAAAGAAACGTTTTTGAACAAAGTGAAGAATTTTTATTGTGATGACCCTAACTTATTCAAATATTGTCCTGATCAAATATTTCAAAGATTCATTCCGGACAATGAGGTAAGTAGTGTCATTAAACTTTATCATTCTGAAGCATGTGGAAGTTATTTCTCGTCAAAAAAGACAGCTGCAAAAATCTTTCAAAATGGATTTTATTGGCCCACCATGTTCAAAGACACGCATGCATTCTGCAAAACTTGTGAAAATTGTCAAAAAATTGATACTGGTCAAAAAGTTTTGTTTTATAATTCTTAACTTTATGCATTCCCTAGAGAGCTAAGACCAAGATGGAGCAATCCTTATTGGGCCTGTGATTTTAAGAATTCAATGAATAACAATGATTTTAAGGAAAATGGACATCGTTTGAAAGCTTACTTTGATAATTTTCCTAGTGAAAATGAATCAGCTGGTTTGAATGATCTTATAGATAAAGGTTGATTATTTTGTTTTTCTCACATTTTCTTTTTCCTGTTTCTTTTTGAGTGATTTTTGCTAGTTTCTCTCACCCCGGTCAAATGGCGGACAACGGTACTCCATGACTTAAGTCGGTTCTTTCAGTTTCCCACAATAACTGATATTTATGTATATATTTGTGCAATTCTTTGAATCTCTCTTCGAATTCTCATTTGAAAATGGACACTAATCTTGAAAAATTGAAAAAGTATTTTCCCGCTCTGCCTCAAAATGCGATTACAAAAATTTATCGTGCTAGATGTGCAAGATTGAGATTGTTAATGAATCATGGAATTCCTGAAGATATTCGCTGGTTGATTGAAGCAAAGGTCCGATTATCAGGTGAGTCCTCTAACTTCATTTCACACATGCCTGGAACAGGTAAAAGCACTTTTGCAAAGAAGCGTCGTGCAAAACGACTGGATGTCTGTCATCGATGTGCTAGATGGACTTGTAATACACAATGTCGTTCTTTAGAAATGGTATCTATAAACCGTGAAGATAAAATACAATTCATTAAGGATGGCCTGAGTAAGGAGTCTTTAGATAATCTTCTATTGACTCTTGAGACGCATCCCAGTGGAGATGTGCATCGTGCAATTCATGATTTATGGCCACTATTTCATAAAGAACATGATCGACTTAGTCTTGGGAATCTGACTAAAAAAGACCCTGTTTGCCAGTTTTTAAGAAAACTAGATGGGAAGCCTATCCCCGACCCATAGAGGGCGTTTAAGCCGTTCTTGGACGTAAAACCAAGGGAAGATGTGAACCACAATCACAACTACCTGTACATACACATGTTTTTTTTTCAAAAGTAAATAAATAAATAAATAAAAAGAGAGAGAGAGAGTGTGAGACTCCAGCTGGTCTACATATAGGTGTTATGATTGCATTTCTAATTTCTCATCTATAAAACCCTCTTTTCCTTCCTTTCATTTCTACTCAACCCATACATTCAACAAATACAGAAGTGTGTAGAAATGGCAAGTTCCTCAAGTTATCAAATAAGAAATATTTGTGTTTTTGGTGGATCTAGTCCTGGGAAAGAAAAGGAGTTTTTAGAATCAGCAAATCATCTTGGTCAGGTGCTAGCTGAGAGAAAGATTCATTTAGTGTATGGGGGAGGCAGTCTTGGGTTAATGGGAGGTGTGTCAATAGCTGCATTTTTAGGAGGTAGTCAAGTTTTAGGAGTCGTCCCTGAAGCTTTGGCACAAGGGGACATCATTGGAAAAACAATTGGAGAGGAACTTCAGGTCTCCACAATGTCGGCTCGAATGAATGCAATGTTTAACCATGCTGATGCTTTCATTGCTTTACCAGGTGGTCTAGGCACATAGGAAGAGATCTTTCATATTTCCTCTTGGGCTCAATTGCACATTCACCATAAACCCATTGGTTTGTTAAATGTTAATGGTTATTATGATAAGTTGTTGTCTTTTCTTGATCATGCTGTGGAACAGGAATTTCTAACATCTTTTGCACGCCAAATCATAATCTCTGCTACTACTGCTGAACAATTGATTGACCAACTACAATCTTTCATTCCTGTGATTGATCCTTCCATGAGTCGCATAAATTGGTCATCTACGGCAAGCCGTAAAAAGCTTAGATTGGATTTGAGCCTTCATTTGTGAATTTTTGTGTATTTTGGTTTTATTATTGTGTTTTGTTATTTCTTATTTTTGTTTTAGTGTGTTTCAGGTTTTGTCAGTGTTCGTTATTTCAGGTGATATCTTCTATACTCTATCTTTCTACCTTAGAACATTGAGGACAATGTCTCGTTTTGGTTGGGGGGACAGGGTAGTAGTTGATAAAAAAAAAAATTGTTTTTCATTTCATAAAGCATGTGCATAATTATTGTTACTAGGATGGCAGAGTAAAGGAGTTCTTTTGTTAAAGTGACTCTTGAGACGCATCTTAGTAACCATTCTTAACAAGGTCTATTATAATACTTCCTGAAATATTCAGGTTTCCAAACTCTCGTATTATTACCGCTTAATTCTGCTCATATACTTATTTAACATGTATTCTTGAACCTTAATTTACACACACACACTTTAACATATGATTGTGGGTTGCATATTGGATTGTTACATTATTTATGTTCTTTTGTTAAAGGTAACAACTAAGGGAAAGGGATTGTATATAATTAAAAAAGAAAAACATGAAAAAAAAGAAAAAAAATGATGATAATAAAAATGTAGATAAGTTTGGTTTCGTAGCCTCCCTAACCTAAGCAATTAAGCCCAAAAGGGTGTTTTAACACCTAATACCCTAAAGTCAACTGCCTTGGGAGCTATTGGCCCAATGCTTGTTACATGGGTTGAGGAGAAAAGCTTAAGGGAATCAAACATTGCACTATCTACATATCAGTATCTGCGACCCGAGTTACTAAGCTCGTAGGGGTGTCTTAACACCTAATGCCCTAAGACCAACTGGTCTGGGAGTCATTAGCTGAAAGCTCATTAGCTGGGTTAAAGATGCATGATGTTTTTAAATTATATGTATATAGATTTTTTTAAAAAAAAAAAGAAAGAAAAAAAAAAGACAAAAATAATAATCCCAACCCAAGGAAGTTAACCTTAAACATTAGAACAAAAATTTTGTTTTCTTCCAGAAAAAGCCCCATAATTATGTGTTAATACATTGAGCACAAAAGAAAGGTTTATTAATATCTTGTTAAGTGGTATTGAGCAGATATATAAATTTAATGAGAGTTTGTTTATCTGGATAGATTAATGGAAGTTAAATGATGAATACCTTGCTTTGTGAAATTTGCAAATTGTTTTAACGCTTTGATTACTAGGGACTAGTAATAAGCTGGTTGAGGGGTGTGATTAGTACTTAAAAGTGTATTTTTGTCATGGTTTTATATCATCATTTTGCACTTGAAGTATCAATAACTCCTTAACTAAAGCATGTTTTATAATAATGTATCTAATAATATAAGATACCTATAATTTGTGGTAAATGTCTATTTTTAATGCAGACCTATCACATAAATGGAAGGATTGATTGATGACTTGAAGAACTTAAATTGCAAGGATAAAGAGATGGTCAAATTTAGAGAAGAGATGTCGGTGCAATCCAAACCAGAACACTGTTCGGTAATTGGATCATATCTGGAGCTACATATCTCAGATTTAGGTCCAATTTATATGGATGGAAAGGTAAGACATATGCCTATAACTTTCATATGGAGCCCAAGATCTAAAAAGGCCATTATCAAGTCCAAATTGTAGCAACAACAAAGAAGCCCGAATCTGTCTTCCAGCCCGAGCACTATTCGGTATTTTGGCCATATATGGAGTTCTAGAAGTCCAAATGAGCTGAATTTCTTACACAAGAAAGCTAAGACAATTTTCTACAACTTTCATGTTTGCAACTGGCTCTAATTTTGACGTTATCAATGACGTTTTGGGCAGACAAGAGAAGATAAGGATTGTCACCAAGTCAAAAGTTGGCCACCCACTTATCAATTAGTCATCAAATCAATAGTTCCCAATTTTGGCCTATAAAAGGAGGCATTTGCCATGCATTTAGGCATCTTGGTGTTCAGATCAAGATCATGCTCTTCCTTTCTCTCTTTGTATTTTTTGTAATGTTTATGCTTTGCTTTCATTAATATTAAGTTTATGCTTTTCATTTCCTTTCCTTTACTTAGTTAGCTTTTATGTTCTTATTTTGTTTATCTATTTTTCTTTCTTTCATTATGTCTAGCTAAGTTAATTATGTCAAGGTGAAAAGGTTACACTAATGGTGTGAGAATAAGTATAATGTAAACTTAATATGGACTTTAATGTTTGATACTAACATGTTTTATATTTGTTATCTTGTTCACTCTTTAATACTTTGCTTGTTAAATGACTAATCTTGATTTATGTTGTATAACACTTGGTACAACAAATGCTTGGCACTTTCATAGCCCATAATGTATGGTATAACCGACACCTGAGCTATGAAATGAACTTGATTTGTTGTTAACATAAGTTATAATCATGAATGCTTGACGAGATTTACAAGTATTAGCATTAATTGAATAAGATGACTAATGTAATCATGTTAACAATATATAATCTGATTGGAACCTCCTTTGTGTGTGGTTTCCAATTCAATAATAAGAGTTTATACTATACTTGTTTGATATACCATTAGTGGAACCTCTAACCTTGACATTTGTTATTATTATTGTTTAATCATTACATTAATTTTCCATCTTCAAGTTCTCATCATCTTCTTCTTCTTCTCTTTCTTTATTACTACTACTACTACTACTACTACTACTACTACTACTACTATTATTATTATTATTATTATTACTACTCTTGTTGTTGTTGTTGTTGTTGTTGTTGTTGTTGTTGTTGTTGTTGTTGTTGTTGTTATAATTGTTGTTGTTATTATTGCTATTATTGTTGCTTATAATTGTTGTCTATAATTTGTACAATTAACCTCCCTGTGGTTCGACCCCGGTCTTGCCGGGTTATTTATTACTTCGACACTCCTGCACTTGGGAGAAGACATCAAACTTTTGGTCGTGTTAATAACACTTGGTACAACAAATGCTTGGCACTTTCATAGCCCATAATGTATGGTATAACCGACACCTGAGCTATGAAATGAACTTGATTTGTTGTTAACATAAGTTATAATCATGAATGCTTGACGAGATTTACAAGTATTAGCATTAATTGAATAAGATGACTAATGTAATCATGTTAACAATATATAATCTGATTGGAACCTCCTTTGTGTGTGGTTTCAGGTTTTGTCAGTGTTCGTTATTTCAGGTGATATCTTCTATACTCTATCTTTCTACCTTAGAACATTGAGGACAATGTCTCGTTTTGGTTGGGGGGAGAGGGTAGTAGTTGATAAAAAAAAATGTTTTTCATTTCATAAAGCATGTGCATAATTGTTGTTACTAGGATGGCAGAGTAAAGGAGTTCTTTTGTTAAAGTGATTCTTGAGACGCATCTTAGTAACCATTCTTAACAAGGTCTATTATAATACTTCCTGAAATATTCAGGTTTACAAACTCTCGTATTGTTACCGCTTAATTCTGCTCATATACTTATTTAACATGTATTCTTAAACCTTAATTTACACACACACACTTTAACATATGATTGTGGGTTGCATATTGGATTGTTACATTATTTATGTTCTATTGTTAAAGGTAACAACTAAGGGAAAGGGATTGTATATAATTAAAAAAAAAAGAAAAAAAAATGATGATAATAAAAATATAGATAAGTTTGATTTCGTAGCCTCTCTAACCTAAGCAATTAAGCCCGAAGGGGTGTTTTAACACCTAATACCCTAAAGCCAACTGACTTGGAAGCTATTGGCCCAACGCTTGTTACATGGGTTGAGGAGAAAAGCTTAAGGGAATCAAACATTACACTATCTACATATCAGTATCTGCGATCCGAGTTACTATTGACCCGAGTATCTGCGACCCGAGTTACTATTGACCCGAGTATCTGCGACCCGAGTTACTAAGTCCAAATGAGCTGAATTTTTTACACAAGAAAGCTGAGACAATTGCCTACAACTTTCATGTTTACAACTGGCTCCAATTTTGACGTTATCAATGACGTTTTGGGCAGACAAGAGAAGATAAGGATTGTCACCAAGTCAAAAGTTGGCCACCCACTTATCAATTAGTCATCAAATCAATAGTTCCCAATTTTGGCCTATAAAAGGAGGCATTTGCCATGCATTTAGGCATCTTGGTGTTCAGATCAAGATCATGCTCTTCCTTTCTCTCTTTGTATTTTTTGTAATGTTTATGCTTTGCTTTCATTAATATTAAGTTTATGCTTTTCATTTCCTTTCCTTTACTTAGTTAGCTTTTATGTTCTTATTTTGTTTATCTATTTTTCTTTCTTTCATTATGTCTAGCTAAGTTAATTATGTCAAGGTGAAAAGGTTACACTAATGGTGTGAGAATAAGTATAATGTAAACTTAATATGGACTTTAATGTTTGATACTAACATGTTTTATATTTGTTATCTTGTTCACTCTTTAATACTTTGCTTGTTAAATGACTAATCTTGATTTATGTTGTATAACACTTGGTACAACAAATGCTTGGCACTTTCATAGCCCATAATGTATGGTATAACCGACACCTGAGCTATGAAAGGAACTTGATTTGTTGTTAACATAAGTTATAATCATGAATGCTTGACGAGATTTACAAGTATTAGCATTAATTGAATAAGATGACTAATGTAATCATGTTAACAATATATAATCTGATTGGAACCTCCTTTGTGTGTGGTTTCCAATTCAATAATAAGAGTTTATACTATACTTGTTTGATATACCATTAGTGGAACCTCTAACCTTGACATTTGTTATTATTATTGTTTAATCATTACATTAATTTTCCATCTTCAAGTTCTCATCATCTTCTTCTTCTTCTCTTTCTTTATTACTACTACTACTACTACTACTACTACTACTATTATTATTATTATTATTATTATTATTATTATTATTATTATTACTATTACTATTGTTGTTATTGCTATTATTATTGTTTATAATTATTGTCTATAATTTGTACAATTAACCTCCCTGTGGTTCGACCCCGGTCTTGCCGGGTTATTTATTACTTCGACACTCCTGCACTTGGGAGAAGACATCAACCTTTTAGTCGTGTCACTTAGCATGCGAAGTCTAGGATTGTCTAACTTTTTTTATTTGTTTTTATTTAAAAATAATAATTCAAACCCTCCTTTTTTATGCATTTTTTTAGTTTATCTTAATTTTTTATTTAAATTTTAGTTAAGGCCCTCCCTTATATTTTTTAGATTGTCAATAGTTCAATTAAGCAAAACCTAAATGTTAAAAGACAAGGTTATTAAATCCAATAAAAGCTATCAAGGGCATTTTACCTCTTTACCTAAATAATATAATAATATTTTTATCCTTTCATCCAAAAAACTTAACACTGGCTATTAATAGCATTAAAGTATTTTTAAATGATTCATTTTTCATTACAAAGTTTATTGGAAACAAATGAGTCTTTTTCCATGTCAATTATATAGTGAAACATTCAAAATACTTTTAGAAAAAAAAAACTGACATCAATAAATATTTTAATATTTTCAAAATGGTTTTTTAATTATTATAATGTCAGCTAATGGGTAATTTGATATTTGAAAAAATATAAAAAATAATAAATAATTAAAATTTAAAGTGAAACAATTAAAATTCTCTTAAAAGAAAAAAATTAAACCTAAAGTCAAGGGACTTCTTTGTTTTTTCACAATGATTTTTTTATAATTATAACATAAAATAGGGGTAATTTAATATTTCTCTAAATAAAACAAAAAAAAAAGATGTTCATTTATCGCTCTAAGAGGTGTATGGATCGTGTCTATACCATTTAGACAGCATATGAAATGCCTCCTAACATCTAAAAATGACATTTCTTCATGTTGTTGGAAGCATTGTCAAGTATGCTTCCTTTTTTTTTCTTTCCTTCTATTTCTCTACTCCTCTAAAAATTACAAATTATCATTTTTGTTGTTGATATTTCAACTTCAATCCATATTTTTTCGATTTCTAATTTTTTATCTTGGTTTTTTTTATAAAAGTTTTATTTTTTTATTTTATCATTTAATTTTAATTTATTAAATATTATATTCTCTAATTTAGTCCTCATTCTTCAAATTTTTAATTTTTATGCCATGGTTTTTTTAAGGTTTTATTAATTTTTAATTTCATCCTACAATTCAAATTGATGATATTATATTTTTCAATTTGTTCCTAATTATTTTGATCTTTAATTTTTTTTCTTGAACCTTTTGTAAAAATTATCATTCTTTTCAATTTCACTCTTCAATCAAAATATTATTTTTATTTTTTATGTCAATTTTGACCCTTGTTCTTTTGATTTTTTTAATCATTTTACTAAATTTATTTTTCTTTTTAATTTTACTCTTCAATCAAATATAAAATTTATTTTATATTTAAATTTTGATACTTATTCTTTTATAATTTAATCATTTTGTATAATTAAAATTATTTTTTCAATTTTATTCTTTAATATTTGATTAGTTAAGAATTGAATTTCATGATTTGTCTATATTAGATCCTTTGAGTCTAATGATGCTGGTCACATATTTTGATGGGATATCTCGAGTTGGCTTTACCCTTATTATTGTGGTTAGAAATTTATTATAATATATTTTATATGTCTTTTCTATACTATTTCAGCATTTGAACATAATTTTTGTAAAAAAAAAAAGTAAATAGATTTGATCCCATGATGAAGTGCATGCAATGAGACTAATATTTAAGACTATATTGAAATGGCTGGGACAATAAATTTTTCTAAATAAATTTATAAATAAGATTATCATTAATATTAAAATCACTAAAAATACATATTAGTTGTTCAAATTTATATCCTAGCAAATTCAAATATACTAGTTACCTAACAAATTTATGTCATTATTAGTGAATCAAATTTATGTTAATCAAATTAATATAAAAGGCATTGGCATTTTCAGTAAAGAAAAAGAATCTTGACATTGCTAGGTACTTACCATCTTAAATTTCTCCTTGAAGAGAATATTATTTTGAACTTTACACGTAATTTAATATCCTAGGACATATTAGATTCTAAAAAATATATATAATATTTATATATATATATAAGAATATTTAGCATCTCAAATTCCTTTTTTATAAAGAATCTTAAATATATTTGTACCAAATGCTCAAAGGAAATACTACTAGGATTTCTACGTTTTTTCCCCCATTTTTACTCACTTTTTTCTTCCATTATTTGTTCACTTTTCTATTGTGTATTTCTCATATAAAGCATACGAAATATTATGACTTTTCAATTTTATATTTAATAATTTAATTAATCACAAATGTATTTCGAAATATATGAATTCTTACATTCAAATATAGAGATGGTTCTAAGAATTGAATAACATTTTGATAAATAGTTGTAAATAAAGAGAAACTGAACAGCCCTTGCTGTAACTAAGAATCCCCTTTCCATTTTAAATGGATTGTTTTTTTAACTATTCATAAAATTTGCATGAGACCGAACAGGATCGCGTAGTATTGGTGGGTACCAAGACTACCGCACCATGAGTTGGCCACGTGATGGTAGGCGGGCATTTTAAATCACGTGATTCAGTGCGGATTCCACGGCCTCACTGACACCTGTACCTTTTCATGCATGTATGAGGTTGTTTTAGAATGTTTTTTTTAATGTATTAAAATAATTTATTTTTTTATTTTTTAGATTTATTTTTTTTATATCAGTAGATTAAAATAATTTAAAATTTTAATTGAAAACTAAAAAAATTAAAATTAAAAAAAAATAGAATTCATCTCCAATTCCAACCACCTCTTACAGATAATAAATAAAGGCTGATCCGTCTCGAGAACGTGATTAGAGAGAGAGAGAGAGAGAGAATAATTTTATTATCCTATAAAAATGAAGCAATAGAAAAGATTGTTAACAGATCCCTAAACGGATTCCTTAACATGAGAATGTCCATGAAACACACTCTCCGTTACTTAAAAAAAAAATTGAGTGCTTTGTTCTCGTAATTAAATAATAATAAACCTTAATTAACAACATTTAACCAAAAAAGGTTAGATGGTCGGCTGCTATTCATGTGAACAGCAGCCCTTAAACGAATTTATTAATTATTTTTGTTCAATTATATTTTATTAAAGTCTAATTATATAAAATTAAGCTCCAAGTAAGCTTCAAATTAAAATATAGGTAAAATAATGTTTTATCCTATATTTACAATAATTTTTACTTTATTTGAAAATTTTATTTTATTTATTTTTTCATCCCAAGTTAAAAAAAATATAAAATAATTATCAAACAACAGTAAAAAAAATAATTGATTATCATAATATAAAAAAATCAAATTTTATATCAATTGATTCCATTCAACAATAAAAACTTAACAGCCATTGGGTTTCTTATATATATATATATATATATATATATATATATATACTATTGATTGTAGGTTTTTTAAGTAATGTTGGGTATTTCAAAGTTAGCACATGGTTTCGAAAGAATTTCATAGTATTTATTAAGTGTTTTAAAGGGAGAATTGATAAAAAGAAAAAAAAAAACAGATTTTCAACCCAAAACATCCTCCCTCGTGATTTTCCAACCACAATGGTCAAATTTTAAGCTAAACATAACGGGGTGACATGTCTTTTGTTCTCGCACGGAACTTGCCTGTTTCTTTCTTCTTATTATTTTTATAAAAACGTTAATAAAAAAAAAACATAGTAGAATGCATCATAGGTTTAATTATTTCCGCGTATGATTCGTATTCAAGGCTCACTTTTTGTCCAAGAAAGACATGTACTTTAAATAATACTTAAGTTCTATTTTATTTTATTAGAAGTAAAGTCTAAAGCTTTTAAATGGAAGCACCGCAAATTCTTAGAGGCCAGCGCAGTTTAGGGACGCCACCCTAATGATGTTTTGTTTAGTCTACGTGGATATCTCTCTTTATTGCGAATTTTTTTTAAAAAAAAAAGCCTGAGATTTATATAATGCCATATTGGCCTTAAGTAGTTTAGACATTTTACATAATTGGACGCTACAAATAAATGCGATGGATGAATCATAAATACGCTCCTTATCACTCTTGCTTTTTTCGCAAATAGAATTACAAGTTAATTTATAATATAATGAAAAAAAATATACATCAATATTATAGATATGTTGTCAAATATTATGATTTTTTAATTAATAAAATTAATCTTTATATTTAATAAAATAAATTTACAAAATATATAAATTGATAAATAAAAAAATAGTTGTTCATCATAATTAAATACTAAAATAAAAAGTTATTTTTTTCAAAATAGATGTATATACAAATATTTAACCACAACTTTTCTTTTTAATTTTAGCCTTTTATTTATTTTAACTTGGAGGTTATGTTTTTCAAGAAAAAATATTTTTATTTTTATAAATACATCATGTAAATACATTTTATTTATATAAAATTTCAAAGAAAGAATTTAAAGATAAATTACCACAGTCTCTTTGAAAGGTTATAAAATTAAAATAAAAAAACTATTATTTAAAAAGATGAGCTAAAAAATTTTAAAAATAAGAGAATGATATTAATTAAAATTTAAATAAAAAAATTAATGCAAATTAAAGAAATAAATAAGGTAGGGTGTTAATTACAATTTTAAAAATATTATCAAAAATAAAAAAATAAAAAAGTTTAGATGAAGGTGTGATAGGATCTAGAAACCTAACTCTTGTAACTGAGCTAATTATTTGGTTTTATTTTTTATGGAATATTGTTAGTCCAAGTTTTTTATTTTTTTTATATTAAATAATTGATTATTTTCTTTTATAAGATAGCATATCTTTTTCTATAATACTTTTTATTATTCAAAAAATCATGATATGAGTTTTGAGATCCTAGATCCCAAATTCTAAGTTTGTTTAAATCTGAAATTATTAATACATGATTTAAATATAATTTATTTATATAAAAATTAAAAATTAAAAATAAAGATCAATTATAATAATTTCTTTATTCCGTTACAAATTTAATACACACATATATATATATATATACACTATTTAAAAAATATAAATTTTATGCATAGTAAAAAATAAAAATAAAGATATCAACAAAAATTAATTAAATAATAAATAAATAACAAAGAGGTAAAGTGCTAGTAGGCTTGCAAGTTAGAGTAATGTGCGTGGCCGTGGATGGCTGGTCCAAGAGGAAGCTTATACTTGTATACTTAGGATGAATTTTTTTTTATATAGAGAGGATGATACATTATTTATTTAAACAAAAAAAAATTTAACATTAGATAACAAATCGACTATTTTGAAAGATGATATGTCATCTTTTGTAATTGTTTTTAATCATTAAAAATCAAGATTAAGGTTTTTTTAATCAAAAATTTATTTTTTAAACTTTTTTTACCCAAAATATTTTATAAATATCTTTATAATTCTAACAAACTAATATATTAATTCAAAATACCTCTAAATTGATTCAAAAATACAAAATTAAACTAGATAAAAAAAATTATTACTAAATCCTAATCTACTTTACTTCTTCATCTTCTTTTCAAAACTAAGAGATAGGTTATTTGTTGCAGTAGATGACTTGTTAATTTTTGCAATGCTTTTATGTCACCAGAAACCAAAGTTTAGGTTTTTTTATTCAAAAACTTATTTTTTTCAACATGTTTTAACTTAAAAATATTTAATAAACATTTTTATAAAGTCAATAAACCAATATATCAACTCAAAAATCCTTTTAAATTGGTCTAAAATACAAAATCAAATAAAATAGGATAAGAAATCATCACTTAACCTTGATCTATTTTTTTCTATAAGATAAAAAAAATAAACATATCTCAATAAAAAAATTTTCATTGAATAAAACTCGTTGAAATCAGAAACAAATTTTTCATTACTAGAATTTGATTAAGATGACTTTTTTTTTTTTTCTCTCAAACCTAAAGACTAGAAAATAAACAAAACAAAATTTTAATTCTTAATTAAAATTCTAATTTTTTATAGATTGTTGAAGAATTTTCTCAAGTCTTACATTGTTGTCCTTTATATTTTAATTGTTTTTATTATTATTATAATGTAAAACTTCATCTCATGGAATTTACGTTATAAAATGATTAAATTAAAACATGTATATAAAAATTAAAATATAAAAAAATGAAGAGTAGCTTTACTATTTATCTCAATAATAACCACCACCTAGATTTTTTGGTTGTTTTGTTAATATATTATCATCAGCTTGAAACAAAATTAATTTGATATAAAAAAAAATATATATATATATAAAAGAGGCTAATTTATTTATTTGACATATCTAGCTTGCTTGGTATATATATAGTTATAAATAAAACATGAAAGATATCTTGCAATTATATATTATAACAAAATCTAGAACAACTTAATATTTTATTATGTATATGCTCACATTTCACTGTAGATTTTTATTATTAAATTATTATTTTACTCTTAGCTATTTAGTCTTGTATCATGCAATCAACGGTAATTTAATATTTTTTACAAGACATATTCGCTATGACAAGATTGAATGGAGATAAATATGTTTTAAAACCTTTTATTTGTATTTGTATGTAATATCTAAAACATCTTTAAAAATTTAATTTTTTTAATTTTAAAGGCAGGGGTGTATTTGGTTTTTTATTTTTCTTGGCACAATGTAATTACTAAAATGCCCTTTGAATCAAATAATTTATAGCTAAGATTTATAAGTTTTTGGGTCTTTTTATTATGTTTTTTCTATTAATATTATATGAGGTCAGGGATACTTTGGTAATTATATAAGTTAAATTTACAAAAAAAAAAACTGACAGTATATGCATTGTACATGTTAATATGTGGGAGGTATTTGTGGTGTTTTTTGGTGGCAGAACACCACATTTCAATGTAGCATCTAATGCTTGTCATTATCCTTTTCATGGTAATGAGGTGCATGCAGCATTTTTATGCGTATTAGAGCTCAGAATATGTATTTTGTCTTCACTCTTTTCTTTTCTTTTTTAACCTTGAAAAACATGGTGCCTAGCAAAAAATCATAAAAATGTATTATTTATTAATTTTATCATACTTGATTCTTATTCTTATAATTTTATTAAATTTTATTGTTATATTTTTTTAATTTTATTATTTACCATTTAATTTTTATATCAAATTTATCCTCTTATTTCATAATGTTTCAAGTTTGACCTTTAATGTTTTGATTTATAATTTATATTTTTTACTCTTTTATCAAATTTTAGTTTCTTTTCAATTTCATCATTGGATCCATAATCTTATTTTTATTTTATTTTTTGTAGGTGGTCCCCATTCTCTTAAATTTTTATTTTTATTTTGGATTCTTTTGTGAATTTGATTTTTCTTTTCAATTTTACCCTTCAATTTAAAATTTTATGATATTTAAGAGTTAGCCCACAATGTTTTAATTTCTAATTTTAATTCTTAGCTCTTTTATCATTTTAATTTGTTTTAAATTTCATCATTTGATCCATAATCTTCATTTTTTATTTTTTTGAATTTAGTTCTCATTTTCTTGATTTATATATTTTTAAAAATTTTGAATTCATTTGTTAATTTGATCTATTTTTTTCAATTTTTCCATTTAATTCTAAATTTTAGGTTTTTCACTTTTTTTTATTTGAATAGAGTCTTTATTCTTTTAGTTGCTAATTTTTTATCATTGATTTATTTTTATTTTATCATTCAATAATTAATTTATTGGAACTTGATCTTCTTTGATTTTCCTATTGTTATTAGGCTAGGACATGCATTAACCTAGATTTTTTATTGTCTTACACTGGATAAATTATCCCCTAATTTCTTTTGAAATCCAGTCTGATCTAAGTTACAAGTGACTTGGTTCGTGGGTAAACCTGTAAGGTCAAATTCAGTTTTAAAATAATAGCTTTCCAGAAGCATTACTTATAATTTAGTCATTAAGCATTACTTCAAGTTTAGTCACTAATTATAGTTATAGGTTTGAAAAGTTAATATAAATTGACATCATTTTATTTTCTGATTATATTTTTAAAAGTTGTTTGTTTTAAAAATTAATTTTTTTTATTTTTTCATGTTTTCTTTTTAATTAAATTATTTCTATCTCATAATCAAGATAGAAGATTTATTATCTGGGTAACTTGGATATTTTTTAAGTCACCTTTTTTAATCCATTTCAACATTGTTCTTCGAAATTTGATTCTTTTTAGAATTAAAGTTATCTTTTTCATATTTTGTTTTTCATTGTATTATCCTATTTATATTATTCTATTATCCTATTTGCATTATTCTACTTATGAGTTTTAGTAACTTCACTTAGATTTCTTGATGCTTTGTTTTTTTATATATATTTTTATATTTGATTATTAAAGATTGACAATTATTATTATTTTTTTATTTTGTTTATAATATCGAGTCATGAATTTATTTTTTTGTAAAATACACTGGCAAAGCTAAGAACTGTTTTTTTAAGCTAAAAAAAAAAAAACCATCCCATGCCATGGGCAAGATGTAGTTCATACTATTAAAAAAAAAAAAAAAGGAGTTCATGAACCTGTACGGCTCCTGTTTCCTTTGACAATACACGAGAGCTAGCTAGATTGTTACTCTGGATAGGATGAAAATCTCAACCAAATCTGACGGATTCAAACTTGTTTATATATAGAGAGAGAGAGAGATGATACTACTATTCAAAACTTGATAGATAGGATATACACATCTCAATTATGACCATTGAAGATAATAAATAAAATATAGATATAATAAAAACTCAACCCATAAATATCCATCCTATCTGCAGTGTATTATATGTCTGGCGAAGACATAAGAGACGAGTGGAGGATTTCCAAGTAATGTGATCAGAGCATCGAGATGAGGTTGGGTAAAACTAGGGTTTTCTCCTGCATCTCTTCGTGCATAATCCTTGCTCTCATGATTGGAGTTGGAAATGCCACATTGCATATTAATATTATGTATACAATAGTCAAGATTTTGTTGCGTATCAAATATTTAAAGCAAATTACTACCACTAAAAATATAAATAAGTTAACTTGTATGACGAGAACATATTAATTATAAACAAATTATAACATAAAGAAACATCAAATATAAAAAAATCAAAATTTTATTTTGTATTGTGCAACACATTATGCAATGAAGATTTTGTTTATTTTTATATTTTAATAGTGTTATTAAAAAAATTTTATTTTATTTATTTTTTTAAATTAATATTTTTTTAGTATTTATTAGTTTTATATTAAAAATATTTTTTTAATATAAAAAATATATTATTTTAATATATTTTCGAATAAAAAAAATTAAAAAATAACCTCATCACAAAAACAACCCTACAGAAAACCCTATAACATGTGGTTTTGGGGAACAAGCGAATTCTTCACTGATCAATCATCCCTTGTCCTTTTCTCCAATCTGCCTCTCATTTCTATAATCAAGCTATCATTTCCTGTATATTGACATTATTTTATCCATCTTTTCTTATAAAGAAAATGCTCATCAAAATGCAATATCTTAAAACTAATATTGAAAACATAAAAAAAATATTACATTAAATTAAGAAAAGAAACTGGCAACAAGAAAAAAACTCTTGAATGATCTAACATAAAACAAAGGAAATTCAATGAGTTTAGTGCCACTGAAATTAAATCCAAAGCCAAAGGACTAGTATTAATTACTTGGTTGATGAATCCCAACTTTGGATAAAAATGCCTACCACTTTTTTTGGCTTCTAATAGGATTATTAACCTTCATATTGGATTGTTCCTCGTTTAATATATTCATTTTAATCTGATTGGAATTCATTTAAACTCTTATTTGAGATTGCTAACGTGAATTGATATATGAGACACTGTTAATTTTCAAGAATTGGTACGTAGAAAGGCATTTTCAACAATAAAGATAAAAAAAAATGACCATTTCAAAACATCTAAGGAGATAAAAAAAAATCTAGGGAATACCATGAAAAAATAAATTTAAAGTATGAAAACACTTCATTTATTTATTTAATTATATTAATTATTATTATTATTATTATCTAAACATTTTAACTCTTTTTTCATTTTATTTAACATGAACTAAAACCATCTCTTCTCTTTTCTTAGTATATATTTTTTTAAAGTTATTAATTGAAAATTTATAAATTTTAGTATTATTAGAGATTTATATGATTATTAATTTTATTATCAATGAGATTAATCAAAATATAGATAAATTAATTCAGAGAGTTATATTAATAAAAAAATTTCAAAAAAAAATTGAAGCATAAAAACACTCCATTTATTTATTTATTTATAATTATCATTATTACTGTCTTAACGTTTTAACTCTATTGTTTTTTTTATTTAACATGGATTGGGGCCCCGCCTCACCTCCCAGTATATGCTTTGAAAATTCAAAAAAAAAAAGTATATTGTTATAAAAAACATGGTTAGGTTAGCTGGCCCATCGGGAGGAGGGTGTGTGTCTTTCTGTATTTTTGCACGTCATTTGTGGGGTCAACACACGCGGCCCACAAGTTGTATATGTGACGACCAGGCATGAAAGTGACCACACATCCCTGCACACGTTGCATCCGTCCTCCCTCTAACGTCTTGTTGGGCCTCTGGCCATCTCTCAATTTAAATGCCCAATATTTATTTCATCATACCCTATCACGTGCTTTGTACTAACACCTTTAACAAAATACTAACAAGGAATTCCAGCCAGTGGATTAAATCCAAAGCAACATTTCCTTGTGAAAATAATGAAAGAAAAAAAAATTGCTAGAGGAGAAGGCAAATTCATAGATAGACTCAGATTACTAAAATAATGTCTTTTTCCATGACATAAATGTTTGTTTGCCTTTGATTCTGAAGTATTTTTATCTTTTTATATTACACATTAATTATTATTGATTTATTTGGGATATTTTTGTTGATTTTATCTTTTCATATACAATAAAATAATAATAAAGATGCCCATATAAAAAAAAACTAACATTGTTGGATACGAGTGTTTTAGTGTTTTTACTTTTAATCACAAAATATAATTACACATTTGTTCATAGGGTCACAAAAATTAGATGATTTAAACAGGAGTATTGACTTTTTTTCTTAATTTTTTTTGTAATTAATGAGTTGATAAAAAATAATAACATAATTTAATATTTAAAAAATATTTTTTAATTTAAAAAATTATAAACACATGTTGTTTATGTGTGAGCATGTGGAAGGTGTTGTGCACTTTAAATGATATATGTGATAGCTTTTAATTATAAAAAGCATTTAATCTGTTTTATTTTTTTTTTGTCGTGTCCTCTCCTTTTATGGTTGACACATGTTATTTAATGGTGGCAAATTAACCTGATTTTATAATTCGGATCATATGTTTTATAAATTAATACGAGTTGGTTTTTTTTTTATTACCTAGCTTATAAATACTTCAAGTTATCTCAAATTTAATCGATCCTAATTTTTTTGCATATCTTTTTATACATTTACATATTTTCAATATTGTTTTTAGATTATTGTGGTTTTTTAATTTATTTTTATTCTTTTATTATTATTATCTATGTTGTTATCATTTTATTAAAATAATCTTAATTTATTAAGCTTACTAAAAATATAATTAAGATGAAATTTATTTTTTTATTAATTTAAAACATGCTTATAATGTTTGGATTTTTTTTTTCACAAGAAAATATATGAACCCATAACGTAGTGTAGTCCTTGACTGAACAAGACTAAAATTGAGACCCTTTATAGCAGTTTATTGGTCCGAAATTGAACTTGTACTTAGTGGGAGTGCTTTTGATTCACATGATTATAGGCATAAATCAATATCAATTGATAACTAAAAAAAAAAAGCAATATTAATTGATACTTAAAAAATTAATGTATTAATCACAACAATTGCTGCATGACTGGTTGATGAAGGATAAAGTGATCACGAGCTGAATGCGCAAGAACTTGTAATTCTAAGGAGACTAATTGACCCTTCAGAAAAGAGAGAGAGAGAGAGAGAGGTGACTAATTGTCTATTTAAGCTACTAATTTTAAAGACATTACTATCAACCCGCAGGCAGCCTATTGCATGCGAGGTTTTTATTATTATAAAATATACTTCAAGAGGAGAAAATAGTAAAATAATGTGGTAATTTCGAAATTTTTTTAAAATTTTATTATGGTGGTGACAAACTTGTAAGTTTTATTTTTACTATTATGGTGGTAATTTTATAAAAAAAAATTAAGTTTTTTTTCTTTACACTTTATTTATTTATCAATTTATACTTAATTTATTTATTATCATTTTTTTTGTTTCTATCTTCATTATTCTTTTCTTAAACTTTTTTTTAAAAAAAAATATATTACTTTTTATTATTTTTTATTATTGACACTTAAAATATTTATCACTCTATACTTGCATATCTATATATATGATTTTATATTGTTTTTCTTTGTTGATTGGGTAAGCGATATTTTACACTTTTAAGTCTACATGCATAAGCTTTTATTTTTTTTCTTTGTTTGTAATTGATATTTTTTTAATATATATTTTTTAAAATATTTTTAATTTACATTAAAATTAACATTCATTCTCTCTTATTTTTATAGATTTTTTATTTAACTTTTTTTAAATAGAAATTTGTTTTTAATTTTTTTATTAATATTTCGAAGAGATTATTCTAATTCATATATATATAATGATTTCAAGTTTAAAAACTATTAATATAACTATCACATACGTTTTTTCATAAATATAGATAATATCTCTACATAGGATTTTCTTGCAAGTCAATTTAGTATATATATTATTTGACAAATATTTCTATATTGGTTTCAGGTATCTTTTATCCATACCTCAATTTATGAAAGTATTAGGCTCTTTTAATAAAGAAAGAAATATAATATATATCAATTTTAATAACTTTAAATAATATCCTGTATTAATAAAACATTCATTATAAATTTTTAGAAACAATACTTTGATGTAATAAAATTATTGTAATTATAATAATTTTATAATTTTTTTGCAAAGCATTTTTACCTCATATACTTCATCTTAACTCTAAATTTATTCATTAAACATTAGATTAACTAATCAAATATAAATATAAATGAGTATTAAAAATAAATAAAATTTTTATTAATAATAAATATATTTTACATAAATAAAATTAACGTTATGTATAAGCAATTAATTAATGCTACACAAAATATTCACTAACTTCTGTTTATGCTAAAATTAGATTGAACTTGTTATGATGTCTGTTTAGTTTATAATTGATATTCAAGAAGAAGCATAAAATTTTTAAACATTTTCACCAGAGTACTTGTTATTTCAATACATCCTAGGTCTTGCTATTCATTTACATGAATTTTAACTTTATCTAAAGTTATTCTAGATTTGATTGAGCTTATTGATTATAATTTATATGATTTTGTTGATTATCACAATATTGCTAAGATAAATTATAATGATAATGTTAATTATTCATCTATATACGTATATTGATTGATTTTTTTATTTTATAATAAATATATTTTTAAATTAATTTATGCATTAACTAACGCTAAATTCTTTTTCAAATAATTTTAAGAGCAATCATAAACTACATATTTCGTTTATCAAATTTATACATAAAAAAAATGTACAAATGCTATCCTTTTTAAGGGAGAAAAGAAAAGGGCGGTCGGAGAGAAATACAAGGCCACGAGGCACATGGTGGAAGCTATAACTGGGAGAAAGTCCCGCATTTCGCGGCGCTACAAAGGGAGAGGAGTAAGCACGTGACATTTCCTCCTTTACCACCAACATCCTCTGGCGATGCTCGGCTAAAAAATAGCAAATTAGATAGGTATCGAGTTAATCGATGTTTTGTTAGTTAATTGGGATCTGTGCACTAATCATCAGGTTGTAAGAGTAAGAGTTAATATGTTCCCTATGGTGACGGGGTGAACCGAAACTGTTGATAAGTCAACCGTTAGTTTACCCCCTCATGTGACCACATATAGGGATTGTGCTATGAACTCTCTTCAGCTAAAGCTCAAATTCCCAGGCAATGTGGGGTCTACCATTTATTATTACACTAATATTTATTTTTAAAAATATATTTTATCTAAAAACATATTTAAAAATTTTTAAAAATTATTTGAATATTCATCAAAATAATAATTTTTTTAACTTTATATGAAATAGTGTTTGGGTTATATTTTCAAATGAAATCTTAAAATTAAAACTATATATAACCTTTAAAGCTTTAAAAAAATATAAATAATTGGTATTTGACTAATGTTTAAAAATGTTTTTTAATTGAAAGTTTGTAGTAATAATATATATTTTTTATTTTTAGCATTAAAATTATAAAAACATCTAAAAGTATTAATTTAAAATTTTTTAATATAAAAAATAGTTTGAAAAAGAAATTGAACCACATCTCTACAATAATTAATAGAAAATAAATTGAATAATACTTTTCAATATTTGATTATATCATAAAAAATGAGCTGAAAAATAACTTATTATTATTTTATTTTTCTTAAGTGTATTAAAATAATGAGAAACAAATTTTACAAATTAAAAATTTGAATGAGAATAAAATTGAAAAAAATAATTTTATAAATTATCTCAAATAAAATAAATAGTAATCAAAATAATAGATATCAAATCTAAAAATAAAAAAATAAAAGATGAAAAAAATTAAAATTAAAATAATTAATATTTTATAAATTATTTCAAATAAAATAAGTAACAATAAAAAAATAGGGATCGAATTTGATAGATAAATTTTTTTAATAAAAAATGATAAGAAAAAAACAAATAACAATTATAAAAATAAAGACTAAAGTTAATATAAAAATTAATTTTAAAAAAATTAAATTGAAAAATAAATATTCAAAATAAAATGTATACAACAATCAAAAAATTGAGGATCAAATTTGATATAATCAACAAATAATATAACATTTTTAAATTTTTCATAACTTCTGGAAATTATTTTTCATTCAATTTTTTTTAAAATACTTTTCTAGAAATCAAGTTAAATTATTTTTTAACTAAAAAATATTTTTTATTAACTAAATTTTTAATAAAAAAATATTAAAAATATTTTTTTAGAAATCATTTCAAAAAACAAATACCACGTTGACTTAAACAGTGATTAATGGTCCACACACAGAAAATGCATGTTTCGCAGCAAATTTGAATCCCCCACCCCCTCTCCTCGATATTGACGGTCGTCGTCTAGCCTCGTCACGTACCGAGCTTAAATCGGGAACAAAACTTACATATATATATATATATGGCCGTAAAGAACTTGGTTGGATGTATTAATTATAATTAATGAGATTCAAGATTAAGAATTATGTTTATTGAATCATTAATTTTATAGCCACCTGTGCCAGCACTTCACAGCGTACGTGCAAAGTAAAATACCAAAAAAGGTGATAATTGGATTTTGGTTACCAATTAATTTCCGCTTGGAGAACTGGGTTGACAGTAAATCTTCTCCTTCACATAAACACAAGTCTGCCTACTTTGCATATACAGCCCCAGATTTACCAACTTCTTTATAATGTGTGCGTGTGTGTGTCTCAATTTTCGTTTTTTCATTGACTATTGATGCTATAGCATATATATATATCTAATCTTGAATTGTTCTGTGGCTAGCCAGCCAGCCAGCCAGCCTTTTACACACCAGCAAGCGATGGTTAAATATATTAGCACATGCTAGTCCCATCTTTCCTACAAGATATTTAAGCAAAAAGATATCCATGAAAAAGAAAAACACTCTATATTCTTCTATTGTTAATCCAATCACCATTACTCTATGCAAGGCTTATTTATAATGACAAGTCTTTGTATAGAGCATATAGTAAAAAAAAGAAAAGAAAAGAAAAGAAAAAAACAGTGTAATTCACGCGTTAATTAATTATCATTAAGACAATTAAGACATATTCATGTAATCCATTAAGACAATAAGTACTTCAAGTCTCTGGTTCACCATACAAAAAGTAGAATTTGTTAACCTTGCTATTTCTTGGCGCTCCCATCTTAGTTATCATTATGCTCCCTTAAATTAAATTTGGCTGAGTATTCGTTCTTTATTTGTTTCAGTTTAATATTTTTTTTGTTAATCCAATCCCCTAATTTATTTTTGTTTACTATTCTAAATTAGATAAATATTAATCAATGACCTTTTAGCCAGGTTGCTGCCTCATGCAAGAAATGGTTAAATCAACCTCTCATCTTGACAATGATCTCATAAATATATATATATATATATATATATATATATATATATATTTTTCTTACATTAGACCCCATAAGAAAATTAAGATAATAATAATAATAATATAAAATGCAAAAACACGTTATGATCTATGATGCCCGAGAGAGACTCCCTTTGGGTTGTGAGCAGCATGATATATAAGTCTCTTACCTATCAAATCTTCTTTCATGGATAGCAAAGGAGACAAACTAATAAATTATTAAAAGAAAATTAATAAATCGATCTTGGTTGTCACAAAAGAAAAACAATATATAGTTTTTTAAACATTTTATCGGGATTGCCAAGAACATAATAATATAAAAAAACAAAGCAAATTATTGAGCTCTGTGAACCCATTCTGCCATGGAGGATGAATGAGGAGCGCGAGGAGGTAATATTATTTTTTACAGGATTTTTTATCTAAGAATATATTTATTTTTAATTTTAATATACTAAAATAATTTAAAATATAAAAAAATTAATTCTAAATAAAAAATTTTAACAAGAAAAGAAAAACAGATTTAATATCGATGTCCCCAGCAGGCAGCACGATGAGGTAAACATAAAAATAAAATAAAATACTGCATCCTCTTAAATAACAAAACCAAAACGTTCTCCGTGACACTTAACACCGTCAACCCCGCCGCAACGACGTTAATGAAACGCCGTTTACTTGAAATAACGGAAAACAATGAAAGAGAATAAATTGTATAAAAGAACCCAAAGCAAACGAACACCAGAGAGAGACAGAGGAATAAGAGAAATAAGAGAGGTTTCTCCGACTTGCAATCCTTTCTAGTTTCCTCTGCTGCACAGTTTTTTCTCTTTCTTTTTTTGCTGCAGAAACCTATTTATTTATATCGAAACTCAAAGGAGATTCTTCGTGCATTTTCGTTCTCGTTGAAGCTTGCTCCGGTTTCGATCATTTCCGGCGTAGAATTTCTTGTTCGAATTTCTTTCTTTCTGAAACTGGATATATAGCTCGGCTTTTGGAGCTGAAATAGGGACGAAATCTCACTCAATTCAGATCAAAGGTACCTTTTAGCTTCAATTAACTCTGAGATTATTTATTTTGGCTTGAATTATGGATAGTTTAATCTTAGAAGTTTTCTAAACATTGAATTCTGATGTAACATGAATTGTTTGAACTGTAATTCTATTGCAGATTTCATTAATATCTGTGATTGGTGGCCCAAAGTTCGTTCTTCTTTTTCTGAAGTTGTGAGAGAGGATTTTGATCCCTGTTTTCAAAACATAAAAAGAGTCAGTTTTATTAGAAAAAAGTGAATGTCCTCTCCGATCTAAGGCGGAGGTGCCATAACTTTTTAAAGAATCTCAATTCTACGGATCTGATAAGAAGCAATTAATTAGATATTTATTTTATTACAAAATATCTATCTCCGCTTTGGATGGAGCTTCCTCAACAACGTCCTTTCGGAACTGAAGGTATTTTAATTACACATACATATTCCTTTTAATTTTTAGTTTCGATTTAGCTTAGCATGTGGATTATGAAAAAACAAATCGCAGTGTAGTGTGTTATTAACTGTGGTTATGAAGCATGTTCTTAACAGGAAGGAAACCAACACACGACTTTCTTTCACTGTACAGTCATTCTTCAACTGTGCATCAAGATCCAAGACCACCTTCTCAAGGTATCATCATTTTTCGTTTATGGATCTGGTAAAAAAAGAAAAACAAAAAATTGTTTCTGGTTTTTCAAAATGGAAAGAGATTTTTTTTTGGTTTATGGGTGTGGGTTCGTGGATGCACGTGACACGAATTGAATGATGGGATATGGGCCAGGGAAGTAGGGTGGGGTAGGGTTAACAGGGGTTTGCCAAATCCGAAAAGGAAAGAGTTAGCAGTTAGCAATTAGCACCATCAGATTGGCCATATGTTGTTGTGTTTCTTATGGGACCCATCTTCTAGGAGTTAGACACGATGTGACATGTCACATGATTCACATCCACTCCCTCTGGTAAGCAGGTTGTAGTTGTAATTCTATTCACAAATCACAATCACAATCACAATCAAGATCACAAACTATTTTCCTTGTGTAAAGAGAGGTGCCCCTTGTTTTCCGGTCAACAAATTTAAGACTTGTTTTATATATATATATATATATATATATATATAATTAACTATATTAAAAAATAAACAAAATAACAGGGAGTAAGACAGTTTTGGCAAAATATAAAAATGTTGTTGTTGGGAACAACAACGAAATGGATAAAATGAATTGCACAAATTTCAATAAGAAAGGAGGAGAGAAAATAAAAAGAATGGAAGTAAAATGAGCTCTCGGAGGCCCATGAAGCTACAATGATAGGACACTAGTATAATTAAAAATATCATGATGAAATGAATTCAACAACATTATAGGCAGTGAATTATTTGTCGTTTTTAACTACGTGTATTATCCACTAAAGTTTTCAATGGTGACCGTACTTTGCTGTTATTGTATTCAGCTCATCAAATTTTTTTTGTTTAATGATATGTGATATCATTAGTTTTGATGGTTTTTTTTTTAAATGTGATATCATTAGTTTTGATGGTTTTTTTTTTTTAAAAAAAACTTTGGTGTGTCTTGAAAATCTTTGTTTTCCCCCCTCCTTTTCTTCTTAAATTTGTGCTGGTTTCTTTTAACCATTTCTTTAAATGTCTCTATTCTAGCTTGACATTTACCGAATTGTTTTTAAAATATTTTTTTAACAGTGTTTTGCTATTTTTTTTTCCAGGAAATTTACTCCAATTTTTACTATTTTTTTTGTAGATAAAACAGTTTAATAAATTAAGTAGTTAATGATTAATCAATTAAGAAAAGTAACTAGGATTACTTGGTTAAAACTCCTCTACACTGTAAAAATGGTCCTTAATTACTTGATTAATATTTATAGTTTCTTAATTGAAATATTAGGTGTTGGGCCAGTGAGGGGATGGTGGCCGGTAATTGTTTTTTTAAATAGAGATTAGTTATTTTAAATTATTGAGAAAATCACCATCCAAGAGATCGCATCTTGATATAAGATTTTAAAAAAGAAAAAAATATATTTGAGAATTACTTTTTCTGACGCGTTGAATATACGGATTGTTAATCTAAATAAAAAATTTTCAAATTTTGATTTAATATCTTTTCATAAACGAGTAGGATAATCTTTATGAATCTTCTTCCGCTAATTACTCTGCTATATTTTTGGACATAATTCCACATGTCTTTGTTTACCCACTGGCTGAAGAAAGAAGACACCATGTTTTTGGATCTGTTTTGATTGTCCATTTGCTTAATTGCTAAATTATTAATTATAAATCATCACTCCACTTGCCAAAACTAGTTCAATTGTAAATTTCAAAGTATTACAGACTTTGAAAAATCTTAGTCAGAATAAATCCATTAATCAGGGTCAGATCTGAACTGGAAATCTTCCATTTTCCATGCTTGAACAGGTGGCTTCCTCCAGACACATGATTTTCTACAACCACTAGAACAAGTAAGCAAAGCCACCGCCAGAGAAGACGCCAACGTTGAGATCTTGACAATTGATAAGCCACCGCCTCCGGCACCACCACCCTCGGTGGAGCACATCCTCCCTGGAGGCATCGGGACGTACAGTATAAGCCACGTATCGTATTTCAACCAACGAGTTCCAAAGCCAGAAAACCCAATATTCTCAGTAGCTCAAGCTAGCAGTACCGATAAAAATGATGAGAATTCCAACTGCAGTTCTTATTCAGCTAGTGGATTCACACTTTGGGAAGAATCCACATTGAAAAAGGGAAAGACAGGGAAGGAGAATGTGGGAGAAAGATCCAATATTATCAGAGGTACTTAATAATTATCTGTACTTTCCATGTTCTGTCTGTTTACTTTCCATTGTTGTGCTTTGCATGTGCATGTGCATGTGCATATGTGCAAGTCCATCTCCCTCTAGCTAGCAACATACAGCCAAGAGATTTGATGTTAAATATATCGATGAGGTGTTATTGTAAATATTGCAATACAAGAGACGTAAGTGGAATATAATGATACTACATGTCAATCTAGCTAGAATGAGCACTTAGTTACTATACTCGTTTGATATAGAGGACGAGATTCAAACTTGCTTGATAATCAAAAGCTAGTCGTCATGTCCATAGAAGTTCCATGTCCAAAATCTCAAAAACTTTTAAAGCTTTTCTATCTTATTTTTTTGCTATATTATTTTCTATCTCACAAACTCTTTTTTTTTTAATCATCACTACCACCACCACTACAACCAAACCCAACCTCAAAATCTTTACCCAAATAGTTTTGGTTGATTTTAGCTTGATCATGAGCAATAACAAACTGTAGTCATCATGTTAGAAACATAGTCATATTAGGACTTCAGTATTTGGTTAGGTCCATGGTTCAAGTTGGTTCGGATCATCTCATGCTCATGTTATATTACTACAAGTTCAGTTTTGAAGACCAAAGGCATAGACCAGGTCCAAACTGCGAAATCAGCCCAAGATAGTCTCATTACATGGCTTCTCTCCCGAAAGGTACTCTCGGGTCTAAAACAGGCAACCAAATAACTAAGAGGTTATTATTATTATTATTTTAAATAAAACAAGATGTAGTTTTCAATATGACGAGTGAGATTCAAATGAGACTAATAATATGACATTGCATGGTAAATCGGTCCAAGTCTTCATAATATTTTATTTGAAATTCGAATAGGTAGACCACGGCATCATAAAAGTTCTCTGCTCTTTTTTTTTCTCTCCTCTCATATTGATATTATTATTACGGACCATAATAATAATATCAATATTGTTTACAATATATAGATTTCCATTTATTATACGTAACTATTTTTCAAATAAAATGTCTTTTTAGCAATAATAGAATAAATTATTTAGTATAAAAATAGCAGGACTCGAGTTCTCAGCCGAACTTTTAATAAGCTTTAAGTCCACTCGCATGGCCCAAACAAAATATCCAATGACAGTATTGTTTTAAATGATATTTCGTACAAGATTTTAGTGATAATTGGAAGTATGTTTGGCGCGTAACAGAAGCGGCAGCGAAGACGGGTCAGTGGACGACGTCGGAGAGGCCGTCACAGTCTTCATCGAACAACCATCGCAATAGTTTCAGCTCTCTTTCTTCCTCACAGTCTGTTTCCTTCTCCTTCTTCTGCATGTTATTGGATTTTTTTTTCTACTGTAAAAATATAATGATGAGATTTTGTTTTGTTGGTAATCGAGCAGGCCACCAGGGCTGAAATGTACCCAGAGCTTCATAGAAATGATAAGGTCAGCCAAAGGTAGTAACTTGGACGATGATTTAGACGACGAAGAAACGTTCCTCCTTAAGAAAGAAACCCCTTCTCCTATCCATAAAGGTGTGTGTGTAGAAAATAAATGTATAAAAATTCTCTTATCTGAAAAAAATAGTAGTATTATGTGTGCTCTGTTTGAGTTACATGTTTGTGGAATTGAGGACTCTTTTTTTTCTTTTTTCAGAGGAATTGAGGGTAAAGGTGGACGGAAAGAGCAATGACCAAAAACCTAACACGCCTCGGTCAAAGCATTCTGCAACAGAACAACGCAGGAGGAGCAAGATAAATGACAGGCATGCATTAATTTCTTACATTGAGAAAACCTGAGGATCTTTTCCTTTGATCAGCTACTTTATAATGTTGTTGACGTCTTGTTACAAGTGAAGTTTCAGTAATCTAAGAATGTTAATTTGGTAAAGTAATACAATTCCGTACAATCTGTTCCTTTTGTTTCTACTGGTTATATTATGAAGGCTGATGGATGTAAACTACAAAAGGCCCTAAACAAAGCTAATTAGTTCAACTTTTCTTGTTGAATAATTACGACTGCTTTTGTCAACTTTATGCTGTACTAAAATTTCAAAGTTTTCATGCAGATTTCAGATGTTGAGAGCGCTCATTCCTCATGGCGATCAAAAGAGAGACAAGGCATCTTTTCTTTTAGAGGTACATGCTCTTCTTATAAAATTATCATTCTTTCTTTCAGTGTACGGTGTAAATGATGGAGTATGTGAATCATTTTACAGGTCATCGAGCACGTTCAGTTTCTACAGGAGAAAGTACAGAAATATGAAGGATCATACCAAGGATGGAACCACGAACATGCAAAACTGGGGCCATGGGTAAATTCTACATAACCTCCATATCTTCCAATGTTTTCGTGGCCACTATATCGTTTATTGAGTGTGTGATAATCATTATTGTTACAGTCTAATAGTTGGCTCTCCATTGTTTAAAACAGAGAAGCAATAGTAGGCCCGTTGAAAGTTCTGTTGATCAGTCTCGAGGCGTGAATAGTGGTGTTGGTCCTGCATTATTGTTTGCTGCAAATTTGGATGAGAAAAACATAAACATTTCTCCTTCCACTAATCCTGGAGGAGCACGGAATGCAGTCGAATCGAATATGAGCTCTGCTAGTACCTTCAATGCAATGGAGCACCATCCAAACCTCGGAATAACAAATAAAACAATGCCATTTCCTATCTCGCTGCAGCCGAACCTCTTCCATCCTGGCAGGATTGCAGGTGCGGCAGCACAGTTTCCACCCCGACTGGCATTTGATGCGGAGAACACGGCAACTCAACCTCAACCTCAACCATGCCATGCAATATCATGTACCTCTGACGGGGCTGTTGCTAGTGATAAGCTGAAACAACAGAATCTGACTGTTGAAGGTGGTACAATCAGCATCTCTAGCGCGTACTCTCAAGGGTGAGTTTGCGTATTACAATTTATGGTTCTGATAGCCTGATGATAGGTCAAAATCTTTCAAGGAGATCATAACTAACACAAAATTCAATCACTTCTATGGTGATCTTTGAAGCGCCAATTTCTACTAGCACACGTCTACTAGCTGCTTTAGGAATTATAAATTACCTGTCTCTGTAGCATTGGACAATACATTCTTATTCATGTTATACATAGCCTGCTTGCTTCTGCTTGACTGTTTCTAGTAGTCTTGAAATTCATGCAAGGGGAGAAAAGCTACATGCATACTTGTTCGGAGATATTGAACTTCCACTTTGAAATCTTATGTTCAGCAGCGTTACTCTTGAAGATATCCTCTTCTGACTTGCACAATTAGTTGCTAAATATTAGAAGCGTAACTTGAAGGTTCTGACAATACAGGTTTTGTTTCTACAATATGCTGAGCTATATATGAATCTTTTCAATTCCATGAAACTCTTTTTTTCAGGTGTTTGCAAATTGGTTTTTCTTTAGATTCTTTCCAGTGACAAGAAATAACATTGTTTTGCGGTGTTGACATCATCTCAATTCTCTCATCGTCTGGATACTTAACTTTGCTTATAGCTTCATACAACGTAAATTTGTAAAAAAGATAAAGCGTAGCATTTTTTGTTGCACACTTATTATGGGAAGTAGCCTTCTCTGTAACCCTATAAGAAGAGAATTTGTTGAATTATGAGTCAAATAACGTACCCTGTATTGGCATTAAACAGGTTGCTAAATACTTTGACGCAAGCTTTACAGAGTTCTGGAGTAGACTTGTCTCAGGCCAGCATCTCAGTGCAGATAGAGCTCGGGAAAAAAGGGAATAGTAGACAAACTGCGCCAACATCCATTGTTAAGGTTTATTGGCATTAAGCTTTGGAGTAATTTCAATTACCGTTTCCATTAAATCACTCCTAACCCTTTTTCTTTTTCTTTTTCTTTTTCACTAACGTAGGATAATAACGTCCCCCCTAGCAATCAAGGCACAATACGTTCAAGAGTTTCAAGCGGTGAAGAATCTGATCAAGTCTTAAAGAAGCTCAAGACAAGTAAAGGATAGAGCAACAGTCGCATAATTTTGTTCTTTTTGTTTTTTTTACTTGATTTTTTCATTTTTTGTTACCCTGTCCTATCATGGGGTTAATTCATGTCTTCTCCTGGCTTATAAAAACTGCCCAGTTGAGACTGAGATGACTGTACATGTAGTTGCTTTCATTTTGATGGAATGCACAGAAATCCTACCATACAAATATGTAATTTTTTCCTCCTTTTGTGCATCGTTATATTCATAGAGGTGTCCATTGTGATGTTTAGAAGCTGCCTTTTCATCTAAACCTTTCTACTCATATGAAGACTATAAATAACTGTCAGAGTTTGTGATTACAGGTATATGGTGTATTCCACAAACTAGGAATAGGAGAAGAGAGATGCTGAAATCTAAGAATGGGCTCATGACTCGGGGTGATGTCCATCAGTATGACAAGCCTCTTCTGCATTAAGATCACTCCCTGAATCGATTGAACTTCCTTTCGCATTAAAGTTATGGTTTTGTTGAGTTTGGCATGTTGATCTG
Source organism: Populus pruinosa (assembly GCA_026413675.1). Classification (NCBI taxonomy): domain Eukaryota; kingdom Viridiplantae; phylum Streptophyta; class Magnoliopsida; order Malpighiales; family Salicaceae; genus Populus; species Populus pruinosa. The sequence goes on from CM048606.1 coordinate 6,650,526, forward strand.
AAGCTTAATGAGAAATGGCGTTCGATGTCGGTAAATGAAGAGTCCAATAATATTTGTTATTGCGTTGCCTCCTGACTGCTTCGTGATGTGTCTCTAGTAAACCGGAAACCACAAAGGCTGAGTGAGATTATGTTTTTTTTTTAGTATAGATATGGTTGATTTTAAAAATATTTTTTATTTAGAAATATATTAAAATAATATTTTTTTATTTTTTAAATATAATTTTTAATATCAAATTAAAATAATTTAAAAACATTGAAAACATTAATTTTTTTAAAAAATTAAAATTTTTAGAAACACTATCATGTTCCCAATTATCCTCTATGAAAACAATTATATATGGCAACGTGTCTAACGATGTGTACACGTGTACTTTCATTACTTACCCTTTTCTTTTTAAATCCATTTACCTTGTGTCGTCCTATTTTTTACCCATCTTTTAATTTTAATGGTTTTTTTTTCTTTAAAAAAATGGACACTTACCAACAACTTGATGATTAAAAAAAAGTTATACTAACTAAATTTAAAGTCTATAATTTAACAATGTATTAAACCATAAATAAAACAACATAAAAAAATTCATAAAAATACACTTAATAAATTCTAAAAATTTAATTGTGAGATAATATAAATAGAATAAAATACTATTGATCAACTCAATACATCAACTTAGAGAAAATTACTAAAAACCTTTTATCTAAGAATTGGAACACTATGTATAATAATTTTTCATACTTACACTTACTAATCAATTTAAAATAATTAATTATACATTACTTATTGAATCATTAATCTATTAACTTAATTAAAAAAACATCTAAAATATTACAAAATCACTTATAACACACAACATTTCATCACCAATTGAACCAACAATACTAACACAATACCCTTCAATTCCATCCACCTAAACCCTCATCATCATCCACCACCAACCATGCTAACACCACTACATCACTTGATAACAACCAACCATTCTCATTTTTTTCTCTACCTTTAAATAAAAACCTATACCTTTAACAAACCACAAAAATCTCAAATCCCCACTTACCCATCTATATACCTCCTTTTAAAACAATCCAATCAATTTTCATCATTTTCTCACTGAACAAAAACATTTTTTTTTTAATTTCAAAATCTCTTTTGATCCAATCAATAATGGCCTATACCACACTTCCTTCTTTGTCATGCCTAACAATTATAGTTATGCAACAATTTATGAATGTTAACGTGCTTTATATTTGTATGATTTTTATTGTATTTTTACTTTTACTTTTGTGCTAGTTTATTTTCAAACTTTCTATTTTCTATATTTTGAATTTATTTTTATTTATATATAAAAAGAAATAAATTTATCGAATTATAAGCTTTATAATGAAAAATCAATATTCAATCCTTGAATTCTAACTAAGCATTATCCTAATTGGATTTAGGGTCATGGTATTGAAAAAGCCTAATCAAAAGCCAATTAAATGAGAAAATAATTTTGAAGAGGAATGATTGACTTGTTTATATATTTTAGGAAAAAAAGGAAGGAGGAGAGTAAAAATTTTTATTGTAAGAATATACATTTCTTTACCAGAAATTTTAGAAACATATCTCAATATACTAGATAAATTTCTCTATAAATATCTAAACTAAGCGATGTTGGTCGTAGGAGAAAGCTAAAAAGAAGATCTAAAACTTTGATTTTATAACCTTTTTAAAATAAGTCAATTTGATTGAGAAAATAGAACTAGAATTGGAAATTGAAATCTACCAATTTTCAAAAGAAAATTGAGAAAACAAATAAGAAGAGATTTTGAATAAAATAAAATAAAAGAAAAGAAAAGAAAAGAAAAGAAAAGAAAATAAAATAAAAGAGAAGAGAAGTAGACTAGAGATGAGAACATGAACAAAACTGATAACAAAAGGGCTTTTTCATCATTAACAACTTTAGGAGCAAGATGTAACATCCCCCGTTCTGGGATAAAAAAAATAATCTCATGTCAACCAAAAAATAAAGTAATTATTTTTTTCTATATATATTCTAGGTCTTTGTATTAAAGTCTACCGAAATTTCAATGAAGTCTCCCCTATACTGGAATGTCCCAAGTTATCGACATATAACATGTTTACACTTCTAATAACTCACATCTCTTAACTTAATCCTGGCTCAATTGTCCTGGGTTTCAATCCCATAAATATTATCGCACCTATCAACCATAGTATTTATGATATGCTTTATATAATAAAATATCATTATGGATAGATAAATATAAATAAACATACATGAAATATGGTTATATGAATTACAAAGTTAAGTTCATTTAATCAAGTTTAAATATTAATTATACAAATTAAGTTATACAAACCTTGCCATGTTTACAAAATACAAGGGTATACTCTCTAGAACGTAGATTATAAGAAGGGAATATAAGTTAGGATCTACTCCTATCATGCATGTGATGGTCTTGAAACAAAATACATATTATTAAAACATAAATATCATAATAAATATAACAACATGAATATCTAACAACTTAAAAAGGGTAACATGCGTTTATATTTTGTTCACTTTTTCTTTTTGGTTTTCATTAAAATCTTTTTCTTGTTCAACTACTAATAACCATTTCCTCTCCCATTATCAACCTCCATTCCAGATTTTATAAGATCAATCATGATTATTTCTGCTTAACACATTACTGATATCAATTTCACTTGTATAATCATCATCACCCCGTAGGAGTTGATGCAAGGTAATCCCTTTACCCGATCCTAACATACACTAAATGTATGCTAGCCAATATATGTTTGATCCCCTCATTTGGGATCTTAACATACACTAAATATATGTTAGTCAAAACGTGGTGATCTCCTCACTTGGGATCCTAACATACACTAAATATATGCTAGTTCACATCCCAAATCACACTTCTCATATTTCCTTTATTAGTGTGATTAGTACTTAAAAGTGTATCAAGGTTTTATATCATCATTTTGCACTTGAAGTATCAATAACTCCTTAACTAAAGCATGTTTTATAATAATGTATCTCATAATATAAGATACCTTTAATTTGTGGTAAATATTTATTTTAAATGTAGGCCTAACACATAAATAAAAGGATTGATTGATAAATTTAAGAACTGAAATTGAAAGGAAAAAGAGATGGCCAAACTTAGAAAAGAGATGTCGGTGCGATCCAAACCGGAACACTATTCGGTAATTCGATCATATCTGGAGCTATAGATCTCATATTTAGGTCCACTTTATATGGATGTAAAGGTAAGACATAGGCTTACAACTTTCATGGAGCCCAAGATCTAAAAAGGTAATTTTCAAGTCCAAATTGTTGCAACAACAAAGAAGCCCGAATCTGTCCTCCAGCCCGAGCACTGTTCAGTATTTTGGCCATATCTAGAGTTTTAGAAGTCCAAATGAGCTGAATTGTTTACACAAGAAAGATGAGACAATTTCCTACAACATTCATGTTTTCGAGTGGCTTCAATTTTGACGTTATCAATGATGTTTTGGGCAGATAAGAGAAGATAAGGATTGTCACTAAGTCAAGAGTTGGCCACCCACTCATCAATTAGTCATCAAATCAACAGTTCCCAATTTTGGCCTATAAAAGGAGGCATTTGCCATGCATTTAGGCATCTTGGTCTCCAGATCAAGATCATGCTCTTGCTTTCTTTCTTTGTATTTTTTGTAATGTTTATGCTTTGCTTTCATTAATATCAAGTTTATGGCTTTCATTTCCTTTCCTTTACTTAGTTAACTCTTATCTTATTTATGTTCTTATTTTGTTTATTTATTTTTATTTCTTTTATTATGTCTAGCTAAGTTTATTATGTCAAGGTGAAAAGGTTACACTAATGGTGTAAGAATAAGTATAGTGTAAACTCAATATGGACTTTAATGTTTGATACTAACATGTTTTGTATTTGTTATCTTGTTCACTCTTTAATACTTTGCTTGTTAAATGACTAATCTTGATTTATGTTGTATAACACTTGGTACAACAAATGCTTGGCACTTTCATAGCCCATACTGTATAGTATAACCGACACCTGAGCTATGAAAGGAACTTGATTTGTTGTTAACATAAGTTATAATCATGAATGCTTGACGAGATTTACAAGTATTAGCATTAATTGAATAAGATGACTAATGTAATCATGTTAACAATCTATAATCTGATTGGAACCTCCTTTGTGTGTGGTTTCCAATTCAATAACAAGAGTTTATACTATACTTGTTTGACATACCATTAGTGGATCCTCTAACCTTGACATTTATTGTTATCGTTGTTTAATCCTTACATTAATATTCCATCTCCAAGTTCTCATCTTCTTCATCTTCTTCTCTTTCTTTATTATTATTATTGTTGGTGTTGTTGTTGTTGTTATTGTTGTTATTGCTATTGTTGTTGTTTATAATTTGTACAATTAACTTCCCTGTGGTTTGAGTCCGGTCTTGCCGGGTTATTTATTACTTTGACATTCCTGCACTTAGGAGAAGACATCAATCTTTTAGTCGTGTCAAGTTTTTGGCGCCGTTGCCGGGGAGGTAAGTTCTTGTATAAATTATAGTAGTTATTTTATTTTCTCTTTTCACTTTTCTTGTATATAACTTTGTTTCTTTTCTCTTGTTTCTTCTTCTTTTGTTTTCTTCTTCCTTTTATTCTATTCCCACACGTGCATGAGAGTGTGGTCACGTACATCAAGTGTAGACTTTGTAGGGTATCCTCATCATTTTCAGAAAATATGGCCGAAGAAGATAATCAATCACTTCATAATGAGAATAATGAGAATAATCGTGCTAGAATACTCAGAGACCACATGAATCCCACAAGAACAAGTGCACCATCATGCATAGTTTTTCCTCCCGATGCATGTTATTTTAATTTTAAACCAGGTATTATGCAACTTTTACCTTCTTTTCATGGCTTAGAAGTGGAAAATCCATACTTGCATTTAAGGGAATTTGAGGAGGTCTGCAACACATATAATAATTTAAATTGTAGCATGAACACCATCAGATTAAAGCTTTTTCCTTTTTCATTAAAAGATAAAGCTAAAACATGGCTACAAAATTTGAGACCAGGATCCATTCGTGCTTGGGATGAAATGCAACAACAGTTTTTAAAGAAGTTTTTCCCATCTCATAGAACAAACTCTTTCAAGAGACAAATCACCACTTTCACTCAAAAACCAGGAGAAACATTTTACAAATGTTGGGATAGGTATCGAGACTTGCTTAGTACTTGCCCTCATCATGGTTTTGAAACATGGAGATTGGTTTCACATTTCTATGAAGGGTTAACACCTAAAGATAGGCAAATGGTTGAATTGATGTGCAATGGAACTTTTGAAAATAAAGACCCTGATGAAGCAATGGAGTACTTAGACTTGTTAGCTGAAAATGCTCAAAATTGGGACACCGCGGGTACATATGAGGCACCGAGTAAAACTCAACTTCATACATCTAGTGGAGGTATGTACAACCTTAGGGAAGATCATGACCTTCAAGCCAAGTTTGCATCTTTAGCTAGAAAAGTCGAGGCACTAGAATTAAAAAAGAGTGGTCAATTAAAATCTGTTGAAAACATTGTGTGTCAAATCTGTGAAACAAATGAACACTCAACCAACGATTGTCCAACCTTGCCTTCTTTTAAAGAATGTCTCCATGAACAAGCCCATGCTTTAAACAGTTTCCAAAGGGCCAACCACAACCCATACTCACAAAAATACAACCCTGGTTGGAGAAATCACCCAAATTTTAGTTGGAAGAGTGAAAACAACAATGCACAAATTTCACAACCACCGTTTCAAGCACACCATAATTTTGAAAATTCTCATGGATATACACCTCCTTATGCTCCACCTCCTACAAGAAATTTTGAGGAAACTTTATATGCATTTATTGAAAAGCAAGAGACAATCAACACTCAACTTGCTCAAAGCATAACAGATTTTAAAGATACTCTTGTAAAATTCACATCTGCTCTCAGTTTTCAAGAGAAAGGTAAGTTTCCATCTCAACCACAACAAAATCCCAGGGGCAATACAATGTAAATGCAAGTAGTTCTGGAAGTCAACACATGGATCAAGTCAAATCAGTCACCACTCTTCGTAATGGTAAGGTTATTCACAAACCAATTCTTGAACCTTGTGAGAAAGATGATGAGTCAATCTCTGAGGGTAAGGAAGGGGCTGAATCTGAACATTGTAAAGAAAAGACTGATTCCCCGTCAGCACTTCCATTTCCTCATGCCATGACCGATGAGGAAGAAATCAATGATGAAAAAGGCATCGAAAATGTTGATGCGGATCTTTTATCAAAAGTGACAACAGATTCGACACCCGACATCACACCAATCAATTATTACTTTCCTGATGAATCTCTACTTTCTCTTAGTTCAATGCCTTGGTTTGCTAAAAATATCAATTTTCTTGTTTTAGGATTTTTGCCAGCTCACTGGAGTACCGAAGACAAAAGAAAATTTTTGAGCAACGTGCAAATTTTTTATTAGGATGACCTTTACTTATTCAATTATTGTCCTGATCAAATATTTCAAAGATGCATTCCTGACAATGAGGTAAGTAATTTCATTAAATTTTATCACTTTAAGGCACGTGGGGATCATTTATCATAAAAAAAGAGGATTGTAAAAATCTTATAGAGTGGATTTTACTGGCTTACCATATTCAAGGAGTCACATGCATTCCGCAAAAACTGTGAAAATTGTCAAAAAGTGGGATTTATTTCAAAACATAGAGAGTCTTTAGATAATCTTCTATTGACTCTTAAGTCTCATCATAGTCGAGATAAGTATCGTGCAATTCATGACTTATGAACCCATTTTCATAAAGAACATGCTTGACATAGTCTTGGGAATCTGACTAAAAAAGACCCTGTTTGCTAGTTTTTAAGAAAACTAGATGGGAAGCCTATCCCCGATCCAGAGAGGGCGTTTAAGCCGTTCTTGGACGTAAAACCAAGGGAAGATGTGAGCCACAATCACAACTACCTATACATACATATTTTTTTTAAATAAATAAATAAAGAGTGTGTGTGTGTGTGTGTGTGTGTGTGTGTGAGACTCCAGCTGGCCTACATATAGGTGGTATGACTACCTTTTTAATTTCTCATCTATAAAATACTCTCTTTCTTCCCTTCATTTCTACTCAACCCATACATTCAACAAATATAGAAGTGTGTAGAAATGACAAGTTCCTCAAGTCATCATATAAGAAATATTTGTGTTTTCGGTGGATCTAGTCCTGGGAAAGAAAAGGAGTTTTTAGAATCAGCAAATCATCTTAGTCAAGTGCTAGCTAAGAGAAAGATTCATTTCGTGTATGGGGGAGGCAGTCTTGGGTTAATGGGAGGTGTGTCAATAGCTGTATTTTTAGAAGGTAGTCAAGTTTTGGGGGTCGTCCCCGAAGCTTTAGCACAAGGGGATATCATTGGAAAAACAATTGGAGAGGAACTTCAGGTCTCCACAATGTCGGCTCGAATGAATGCAATGTTTAACCATACTGATGCCTTCATTGCTTTACCAGGTGGTTTAGGCACATTGGAAGAGATCTTTCATATTTTTTCTTGGGCCCAACTGCACATTCACCATAAACCCATAGGTTTGTTAAATGTTAATGGTTATTATGATAAGTTGTTGTCTTTTCTTGATCATGCTGTGGAACAGGAATTTCTAACATCTTCTGCACGACAAATCATAATCTCTGCTGGTACTGCTGAACAATTGATTGACCAACTACAATATTTCATTCCTGTAATTGATCCTTCCATGAGTCGCATAAATTGGTCAACTAAGGAAAGCCGTAAAAAGCTTAGATTGGATTTGAGCCTTCATTTGTGAATCTTTGTGTCTCTTGGTTTTATTATTGTTTTTTGTTGTTACTTTTATTTGTTTCCGTGTGTTTCAGGTTTGTCAGTGTTCGTTATTTCAGGTGATATCTTCTATACTCTATCTTTCTACCTTTAAACATTGAGGACAATGTTTTGTTTTAGTTGGGGGGAGAGGGTAGTAGCTAAAAAAAAAAAACTGTGTTTTCTATTTCATAAAGCATGTGCAAAATTATTATTACTATGATGGCAGAGTAAGGAAAACTTTTATGACTCTTGAGACGCATCTTAGTAACCATTCTTAATAAGGTCTATCATAATACTTCTTGAAATATTTAGGTTTACAAGCTCTCATATTGTTATCACTTAATTCTGCTCATATACTTATTTAACATGTATTCTTAAACCTTAATTTACACACACACACTTTAACATATGACTATGGGTTGCATATTGGATTATTACATTATTTATGTTCTTTTGTTAAAGGTAACACCTAAGGAAAAGGGATAGTATATAATTAAAAAAAAGAAAAAAAAAGAAAAAAAGGAAAAAAAAATGATGATAATAAAAATGTAGATAAGTTTGGTTTCGTAGCCTCCCTAACCTAAGCAATTACACCTGAAGGGGTGTTTTAACACCTAATACCCTAAAGTCAACTGACTTGGGAGTTATTGGTCGAACGCTTGTTATATGGGTTGAGGAGAAAAGCTTAAGGGAATCAAATATTGCACTATCTATATATTAGTATCTGCGACCCGAGTTATTAAGTTCGTAGGGGTGTTTCAACACCTAATGCCCTAAGACCAACTGGTCTGGGAGTCATTAGCCGAAAGCTTGTTACATGGGTTAAAGATGCATGGTGTTTTTAAATTATTTGTATATATATTTTAAAAAAAAAGAAGAAGAAAAAAAGAAGACAAAAATAATAATCCCAACTCAAGGAAGTTAACCTTAAACATTAGAACAAAAATTTTTGTTTTCTTTCAAGAAAAGCCCCATAATTATGTGTTGATACATTGAGTATAAAAGAAAGTTTTATTAATATCTTGTTAAGAGGTATTGGGCAGATATATAAATTTAATGAGAGTTTGTTTATCGGGATAGATTAATGGAAGTTAAATGATGAATACCTTGCTTTGTGGAATTTGCAAATTGTTTTTCTATTTTAACGCTTTGATTACTAGGGATTAGTAATAAGCTGGTTGGGGGGTGTGATTAGTACTTAAAAGTGCATTTTTATCAAGGTTTTATATCATCATTTTGCACTTGAAGTATCAATAACTCCTTAACTAAAACATGTTTTATAATAATATATCTAATAATATAAGATACCTTTAATTTGTGGTAAATGTTTATTTTAAATGCAGGCCTATCACATAAATAAAAGGATTGATTGATAAATTTAAGAACTCAAATTGAAAGGACAAAGAGATGGCCAAACTTAGAAAAGAGATGTCGGTGCAATCCAAACCGGAACACTATTCGGTAATTCGATTATATCTGAAGCTGTAGATCTCAGATTTAGGTCCACTTTATATGGATGGAAAGGTAAGACATAGGCCTATAACTTTCATGGAGCCCAAGATCTAAAAAGGCAATTTTCAAGTCCAAATTGTTGCAACAACAAAGAAGCCCGAATCTGTTCTCCAGCCCGAACACTGTTCAGTATTTTGGCCATATCTGGAGTTCTAGAAGTCCAACTTATGTTAACTTATGTTCTAGGAGCTCATTTGGACTTCTAGAACTCCAGATATGACTAAAATACTAAATAGTGCTCGGGCTGGAGGACAGCTTTGGGCTTCTTTGTTGTTGCTATAATTTCGACTTGAAAATGGTCTTTTTAGATATATTATTATAAAACATGCTTTAGTTAAGGAGTTATTGATACTTCAAGTGCAAAATGATGATATAAAACTATGATAAAAATGCACTTTTAAGTACTAATCAGATAGCTTCATGAGTCCATTCCTACAATTAATCAATGCATTAGAAGTTGCAAGAAATGGACGTCCTAAAATAACAGGAAATGAATTACATGCTTCAACAGGTTCTGTGTCCAAGACAATAAAATCCACAAGATAAATGAATTTATCGACTTGTACTAACACATCTTCAATTATTCCTCTAGGCACTTTTACAGATCTATCGGCAAGTAAAAGAGATATAGAAGTTGGTTTTAACTCACCTAGATTGAGACTCTGAAAAACTGAATATGGAAGTAAATTCACACTAGCACCAAGATCAAGTAAGGCTTTTTCAATTTTATGGTCTCCAATAAAGCAAGAAATTGTAGGACAACCAGGGTCTTTATATTTCAAAGCATTATTGTTTTGAAGAATAGCACTTACTTATTCGGCTAGAAAGGCTTTCTTTTTCACATTCAGTTTTCTCTTCACAGTGCAGAGATCTTTCAAAAATTTAGCATAGAAAGGAACCTGTTTAATAGCATTATCCTTACCTGTTTGAAAATTTCAAAAATTTCAGAGTTGTGATTAACTTTCCTTTGTTTGGTCATGGCTTGAGGAAATGGAAGTGCTGGCGGTGAATCGGTCGTTTCTTTGCAATTTTCAGATTCAACCCCTTCCTTACCCTTAGAGATTGACTCATCATCTTTCTCATAAGGTTCAAGAGAGGGTTTTTCAATAACCTTACCGCTGCGCAGAGTAGTGACTGATTTGACTTGATCCATGTGTTGGCTTCCGGAACTACTTGCATTTGCATTGTATTGCCCTTTGGGATTTTGTTGTGTTTGAGATGGAAACTTACCTTTCTCTTGGAAACTAAGAGCAGATGTTAATTTAGCAAGAGTATCTTTAAAATCTGTCATATTTTGAACAAGTTGAGTATTAATTGTTTCTTGCTTTTCAATGAATGCATGCAATGTTTCCTCAAGATTTCTTCTAGAAGGTGGAGCATAAGAAGGTGCATATCCATGAGAATTTTGGAAATTATGGTGTGCTTGAAACGGTGGTTGTGAAGTTTGTGCATTGTTGTTCTCACTCTTCCAACTGAAATTTGGGTGATTTCTCCAACCAGGGTTGTATGTTTGGGAGTATGGGTTGTGGTTGGCCCTTTGAAAACTGTTTAAAGCATGGGCTTGTTCATGGAGACATTCCTTAGAAGAAGGCAAGGTTGGACAATCATTGGTTGAGTGTTCATTTGTTTCACAGATTTGACACACAATGTTTTCAACAGATTTTAATTGACCACTCTTTTTCAATTCTAATGCCTCGACTTTTCTAGCTAAAGATGCAAACTTGGCTTGAAGGTCATGATTTTCCCTAAGGTTATACATACCTCCACTAGATGTATGAGGTTGAGTTTTACTCGGTGCCTCATATGTACCCGCGGTGTCCCAATTTTGAGCATGTTCAGCTAACAAGTCTAAGTACTCCATTGCTTCATCAGGGTCTTTATCTTCAAAAGTTCCATTGCACATCAATTCAACCATTTGCCTATCTTTAGGTGTTAACCCTTCATAGAAATGTGAAACCAATCTCCATGTTTCAAAACCATGATGAGGGCAAGTACTAAGTGATTAGTACTTAAAAGTGCATTTTTATCATGGTTTTATATCATCATTTTGCACTTGGAGTATCAATAACTCCTTAACTAAAATATGTTTTATAATAATGTATCTAATAATATAAGATACCTATAATTTGTGGTAAATGTCTATTTTTAATGCAGGTCTATCACATAAATGAAAGGATTGATTGATGACTTGAAGAACTTAAATTGCATGGATAAAGAGATGGTCAAACTTAGAGAAGAGATGTCGGTGCAATCCAAACCGGAACACTGTTCGGTAATTGGGCCATATCTGGAGCTACAGATCTCAGATTTAGGTCCAATTTATATGGATGGAAAGGTAAGACATAGGCCTACAACTTTCATATGGAGCCCAAGATCTAAAAAGGCCATTATCAAGTCCAAATTGTAGCAACAACAAAGAAGCCCGAATCTGTCTTCCAGCCCGAGCACTGTTCTGTATTTTGGCCATATCTGGAGTTCTAGAAGTCCAAATGAGCTGAATGTTTTACACAAGAAAGCTGAGACAATTGCCTACAACTTTCATGTTTGCACCTGGCTCCAGTTTTGACGTTATCAATGACGTTTTGGGCAGACAAGAGAAGATAAGGATTGTCACCAAGTCAAAAGTTGGCCACCCACTTATCAATTAGTCATCAAATCAATAGTTCCCAATTTTGGCCTATCAAAGGAGGCATTTGCCATGCATTTAGGCATCTTGGTGTTCAGATCAAGATCATGCTCTTCCTTTCTCTCTTTGTATTTTTTGTAATGTTTATGCTTTGCTTTCATTAATATTAAGTTTATGCTTTTCATTTCCTTTCCTTTACTTAGTTAGCTTTTATGTTCTTATTTTATTTATCTATTTTTCTTTCTTTCATTATGTCTAGCTAAGTTAATTATGTCAAGGTGAAAAGGTTACACTAATGGTGTGAGAATAAGTATAATGTAAACTTAATATGGACTTTAATGTTTGATACTAACATGTTTTATATTTGTTATCTTGTTCACTCTTTAATACTTTGCTTGTTAAATGACTAATCTTGATTTATGTTGTATAACACTTGGTACAACAAATGCTTGGCACTTTCATAGCCCATAATATATGGTATAACCGACACCTGAGCTATGAAAGGAACTTGATTTGTTGTTAACATAAGTTATAATCATGAATGCTTGACGAGATTTACAAGTATTAGCATTAATTGAATAAGATGACTAATGTAATCATGTTAACAATATATAATCTGATTGGAACCTCCTTTGTGTGTGGTTTCCAATTCAATAATAAGAGTTTATACTATACTTGTTTGATATACCATTAGTGGAACCTCTAACCTTGACATTTGTTATTATTATTGTTTAATCCTTACATTAATTTTTCATCTCTAAGTTCTCATCATCATCATCTTCTTCTTCTTCTCTTTCTTTATTATTATTATTATTATTATTATTATTATTATTATTATTATTATTATTATTATTACTATTATTACTATTGTTGTTGTTGTTATTGTTGTTTTATAATTGTTCTTTATAATTTGTACAATTAACCTCCCCGTGGTTCGACCCCGGTCTTGCCGGGTTATTTATTACTTCGACACTCCTGCACTTGGGAGAAGACATCAATCTTTTAGTCGTGTCAAGTTTTTGGCGCCGTTGCCGGGGAGGCAAGTTCTTGTATAAATTATAGTATTTATTTTATTTTCTCTTTTCACTTTTCTTGTATATAACTTTGTTTCTTTTCTTTTGTTTCTTTTTATTTTGTTTTCTTCCTCCTTCTTTTGCTTTCTTCTTCTTTTTTATTTTATTCCTACACGTGCATGAGAGTGTGGTCACGTACATCAAGTGGTAGACTTTGTAGGGTATCCTCATCATTTTCAGAAAATATGGCCGAAGAAGATAATCAATCACTTCATAATGAAAATAATGAGAATAACCGTGCTAGAACACTTAGAGATCATATGAATCCCACAAGAACAAGTGCACCATCATGCATAGTTTTTCCTCCTGATGCATCTCATTTTAATTTTAAACCAGGTATTATTCAACTTTTACCTTCTTTTCATGGTTTAGAATTGGAAAATCCATACTTGCATTTAAGGGAATTTGAAGAGGTCTGCAACACATATAATAATTTAAATTGTAGCATGAACACCATCAGATTAAAGCTTTTCCCTTTTTCATTAAAAGATAAAGCTAAAACATGGCTACAAAATTTGAGACCAGGATCCATTCGTGCTTGGGATGAAATGCAACAACAATTTTTAAAGAAGTTTTTCCCATCTCATAGAACAAACTCTTTCAAGAGACAAATCACCACTTTCACTCAAAAACCAGGAGAAACATTTTACAAATGTTGGGATAGGTATCGAGATTTGCTTAGTACTTGCCCCCATCATGGTTTTGAAACATGGAGATTGGTTTCACATTTCTATGAAGGGTTAACACCTAAAGATAGGCAAATGGTTGAATTGATGTGCAATGGAACTTTTGAAGATAAAGACCCTGATGAAGCAATGGAGTACTTAGACTTGTTAGCTGAAAATGCTCAAAATTGGGACACCGCGGGTACTTATGAGGCACCGAGTAAAACTCAATCTCATACATCTAGTGGAGGTATGTACAACCTTAGGGAAGATCATGACCTTCAATCCAAGTTTGCATCTTTAGCTAGAAAAGTCGAGGCACTAGAATTAAAAAAGAGTGGTCAATTAAAATCTGTTGAAAACATTGTGTGTCAAATCTGTGAAACAAATGAACACTCAACCAACGATTGTCCAACCTTGCCTTCTTTTAAAGAATGTCTCCATGAACAAGCCCATGCTTTAAACAGTTTTCAAAGGCCAAACCACAACCCATACTCCCAAACATACAACCCTGGTTGGAGAAATCACCCAAATTTCAATTGGAAGAGTGAGAACAACAATGTACAAACTTCACAACCACCGTTTCAAGCACACCACAATTTTCAAAATTCTCATGGATATGCACCTCCTTATGCTCCACCTCCTAGAAGAAATCTTGAGGAAACATTGCATGCATTCATTGAAAAGCAAGAGACAATTAATACTCAACTTGTTCAAAACATGACAGATTTTAAAGATACTCTTGCTAAATTAACATCTGCTTTTAGTTTCCAAGAGAAAGGTAAGTTTCCATCTCAAACACAACAAAATCCCAAAGGGCAATACAATGCAAATGCAAGTAGTTCCGGAAGCCAACACATGGATCAAGTCAAATCAGTCACTACTCTGCGCAGTGGTAAGGTTATTGAAAAACCCTCTTTTGAACCTTATGAGAAAGATGATGAGTCAATCTCTGAGGGTAAGGAAGGGGATGAATCTGAAAATTGCAAAGAAACGACTGATTCACCACCAGCACTTCCATTTCCTCAAGCCATGACCAAACAAAGGAAAGTCAATCCCAATTCTGAAATTTATGAAATTTTCAAACAGGTAAGGATCAATATACCTTTGCTGGATGCAATTAAACAGGTTCCTTCCTATGCTAAATTTTTGAAAGATCTCTGCACTGTGAAGAGGAAACTGAATGTGAAAAAGAAAGTCTTTCTAGCCGAACAAGTAAGTGCTATTCTTCAAAACAATAATGCTTTGAAATATAAAGACCCTGGTTGTCCTACAATTTCTTGCTTTATTGGAGAGCATAAAATTGAAAGAGCCTTACTTGATCTTGGAGCTAGTGTGAATTTACTTCCATATTCAGTTTTTCAAAGTCTCAATCTAGGTGAGTTAAAACCAACTTCTATATCTCTTTTACTTGCCGATAGATCTGTAAAAGTGCCTAGAGGAATAATTGAAGATGTGTTAGTACAAGTCGATAAATTCATTTATCCTGTGGATTTTATTGTCTTGGACACAGAACCTGTTGAAGCATGTAATTCATTTCCTGTTATTTTAGGACGTCCCTTTCTTGCAACCTCTAACGCATTAATTAATTGTAGGAATGGACTGATGAAGCTATCATTTGGAAACATGACATTGGAGATGAATATTTTCAACATTTGCAAGCAACCTGGAGATGATAATGATTTACAAGAAGTAGATCATATTGATAAATTAGTTTATGATCAACTTGAATCTACTTTAAGTAAAAATGAATTGGATGAAACTAAAGATTTGCAAATGATTTATTCTGAGGAAGAAATCATGGATGGAACAAGCACCGAAAATGTCGATGCGAATCTTTTATCAACAGTGACAATAGATTCGACACCCGACATCACACCAATGGATGATTACTTTCCTAACGAATCCTTACTTTCTCTTAGTCCAATGCCTTGGTATAATAAAAATATCTATTTTCTTCCTTTAGGAGATTTGCCAGCTGATTGGAGTACCCAAGACAAAGAAAAGTTTTTGAACGAAGTGAAGAGCTTTTATTGTGATGACCCTACCTTATTCAAAAATTGTCCTGATCAAATATTTCAAAGATTGATTCCCGACAATGAGGTAAGTAGTGTCATTAAACTTTGTCATTCTGAAGCATGTGGGAGTTATTTTTCTTCAAAAAAGACAGTTGCAAAAATCTTTCAAAATGGATTTTATTGGCCCACCATGTTCAAGGACACGCATGCATTCTGCAAAACTTGTGAAAACTGTCAAAAGATTGATACTGGTCAAAAAGTTTTGTTTTATGATTCTCAACTCTATGCAGTCCCTAGAGAGCTAAGACCAAGATGGAGCAATCCTTATGGGGCCTGTGATATTGAGAATTCAATGAATGACAATGATTTTAATGAAAATGGACATCGTTTGAGAGCTTACTTTGATAATTTTCCTAGTGAAAATGAATCAACTGGTTGGACTGATCTTGTAGATAAAGGTTAATTTTTTTTTCTCACATTGTTTTTGTGTTTCTTTTTGAGTGATTTTTGCTAGTTTTTCTCACCCCGGTCAAATGGCGGACAACGGTACTCCGTGACTTAAGTCGGTTCTTTCAGTTTCCCACAATAACTGATATTTGTGTATATATTTGTGCAATTCTTTGAATCTCTCTTCCAATTCTCATTTGAAAATGGACACTAATCTTGAAAAATTGAAAAAGTATTTTCCCGCTCTGCCTCAGAATGCGATTACAAAAATTTACCGTGCTAGATGTGCAAGATTGAGATTGTTAATGAATCATGGAATTCCTGAAGATATTCGCTGGTTGATTGAAGCAAAGGTCCGATTATCAGGTGAGTCCTCTAACTTCATTTCACACATGCCTGGAACAGGTAAAAGCACTTTTGCAAAGAAGCGTCGTGCAAAACGACTGGATGTCTGTCATCGTTGTGCTAGATGGACTTGTAATACACAATGTCGTTCTTTAGGAATGGTATCTATAAACCGTGAAGATAAAATACAATTCATTAAGGATGGCCTGAGTAAGGAGTCTTTAGATAATCTTCTATTGACTCTTGAGACGCATCCTAGTGGAGATGTGCATCGTGCAATTCATGATTTATGGCCACTATTTCATAAAGAACATGATCGACTTAGTCTTGGGAATCTGACTAAAAAAGACCCTGTTTGCCAGTTTTTAAGAAAACTGGATGGGAAGCCTATCCCCGACCCATAGAGGGCGTTTAAGCCGTTCTTGGACGTAAAACCAAGGGAAGATGTGAGCCACAATCACAACTACCTGTACATACACATGTTTTTTTCAAAAGTAAATAAATAAATAAATAAAGAGAGAGAGAGAGTGTGTGAGACTCCAGCTGGCCTCCATATAGATGTTATGATTGCCTTTTTACTTTCTCATCTATAAAACCCTATTTTCCTTCCTTTCATTTCTACTCAACCCATACATTCAACAAATACAGAAGTGTGTAGAAATGGCAAGTTCCTCAAGTCATCAAATAAGAAATATTTGTGTTTTCGGTGGATCTAGTCCTGGGAAAGAAAAAGAGTTTTTAGAATCAGCAAATCATCTTGGTCAGGTGCTAGCTGAGAGAAAGATTCATTTAGTATATGGGGAAGGCAGTCTTGGGTTAATGGGAGGTGTGTCAATAGCTGCATTTTTAGGAGGTAGTCAAGTTTTAGGGGTCGTCCCTGAAGCTTTGGTACAAGGGGACATCATTGGAAAAACAATTGGAGAGGAACTTCAGGTCTCCACAATGTCGGCTCGAATGAATGCAATGTTTAACCATGCTGATGCTTTCATTGCTTTACCAGGTGGTCTAGGCACATTGGAAGAGATCTTTCATATTTCCTCTTGGGCTCAATTGCACATTCACCATAAACCCATTGGTTTGTTAAATGTTAATGGTTATTATGATAAGTTGTTGTCTTTTCTTGATCATGCTGTGGAACAGGAATTTCTAACATCTTCTGCACGATAAATCATAATCTCTGCTTCTACTGCTGAACAATTGATTGACCAACTACAATCTTTCATTCCTGTGATTGATCCTTCCATGAGTCGCATAAATTGGTCATCTAAGGAAAGCCGTAAAAAGCTTAGATTGGATTTGAGCCTTCATTTGTGAATTTTTGTGTCTTTTGGTTTTATTATTGTGTTTTGTCATTTCTTATTTTTGTTTCAGTGTGTTTCCGGTTTTGTCAGTGTTCGTTATTTCAGGTGATATCTTCTATACTCTATTTTTCTACCTTAGAACATTGAGGACAATGTCTCCTTTTGGTTGGGGGGAGAGGGTAGTAGTTGATAAAAAAAAGAAAATTGTTTTTCATTTCATAAAGCATGTGCATAATTGTTGTTACTAGGATGGCAGAGTAAAGGAGTTCTTTTGTTAAAGTGACTCTTGAGACGCATCTTAGTAACCATTCTTAACAAGGTCTATTATAATACTTCCTGAAATATTCAGGTTTACAAACTCTCATATTGTTACCACTTAATTCTGCTCGTATACTTATTTAACATGTATTCTTAAACCTTAATTTACACACACACACTTTAACATATGATTGTGGGTTGCATATTGGATTATTACATTATTTATGTTCTTTTGTTAAAGGTAACAACTAAGGGAAAGGGATTGTATATAATTAAAAAAAAAACATGAAAAAATAAGAAAAAATAAAAAATAAAAAAATGATGATAATAAAAATGTAGATAAGTTTGATTTCGTAGCCTCCCTAACCTAAGCAATTAAGCCCGAAGGGGTGTTTTAACACCTAATACCCTAAAGTCAACTGACTTGGGAGCTATTGGCCCAACGCTTGTTACATGGGTTGAGGAGAAAAGCTTAAGGCAATCAAACATTGCACTATCTACATATCAGTATCTGCGACCCGAGTTACTAAGCTCGTAGGGGTGTCTTAACACCTAATGCCCTAAGACCAACTGGTCTGGGAGTCATTAGCTGAAAGCTCGTTACATGGGTTAAAGATGCATGATGTTTTTAAATTATATGTATATAGAGTTAAAAAAAAAAAAAAGACAAAAATAGTAATCCCAACCCAAGGAAGTTAACCTTAAACATTAGAACAAAAATTTTGTTTTCTTCCAAGAAAAGCCCCATAATTATGTGTTGATACATTGAGCACAAAAGAAAGGTTTATTAATATCTTGTTAAGTGGTATTGAGCAGATATATAAATTTAATGAGAGTTTGTTTATCTGGATAGATTAATGGAAGTTAAATGATGAATACCTTGCTTTGTGAAATTTGCAAATTGTTTTAACGCTTTAATTACTAGGGACTAGTAATAAGCTGGTTGAGGGGTGTGATTAGTACTTAAAAGTGCATTTTTATCATGGTTTTATATCATCATTTTGCACTTGAAGTATCAATAACTCCTTAACTAAAATATGTTTTATAATAATGTATCTAATAATATAAGATACCTATAATTTGTGGTAAATGTCTATTTTTAATGCAGGTCTATCACATAAATGAAAGGATTGATTGATGACTTGAAGAACTTAAATTGCATGGATAAAGAGATGGTCAAACTTAGAGAAGAGATGTCGGTGCAATCCAAACCGGAACATTGTTCGGTAATTGGGCCATATCTGGAGCTACAGATCTCAGATTTAGGTCCAATTTATATGGATGGAAAGGTAAGACATAGGCCTACAACTTTCATATGGAGCCCAAGATCTAAAAAGGCCATTATCAAGTCCAAATTGTAGCAACAACAAAGAAGCCCGAATCTGTCTTCCAGCCCGAGCACTGTTCGGTATTTTGGCCATATCTGGAGTTCTAGAAGTCCAAATGAGCTGAATGTTTTACACCAGAAAGCTAAGACAATTGCCTACAACTTTCATGTTTGAACCTGGCTCCAGTTTTGACGTTATCAATGACATTTTGGGCAGACAAGAGAAGATAAGGATTGTCACCAAGTCAAAAGTTGGCCACCCACTTATCAATTAGTCATCAAATCAATAGTTCCCAATTTTGGCCTATAAAAGGAGGCATTTGCCATGCATTTAGGCATCTTGGTTTCCAGATCAAGATCATGCTCTTCCTTTCTCTCTTTGTATTTTTTGTAATGTTTATGCTTTGCTTTCATTAATATTAAGTTTATGCCTTTCATTTCCTTTCCTTTACTTAGTTAACTTTTATGTTCTTATTTTGTTTATCTATTTTGCTTTCTTTCATTATGTCTAGCTAAGTTAGTTATGTCAAGGTGAAAAGGTTACACTAATGGTGTAAGAATAAGTATAATGTAAACTTAATATGGACTTTAATGTTTGATACTAACATGTTTTATATTTGTTATCTTGTTCACTCTTTAATACTTTGCTTGTTAAATGACTAATCTTGATTTATGTTGTATAACACTTGGTACAACAAATGCTTGGCACTTTCATAGCCCATAATGTATGGTATAACCGACACCTGAGCTATGAAAGGAACTTGATTTGTTGTTAACATAAGTTATAATCATGAATGCTTGACGAGATTTACAAGTATTAGCATTAATCGAATAAGATGACTAATGTAATTATGTTAACAATTTATAATCTCATTGGAACCTCCTTTATGTGTGGTTTCCAATTGAATAACAAGAGTTTATAGTATACTTGTTTGACATACCATTAGTGGAATCTCTAACCTTGACATTTGTTATTATCATTGTTTAATCGTTACATTAATATTCCATCTCAAAGTTCTCATCTTCTTCTTCTCCTTCTTTTTCATTATTATTATTATTACTAGTACTATTACTATTACTATTATTATTATTAGTACTATTATTATTATTATTATTATTATTATTATTATTATTATTATTATTATTATTATTATTATAGTTGTTGTTATTGTTGTTGTTATTATTGCTATTATTATTACTTATAATTGTTGTCTATAATTTGTACAATTAACCTCCCTGTGATTCGACCCCGGTCTTGCCGGGTTATTTATTATTATTATTATAATCATGAATGCTTGACGAGATTTACAAGTATTAGCATTAATTGAATAAGATGACTAATGTAATCATGTTAACAATATATAATCTGATTGGAACCTCCTTTGTGTGTGGTTTCCAATTCAATAATAAGAGTTTATACTGTACTTGTTTGATATACCATTAGTGGAATCTCTAACCTTGACATTTGTTATTATTATTGCTTAATCCTTGCATTAATATTTGATCTCCAAGTTCTCATCATCATCATCTTCTTCTTCTTCTCTTTCTTTATTATTATTATTATTATTATTATTATTAGTACTACTACTACTACTACTATTATTATTATTATTATTATTATTACTATTGTTGTTGTTGTTATTGTTGTTTTATAATTGTTGTTTATAATTTGTACAATTAACCTCCCTGTGGTTCGACCCCGGTCTTGCCGGGTTATTTATTACTTCGACACTCCTGCACTTGGGAGAAGACATCAACATTTTTGTCGTGTCAAGTTTTTGGCGCCGTTGCCGGGGAGGTAAGTCCTTGTATAAATTATAGTATTTATTTTATTTTCTCTTTTTATTTTTCTTGTATATAACTTTGTTTCTTTTTATTTTGTTTTCTTCCTCCTTTTGCTTTCTTCTTCTTTTTTATTTTATTCCTACACGTGCATGAGAGTGTGGTCACGTACATCAAGTGGTAGACTTTGTAGGGTATCCTCATCATTTTCAGAAAATATGGCCGAAGAAGATAATCAATCACTTCATAATGAGAATAATGAGAATAACCGTGCTAGAACACTTAGAGACCACAGGAATCCCACAAGAACAAGTGCACCATCATGCATAGTTTTTCCTCCCGATGCATCTCATTTTAATTTTAAACCAGGTATTATTCAACTTTTACCTTCTTTTCATGGTTTAGAATTGGAAAATCCATACTTGCATTTAAGGGAATTTGAGGAGGTGTGCAACACATATAATAACTTAAATTGTAGCATGAACACCATCAGATTAAAGCTTTTTCCTTTTTCATTAAAAGATAAAGCTAAAACATGGCTACAAAATTTAAGACCTGGATCCATTCGTGCTTGGGATGAAATGCAACAACAGTTTTTAAAGAAGTTTTTCCCATCTCATAGAACAAACTCTTTCAAGAGACAAATCACCACTTTCACTCAAAAACCAGGAGAAACATTTTACAAATGTTGGGATAGGTATCGAGAGTTGCTTAGTACTTGCCCCCATCATGGTTTTGAAACATGGAGATTGGTTTCACATTTCTATGAAGGGTTAACATCTAAAGATAGGCAAATGGTTGAATTGATGTGCAATGGAACTTTTGAAGATAAAGACCCTGATGAAGCAATGGAGTACATAGACTTGTTAGCTGAAAATGCTCAAAATTGGGATACCGCGGGTACTTATGAGGCACCGAGTAAAACTCAACCTCATACATCTAGTGGAGGTATGTACAACCTTAGGGAAGATCATGACCTTCAAGCCAAATTTGCATCTTTAGCTAGAAAAGTCGAGGCATGAGAATTGAAAAAGAGTGGTCAATTAAAATCTATTGAAAACATTATGTGTCAAATATGTGAAACAAATAAACACTCAACCAACGATTGTCCAACCTTGCCTTCTTTTAAAGAATGTCTCCATGAACAAGCCCATGCTTTAAACAGTTTTCAAAAGGCCAACCACAACCCATACTCCCAAACATACAACCCTGGTTGGAGGAATCACCCAAATTTTAGTTGGAAGAGTGAGAACAACAATGCACAAACTTCACAACCACCGTTTCAAGCACACCATAATTTCCAAAATTCTCATGGATATGCACCTTCTTATGCTCCACCTTCTAGAAGAAATCTTGAGGAAACATTGCATGCATTCATTGAAAAGGAAGAGACAATTAATACTCAACTTGTTCAAAACATGACAGATTTTAAAGATACTCTTGCTAAATTAACATCTGCTCTTAGTTTCCAAGAGAAAGGTAAGTTTCCATCTCAAACACAACAAAATCCCAAAGGGCAATACAATGCAAATGCAAGTAGTTCCGGAAGCCAACATATGGATCAAGTCAAATCAGTCACTACTCTGCGCAGTGGTAAGGTTATTGAAAAACCCTCTCTTGAACCTTATGAGAAAGATGATGAGTTAATCTCTGAGGGTAAGGAAGGGGATGAATCTGAAAATTGCAAAGAAACGACTGATTCACCGCCAGCACTTCCATTTCCTCAAGCCATGACCAAACAAAGGAAAGTCAATCACAATTCTGAAATTTATGAAATTTTCAAACAGGTAAGGATCAATATACCTTTGCTGGATGCTATTAAACAGGTTCCTTCCTATGCTAAATTTTTGAAAGATCTATGCACTGTGAAGAGGAAACTGAATGTGAAAAAGAAAGCCTTTCTAGCCGAACAAGTAAGTGCTATTCTTCAAAACAATAATGCTTTGAAATATAAAGACCCTGGTTGTCCTACAATTTCTTGCTTTATTGGAGAGCATAAAATTGAAAGAGCCTTACTTGATCTTGGTGCTAGTGTGAATTTACTTCCATATTCAGTTTTTCAGAGTCTCAATCTAGGTGAGTTAAAACCAACTTCTATAACTCTTTTACTTGCCGATAGATCTATAAAAGTGCCTAGAGGAATAATTGAAGATGTGTTAGTACAAGTCGATAAATTCATTTATCCTGTGGATTTTATTGTCTTGGACACACAACCTGTTGAAGTATGTAATTCATTTCCTGTTATTTTAGGACGTCCATTTCTTGCAACTTCTAATGCATTGATTAATTGTAGGAATGGACTGATGAAGCTATCATTTGGAAACATGACATTAGAGATGAATATTTTTAACATTTGCAAGTAACCTAAAGATGATAATGATTTACAGGAAGTGGACTTTACTGAAAAATTAATTCATGATCAATTTCCAACCACTTCCAATGAAATTGAGATTGATGAATCTGATGATTTGGAAATGATTTATTTTCAGGAAGAATCAAAGACAAGTAATTGGAGGCCACAAATTGAGGAATTGCCACCACGACCAATTAAGTCCATACCTTCAAGTGTTCAACCACCAAAACCTGATTTGAAGCCGTTGCCATCCAATCTCAAATACTCATTTTTGGGAGAAAATGAAACTTTTCCGGTAATAATCTCTTCCAAACTTAATGCACATCAAGAAGGTAAGTTATTACAAACTCTGAAAATGCACAAAAAAGCATTAGGATGGACCATAGCTGATATAAAAGGAATTAGTCCTTTGATTTGTACACACAGAATTTATTTAGAGGAAAATGCTAAACCCTCTAGAGAAATGCAATGAAGGCTAAATCCTAATATGAAAGAAGTAGTGAAAAATGAAGTCATTAAGCTTCTAGATAATGAAATCATTTATCCTATTTCTGACAGCAAATGGGTAAGTCCTACCCAAGTTGTACCTAAGAAATCTGGAGTAACTGTGATAACAAATGAGAACAATGAGTTAATTCCCACTAGAACTGTTACTGGTTGGCGCATGTGCATTGACTATAGGAAACTTAATTCAATGACTAGAAAAGATCATTTTCCTTTACCTTTCATGGATCAAATCCTAGAAAGAGTTGCAGGTCATGAATTTTATTGTTTCCTAGATGGCTATTCGGGTTACAACCAAATTGAAATTGCGTTGGAAGATCAAGAAAAAACTACTTTCACATGTCCATTTGGTACTTTTGCATATCGAAGGATGCCTTTTGGATTATGTAATGCACCAGCCACATTTCAAAGATGCATGCTTAGTATATTTAGCGATATGGTTGAACATTTTCTTGAGATTTTCATGGATGATTTTTCTGTTTTTGGCAATTCATTTGATGATTGTTTGACTAATTTAGGAAAGGTTTTAACCAGGTGTGAAGAGAAGAATCTTGTGCTGAATTGGGAAAAATGTCATTTTATGGTAACAAACGGCATTGTACTTGGTCACATTGTTTCATCAAAAGGAATTGAGGTTGACAAATCTAAAATCGAGTTAATTGTAAACTTGCCAACACCAAAATCTCTTAAAGATGTTAGATCATTCCTGGGACATGCTGGTTTTTATAGAAGGTTCATCAAAGATTTTAGTGTAATATCTAAGCCTTTAAGTAACCTTCTAACAAAGGATACTATTTTTGAATGGACTGAACATTGTGAAGAAGCCTTTGTTAAACTTAAAAACTTGCTTACTTGTGCTCCTATCATTCAACCTCCCGATTGGTCATTACCTTTTGAAATAATGTGTGATGCTAGTGATTATGCCGTAGGTGCTGTTTTGGGACAAAGAAAAGATAAGAAACCTTATGTAATTTACTATGCAAGTAAAACTTTAAATAGTGCTCAAATGAATTATACCACCACTGAAAAAGAATTACTTGCAGTAGTATTTGCATGTGAAAAATTCAGATCTTATCTTGTTGGCTCACCTGTTGTTGTTTTTAGTGATCATGCAGCATTGAAATATCTTCTTTCTAAGAAAGATTCCAAGGCTAGATTGGTGCGGTGGATTTTATTACTTCAAGAATTTGATATCACAATCAAAGATAAGAAAGGCAGCGAAAATGTTGTCGCAGATCACTTGTCAAGATTGACAACAGATTCGGAAACTGACATCACACCAATCGATGACTACTTTCCTGATGAATCTTTACTTTCTGTCTCTACAATGCCTTGGTTTGCTAATATTGTCAATTTTCTTGTTTCAGGACAATTGCCAGCTCATTGGACTACCCAAGATAAAAGAAAGTTTTTGAACGAAGTGAAGAACTTTTATTGGGATGATCCTTATTTATTCAAATATTGTCCTGATCAAATATTTCGAAGATGCATTCCTGACAATGAGGTAAGTAGTGTCATTAAATTTTGTCATTCTGAGGCATGTGGGGGCCATTTCTCATCAAGAAAGACAACTGCAAAAATCTTACAAAGTGGATTTTACTGGCCCACCATGTTCAAAGACTCACATGCATTCTGCAAGTCTTGTGAAAATTGTCAAAAGTTGGGATCTATTTCAAAACGTCACATGATGCCTTTAAACCCTATTATTGTCATTGAGATCTTTGACTGTTGGGGTATAGATTTCATGGGCCCATTCCCTCCATCATTTGGTTTCTTATACATATTAGTCGCAGTAGATTATGTTTCAAAATGGATAGAGGCAATTCCAAGTCGAAACAATGATCACAAAACAGTGATAAAGTTTTTGAAAGAAAATATTTTGAGTCGATTTGGAGTCCCTCGAGCCATAATAAGTGATGGTGGAACACATTTCTGCAACAAGCCATTTGAGTCTTTAATGAAGAAATATGGAATCACACACAAAGTTGCCACCCCTTATCACCCTCAAACAAGTGGACAAGTAGAGCTTGCTAATAGGGAGATCAAACATATTTTGGAGAAAACAGTGAACCCTAATAGGAAAGACTGGTCTTTAAGACTTAATGATGCACTTTGGGCTTATCGAACTGCTTATAAAACATCATTAGGTATGTCACCTTATAGACTAGTCTATGGAAAACCTTGTCACTTGCCTGTGGAACTTGAACATAAAGCTTATTGGGCTATTAAAGCTTTCAATTCAAATCTGGATGATGCTAGTCAACTGCGAAAATTACAAATAAATGAGCTTGAGGAAATAAGAAATGATGCATATGAAAATTCAAGAATTCATAAAGCGAGAATAAAAGAATGTCATGACAAGAAAATACAGAGAAAAACCTTCAATGTTGGTCAAAAAGTCTTGCTTTATAATTCTCGACTGCATTTATTTCCTGGAAAATTAAGATCAAGATGGAGCGGTCCTTTTATTGTAAAACATGTGTATCCATATGGGGCCTATGACATCGAGAATCCAAAGAATGGCAATGTTTTCAAGGTAAATGGACATCGTCTGAAAGTTTACTTTGACAATTTTTCAGTTGAACATAACTCTATTGAATTGGGTGATCCTGTATATAAAGATTGATTTTATTTTATTTTATTTTATTTTTGTTTCTTATATAAAGATTGATTTTATTTTATTTTATTTTTGTTTCTTTTTGAGTGATTTTTGCAAGTTTCTTTCACCCCGGTCAAATGGCGGATAACGGTACTCCGTGACTTAAGTCGGTTCTTTCAGTTTCCCACAATTACTGATATCTGTGTATATATCTATGCAATTCTTTGAATCTCTCTTCCAATTCTCATTTGAAAATAGACACTAATCTTGAAAAATTGAAAAAGTATTTTCCCGCTCTGCCTCAGAATACGATTACAAAAATTTACCGTGCTAGATGTGCAAGATTGAGATTGTTAATGAATCATGGAATTCCTGAAGATATTCGCTGGTTGATTGAAGCAAAGGTCCGATTATCAGGTGAGTCCTCTAACTTCTTCATTTCACACATGCCTGGAACAGGTAAAAGCACTTTTGCAAAGAAGCGTCGTGCAAAACGACTGGATGTCTGTCATCGTTGTGCTAGATGGACTTGTAATACACAATGTCGTTCTTTAGGAATGGTATCTATAAACCGTGAAGATAAAATACAATTCATTAAGGATGGCCTGAGTAAGGAGTCTTTAGATAATCTTCTATTGACTCTTGAGACGCATCCTAGTGGAGATGTGCATCGTGCAATTCATGATTTATGGCCACTATTTCATAAAGAACATGATCGACTTAGTCTTGGGAATCTGACTAAAAAAGACCCTGTTTGCCAGTTTTTAAGAAAACTGGATGGGAAGCCTATCCCCGACCCATAGAGGGCGTTTAAGCCGTTCTTGGACGTAAAACCAAGGGAAGATGTGAGCCACAATCACAACTACCTGTACATACACATGTTTTTTTCAAAAGTAATAAATAAATAAATAAAAAGAGAGAGAGAGTGTGTGAGACTCTAGCTGGCCTACATATAGATGTTATGATTGCCTTTCTACTTTCTCATCTATAAAACCCTATTTTCCTTCCTTTCATTTCTACTCAACCCATACATTCAACAAATACAGAAGTGTGTAGAAATGGCAAGTTCCTCAGGTCATCAAATAAGAAATATTTGTGTTTTCGGTGGATCTAGTCCTGGGAAAGAAAAAGAGTTTTTAGAATCAGCAAATCATCTTGGTCAGGTGCTAGCTGAGAGAAAGATTCATTTAGTGTATGGGGGAGGCAGTCTTGGGTTAATGGGAGGTGTGTCAATAGCTGCATTTTTAGGAGGTAGTCAAGTTTTAGGAATCGTCCCTGAAGCTTTGGCACAAGGGGACATCATTGGAAAAACAATTGGAGAGGAACTTCAGGTCTCTACAATGTCAGCTCGAATGAATGCAATGTTTAACCATGCTGATGCTTTCATTGCTTTACCAGGTGGTCTAGGCACATTGGAAGAGATCTTTCATATTTCCTCTTGGGCTCAATTGCACATTCACCATAAACCCATAGGTTTGTTAAATGTTAATGGTTATTATGATAAGTTGTTGTCTTTTCTTGATCATGCTGTGGAACAGGAATTTCTAACATCTTCTGCACGACAAATCATAATCTCTGCTACTACTGCTGAACAATTGATTGACCAACTACAATCTTTCATTCCTGTGATTGATCCTTCCATGAGTCGTATAAATTGGTCATCTACGGGAAGCCGTAAAAAGCTTAGATTGGATTTGAGCCTTCATTTGTGAATTTTTGTGTCTTTTGGTTTTATTATTGTGTTTTGTTATTTCATATTTTTGTTTCAGTGTGTTTCAGGTTTTGTCAGTGTTCGTTATTTCAGGTGATATCTTCTATACTCTATCTTTCTACCTTAGAACATTGAGGACAATGTCTCGTTTTGGTTGGGGGGAGAGGGTAGTAGTTGATAAAAAAAAAAAAATTTTGTTTTTCATTTCATAAAGCATGTGCATAATTGTTGTTACTAGGATGGCAGAGTAAAGGAGTTCTTTTGTTAAAGTGACTCTTGAGACGCATCTTAGTAACCATTCTTAACAAGGTCTATTATAATACTTCCTGAAATATTCAGGTTTACAAACTCTCGTATTGTTACCACTTACTTCTGCTCATATACTTATTTAACATGTATTCTTAAACCTTAATTTACACACACACACTTTAACATATGATTGTGGGTTGCATATTGGATTATTACATTATTTATGTTCTTTTGTTAAAGGTAACAACTAAGGGAAAGGGATTGTATATAATTAAGAAAAAAAAACATGAAAAAAATGAAAACAAAAAGAAAAAAAAAGAAAAAAAAAAGAGAAAAAAAATGATGATAATAAAAATGTAGATAAGTTTGGTTTCGTAGCCTCCCTAACCTAAGCAATTAAGCCCGAAGGGGTGTTTTAACACCTAATACCCTAAAGTCAACTGACTTGGGAGCTATAGGCCCAACGCTTGTTACATGGGTTGAGGAGAAAAGCTTAAGGGAATCAAACATTGCACTATCTACATATCAGTATCTGCGACCCGAGTTACTAAGCTCGTAGGGGTGTCTTAACACCTAATGCCCTAAGACCAACTGGTCTGGGAGTCATTAGCTGAAAGCTCGTTACATGGGTTAAAGATGCATGATGTTTTTAAAGTATATGTATATAGAGTTAAAAAAAAAAAAAAAGAAGACAAAAAGAGTAATCCCAACCCAAGGAAGTTAACCTTA
This sequence comes from Populus pruinosa, assembly GCA_026413675.1. NCBI lineage: Eukaryota > Viridiplantae > Streptophyta > Magnoliopsida > Malpighiales > Salicaceae > Populus > Populus pruinosa. Next base: position 6,679,906 of record CM048606.1, read on the forward strand.
ACCATTAGAACAAAAATTTTGTTTTCTTCCTAGAAAAGCCCCATAATTATGTGTTGATACATTGAGCACAAAAGAAAGGTTTATTAATATCTTGTTAAGTGGTATTGAGCAGATATATAAATTTAATGAGAGTTTGTTTATCTGGATAGATTAATGGAAGTTAAATGATGAATACCTTGCTTTGTGAAATTTACAAATTGTTTTAACGCTTTAATTACTAGGGACTAGTAATAAGCTGGTTGAGGGGTGTGATTAGTACTTAAAAGTGCATTTTTATCATGGTTTTATATCATCATTTTGCACTTGAAGTATCAATAACTCCTTAACTAAAATATGTTTTATAATAATGTATCTAATAATATAAGATACCTATAATTTGTGGTAAATGTCTATTTTTAATGCAGGTCTATCACATAAATGAAAGGATTGATTGATGACTTGAAGAATTTAAATTGCAAGGATAAAGAGATGGTCAAACTTAGAGAAGAGATGTCGGTGCAATCTAAACCGGAACACTATTCGGTAATTGGGCCATATCTGGAGCTACAGATCTCATATTTAGGTCCAATTTATATGGATGGAAAGGTAAGACATAGGCCTACAACTTTCATATGGAGCCCAAGATTTAAAAAGGCCATTATCAAGTCCAAATTGTAGCAACAACAAAGAAGCCCGAATCTGTCTTCCAGCCCGAGCACTGTTCGGTATTTTGGCCATATCTGGAGTTCTAGAAGTCCAAATGAGCTGAATTGTTTACACAAGAAAGCTGAGACAATTGCCTACAACTTTCATGTTTGCACCTGGCTCCAGTTTTGACGTTATCAATGACGTTTTGGGTAGACAAGAGAAGATAAGGATTGTCACCAAGTCAAAAGTTGGCCACCCACTTATCAATTAGTCATCTAATCAATAGTTCCCAATTTTGGCCTATAAAAGGAGGCATTTGCCATGCATTTAGGCATCTTGGTTTCCAGATCAAGATCATGCTCTTCCTTTCTCTCTTTGTATTTTTTGTAATGTTTATGCTTTACTTTCATTAATATCAAGTTTATGCCTTTCATTTCCTTTCCTTTACTTAGTTAACTTTTATGTTCTTATTTTGTTTATTTATTTTTCTTTCTTTCATTATGTCTAGCTAAGTTAATGATGTCAAGGTGAAAAGGTTACACTAATGGTGTAAGAATAAGTATAGTGTAAACTTAATATGGACTTTGATGTTTGATACTAACATGTTTTATATTTGTTATCTTGTTCACTCTTTAATACTTTGCTTGTTAAATGACTAATCTTGATTTATGTTGTATAACACTTGGTACAACAAATGCTTGGCACTTTCATAGCCCATAATGTATGGTATAACCGACACCTGAGCTATGAAAGGAACTTGATTTGTTGTTAACATAAGTTATAATCATGAATGCTTGACGAGATTTACAAGTATTAGCATTAATTGAATAAGATGACTAATGTAATCATGTTAACAATATATAATCTGATTGGAACCTCCTTTGTGTGTGGTTTCCAATTCAATAATAAGAGTTTATACTGTACTTGTTTGATATACCATTAGTGGAATCTCTAACCTTGACATTTGTTATTATTATTGCTTAATCCTTACATTAATATTTGATCTCCAAGTTCTCATCATCATCATCTTCTTCTTCTTCTCTTTCTTTATTATTATTATTATTACTATTGTTGTTGTTGTTATTGTTGTTTTATAATTGTTGTTTATAATTTGTACAATTAACCTCCCTGTGGTTCGACCCCGGTCTTGCCGGGTTATTTATTACTTCGACACTCCTGCACTTGGGAGAAGACATCAACATTTTTGTCGTGTCACAAGCGTTGGGCCAATAGCTCCCAAGTCAGTTGACTTTAGGGTATTAGGTGTTAAAACACCCATTCGGGCTTAATTGCTTAGGTTAGGGAGGCTACGAAACCAAACTTATCTATATTTTTATTATCATCATTTTTTTTCTTTTTTTTTCATGTTTTTTTTTTAATTATATACAATCCCTTTCCCTTAGTTGTTACCTTTAACAAAAGAACATAAATAATGTAATAATCCAATATGCAACCCACAATCATATGTTAAAGTGTGTGTGTGTGTGTAAATTAAGGTTTAAGAATACATGTTAAATAAGTATATGAGCAGAATTAAGTGGTAACAATATGAGAGTTTGTAAACCTGAATATTTCAGGAAGTATTATAATAGACCTTGTTAAGAATGGTTACTAAGATGCGTCTCAAGAGTCACTTTAACAAAAGAACTCCTTTACTCTGCCATCCTAGTAACAACAATTATGCACATGCTTTATGAAATGAAAAACAATTTTCTTTTTTTTATCAACTACTACCCTCTCCCCCCAACCAAAAGGAGACATTGTCCTCAATGTTCTAAGGTAGAAAAATAGAGTATAGAAGATATCACCTGAAATAACGAACACTGACAAAACCGGAAACACACTGAAACAAAAATAAGAAATGACAAAACACAATAATAAAACCAAAAGACACAAAAATTCACAAATGAAGGCTCAAATCCAATCTAAGCTTTTTACGGCTTTCCTTAGATGACCAATTTATGCGACTCATGGAAGGATCAATCACAGGAATGAAAGATTGTAGTTGGTCAATCAATTGTTCAGCAGTAGAAGCAGAGATTATGATTTGTCGTGCAGAAGATGTTAGAAATTCCTGTTCCACAGCATGATCAAGAAAAGACAACAACTTATCATAATAACCATTAACATTTAACAAACCAATGGGTTTATGGTGAATGTGCAATTGAGCCCAAGAGGAAATATGAAAGATCTCTTCCAATGTGCCTAGACCACCTGGTAAAGCAATGAAAGCATCAGCATGGTTAAACATTGTGGAGACCTGAAGTTCCTCTCCAATTGTTTTTCCAATGATGTCCCCTTGTGCCAAAGCTTCAGGGACGATTCCTAAAACTTGACTACCTCCTAAAAATGCAGCTATTGACACACCTCCCATTAACCCAAGACTGCCTCCCCCATACACTAAATGAATCTTTCTCTCAGCTAGCACCTGACCAAGATGGTTTGCTGATTCTAAAAACTCCTTTTCTTTCCCAGGACTAGATCCACCAAAAACACAAATATTTCTTATTTGATGACTTGAGGAACTTGCCATTTCTACACACTTCTGTATTTGTTGAATGTATGGGTTGAGTAGAAATGAAAGGAAGGAAAAGAGGGTTTTATAGATGAGAAAGTAGAAAGGCAATCATAACATCTATATGTAGGCCAGCTAGAGTCTAACACACACTCTCTCTCTCTTTATTTATTTATTTATTTACTTTTGAAAAAAAACATGTGTATGTACAGGTAGTTGTGATTGTGGCTCACATCTTCCCTTGGTTTTACGTCCAAGAGCGGCTTAAACGCTCTCTATGGGTCGGAGATAGGCTTCCTATCCAGTTTTCTTAAAAATTGGCAAACAGGGTCTTTTTTAGTCAGATTCCCAAGACTAAGTCGATCATGTTCTTTATGAAATAGTGGCCATAAATCATGAATTGCACGATGCACATCTCCACTAGGATGCGTCTCAAAAGTCAATAGAAGATTATCTAAAGACTCCTTACTCAGGCCATCCTTAATGAATTGTATTTTATTTTCACGGTTTATAGATACCATTCCTAAAGAACGACATTGTGTATTACAAGTCCATCTAGCACATCGATGACAGACATCCAGTCGTTTTGCACGACGCTTCTTTACAAAAGTGCTTTTACCTGTTCCAGGCATGTGTGAAATGAAGGAGTTAGAGGACTCACTTGATAATCAGACCTTTGCTTCAATCAACCAGCGAATATGTTTAGGAATTCCATGATTCATTAACAATCTCAATCTTGCACATCTAGCACGGTAAATTTTTGTAATCGCATTCTGAGACAGAGCGGGAAAATACTTTTTCAATTTTTCAAGATTAGTGTCCATTATCAAATGAGAATTGGAAGAGAGATTCAAAGAATTGCACAAATATATACACAAATATCAGTTATTGTGGGAAGCTGAAAGAACCGACTTAAGTCACGGAGTACCGTTGTCCGCCATTTGACCGGGGTGAGAGAAACTAGCAAAAATCACTCAAAAAGAAATACAAAAAAGAAAATGTGAGAAAAACAAAATAATCAACCTTTATCTACAAGATCATTCAAACCAGCTGATTCATTTTCACTAGGAAAATTATCAAAGTAAGCTTTCAAACGATGTCCATTTCCCTTAAAATCATTGTCATTCATTGAATTCTCAATATCACAGGCCCCATAAGAATTGGTCCATCTTAATCTTAGCTCTTTAGGGAATGCATAGAGTTGAGAATCATAAAACAAAACTTTTTGACCAGTGTCAATTTTTTGACAATTTTCACAAGTTTTGCAGAATGCATGTGTGTCCTTGAACATGGTGGGCCAATAAAATCCATTTTGAAAGATTTTTGCAGCTGTCTTTTTTGACGAGAAACAACTTCCACATGCTTCAGAATGACAAAGTTTAATGACACTCCTTACCTCATTCTCGGGAATGAATCTTTGAAATATTTGATCAGGACAATATTTGAATAAGTTAGGGTCATCACAATAAAAGTTCTTCACTTCGTTCAAAAACGTTTCTTTATCTTGGGTACTCCAATCAGCTGGCAAATCTCCTAAAGCAAGAAAATTGATATTTTTATCATACCGAGGCATTGGACTAAGAGAAAGTAAGGATTCGTTAGGAAAGTAATCATCCATTGGTGTGATGTCAGATGTCGAATCTATTGTCACTGTTGACAAAAGATTCGCATCAACATTTTCGGTGCTTGTTTCATCCGTGATTTCTTCCTCAGAATAAACCATTTGCAAATCTTCAGTTTCATCCAATTCATTTTTATTTAAAGTAGATTCAAGTTGATCATAAACTAATTCATCAATATGATCTACTTCTTGTAAATCATTATCATCTCCAGGTTGCTTGCAAATGTTGAAAATATTCATCTCCAATGTCATGTTTCCAAATGATAGCTTCATCAGTCCATTCCTACAATTAATCAATGCGTTAGAGGTTGCAAGAAATGGACGTCCTAAAATAACAGGAAATGAATTACATGCTTCAACAGGTTCTGTGTCCAAGACAATAAAATCCACAGGATAAACGAATTTATCGACTTGTACTAACACATCTTCAATTATTCCTCTAGGCACTTTTACAGATCTATCGGCAAGTAAAAGAGATATAGAAGTTGGTTTTAACTCACCTAGATTGAGACTCTGAAAAACTGAATATGGAAGTAAATTCACACTAGCACCAAGATCAAGTAAGGCTTTTTCAATTTTATGGTCTTCAATAAAGCAAGAAATTGTAGGACAACCAGGGTCTTTATATTTCAAAGCATTATTGTTTTGAAGAATAGCACTTACTTGTTCAGCTAGAAAAGCTTTCTTTTTCACATTCAGTTTCCTTTTCACAGTGCAGAGATCTTTTAAAAATTTAGCATAGGAAGGAACCTGTTTAATAGCTTCTAGCAAAGGTATATTGATCCTTACCTGTTTGAAAGTTTCAAAGATTTCAGAGTTGTGATTAACTTTCCTTTGTTTGGTCATGGCTTGAGGAAATGGAAGTGCTGGAGGAGAATCAGTTGGTTCTTTGCAATTTTCAGATTCAACCCCTTCCTTACCCTCAGAGATTGACTCATCATCTTTCTCATAAGGTTCAAGAGAGGGTTTTTCAATAACCTTACCATTGCGCAGAGTAGTGACTGATTTGACTTGATCCATATGTTGGCTTCCGGAACTAGTTGCATTTGCATTGTATTGCCCCTTGGGATTTTGTTGTGGTTGAGATGGAAACTTACCTTTCTCTTGGAAACTAAGAGCAGATGTTAATTTTGCAAGAGTATCTTTAAAATCTGTCATGTTTTGAGCAAGTTGAGTATTGATGGTCTCTTGCTTTTCAATGAATGCATGCAATGTTTCCTCAAGATTTCTTCTAAGTGGTGGAGCATAAGGAGGTGCATATCCATGAGAATTTTGGAAATTATGGTGTGCTTGAAACGGTGATTGTGAAGTTTGTGCATTATTGTTCTCACTCTTCCAACTGAAATTTGGGTGATTCCTCCAACCAGGGTTGTATGTTTGGGAGTATGGGTTGTGGTTGGCCCTTTGGAAACTGTTTAAAGCATGAGCTTGTTCATGGAGACATTCCTTAAAAGAAGGCAAGGTTGGACAATCGTTGGTTGAGTGTTTATTTGTTTCACAGATTTGACACACAATGTTTTCAACAGATTTTAATTGACCACTCTTTTTCAATTCTAGTGCCTCGACTTTTCTAGCTAAAGATGCAAACTTGGCTTGAAGGTCATGATCTTCCTTAAGGTTGTACATACCTCCATTAGATGTATGAGGTTGAGTTTTACTCGGTGCCTCATAAGTACCCGCGGTGTCCCAATTTTGAGCATTTTCAGCTAACAAGTCTAAGTACTCTACAAAAGTTCCATTGCACATCAATTCAACCATTTGCCTATCCTTAGGTGTTAACCCTTCATAGAAATGTGAAATCAATCTCCATGTTTCAAAACCATGATGAGGGCAAGTACTAAGCAAATCTCGATACCTATCCCAACATTTGTAAAATGTTTCTCCTGGTTTTTGAGTGAAAGTGGTGATTTGTCTCTTGAAAGAGTTTGTTCTATGAGATGGGAAAAACTTCTTTAAAAACTGTTGTTGCATTTCATCCCAAGCACGAATGGATCCTGGTCTCAAATTTTGTAGCCATGTTTTAGCTTTATCTTTTAATGAAAAAGGAAAAAGCTTTAATCTGATGGTGTTCATGCTACAATTTAAGTTATTATATGTGTTGCACACCTCCTCAAATTCCCTTAAATGCAAGTATGGATTTTCCAATTCTACGCTATGAAAAGAAGGTAAAAGTTGAATAATGCCTGGTTTAAAATTAAAATGAGATGCATCAGGAGGAAAAACTATGCATGATGGTGCACTTGTTCTTGTGGGATTCATGTGGTCTCTAAGTGTTTTAGCACGGTTATTCTCATTATTCTCATTTTGAAGTAATTGATTATCTTCTTCGGCCATATTTTCTGAAAATGATGAGGATATCCTACAAAGTCTACCACTTGATGTACGTGACCACACTCTCATGCACGTGTAGGAATAGAATAAAAGGAAGAAGAAAACAAAAGAAGAAGAAACAAGAGAAAAGAAACAAAGTTATATACAAGAAAAGTGAAAGGAGAAAATAAAATAACTATTATAATTTATACAAAACTTACCTCCCCGGCAACGGCGCCAAAAACTTGACACGACTAAAAGGTTGATGTCTTCTCCCAAGTGCAGGAGTGTCGAAGTAATAAATAACCCGGCAAGACCGGGGTCGAACCACAGGGAGGTTAATTGTACAAATTATAAACAACAATTACAAAACAACAATAACAACAACAATAATAGTAATAATAATAATAATAATAATAATAATAATAATAATAATAATAATAATAATAGTAGTAGTAGTAGTAGTAGTACTAATAATAATAATAATAATAATAATAATGATTAGTACTTAAAAGTGCATTTTTATCATGGTTTTATATCATCATTTTGCACTTGAAGTATCAATAACTCCTTAACTAAAATATATTTTATAATAATGTATCTAATAATATAAGATACCTATAATTTGTGGTAAATGTCTATTTTTAATGCAGGTCTATCACATAAATGAAAGGATTGATTGATGACTTGAAGAACTTAAATTGCATGGATAAAGAGATGGTCAAACTTAGAGAAGAGATGTCGGTGCAATCCAAACCGGAACACTATTCGGTAATTGGGCCATATCTGGAGCTACAGATCTCAGATTTAGGTCCAATTTATATGGATGGAAAGGTAAGACATAGGCCTACAACTTTCATATGGAGCCCAAGATCTAAAGAGGCCATTATCAAGTCCAAATTGTAGCAACAACAAAGAAGCCCGAATCTGTCTTCCAGCCCGAGCACTGTTCGGTATTTTGGCCATATCTGGAGTTCTAGAAGTCCAAATGAGCTGAATTTTTTACACAAGAAAGCTGAGACAATTGCCTACAACTTTCATGTTTGCACCTGGCTCCAGTTTTGACGTTATCAATGACGTTTTGGGCAGACAAGAGAAGATAAGGATTGTCACCAAGTCAAAAGTTGGCCACCCACTTATCAATTAGTCATCAAATCAATAGTTCCAAATTTTGGCCTATAAAAGGAGGCATTTGCCATGCATTTAGGCATCTTGGTTTCCAGATCAAGATCATGCTCTTCCTTTCTCTCTTTGTATTTTTTGTAATGTTTATGCTTTGCTTTCATTAATACTAAGTTTATGCTTTTTATTTCCTTTCCTTTACTTAGTTAGCTTTTATGTTCTTATTTTGTTTATCTATTTTTCTTTCTTTCATTATGTCTAGCTAAGTTAATTATGTCAAGGTGAAAAGGTTACACTAATGGTGTGAGAATAAGTATAATGTAAACTTAATATGGACCTTAATGTTTGATACTAACATGTTTTATATTTGTTATCTTGTTCACTCTTTAATACTTTGCTTGTTAAATGACTAATCTTGATTTATGTTGTATAACACTTGGTACAACAAATGCTTGGCACTTTCATAGCCCATAATGTATGGTATAACCGACACCTGAGCTATGAAAGGAACTTGATTTGTTGTTAACATAAGTTATAATCATGAATGCTTGACGAGATTTACAAGTATTAGCATTAATTGAATAAGATGACTAATGTAATCATGTTAACAATATATAATCTGATTGGAACCTCCTTTGTGTGTGGTTTCCAATTGAATAATAAGAGTTTATACTATACTTGTTTGATATACCATTAGTGGAACCTCTAACCTTGACATTTGTTATTATCATTGTTTAATCCTTACTTTAATATTTCATCTCTAAGTTCTCATCATCATCATCTTCTTCTTCTTCTTCTCTTTCTTTATTATTATTATTATTATTATTATTATTATTATTATTATTATTATTATTATTATTATTATTAGTACTACTACTACTACTACTACTACTACTACTACTACTACTAGTATTATTATTATTATTGCTATTGTTGTTGTTGTTATTGTTTTATAATTGTTGTTTATAATTTGTACAATTAACCTCCCTGTGGTTCGACCCCGGTCTTGCCGGGTTATTTATTACTTCGACACTCCTGCACTTGGGAGAAGACATCAATCTTTTAGTCGTGTCAAGTTTTTGGCGCCGTTGCCGGGGAGGTAAGTTCTTGTATAAATTATAGTATTTATTTTATTTTCTCTTTTCACTTTTCTTGTATATAACTTTGTTTCTTTTCTTTTGTTTCTTTTTATTTTGTTTTCTTCCTCCTTCTTTTGCTTTCTTCTTCTTTTTATTTTATTTTATTTACTACACGTGCATGAGAGTGTGGTCACGTACATCAAGTGGTAGACTTTGTAGGGTATCCTCATCATTTTCAGAAAATATGGCCGAAGAAGATAATCAATCACTTCATAATGAAAATAATGAGAATAACCGTGCTAGAACACTTAGAGACCACATGAATCCCACAAGAACAAGTGCACCATCATGCATAGTTTTTCCTCCTGATGCATCTCATTTTAATTTTAAACCAGGCATTATTCAACTTTTACCTTCTTTTCATGGCTTAGAATTGGAAAATCCATACTTGCATTTAAGGGAATTTGAGGAGGTCTGCAACACATATAATAATTTAAATTGTAGCATGAACACCATCAGATTAAAGCTTTTTCCTTTTTCATTAAAAGATAAAGCTAAAACATGGCTACAAAACTTAAGACCAGGATCCATTCGTGCTTGGGATGAAATGCAACAACAGTTTTTAAAGAAGTTTTTCCCATCTCATAGAACAAACTCTTTCAAGAGACAAATCACCACTTTCACTCAAAAACCAGGAGAAACATTTTACAAATGTTGGGATAGGTATCGAGACTTGGTTAGTACTTGCCCTCATCATGGTTTTGAAACATGGAGATTGGTTTCACATTTCTATGAAGGGTTAACACCTAAAGATAGGCAAATGGTTGAATTGATGTGCAATGGAACTTTTGAAGATAAAGACCCTGATGAAGCAATGGAGTACTTAGACTTGTTAGCTGAAAATGCTCAAAATTGGGACACCGCGGGTACTTATGAGGCACCGAGTAAAACTCAACCTCATACATCTAGTGGAGGTATGTACAACCTTAGGGAAGATCATGACCTTCAAGCCAAGTTTGCATCTTTAGCTAGAAAAGTCGAGGCACTAGAATTGAAAAAGAGTGGTCAATTAAAATCTGTTGAAAACATTGTGTGTCAAATCTGTGAAACAAATGAACACTCAACCAGTAACTGTCCAACCTTGCCTTCTTTTAAGGAATGTCTCCATGAACAAGCCCATGCTTTAAACAGTTTCCAAAGGGCGAACCACAACCCATACTCCCAAACATACAACCCTGGTTGGAGAAATCACCCAAATTTCAATTGGAAGAGTGAGAACAACAATGCACAAACTTCACAACCACCGTTTCAAGCACACCATAATTTCCAAAATTCTCATGGATATGCACCTCCTTATGCTCCACCTCCTAGAAGAAATCTTGAGGAAACATTGCATGCATTCATTGAAAAGCAAGAGACAATTAATACTCAACTTGTTCAAAACATGACAGATTTTAAAGATACTCTTGCTAAATTAACATCTGCTCTTAGTTTCCAAGAGAAAGGTAAGTTTCCATCTCAAACACAACAAAATCCCAAAAGGCAATACAATGCAAATGCAAGTAGTTCTGGAAGCCAACACATGGATCAAGTCAAATCAGTCACTACTCTGCGCAGTGGTAAGGTTATTGAAAAACCCTCTCTTGAACCATATGAGAAAGATGATGAGTCAATCTCTGAGGGTAAGGAAGGGGTTGAATCTGAAAATTGCAAAGAAATGACTGATTCTCTTCCAGCACTTCCATTTCCTCAAGCCATGACCAAACAAAGGAAAGTCAATCACAACTCTGAAATTTATGAAATTTTCAAACAGGTAAGGATCAATATACCTTTGTTGGATGCTATTAAACAGGTTCCTTCCTATGCTAAATTTTTGAAAGATCTATGCACTGTGAAGAGGAAACTGAATGTGAAAAAGAAAGCCTTTCTAGCCGAACAAGTAAGTGCTATTCTTCAGAACAATAATGCTTTGAAATATAAAGACCCTGGTTGTCCTACAATTTCTTGCTTTATTGGAGAGCATAAAATTGAAAGAGCCTTACTTGATCTTGGTGCTAGTGTGAATTTACTTCCATATTCAGTTTTTCAGAGTCTCAATCTAGGTGAGTTAAAACGAACTTCTATATCTCTTTTACTTGCCGATAGATCTGTAAAAGTGCCTAGAGGAATAATTGAAGACGTGTTAGTACAAGTCGATAAATTCATTTATCCTGTGGATTTTATTGTCTTGGACACAGAACCTGTTGAAGCATGTAATTCATTTCCTGTTATTTTAGGACGTCCATTTCTTGCAACTTCTAACGCATTGATTAATTGTAGGAATGGACTGATGAAGCTATCATTTGGAAACATGACATTGGAGATGAATATTTTCAACATTTGCAAGCAACCTGGAGATGATAATGATTCACAAGAAGTAGATCATATTGATGAATTAGTTTATGATCAACTTGAATCTACTTTAAGTAAAAATGAATTGGATGAAACTGAAGATTTGCAAATGGTTTATTCTGAGGAAGAAATCATGGATGAAACAAGCACCGAAAATGTTGATGCGAATCTTTTATCAATAGTGACAACAGATTCGACATCTGACATCACACCAATCGATGATTACTTTCCTAACGAATCCTTACTTTCTCTTAGTCCAATGCCTTGGTATGATAAAAATATCAATTTTCTTGCTTTAGGAGATTTGCCAGCTGATTGGAGTACCCAAGATAAAGAAAAGTTTTTGAACAAAGTGAAGAATTTTTCTTGTGATGACCCTACCTTATTCAAATATTGTCCTGATCAAATATTTCAAAGATTCATTCCCGACAATGAGGTAAGTAGTGTCATTAAACTTTGTCATTCTGAAGCATGTGGAAGTTATTTCTCGTCAAAAAAGACAATTGCAAAAATCTTTCAAAATGGATTTTATTGGCCCACCATGTTCAAGGACACACATGCATTCTGCAAAACTTGTGAAAATTGTCAAAAGATTGATACTGGTCAAAAAGTTTTGTTTTACGATTCTCAACTCTATGCATTCCCTAAAGAGCTAAGATTAAGATGGAGCAATCCTTATGGGGCCTGTGATATTGAGAATTCAATGAATGACAATGATTTTAAGGAAAATGGACATCGTTTGAAAGCTTACTTTGATAATTTTTCTAGTGAAAATGAATCAGCTGGTTTGAATGATCTTGTAGATAAAGGTTGATTATTTTGTTTTTCTCACATTTTTTTTTATGTTTCTTTTTGAGTGATTTTTGCTAGTTTCTTTCACCCCGGTCAAATGGCGGATAACGGTACTCCGTGACTTAAGTCGGTTCTTTCAGTTTCCCACAATTACTGATATCTGTGTATATATCTATGCAATTCTTTGAATCTCTCTTCCAATTCTCATTTGAAAATGGACACTAATCTTGAAAAATTGAAAAAGTATTTTCCCGCTCTACCTCAGAATGCGATTACAAAAATTTACCGTGCTAGATGTGCAAGATTGAGATTGTTAATGAATCATAGAATTCCTGAAGATATTCGCTGGTTGATTGAAGCAAAGGTCCGATTATCAGGTGAGTCCTCTAACTTCATTTCATACATGCCTGGAACAGGTAAAAGCACTTTTGCAAAGAAGCGTCGTGCAAAACGACTGGATGTCTGTCATCGTTGTGCTAGATGGACTTGTAATACACAATGTCGTTCTTTAGGAATGGTATCTATAAACCGTGAAGATAAAATACAATTCATTAAGGATGGCCTGAGTAAGGAGTCTTTAGATAATCTTCTATTGACTCTTGAGACGCATCCTAGTGGAGATGTGCATCGTGCAATTCATGATTTATGGCCACTATTTCATAAAGAACATGATCGACTTAGTCTTGGGAATCTGACTAAAAAAGACCCTGTTTGCCAGTTTTTAAGAAAACTGGATGGGAAGCCTATCCCCGACCCATAGAGGGCGTTTAAGCCGTTCTTGGACGTAAAACCAAGGGAAGATGTGAGCCACAATCACAACTACCTGTACATACACATGTTTTTTTCAAAAGTAAATAAATAAATAAATAAATAAAGAGAGAGAGTGTGTGAGACTCTAGCTGGCCTACATATAGATGTTATGATTGCCTTTCTACTTTCTCATCTATAAAACCCTATTTTCCTTCCTTTCATTTCTACTCAACCCATACATTCAACAAATACAGAAGTGTGTAGAAATGGCAAGTTCCTCAAGTCATCAAATAAGAAATATCTGTGTTTTTGGTGGATCTAGTCCTGGGAAAGAAAAGGAGTTTTTAGAATCAGCAAACCATCTTGGTCAGGTGCTAGCTGAGAGAAAGATTCATTTAGTGTATGGGGGAGGCAGTCTTGGGTTAATGGGAGGTGTGTCAATAGCTGCATTTTTAGGAGGTAGTCAAGTTTTGGGGGTCGTCCCTGAAGCTTTGGCACAAGGGGACATCATTGGAAAAACAATTGGAGAGGAACTTCAGGTCTCCACAATGTCGGCTCGAATGAATGCAATGTTTAACCATGCTGATGCTTTCATTGCTTTACCAGGTGGTCTAGGCACATTGGAAGAGATCTTTCATATTTCCTCTTGGGCTCAACTGCACATTCACCATAAACCCATTGGTTTGTTAAATGTTAATGGTTATTATGATAAGTTGTTGTCTTTTCTTGATCATGCTGTGGAACAGGAATTTCTAACATCTTCTGCACGACAAATCATAATCTCTGCTACTACTGCTGAACAATTGATTGACCAACTACAATCTTTCATTCCTGTGATTGATCCTTCCATGAGTCGCATAAATTGGTCATCTAAGGAAAGCCGTAAAAAGCTTAGATTGGATTTGAGCCTTCATTTGTGAATTTTTATGTATTTTGGTTTTATTATTGTGTTTTGTTATTTCTTATTTTTGTTTCAGTGTGTTTCAGGTTTTGTTAGTGTTCGTTATTTCAGGTGATATCTTCTATACTCTATCTTTCTACCTTAGAACATTGAGGACAATGTCTCGTTTTGGTTGGGGGGAGAGGGTAGTAGTTGATAAAAAAAAAAAAAATTGTTTTTCATTTCATAAAGCATGTGCATAATTGTTGTTACTATGATGGCAGAGTAAAGGAGTTCTTTTGTTAAAGTGACTCTTGAGACGCATCTTAGTAACCATTCTTAACAAGGTCTATTATAATACTTCCTGAAATATTCAGGTTTACAAACTCTCGTATTGTTATCACTTAATTCTGCTCATATACTTATTTAACATGTATTCTTAAACCTTAATTTACACACACACACTTTAACGTATGATTGTGGGTTGCATATTGGATTGTTACATTATTTATGTTCTTTTGTTAAAGGTAACAACTAAGGGAAAGGGATTGTATATAATTAAAAAACAAAAACATGAAAAAAAAAAGAAAAAAAAAATGATGATAATAAAAATGTAGATAAGTTTGGTTTCGTAGCCTCCCTAACCTAAGCAATTAAGCCCGAAGGGGTGTTTTAACACCTAATACCCTAAAGTCAACTGACTTGGGAGCTATTGGCCCAACGCTTGTTACATGGGTTGAGGAGAAAAGCTTAAGGGAATCAAACATTGCACTATCTACATATCAGTATCTGCGACCCGAGTTACTAAGCTTGTAGGGGTGTCTTAACACCTAATGCCCTAAGACCAACTGGTCTGGGAGTCATTAGCTGAAAGCTCGTTACATGGGTTAAAGATGCATGATGTTTTTAAATTATATGTATATAGATTTAAAAAAAAAAAGAAAAAAAAAACAAAAAAAAAAGACAAAAATAATAATCCCAACCCAAGGAAGTTAACCTTAAACATTAGAACAAAAATTTTGTTTTCTTCCAAGAAAAGCTCCATAATTATGTGTTGATACATTGAGCACAAAAGAAAGGTTTATTAATATCTTGTTAAGTGGTATTGAGCAGATATATAAATTTAATGAGAGTTTGTTTATCTGGATAGATTAATGGAAGTTAAATGATGAATACCTTGCTTTGTGAAATTTGCAAATTGTTTTAACGCTTTAATTACTAGGGACTAGTAATAAGCTGGTTGAGGGGTGTGATTAGTACTTAAAAGTGCATTTTTATCATGGTTTTATATCATCATTTTGCACTTGAAGTATCAATAACTCCTTAACTAAAATATATTTTATAATAATGTATCTAATAATATAAGATACCTATAATTTGTGGTAAATGTCTATTTTTAATGCAGGTCTATCACATAAATGAAAGGATTGATTGATGACTTGAAGAACTTAAATTGCATGGATAAAGAGATGGTCAAACTTAGAGAAGAGATGTCGGTGCAATCCAAACCGGAACACTATTCGGTAATTGGGCCATATCTGGAGCTACAGATCTCAGATTTAGGTCCAATTTATATGGATGGAAAGGTAAGACATAGGCCTACAACTTTCATATGGAGCCCAAGATCTAAAGAGGCCATTATCAAGTCCAAATTGTAGCAACAACAAAGAAGCCCGAATCTGTCTTCCAGCCCGAGCACTGTTCGGTATTTTGGCCATATCTGGAGTTCTAGAAGTCCAAATGAGCTGAATTGTTTACACAAGAAAGCTGAGACAATTGCCTACAACTTTCATGTTTGCACCTGGCTCCAGTTTTGACGTTATCAATGACGTTTTGGGCAGACAAGAGAAGATAAGGATTGTCACCAAGTCAAAAGTTGGCCACCCACTTATCAATTAGTCATCAAATCAATAGTTCCAAATTTTGGCCTATAAAAGGAGGCATTTGCCATGCATTTAGGCATCTTGGTGTTCAGATCAAGATCATGCTCTTCCTTTCTCTCTTTGTATTTTTTGTAATATTTATGCTTTGCTTTCATTAATATCAAGTTTATGCTTTTCATTTCCTTTCCTTTACTTAGTTAACTTTTATGTTCTTATTTAGTTTATTTGTTTTCCTTTCTTTCATTATGTCTAGTGCTTGACCGCTTTTTATGATCGGCTTGTTTTAACTCGCAAGTGCACGAGTGTGCGATGTAGCAATTAACTCGGTAAGATCGAGGTCATATCCACAGAGAGCTAGATCTGGAAATTAAGCTAAGTAACAAAAAAAAAAACTCAAGAGAAATTAAATTAACAATAACTTGGTTGAAAATAATTGATGGATTTGTTTTCAAAGATAAAAAAATGTAAATAGATTTTAAATGACAAGAAAAGTAAGTCTTGGTCCAAATCAATTTTAATGGTGATGTATTGGTGATTTCTTCAACATATATAAGATAACTCAACCTAATCTCAACGATGGTGATATTAGATCGGAAGATATTACAATGAAGATTAGAAAGATGAAGATTGATTATTGCTTAAGAATGAACAAGTACTTTCATATTAAGTAAGACATTGAATCAAGCAATCTCTATACCAAAACTAAAGTTTGTGCATAAAAATTCAAGATTATAACATTACCTAAATGATTTCTAAAATTTCTTTACAATAATAAATCATTCATGAAGAAAATAAGAAGATAAACATTAAGATTCATTCATATCCTAAAGAACTCACCTCAATCACCATTATCCTTGATTTGGATCCAAGAAAGAGTTTAGCCAACCATGATTATATATAAGAACACTTCAATAAACATGAAAGAACTTGAATCCAACTGAAAAAATAAGTTTTACAAACTAAAGAACCGAAATCTATAAAGAAGAACACAATACAATTTCAGAAAAAATTCGGACACAAATCTGACTCTAACTTTGGACAACAATTCGACCCTCTTAGAAGCTTTTTTTGGAGAAGTCTATTAGAGACATATTTATAGGCAATTCTGTCGCCTTTCCAGATCATTAAAGAACAGCTCATTTGGACACCTGAGTCAAAAGTTATGGGCAAAACACCGAAAGGTGTTCTGAAAAATCAAATCAAGACAGCTTTACAACTACTTTGGTGCACGTTTTTCTTCCTCATTTATGAGGTGTCTCCTTCTTCTTTTTGACCCAAAATAATGTTAAAATATCCCCTCCAGCTTTCCATCCATGTGCTTGCCTTCTTGGATCAATGGATTACCCAAAATAAATCAATTGTTATTTGTTGTGTGGACATGTAAGATCATGGATTGTGTTTGGGTTGATTTGAAGGTTGATTTGGGGTTGATTTAGGGCTGATTTGGGGCTGATTTTTGGGCTGAATTTGAGCATCAAATAAGTATACAAATGTACTTATTATTTGGGCTAAGATTGACATTGAAACCTTGAGTGTTTAATGGTTGAAGTTTGCACACAACATAAGGCAAGTTTGGGCTTGAAATAAATCATATGATATTCTTTTCTAGAATTGGAATAGAATTGATTTTTGGGACAAATTTGGAGCACTTATTTGAACCAAGATTTGCTTCAATCTTCAACTAAATGTCTCTTCAATTCTTTGTTCTGAATTCCGACGTTGAATTTTCTGAATTAATTCATTTAAGCTCCAAAAACCTATCGAAACATTAAAACAAACTTCATTACTAAAAAACACATCAATTATTATAAAAACAACCAAATAAAAACAATAAATACATATGTAAAACAAGAGACTTAATGACACTTTTGATGCACAATCACACCCCCCAACTTAGATTTTGCTAGTCCTCAAGCAAAACAAAACATAAAACCTTTAAAATAAAAATAATAATAATAACAACCATAATTAGGCTCGATTCATCACACTTGAAAGACCTATCATGCAAACATTGGTATCTTTAACTTAGTGTACACAATAGCAAATAAAGAAAAATAAGCATACTCACATTCTCTAAATCAAACATCCATACAAAATTTCCAAATTCAGTCATATTTATCGTGCAACCAACATAATTGATTCATACAAAAACTCAACTTGTAATCTTCCATTCTCACCAACACAAACAAGGTAGCAAACTAGAGAAATATCTATATATTTTCTTTCTTTCTTTTTTCTTTCTTTGTTTTTTTTTTTGAAGATATGATTTATTTTTTGTCTTTAAGTAGTCACTTCCCTTTTGATGCGAATACAAACATTTGTGATGAATGCACCCGGTTACTCACAAAGTCACAAACTTAAAGTGCTTTGCATACTCATATTTTAAGCTGCCGTTTGACGTAAAGATAAACATTTGTGATGAATACCCCTAGTTACTGAGCAACTCAAAACATTGGAGTAGATAGAACTTTGTACACATTTATTTATTTATTCGTGTAATAATTATTACTCTATTTACTTAAACCTTGTTTAGGACTGGATTAAAAGGGATAATCACAAGTAAAGTATCATACTCATCTTTCATGCATAATCACACAACTCACACAACTTTTACAAGGAAAGATGTATTTCAGTAATCTTAAAAAAAAGTATGCTATATCTTGCTTTATAAGATATTATCTATCCCAAATTAAAGTATGCAATGTTCAACATAATAATGAATCCAAAAATGTAATGATGATCCTAAACAAGTCTCATTCACATACGAATGCAAGTTTTTTTTTTTTTAACAAGCATGGTTATCTCAAGCATTCAACATAATGAAATATCTAAAATTAAGTTTTACATTATCCTCAATGTAAAAGAGAAAGAGAAGAAAAGTATAAAGATTAGAAAATTGTTACTCCCCTTCTTTTTTCAAGGATGAATGTCTGATTGAATTGGGCATGAGTTGACTTCGTGCTTGATTTTTTTTTTTAACCTGCATATCACAACTAAAAGAAAACATTGATTTTTTTTTTTTGAAAATAAAGAACCTCACACCCCCCAACTTAAAATAACGCATTGTCCCGAATGCATGAACACGAAAATATAAGAGATGGAAGAAAGAAGAAAAAATAATAAAAAGGAAAAATAAAAATAAAAATAAAATAAAAATAAAAACTCATTACTTCTAATACTACAATGGTATTGGATCTTGAAGATCCAATGTCTCAACTTCAGCCACAACATTTTCAAGATAAGGTTTCAATCGATGACCATTTACTTTGAAAATATTTCCATTCTTGGGATTTTCTACCTCAAATGCACCATGCTCAGAGATGGATTTAATCACAAATGGACCAGTCCATTTTGTCCTCAACTTCCCAGGAAAGAGATGTAATCGTGAATTATACAAGAGAACCTTTTGACCAACATGAAAGGATTTTCTAAGAATATGTTTATCATGCAAAGTTTTCATCTTATGTTTTGAAATTTTTGCATTTTCAAATGCATCATTTCTCAACTCCTCTAATTCATCCAATTGAAGCTTTCTATTTTTGCCAACCTCGTTTTCATTGTCATTGAATTGCCGAATGGCCCAATATGCACGGTGCTCAATCTCAACAGGGAGATGACAAGGCTTTCCATAAACTAGCCTATAAGGAGACATTCCTAAAGAGGTCTTATAAGCAGTGCGATATGCCCACAAAGCATCAACTAGTCGTAGGGACCAATCTTTACGGTTTGGATTGACTGTTTTCTCTAAAATGTTCTTGATCTCCCTATTTGCCAACTCAGCTTGGCCACTAGTCTGTGGGTGATAGGGGGTACTGACCTTGTGAATTACACCATATTTTCTCATCAAAATCCCAACGGGCTTGTTACAAAAATGTTTTCCCCCATCACTAATCATAGCCCGGGGCATGCCAAAACGAGAGAAAATATTTTCTTTCAAGAATTTGACCACAACTCGATGGTCATTGGTTCGAGATGCAATGGCCTCCACCCATTTAGACACATAATCAACAGCAACAAGGATGAATTGGTAACCAAATGAACTTGGAAAAGGTCCCATGAAATCAATCCCCCAACAATCAAATATTTCCAAAATAAGGATGGGGTTAAGGGGCATCATGTTACGCCTAGTGAGGCTACCTAGTCGTTGGCATCGGTCACATGCAACACAGAAGGCATGAACATCTTTAAACATGGTAGGCCAATAAAAACCACACTGCAAGATTTTGGCAATGGTTTTCTTGGAAGAGAAATGCCCACCACAGGCTAATGCATGACAAAAATTAATGACCCTTGGAATTTCATGATCAGGGATGCACCGCCTAATAATTTGGTCAGGACAATATTTAAATAGGTAGGGGTCATCCCAAAAAAAGGTGCGCACATTGCGCAAGAATTTTTGTTTGTCAAGTTTAGACCAATGAGAAGGAATTTGACTTGTGGCTAGGTAATTTGCTATGTCAGCATACCATGGAGAACCAATGTAAGAGACAGTACCTGCACAAAATAAATTTTCATCAGCAAAGAGTTCATTTATTGGAGATTCATCAATTATGGTCTTATAGCTTGAAAGACGAGACAAATGATCAGCTACTACATTCTCTACTCCCTTTTTATCTCGAATTTCAATGTTAAACTCTTGGAGTAGGAGGATCCATCGAATCAAACGTGGTTTGGCATCTTGTTTTGTGAGCAAATATTTCAATGCTGCATGATCAGTGAAAACAATAACAAGAGATCCAACCAAATAAGACCTAAACTTGTCTAATGCAAAGACCACAGCTAAGAGTTCTTTTTCAGTTGTAGTGTAATTCAATTGAGCATCATTCAAAGTCTTGCTAGCATAATATATGACATGAGGTTTCTTGTCTTTTCTTTGCCCTAAAACAGCCCCAACCGCAAAATCACTAGCATCACACATCAGTTCAAATGGTAAAGACCAATCAGGAGCTTGTATGATTGGTGCAGTTGTCAACAACCCTTTAAGCTTTTCAAAAGCTTCTTGACATTTTGATGTCCAATCAAATGGGACATCTTGTGACAACAAGTTACACAATGGTTTGGCAATGGTACTAAAAGAATGAATGAATCTTCGATAAAAACCAGCATGTCCTAAAAAGGATCTCACATCTTTCACAGTCTTAGGGGTAGTTAATTTTTGAATGACTTCCACTTTTGACTTATCTACCTCTATCCCTTTTGAAGAGACAATGTGACCTAAAACAATGCCATGTGTCACCATAAAATGACACTTCTCCCAATTGAGTACAAGATTGCTCTCTTCACACCTTTCAAGAACTTTTTCTAGATTCATTAGACACAACTCATAAGAATCCCCATAAACTGAAAAATCATCCATGAAAACTTCCAAAAAATTTTCCACCATGTCACTAAAGATACTCATCATACACCTTTGAAAAGTGGCTGGTGCATTACACAAACCAAATGACATTCTTCTATAAGCATAAGTACCAAAAGGACAAGTGAAAGTGGTTTTTTCTTGGTCTTCTAAAGAAATCTCAATTTGGTTATAACCTGAGTATCCATCCAGAAAACAATAGAAAGCTCTTCCAGCTACTCTTTCAAGCACTTGGTCTAAAAATGGAAGCGGAAAATGGTCCTTCCTAGTCACCATGTTCAATTTACGATAATCAATGCACATACGCCATCCAGTTTGGATTCTAGTTGGTACCAGCTCATTATTTTCATTCTTCACTACCGTGACTCCAGATTTTTTTGGGACAACTTGGGTTGGACTAACCCATTTTGAGTTTGCAATAGGGTAAATGATACCTGCATCAAGTAGCTTAAGCACTTCACCTCTCACTACTTCCTTCATGTTTGGGTTCAATCGTCTTTGCATTTGCCTCACAGATTTAGCCTCTTCTTCAAGATAGATTTTATGTGTACATAAAAGAGGGCTAATTCCTTTCAAGTCAGTAATTTTCCACCCAATTGCTTTCTTGTGTTTTCTCACCACTCTCAAAAGTTTGTGTTCTTGCTCTATGCTAAGTTTTGATGAGATCACAATAGGATATGATTCATCTTCCCCTAGAAATGCATACTTAAGATCACTCGGTAAAGGCTTCCTTTCTAGTTTATCAGGCTGGACAAGAGATTCCTCAACTTTCACTTGGGGTGAAATCAAAGGCTCAAATGATGGGGTCCATTGACCTATTGACATAATAGGCATTGGATCTAGATAAGTCTCGAGTTCTCTTACTTCCTCATCAACACATTCCAAAGAACAAAATCTTTCATTATGAATTAAAGTTCTCTCCAATGGATCCTTGATCCACACTCTCTCAAAGTGTTCTTGACAAACTGTTTGGATGAAATCTACCTCTCTAATGTCCTCATGTTCCCCGATTTGTTTGGAGACATTGAATATGTTCATCTCCACAGTCATATTCCCAAAAGACAATTTCATCACCCCATTCCTACAGTTAATTAAGGCATTGGATGTAGCTAGGAAAGGTCTCCCTAAGATGACTGGAATGGGGGCATTAGAACCTTGAATTGGTGCGGTGTCTAATACTACAAAATCAACAGGAAAGTAGAATTTATCTACTTGGACCAACACATCCTCAATGATACCCCTGGGAATCTTGATTGACCTATCAGCTAATTGAAGGGTGATTCGAGTAGGCTTGATTTCTCCTAAACCTAATTGTTTGTAAACAGTGTAGGGTATTAAATTCACACTTGCTCCTAAATCCAACAAAGCTTGATCTATCTTATGACTTCCAATAATGCATGAAATGGTAGGACAACCAGGATCTTTGTATTTGGGAGGGGTCTTAAACTGGATGATGGCACTAGCATGTTCAGTTAGAAAGGCTCTTTCTTTCACATTCAATCTCCTTTTGACTGTGCATAAATCCTTAAGAAACTTTGCATAAGATGGAACTTGTTTAATTGCATCAAGGAGTGGAATATTGACTTTCACTTGTTTGAACAATTCATAGATTTCCGAGTTCATAAGATCTTGTTTAGGTTTTCCTAACCTTTGTGGAAATGGCGCTCTAGGAACAAATTCTAAATCACTCATTTTGACTCCAATCTTTCTTGAATCATCTCCTTTCTCACTCATCTGTTTCTCATTTATCTCACCTTCTTTGTCACTCAAACTCTCATTTGTCACTTGTGTTTTGATTCCCTCTTCACTTTCCCTAGATTTCTCCCCCACAATACCTTTAGGAATCCTAAAACCTACACCTTTATCAACAATCTTTCCACTTCTAAGGGTAGTGATGGCTTGGACTTGTTCATGGTTTGAAGGTTCACTAGGTGAGGATTCACTCATATGTACCTGACCTCTAGGATTGGGCATTGGTTGAGTTGGGATTTTTCCCTTCTCTTGAATGCTTAGTGATTGAGTCAACTTAGTTAGTTGACTTCGAATGTCATCTAAGGTCCTATTGGTCTGGTCTTGGAATTTGTAAACTTGGTTGTTGATTCCTCCTTGCGTTTGCATGAATTGTTGAAGAGTATCCTCTAAGGATCTCTTATGAGGTGGTTGGTATGTGTTATGTGTGGGTGCATGAAATGGTTGGGGTGGAGGTTGAAATGTTTGAGGTACTGAAGAGCCCTCATTTCTCCATCCAAAATTTGGGTGGTTCCTCCATCCAGGATTATAGGTCTCAGAGTAGGGATTGCCTACTTGGTTTGGAAATGGCTTTCTAACATTACTTGAATCAGAAGTTTGGCCATATAGCACTTCCTTGAAGGCTGGAATGGTAGGACATTCAGTTGTCCTATGCCCTTTGCTTTCACAAACAACACAACTTTCCTCTTGTTGTTCACTTATGACATGCACTTTTTTAATCTCAAGAGACTCTACTTTCCTAGCCAATGAGGCTAATCTAGCATTGAGGTCATCAGTCTCTTTCAATTGAAACTTCCCACTTGAATGAGAAATGGTGTTTCTAGACTCAACATGAACTGGGAGAGAAGTCTCCCATTGCTTTGTGTTTTCAGCCAATTGATCAAAAAAATCAAAGGCCTCACTTGGTTCTTTGTCATAAAACTCACCATTACACATGGTTGACACTAGCTTTTTAAAATCTGCGGTAAGAGAGTCATAAAAGAAACTCACTAACCTCCACATCTCAAAACCATGGTGAGGGCATGCATTTAACAAGTCTTTGAACCTTTCCCAAGCTTGGTGAAATGACTCATTTGGACTACAAGAAAAATTCATCATTTGACGTTGTAAGGCTGCTGTCCTATGAGTGGGGAAGTATTTTTTCAAAAATTCAGCTTGCATTTCTCTCCATGTACCTATAGACCTAGGACGCAAGGAGTTTAGCCAAAGCTTGGCTTTATCCTTTAGAGAGAATGGGAATAATTTAAGTCGAATGGTTTCCTCTGTGCATGTTCTATCAATAAAAGTATTACATACCTCTTCAAAGTCTTTAATGTGTATGTATGGATTTTCAGAATCCATACCATGAAATGTGGGAAGAAGTTGAATCATGCCCGGTTTCAAATTGAAAGCTTGTTGGTTAAGAGGTAAGATAATACACGAAGGTGTACTTTGTCTAGCTGGGTGAAGATACTCTCTAAGAGTTCAAAAATTAGGTTGATCATTGAATTGTGGAGGTCCATTACCTTGAACACTCCCTTCACCCTCTACATCTTCAACATTAGCCATGATAAAATAATAATAATAATAATAATAATAATAATATAACAATTATATGAATATGAAAGGAAAGGAAAGAAAAAAAATGCAAATAAAAGTAATAGCTCAAAAATAAAAATACAACAAATTAAGAAATTCACTCTCCAACTAATAAGCACTATTAACAACAATAAACATTAAAAGATAATTATAACAAGCATGAATAAACAAAAGGCGGTAATACCGGCCAAGCACTTCAAACAATAAATATAAGAAAAATAATCATAACAAAACAACAAAATAAAAAGGAAATAAATAAGAGGCAGTAATACCGACCAAGCACTTTAGACAATAAATATAAGAAAAATAACAATAATAAACATTAAAAGATAATTATAACAGGCATGAATAAAAAGGCGGTAATACCGGCCAAGCACTTCAAACAATAAATATATATATAAAAAATAAGCATAACAAAACAACAAAATAAACTGAAATAAACAAGAGGCGGTAATACCGGCCAAACACTTTAGACAATAAATAAAAACAATATCAATAAAATAAAATGAAATAAACAAGAAAAATATTAGAAACTAATAAGAGTAGACAATAAAAGAAAAATGGTTGAACCAACCAAAATCCAACAATTAATAGTCCATTCCACAGTCCAATATCCGAAACGTTAAGGTAAAAAAAATTTTTTAGGCGGTAAAACCAGCCAATTGATTTTTTTTATATGATTTTTTTTAGTTTTCCAATAATCAAATCTAAATTTGTTACCTTTGCTTGCTAGCTCCCCGGCAACGGCGCCAAAATTGCTTGACCGCTTTTTATGATCGGCTTGTTTTAACTCGCAAGTGCACGAGTGTGCGATGTAGCAATTAACTCGGTAAGATCGAGGTCATATCCACAGAGAGCTAGATCTGGAAATTAAGCTAAGTAACAAAAAAAAAAACTCAAGAGAAATTAAATTAACAATAACTTGGTTGAAAATAATTGATGGATTTGTTTTCAAAGATAAAAAAATGTAAATAGATTTTAAATGACAAGAAAAGTAAGTCTTGGTCCAAATCAATTTTAATGGTGATGTATTGGTGATTTCTTCAACATATATAAGATAACTCAACCTAATCTCAATGATGGTGATATTAGATCGGAAGATATTACAATGAAGATTAGAAAGATGAAGATTGATTATTGCTTAAGAATGAACAAGTACTTTCATATTAAGTAAGACATTGAATCAAGCAATCTCTATACCAAAACTAAAGTTTGTGCATAAAAATTCAAGATTATAACATTACCTAAATGATTTCTAAAATTTCTTTACAATAATAAATCATTCATGAAGAAAATAAGAAGATAAACATTAAGATTCATTCATATCCTAAAGAACTCACCTCAATCACCATTATCCTTGATTTGGATCCAAGAAAGAGTTTAGCCAACCATGATTATATATAAGAACACTTCAATAAACATGAAAGAACTTGAATCCAACTGAAAAAATAAGTTTTACAAACTAAAGAACCGAAATCTATAAAGAAGAACACAATACAATTTCAGAAAAAATTCGGACACAAATCTGACTCTAACTTTGGACAACAATTCGACCCTCTTAGAAGCTTTTTTTGGAGAAGTCTATTAGAGACATATTTATAGGCAATTCTGTCACCTTTCCAGATCATTAAAGAACAGCTCATTTGGACACCTGAGTCAAAAGTTATGGGCAAAACACCGAAAGGTGTTCTGAAAAATCAAATCAAGACAGCTTTACAACTACTTTGGTGCACGTTTTTCTTCCTCATTTATGAGGTGTCTCCTTCTTCTTTTTGACCCAAAATAATGTTAAAATATCCCCTCCAGCTTTCCATCCATGTGTTTGCCTTCTTGGATCAATGGATTACCCAAAATAAATCAATTGTTATTTGTTGTGTGGACATGTAAGATCATGGATTGTGTTTGGGTTGATTTGAAGGTTGATTTGGGGTTGATTTAGGGCTGATTTGGGGCTGATTTTTGGGCTGAATTTGAGCATCAAATAAGTATACAAATGTACTTATTATTTGGGCTAAGATTGACATTGAAACCTTGAGTGTTTAATGGTTGAAGTTTGCACACAACATAAGGCAAGTTTGGGCTTGAAATAAATCATATGATATTCTTTTCTAGAATTGGAATAGAATTGATTTTTGGGACAAATTTGGAGCACTTATTTGAACCAAGATTTGCTTCAATCTTCAACTAAATGTCTCTTCAATTCTTTGTTCTGAATTCCGACGTTGAATTTTCTGAATTAATTCATTTAAGCTCCAAAAACCTATCGAAACATTAAAACAAACTTCATTACTAAAAAACACATCAATTATTATAAAAACAACCAAATAAAAACAATAAATACATATGTAAAACAAGAGACTTAATGACACTTTTGATGCACAATCATCTAGCTAAGTTAATTATGTCAAGGTGAAAAGGTTACACTAATGGTGTAAGAATAAGTATAATGTAAACTTAATATGGACTTTAATGTTTGATACTAACATGTTTTATATTTGTTATCTTGTTCACTCTTTAATACTTTGCTTGTTAAATGACTAATCTTGATTTATGTTGTATAACACTTGGTACAACAAATGCTTGGCACTTTCATAGCCCATAATGTATGGTATAACCGACACCTGAGCTATGAAAGGAACTTGATTTGTTGTTAACATAAGTTATAATCATGAATGCTTGACGAGATTTACAAGTATTAGCATTAATTGAATAAGATGACTAATGTAATCATGTTAACAATATATAATCTGATTGGAACCTCCTTTGTGTGTGGTTTCCAATTCAATAATAAGAGTTTATACTATACTTGTTTGATATACCATTAGTGGAACCTCTAACCTTGACATTTGTTATTATCATTGTTTAATCCTTACTTTAATATTTCATCTCTAAGTTCTCATCATCATCATCTTCTTCTTCTTCTTCTCTTTCTTTATTATTATTATTATTATTATTATTATTATTATTATTATTATTATTATTATTATTATTATTATTATTATTATTATTAGTACTACTACTACTACTACTACTACTACTACTACTACTACTAGTATTATTATTATTATTGCTATTGTTGTTGTTGTTGTTATTGTTTTATAATTGTTGTTTATAATTTGTACAATTAACCTCCCTGTGGTTCGACCCCGGTCTTGCCGGGTTATTTATTACTTCGACACTCCTGCACTTGGGAGAAGACATCAATCTTTTAGTCGTGTCAAATAACAACAATAACAATAACAATAACAATAACAATAATAATAATAATAATAATAATAATAATAATAATAATAATAATAATAATAATAATAATAAAGAAAGAGAAGAAGAAGAAGATGATGATGATGAGAACTTAGAGATGAAATATTAATGTACGGATTAAACAATAATAATAACAAATGTCAAGGTTAGAGGTTCCACTAATGGTATATCAAACAAGTATAGTATAAACTCTTATTATTGAATTGGAAACCACACACAAAGGAGGTTCCAATCAGATTATATATTGTTAACATGATTACATTAGTCATCTTATTCAATTAATGCTAATACTTGTAAATCTCGTCAAGCATTCATGATTATAACTTATGTTAACAACAAATCAAGTTCCTTTCATAGCTCAGGTGTCGGTTATACCATACAATATGGGCTATGAAAGTGCCAAGCATTTGTTGTACCAAGTGTTATACAACATAAATCAAGATTAGTCATTTAACAAGCAAAGTATTAAAGAGTGAACAAGATAACAAATATAAAAAATGTTAGTATCAAACATTAAAGTCCATATTAAGTTTACATTATACTTATTCTTACACCATTAGTGTAACCTTTTCACCTTGACATAATTAACTTAGCTAGACATAATGAAAGAAAGAAAAATAGATAAACAAAATAAGAACATAAAAGCTAACTAAGTAAAGGAAAGGCATAAACTTGATATTAATAAGAGCAAAGCATAAATATTACAAAAAATACAAAGAGAGAAAGGAAGAGCATGATCTTGATCTAGAAACTAAGATGCCTAAATGCATGGCAAATGCCTCCTTTTATAGGCCAAAATTGGGAACTATTGATTTGATGACTAACTGATAAGTGGGTGGCCAACTTTTGACTTGGTGACAATCCTTATCTTCTCTTGTCTGCCCAAAACGTCATTGATAACTTCAAAATTGGAGCCAGTTGTAAACATGAAAGTTGTAGGAAATTGTCTGAGCTTTCTTGTGTAAACAATTCAGCTCATTTGGACTTCTAGAACTTCAGATATGGCCAAAATACTGAACAGTGCTCGGGCTGGAAGACAGATTCGGGCTTCTTTGTTGTTGCTACAATTTGGACTTGATAATGGCCTTTTTAGATCTTGGGCTCCATATGAAAGTTGTTGGCCTATGTCTTACCTTTCCATCCATATAAATTGGACCTAAATCTGAGATCTGTAGCTCCAAATATGACCCAATTACCGAACAGTGTTCCGGTTTGGATTGCACCGACATCTCTTCTCTAAGTTTGACCATCTCTTTATCCATGCAATTTAAGTTCTTCAAGTCATCAATCAATCCTTTCATTTATGTGATAGGCCTGCATTAAAAATAGACATTTACCACAAATTATAGGTATCTTATATTATTAGATACATTATTATAAAACATATTTTAGTTAAGGAGTTATTGATACTTCAAGTGCAAAATGATGATATAAAACCATGATAAAAATGCACTTTTAAGTACTAATCAATAACCCAATTACCAAATAGTATTCCGGTTTGGATTGCATCGACATCTCTTTTCTAATTTTGCTCATCTTTTTGCCCTTGCAATTTAAGTTCTTAAAGTCATCAATCAATCCTTTCATTTATGTGATAGGCCTGCATTTAAAATGAATATTTACCACAAATTAAAGGTATCTTATATTATTAGATATATTATTATAAAACATGCTTTAATTAAGGAGTTATTGATACTTCAAGTGCAAAATGATGATATAAAACCATGATAAAAATGCAGTTTTAAGTACTAATTACACCCCCAACCAGCTTATTACTAGTCCCTAGTAATCAAAGCATTAAAATAACACTAATGGATGCACCTAAATCACACAAGGCCCTCTTGAAACTAGCATTACCAATAACACATGGGATAGTAAACGCACCTGGGTCCTTTTGCTTCAAAGGCATATTCTTTTGAACAACAGCAGACACAACTTCACCCATACTTACCATTTCATGATGACACGACTGAAAGATTGATGTCTTCTCCCAAGTGCAGGAGTGTCGAAGTAATAAATAACCCGGTAAGACCGGGGTCGAACCACAGGGAGGTTAATTGTACAAATTATAAATAACAATAATACAACAACAATAACAACAATAACAATAATAATAATAACAATAATAATAGTAACAATAATAATAGTAATACTAATACTAATAATACTAATAATAATAATAGTAATAGTAGTAGTAATAATAATAATAATAATAATAATAAAGAAAGAGAAGAAGAAGAAGATGATGATAACTTGGAGATGGAAAATTAATGTAAGGATTAAACAATAATAATAACAAATGTCAAGGTTAGAGGTTCCACTAATGGTATATCAAACAAGTATAATATAAACTCTTATTATTGAATTGGAAACCACACACAAAGGAGGTTCCAATCAGATTATATATTGTTAACATGATTACATTAGTCATCTTATTCAATTAATGCTAATACTTGTAAATCTCGTCAAGCATTCATGATTATAACTTATGTTAACAACAAATCAAGTTCCTTTCATAGCTCAGGTGTCGGTTATACCATACATTATGGGCTATGAAAGTACCAAGCATTTGTTGTACCAAGTGTTATACAACATAAATCAAGATTAGTCATTTAACAAGCAAAGTATTAAAGAGTGAACAAGATAACAAATATAAAACATGTTAGTATCAAACATTAAAGTCCATATTAAGTTTACATTATACTTATTCTCACACCATTAGTGTAACCTTTTCACCTTGACATAATTAACTTAGCTAGACATAATGAAAGAAAGCAAAATAGATAAACAAAATAAGAACATAAAAGCTAACTAAGTAAAGGAAAGGAAATGAAAGGCATAAACTTGATATTAATGGAAGCAAAGCATAAACATTACAAAAAATACAAAGAGAGAAAGGAAGAACATGATCTTGATCTGGAAACCAAGATGCCTAAATGCATGGCAAATGCCTCCTTTTATAGGCCAAAATTGGGAACTATTGATTTGATGACTAATTGATAAGTGGGTGGCCAACTTTTGACTTGGTGACAATCCTTATCTTCTCTTGTCTGCTCAAAACGTCATTGATAACGTCAAAACTGGAGCCAGGTGCAAACATGAAAGTTGTAGGCAATTGTCTCAGCTTTCTTGTGTAAAAAATTCAGCTCATTTGGACTTCTAGAACTCCAGAGATGGCCAAAATACCGAACAGTGCTCGGGCTGGAAGACAGATTCGGGCTTCTTTGTTGTTGCTACAATTTGGACTTGATAATGGACTTTTTAGATCTTGGGCTCCATATGAAAGTTGTTGGCCTATGTCTTACCTTTCCATCCATATAAATTGGACCTAAATCTGAGATCTGTAGCTCCAGATATGGCCCAATTACCGAACAGTGTTCCGATTTGGATTGCACCGACATCTCTTCTCTAAGTTTGACCATCTCTTTATCCATGCAATTTAAGTTCTTCAAGTCATCAATCAATCCTTTCATTTATGTGATAGACCTGCATTAAAAATAGACATTTACCACAAATTATAGGTATCTTATATTATTAGATACATTATTATAAAATATATTTTAGTTAAGGAGTTATTGATACTTCAAGTGCAAAATGATGATATAAAACCATGATAAAAATGCACTTTTAAGTACTAATCACATGACCTTTCAATTTGAAAGCTCTCTTGGTAGTACACAACTCCTTCAAAAATTTAGCATACTTGGGAATTTGCTTGATAGCATCAAGCAAAGGAATGTTGAGTTCTACTTTTTTGAAAACCTCTAAAATCTCTTTTTCTTTGTCCTGTTTCTTTGACCTAGAAGAACTCATAGGAAAGGGTGGAATTGCTTTAAAATTGGAATTCATTGAGTGAGGAGTTACCTTTGGAGTATTGGTCGATGTTTTAGTGTGTGGAGGAGGATGATGTTCCTTCTTTGTACTCAATTCAGTTTCTATCTCTTCTTCTTCCTCCATCTCAATTTGTTTTGACCTTTTCTCTTCAAGTTCTTTCCCACTTCTCAGCATGATCGCACTAACATTCTCTTTTGGATTCAATGCTTGGGAGGGCAATTTTCCATTCATTTGTGCCTCCAATTTCCCTACACTTGAAGCTACTTGCCCCATTTGCTTCTCCAAGTTGTGAATACTTGACCTTGTTTCCTGTTGAAAAGACATGACATTTTGTTGCCAGGTAACAGTATTAGAAGCCAAAGTTTTCATCATCTCACGAAGATCATCATTGGATGACGACCCCGTAACATTAGAGTTTGTGAATGGAAGGGGTTGTCTTGCTTGATAATTCTGTTGGGACTGAAATCCATGGGGATGGAATTGTCGGCCTTGATTGCCTTGTTGGGATGGGTTTCCATAACGTAAGTTGGGATGATCTCTCCATCCGGGATTGTACGTGTTGGAAAAGGGATCATATTTACGCTGGGGCTGTCCGTTGAATGCTCCATCAATTGCATTAGCTTGTTCAATGTAATCTTCTTGCATTGTTGGGCACATATCCGAAGCATGTCCTTGTAAGGAGCATATGCTACAAACTTTCACCTGCTGCACATTTCCACAAGCCAAAGAACGCACAAGAGAAGTAAGATCATTAACTTTATTTTCAAGGTTAGAAATACTTACCTCATTTACTCGTTTGTTGGAGAAGTCTCCACGAGTGCCAAACTGTTTTGAGTTAGCTGCCATGTTTGAGATCAATTGGCGTGCAACCTCGAGTGTCTTATCCACCAATGTGCCTCCACTTGCAGCATCAATGATACTATGGTCAGTAGGCATCAATCCTTTATAGAAATATTGAATGAGCAGTTGATCGGGTATTTGATGATGAGGGCATTGAATGCATAGTTGCTCAAATCGTTCCCAATACTCGAAGAGTGTCTCTCCATGAGATTGCCGAATCCCACATATTTCTTTTCTTATGTTGGCAACTCGAGATGCTGGGAAATACTTCTCAAGGAAAATGTTTTTTATGGCATTCCAAGTTCCAATAGATCCTGGAAGAATAGAGAAAAGTCATGCCTTTGTTGCCCCTTTTAAAGAGAAAGGGAAAGCTTTCAACTAAACTTCGGTTTCATGCCAACACAAACCATATGGAACTCCTTGAGATGAGTATGAGGATCTTCTCCTGCAAGACCATTAAATGTTGGTAACAAATGTATAAAACCAGATTTGAGCTCAAAGTTTACATTATTGTCAATGTTTATGCATAGTGGCTGATTTTCCACGTTAGGAGCAACAAGCTCCTTGAGTGTTTGTTGTCGTGCAATAGCCATGGTGTTGAGGCGAGCTTCCTTGCGTAACCTGCGTAAAGTTTTTTCTATTTCGAGATCCAACTGCACTTGAATTTGATTAGTAGAACGGGTTACTGGCATAAATCATCAAGAAAACTCAAAAGAAACCAATCACACAAGAGAACGAAAACAATGCAAATTGTACAAAAATCCTACGCTAGAAAACTAAAACTACCTAAAACCCTTAGAAAACAGTGGAATTTGGCCTCAATACGGTAGGGCTAGTAGCTACTAGTCTTATTTAGAACGTCGTTTTCCTTCAGGAAAAGAAAAGCTGAAACCTAATTCCACAAACAATTCTGTGTTGAACAGTACCGCCACCGCAAATAAATAGTACCGCCGCAAGAAAAAATTCTGTTTCTCCCTTTTGTTTTCCAGATATAAATAAAAAATCACAGCAACTAAAAATAACAGTACAAGCACAAGAATCAACTAAAATTACTTCCCCGGCAATGGCGCCAAAATTTATTGTGATGTCGTGGTCGCACAAATTAATTACCCTAGCTTAAAACACAACACACAAGATAGTATAGAGCAAGCAAGGGGTTGATCCCACAAGGAAGATTTAGTTCAGATTTTTATGCTATACGTTATGTAATTGGGGGGTTTTGATTTGTGATGATCTAAACTATGGAAGAAATTAAACTAGCAAACAAAATCAATTGAAATCAAAATTTATCAAGAAAACAAACCTTAGTTGCAAGCACACATCTACCAACAGAAATTAGAACCGATCCTTGAAACAAAACTACAATTTATATTCTGAATTTTTATCTTTTCTTAATGTTGGTTAATTAACGGATCCGCCGTATAACTAACCCTAACCAACAAACAATCACAATGTCTGCATTAATGATTTAGTTCAATGGCAGCCCTAAGAACTAGATATTTGAGTGTTCTCCCTAAGTTTAATAATGTAATTCTGTCACAATTATCAAGCTTAGTTGCTTCACAAGTTCATACATCACAACTTCGGTTTTGATATCAAACTTAGCACTAAATTGTTCACAATAATAACTTAGAGTTTCGCTCTAGCAATTATCAACAACAATCATATAGAAAAACAACTATACTTATTCATAATATAAACTAAAAATAAAAGGAAGAATAAATCTCACGGTTCTTGAAATCCGAAGATTTGTTGTGTCCTTGAAACCAAGAAAAGAGCTTAGCCTTGCATAACCATTGAACAACTACTCTTAAAGAATGAAGAGAGCATGATTTTTTGGGTTTGTAGAAGAGAGAATTTGTGTTTCTTAACTTTTGGCTGCTGCCCCCCTTCTCTCCTCTCTCTCTTTCTTTTTATATGCTAAGAAACCTTAGTTCCTAATTTACAAAGTAGTCCTCCCTTAAGTTGACAATTGACATTTAAGTACTTCAATAACTATTTTCCCTAAAAAAGAGAAATAGCCTTGCATGAAATCTTCAAACTATAACTTAGAGGAGCTAAATTGCTGATATAAAAACTTGGATGACGATTTAGAAGCTTCGAAACGTAATTTGGACTCATTTCTTCACGAAACCTGATTGCTGGCAGAATTCAGTTGTCATCTTTGAAAAATCATATCTCCCTCATCTGACATCATTTTTGGATCAAATTTGGCGCATTTACAGACCTTTGAGTCAGAAATCCAACAAAATTGAGTTTGCATAAATTGGACTTCTATAGCTCCAGATATTGAATTTTGAATAGACAAAGGTCAACAGTGGCAGAATGCGAGATTTGACTTTGAAGGATGTGATTTCCATGATCTTCCTCTTTTTATTTTTCTTGCATTACATTTCCAGAAAGGTATGGATGTTAGCTTTTTAGTTCTACTGGAATCACTTCATTTCGATCTCTAGAACTCACGCTCTGGACAAAACATCGACTGAACGTCAAATTTGCCAATTATCTCCAATTTACTCATTTTTGCATTTTTCATCCAAAAGTGTCTTCAAAACATAAAACAAAGAATATCAAGGCATTTTACATATAAAACATGGACAAAACATTAGGTAAATATGGGTGAAACTATCGAATAATATGGTTACATCACTAGGTTAATTTGCTTTTTACTTATTTTTTAGATTCTTTGTTGATTTTGCTATATTTTTTTAAAATTTTATATGTTTTGCATGAGACATTCTCAAAGCTTGGAGTTAGTGTCATTTGATTTTGAAATTGAATGAACATGTCAACATTTGAACAAGGAAATGAAGGAGGAGTCTATAAATATTCAAATAGTCATGAATAATCAACTTGGAGAGGTTGAGGACCAAAAGGCTTTGAGAGACTTCGCTACACATTTGGTGGCTAAAACAACTTCTAGTAAATGATGATGGTCTATTTAAATTAATAATTTTAAATTTAAATCAACTATTATACAAATGATCCAACATTTAGTGTAGTTTGCCTAGTGATGATCCTAACACCCATACAATACATTTCTTGAAAATTAATGATACATTTAAGGCTAATAATGTATCAAATGATGCTATAAGTTTGAGACTAGTTCATTTTCACTTTAAGACAAGGAAAAAGGATGGTTTAATTCTCTTTCAAGAGGAATGATCACCATATTTTAAGAGAAGTTCCCCCTTGTAACTAAAAAAAAAAGATAATGAACACCATCTTTTTTATCTAACTTGACTTAGAACTATTATATGAAGCATGTGAACAATACAATGATTTACTTTGAAAGTTCCCACAGCATGGACTTTCTCTTAATCTAGTGGTTTAAAATTTTTACAATGGAATAATGACTTCAAATTGATCAATGATTGATTCTTCCACTAAAGGAAATCTTACAGGAAAAAGTCTTGAAGATGCTTACAAACTGCTTGATAAGATGGCAACCAACAACTAGTACCAATGGTTATAAAAAAGAGTAACTTTAAAAAAGAGAGTTGGAAATTTTAAATTAGATGTTATTTCTACTCAAGTTAATCAAGTCAAACGATGTCCATTTTCTTTAAAATCATTGTCATTCATTGAATTCTCAATATCATAGGCCCCATAAGGATTGCTCCATCTTGATCTTAGCTCTCTAGGTAATGAATAGAGTTGAAAATTATAAAACAAAACTTTTTGACTAGTATCAATCTTTTGACAATTTTCACAAGTTTTACAGAATGCATGTGTGTCCTTGAACATGGTGGGCCAATAAAATCCATTTTGAAAGATTTTTGTAGCTATTTTTTTTACGAGAAATAACTTCCACATGCTTTAAAATGACAAAGTTTAATGACACTACTTACCTCATTGTCGGGAATGAATCTTTGAAAAATTTGATCAGGACAATATTTGAATAAGTTAGGGTCATCACAATAAAAATTCTTCACTTCGTTCAAAAACTTTTCTTTGTCTTGAGTACTCCAATCAGTTGGCAAATCTCCTAAAGCAAGAAAATTAATATTTTTATCATACCAAGGCATTGGACTAAGAGAAAGTAAGGATTCGTTAGGAAAGTAATCATCGATTGGTGTGATGTCAAATGTCGAATCTGTTGTCACTATTGACAAAAGATTCGCATCAACATTTTCGGTGCTTGTTTCATCCGTGATTTCTTCCTTAGAATAAATCATTTGCAAATCTTCAGATTTATCTAACTCATTTTTACTTAAAGTAGATTCAAGTTGATCATAAACTAATTCATCAATATGATCTACTTCTTGTAAATCATTATCATCTTTAGGTTGCTTACAAATGTTGAAAATATTCATCTCCAATGTCATGTTTTCAAATGATAGCTTCATCAGTCCATTCCTACAATTAATCAATGTGTTAGAGGTTGCAAGAAACGGACGTCCTAAAATAACAGGAAATGAATTACATGCTTCAACAGGTTTTGTGTCCAAGACAATAAAATCCACAGGACAAATAAATTTATCAACTTGTACTAACACATCTTCAATTATTCCTCTAGGCACATTTATAGATCTATCGGCAAGTAAAAGAGATATAGAAGTTGGTTTTAACTCACCTAGATTGAGACTCTGAAAAACTGAATATGGAAGTAAATTCACACTAGCACCAAGATTAAGTAAGGCTCTTTCAATTTTTTGCTCTCCAATAAAGCAAGAAATTGTAGGACAACCAGGGTCTTTATATTTCAAAGCATTATTGTTTTGAAGAATGACACTTACTTGTTCGGCTAAAAAGGCTTTCTTTTTCACATTCAATTTCTTCTTCACAGTGCATAGATCTTTCAAAAATTTAGCATAGGAAGGAACCTGTTTAATAGCATCCAGCAAAGGTATATTGATTCTTACCTGTTTGAAAATTTCAAAGATTTTCGAGTTGTGATTGACTTTCCTTTGTTTGGTCATGACTTGAGGAAATGGCAGTGCTGGCCGAGAATCATTTGTTTCTTTGCAATTTTTAGATTCAACCCCTTCCTTACCCTCAGAGATTGACTCATCATCTTTCTCATAAAGTTTAAGAGAGGGTTTTTCAATAACCTTACCACTGCGCAGAGTAGTGACTGATTTGACTTGATCCATGTGTTGGTTTCCGGAACTACTTGCATTTACATTGTATTGCCCCTTGGGATTTTGTTGTGGTTGAGATGGAAACTTACCTTTCTCTTGGAAACTAAGAGCAGATGTTAATTTTGCAAGAGTATCTTTAAAATCTGTCATGTTTTAAGCAAGTTGAGTATTGATTGTCTCTTGCTTTTCAATGAATGCATGCAATGTTTCCTCAAGATTTCTTCTAGAAAGTGGAGCATAAGGAGGTGCATATCCATGAGAATTTTGGAAATTGTGGTGTGCTTGAAATGGTGGTTGTGAAGTTTGTGCATTGCTGTTCTCACTCTTCCAACTAAAATTTGGATGATTTCTCCGACCAGGGTTGTATGTTTGGGAATATGGGTTGTGGTTGGGCCTTTGGAAACTGTTTAAAGCATGAGTTTGTTCATGGAGAAATTCCTTAAAAGAAGGCAAGGTTGGACAATCGTTGGTTGAGTATTCATTTGTTTCACATATTTGACACACAATGTTTTCAACAAATTTTAATTGACTACTCTTTTTCAATTCTAGTGCTTCGACTTTTCTAGCTAAAGATGCAAACTTAGCTTGGAGGTCATGATCTTCCCTAAGGTTATATATACCTCCACTAGATGTATGAGGTTGAGTTTTACTCGGTGCCTTATAAGTACCTACAATGTCCTAATTTTGAGCATTTTCAGCTAACAAGTCTAAGTACTTCATTGCTTCATTAGGGTCTTTATCTTCAAAAGTTCCATTGCACATTAATTCAACCATTTGCCTATCTTTAGGTGTTAACCCTTCATAGAAATGTGAAACCAATCTCCATGTTTCAAAACCATGATGAGGGCAAATACTAAGCAAGTCTCGATACCTATCCCAACATTGGTAAAACGTTTCTCCTGGTTTTTTAGTGAAAGTAGTGATTTGTCTTTTGAAAGAGTTTGTTCTGTGAGATGAAAAAAACTTCTTTAAAAACTGTTGTTGCAGTTCATCCCAAGCACAAATGGATCCTGGTCTTAAATTTTGTAGCCATGTTTTAGCTTTATCTTTTAATGAAAAAGGAAAAAGCTTTAATATGATGGTGTTCATGCTACAATTTAAATTATTATATGTGTTACAGACCTCCTCAAATTCCCTTAAATGCGAGTATGGATTTTCCAATTCTACGCCATGAAAAGAAGGTAAAAGTTGAATAATACCTGGTTTAAAATTAAAATGAGATGCATCGGGAGGAAAAACTATGCATGATGGTGCACTTGTTCTTGTGGGATTCATGTGGTCTCTAAGTGTTCTAGCACGGTTATTCTCATTATTCTCATTATGAAGTGATTGATTATCTTCTTCGGCCATATTTTTTGAAAATAATGAGGATACCTTATAAAGTCTACCACTTGATGTACGTGACCACACTCTCATGCACGTGTAAGAATAGAATAAAAGGAAAAAGAAAACAAAAGAAGAAGAAACAAAAGAAAAGAAACAAAGTTATATACAAGAAAAGTGAAAAGAGAAAATGAAAATTATAATTTATACAAAACTTACCTCCCTGGCAACGGCGCCAAAAACTTGACACGACTAAAAGATTGATGTCTTCTCCCAAGTGCAGGAGTGTTGAAGTAATAAATAACCCGGCAAGACCAAGGTCGAACCACAGGGAGGTTAATTGTACAAATTATAAATAACAACAATAACAATAACAATAACAACAACAATAACAATAACAATAACAATAATAATAATAATAATAATAATAATAATAATAATAATAATAATAGTAGTAGTAGTAGTAGTAGTAATACTAATAATAATAATAATAATAATAATAATAAAGAAAGAGAAGAAGAAGATGATGATGATGAGAACTTGGAGATGGAATATTAGTGTAAGGATTAAACAATGATAATAATAAATGTCAAGGTTAGAGGATCCACCAATGGTATGTCAAACAAGTATAGTATAAACTCTTATTATTCAATTGGAAACCACACATAAAGGTGGTTCCAATCAGATTATAGATTGTTAACATGATTACATTAGTCATCTTATTCAATTAATGCTAATACTTGTAAATCTCGTCAAGCATTCATGATTATAACTTATGTTAACAACAAATCAAGTTCCTTTCATAGCTCAGGTGTCGGTTATACCATACAGTATGGGCTATGAAAGTGTTAAGCATTTGTTGTACCAAGTGTTATACAACATAAATCAAGATTAGTCATTTAACAAGCAAAGTATTAAAGAGTGAACAAGATAACAAATATAAAACATGTTAGTATCAAACATTAAAGTCCATATTAAGTTTACATTATACTTATTCTCACACCATTAGTGTAACCTTTTCACCTTGACATAATTAACTTAGCTAGACATAATGAAAGAAAGCAAAATAGATAAACAAAATAAGAACATAAAAGCTAACTAAGTAAAGGAAAGGAAATGAAAGGCATAAACTTGATATTAATGGAAGCAAAGCATAAACATTACAAAAAATACAAAGAGAGAAAGGAAGAACATGATCTTGATCTGGAAACCAAGATGCCTAAATGCATGGCAAATGCCTCCTTTTATAGGCCAAAATTGGGAACTATTGATTTGATGACTAATTGATGAGTGGGTAGCCAACTCTTGACTTGATGACAATCCTTATCTTCTCTTGTTTGCCCAAAACATCATTGATAACATCTAAATTGGAGCCACTTGAAAACATGAAAGTTGTATCCAATTGTCTCAGATTTCTTGTGTTACAAATTCAGCTCATTTGGACTTCTAGAACTCCAGATATGGTCAAAATACGGAACAGTGCTCGGGCTGGAGGACAGATTCTGGCTTCTTTGTTGTTGCAATAATTTGGACTTGAAAATGGCCTTTTGAGATCTTGGGCTCCATATAAAAGTTGTAGGTCTATGTCTTACCTTTCCATCCATATAAAGTAGACCTAAATCTGAGATCTATAGCTCCAGATATGACCCAATTACCGAACAGTGTTCCGGTTTGGATTGCACCGACATCTCTTCTCTAATTTTGGTCATTTTTTTGCCCTTGCAATTTAAGTTCTTAAAGTCATCAATCAATCCTTTCATTTATGTGATAGGCCTGCATTTAAAATGAACATTTACCACAAATTAAAGATATCTTATATTATTAGATATATTATTATAAAACATGCTTTAGTTAAGGAGTTATTGATACTTCAAGTGCAAAACGATGATATAAAACCATGATAAAAATGCACTTTTAAATACTAATCAATATACCATTAGTGGATCCTCTAACCTTGACATTTGTTATTATCATTATTTAATCATTACATTAATCTTCCATCTCAAAGTTCTCATCAACTTCTTTATTATTATTATTACTACTACTACTACTATTGTTGTTGTTGTTGTTATTGTTGTTATTGTATTATTGTTATCTATAATTTATACAATTAACCTCCTTATGGTTCGACCCCGGTCTTGCCGGGTTATTTATTACTTCGACACTCCTGCACTTGGGGGAAGACATCAATCTTTTGGTCATGTCATATATGTACTGAGTTCTCTTTTATAGGGACATTGATTTACAAAATTATATGGGTATTGTACTCTACCATTGAATGAAACTTATTGGCTAGCTCTTGGAATACTAATGTGAAAAACATCATCAACATAATGGTTTGCAAAAAAAAAATAGCATGAAATTTTTTTCATAAAATGATTGGAAATCTCGAGTTATTACAATCCTACCTTTTAAATCGTATAGCCATAAGAGTTTTGGTAGACAAAACTCCTTATGAAACCTGGTATGACTCTAAACCCAATATTGATCATTTAAAAGTCTTTGGCAACCCTTATTGTGTCTTGAAACTTGAAGTTAAGAGGAGAAAACTTGATCAAAAAGTTGATATAGGAATTCTTATAGGCTATATAACATTAAATCTAAGGCCTCTAAAATTTATGACCTGAAAGATAACAAAGTTGTGATTGCTATAAATGTAAAAGTTGCAGAAAGTGTTACATGCAACTAGGAAACTGCATCAATTGAAAGGACAAAAAAAATAGCAAATTAAAATGGATCTTGTAAAGGATGATAATATTGTCGATGACAAACCAGTAACGGGGACAAGATCCTTAACTGATATTTACAATAAGTGCAATATTGCTGAAGCAGGATCAATAGGTTTTGAAAAAGCAATCAATTCATAAGTGTAGACGTCAGCAATGAAAGAGGAGCTCACTATGATAGAAAAGAATGAAACATGAATACTGGTTGACAGACCAGTTTACAAGAAGGTAATAAGTATAAAGTGGATCTTCAAAACTAAACTAAATGCAAATGGGAATATCAACAAGTACAAAGCAAGGCTTGTAATAAAAGGATATTCACAAGAACCAAGTATTGATTTCACTAACATATTTGGTCTAGTGTCTAGGTTTGATACAATAAAGTTTTTGTTCATCTAACAGCACAAAATAGTTGGTATATCTTTCAATTAGATGTCAAATCTGTATTTTTGAATGGTGTGTGCTACTACACATCTAAACATTGTGTTTGCTATCAATTACCTCTCTAAGTTCATGCAAATTTCAAGTCAAATAAATTTTGTGGCAGCTAAAAGAGTCCTAAGATATCTAAAAAGGACCATAGAGTTTGGCATGCATTTTATGAAATTTAGTTTTGTTAGGTTTTTCTGACAATGACTAGGCTAGAAATGATGAAGAAATGATGAGAACCTCATGTTATTGTTTTGTTATAGGAGAAAGCATTTTCTGTTGGAACTCAAAAAAGCAATTATTGATTGCACATTCCATTGTAAAGATAAAGTACATAACAACATTTGTGTAGCAAAGCAGTTCATATGGCTAAGAAAAATGTTAATTAATCTGGACTTTGATCAATGAAGTCTCACAGAATTGTTCTATGATAACACATTAGCAATAGCTATTTCAAAAAATTATGTTTTTCATGATAAGACTAAGCATATAAAGATCAAGTTCTATGCTATTAGACAATTTCAGTAAAAAGAACTAGAGTTACACTATTGCACTTTAAAAGAATAATTAGTAGACTTGTTTACCAAGCCTTTAGCTAAAGACATATTTGAAGCTCTAAGGGAGAGGATTAGAACATGTAGCTTTGGAACGAAGGACTGTTGAAGTGATGGCATCAAAGCTAAAAGTTTGTTGTTCAGTATTTTTATTTCTTTCATTATTATCTATATATTATTGGCATCATTATCTTGATGTTGTTTGAATCTTTAGATTTAAGTTTATCTAAGATACATCTAGTTAGTTATATAGTTCCTTAGATAAAGGAGATGATGGTTGTTATAATTCTTATCTTTTATAGTTTGATTTCATCTATAAATAAAACTAGAGAGATAACAGTAACCTCATGCTATTCATTTCTGCTGTTTTTTCTTTATTTCCTTGTTCTTTTGTTCCATGTTCTTTGTATTTGTCCTTTAATTAAGTTCTCTATATATATCATTTACCAACAAGCTTTTTCTTCTTGTCTATTTCTCTCTCTCTCATGATGGTATGATTGAAATGAAAATATTACCAACAATTAAAGAATCTAATAAGAAACTAGTTCTTTAACAATGGTTGATGAAATCAGGTAACAAGAATAAAAGAAGAAAAAGAAAGGGAAAGTGGATAGCAATGGAGTGATTCACCCAAATCTCTCTCTCCCCCGTGCATTCATTATTTTTCTCTCTACTTTTCATATTCTATTACAACCAATATATCATATAATGATTGATTTGTCCAAAATTGTAGGAATAACAGGCCTTATTACACGTGTTATCTAACAACACTAAAAACAAGACAGTTAAACGGTGCATTTAGCATCTTAGTGGATTCCAGCAACAGTCATAATTTCAAATTGTCATAGCCTCTATCATCTCTTATTCTTTGTCTCCTGCCATACTTGTAGTTACAATATGTGACTTGATTAGTACTTAAAAGTGCATTTTTATCATGGTTTTATATCATCATTTTGCACTTGAAGTATCAATAACTCCTTAACTAAAATATGTTTTATAATAA
The DNA here is from genome assembly GCA_026413675.1 of Populus pruinosa. Lineage (NCBI taxonomy): Eukaryota > Viridiplantae > Streptophyta > Magnoliopsida > Malpighiales > Salicaceae > Populus > Populus pruinosa. The sequence goes on from CM048606.1 coordinate 6,723,613, forward strand.
TGTATCTAATAATATAAGATACCTATAATTTGTGGTAAATGTCTATTTTTAATGCAGGTCTATCAAATAAATGAAAGGATTGATTGATGACTTGAAGAACTTAAATTGCAAGGATAAAGAGATGGTCAAACTTAGAGAAGAGATGTCGGTGCAATCCAAACCGGAACACTGTTCGGTAATTGAGCCATATCTGGAGCTACAGATCTCAGATTTAGGTCCAATTTATATGGATGGAAAGGTAAGACATAGGCCTACAACTTTCATATGGAGCCCAGGATCTAAAAAGGCCATTATCAAGTCCAAAATGTAGCAACAACAAAGAAGCCCGAATCTGTCTTCCAGCCCGAGCACTGTTCGGTATTTTGGCCATATCTGGAGTTTTAGAAGTCCAAATGAGCTGAATTTTTTACACAAGACAGCTGAGACAATTGGCTACAACTTTCATGTTTGCACCTGGCTCCAGTTTTGACGTTATCAATGACGTTTTGGGCAGACAAGAGAAGATAAGGATTGTCACCAAGTCAAAAGTTGGCCACCCACTTATCAATTAGTCATCAAATCAATAGTTCCTAATTTTGGCCTATAAAAGGAGGCATTTGCCATGCATTTAGGCATCTTGGTTTTCAGATCAAGATCATGCTCTTCCTTTCTCTCTTTGTATTTTTTGTAATGTTTATGCTTTACTTTCATTAATATCAAGTTTATGCCTTTCATTTCCTTTCCTTTACTTAGTTAGCTTTTATGTTCTTACTTTGTTTATCTATTTTTCTTTCTTTCATTATGTCTAGCTAAGTTAATTATGTCAAGGTGAAAAGGCTACACTAATGGTGTGAGAATAAGTATAATGTAAACTTAATATGGACTTTAATGTTTGATACTAACATGTTTTATATTTGTTATCTTGTTCACTCTTTAATACTTTGCTTGTTAAATGATTAATCTTGATTTATGTTGTATAACACTTGGTACAACAAATGCTTGGCACTTTCATAGCCCATAATGTATGGTATAACCGACACCTGAGCTATGAAAGGAACTTGATTTGTTGTTAACATAAGTTATAATCATGAATGCTTGACGAGATTTACAAGTATTAGCATTAATTGAATAAGATGACTAATGTAATCATGTTAACAATATATAATCTGATTGGAACCTCCTTTGTGTGTGGTTTCCAATTCAATAATAAGAGTTTATACTATACTTGTTTGATATACCATTAGTGGAACCTCTAACCTTGACATTTGTTATTATTATTGTTTAATCCTTACATTAATATTTCATCTTTAAGTTCTCATCATCATCATCTTCTTCTTCTTCTCTTTATTATTATTGTTATTATTATTATTATTATTATTATTATTATTATTATTATTATTATTATTATTACCGTTATTATTAGTATTATTATTATTACTACTACTACTACTACTACTACTATTACTATTACTATTATTATTGTTGTTGTTGTTGTTGTTGTTGTTTATAATTTGTACAATTAACCTCCCTGTGGTTCGACCCCGGTCTTGCCGGGTTATTTATTACTTCGACACTCCTGCACTTGGGAGAAGACATCAACCTTTTAGTCGTGTCAAGTTTTTGGCACCGTTGCCGGGGAGGTAAGTTTTGTATAAATTATAATAGTTATTTTATTTTCTCCTTTCACTTTTCTTGTATATAACTTTGTTTCTTTTCTTTTGTTTCTTTTTATTTTGTTTTCTTCCTCTTTCTTTTGCTTTCTTCTTCTCTTTTATTCTATTCCTATACGTGCATGAGAGTGTGGTCACGTACATCAAGTGGTAGACTTTGTAAGGTATCCTCATCATTTTCAGAAAATATGGCCGAAGAAGATAATCAATCACTTCATAATGAAAATAATGAGAATAACCGTGCTAGAACACTTAGAGATCATATGAATCCCACAAGAACAAGTGCACCATCATGCATAGTTTTTCCTCCTGATGCATCTCATTTTAATTTTAAACCAGGTACTATTCAACTTTTACCATCTTTTCATGGTTTAGAATTGGAAAATCCATACTTGCATTTAAGGGAATTTGAGGAGGTGTGCAACACATATAATAATTTAAATTGTAGCATGAACACCATCAGATTAAAGCTTTTTCCTTTTTCATTAAAAGATAAAGCTAAAACATGGCTACAAAATTTGAGACCAGGATCCATTCGTGCTTGGGATGAAATGCAACAACAATTTTTAAAGAAGTTTTTCCCATCTCATAGAACAAACTCTTTCAAGAGACAAATCACCACTTTCACTCAAAAACCAGGAGAAACATTTTACAAATATTGGGATAGGTATCGAGACTTGCTTAGTACTTGCCCTCATCATGGTTTTGAAACATGGAGATTGGTTTCACATTTCTATGAAGGGTTAACACCTAAAGATAGGCAAATGGTTGAATTGATGTGCAATGGAACTTTTGAAGATAAAGACCCTGATGAAGCAATGGAGTACTTAGACTTGTTAGCTGAAAATGCTCAAAATTGGGACACCGCGGGTACTTATGAGGCACCGAGTAAAACTCAACCTCATACATCTAGTGGAGGTATGTACAACCTTAGGGAAGATCATGACCTCCAAGCCAAATTTGCATCTTTAGCTAGAAAAGTCGAGGCACTAGAATTGAAAAAGGGTGGTCAATTAAAATCTGTTGAAAACATTGTGTGTCAAATTTGTGAAACAAATGAACACTTAACCAACGATTGTCCAACCTTGCCTTCTTTTAAGGAATGTCTCCATGAACAAGCCCATGCTTTAAACAGTTTCCAAAGGGCCAACTACAACCCATACTCCCAAACATACAACCCTGGTTGGAGAAATCACCCAAATTTCAATTGGAAGAGTGAGAATAACAATGCACAAACTTCACAACCACCGTTTCAAGCACACCATAATTTTCAAAATTCTCATGGATATGCACCTCCTTATGCTCCACCTCCTAGAAGAAATCTTGAGGAAACATTGCATGCATTCATTGAAAAGCAAGAGACAATCAATACTCAACTTGCTCAAAACATGACAGATTTTAAAGATACTCTTGCTAAATTAACATCTGCTCTCAGTTTCCAAGAGAAAGGTAAGTTTCCATCTCAAACACAACAAAATCCCAAAGGGCAATACAATGCAAATGCAAGTAGTTCCGGAAGCCAACACATGGATCAAGTCAAATCAGTCACTACTCTGCGCAGTGGTAAGGTTATTGAAAAACCCTCTCTTGAACCTTATGAGAAAGATGATGAATCAATCTCTGAGGGTAAGGAAGGGGATGAATCTGAAAATTGCAAAGAAACGACTGATTCACCGCCAGCACTTCCATTTCCTCAAGCCATGACCAAACAAAGGAAAGTCAATCACAATTCTGAAATTTATGAAATTTTCAAACAGGTAAGGATCAATATACCTTTGCTGGATGCAATTAAACAGGTTCCTTCCTATGCTAAATTTTTGAAAGATCTCTGCACTGTGAAGAGGAAACTGAATGTGAAAAAGAAAGCCTTTCTAGCCGAACAAGTAAGTGCTATTCTTCAAAACAATAATGCTTTGAAATATAAAGACCCTGGTTGTCCTACAATTTCTTGCTTTATTGGAGAGCATAAAATTGAAAGAGCCTTACTTGATCTTGGTGCTAGTGTGAATTTACTTCCATATTCAGTTTTTCAGAGTCTCAATCTAGGTGAGTTAAAACCAACTTCTATAACTCTTTTACTTGCCGATAGATCTATAAAAGTGCCTAGAGGAATAATTGAAGATGTGTTAGTACAAGTCGATAAATTGATTTATCCTGTGGATTTTATTGTCTTGGACACAGAACCTGTTGAAGCATGTAATTCATTTCCTGTTATTTTAGGACGTCCGTTTCTTGCAACGTCTAACGCATTGATTAATTGTAGGAATGGACTGATGAAGCTATCATTTGGAAACATGACATTGGAGATGAATATTTTCAACATTTGCAAGCAACCTGGAGATGATAATGATTTACAAGAAGTAGATCATATTGATGAATTAGTTTATGATCAACTTGAATCTACTTTAAGTAAAAATGAATTGGATGAAACTGAAGATTTGCAAATGGTTTATTCTGAGGAAGAAATCACGGATGAAACAAGCATCAAAAATATTGATGCGAATCTTTTATCAACAGTGACAATAGATTCGACACCCGACATCACACCAATGGATGATTACTTTCCTAACGAATCCTTACTTTCTCTAAGTCCAATGCCTTGGTATAATAAAAATATCAATTTTCTTGCTTTAGGAGATTTGCCAGCTGATTGGAGTACCCAAGACAAAGAAAAGTTTTTGAACGAAGTGAAGAGCTTTTATTGTGATGACCCTACCTTATTCAAATATTGTCCTGATCAAATATTTCAAAGATTCATTCCCGACAATGAGGTAAGTAGTGTCATTAAACTTTGTCATTCTGAAGCATGTGGAAGTTGTTTCTCGTCAAAAAAGACAGCTACAAAAATCTTTCAAAATGGATTTTGTTGGCCCACCATGTTCAAGGACACGCATGCATTCTGCAAAACTTGTGAAAATTGTCAAAAGATTGATACAGGTCAAAAAGTTTTGTTTTATAATTCTCAACTCTATGCATTCCCTAGAGAGCTAAGACCAAGATGGAGCAATCCTTATGGGGCCTGTGATATTGAGAATTCAATGAATGACAATGATTTTAATGAAAATGGACATCGTTTGAAAGCTTACTTTGATAATTTTCCTAGAGAAAATGAATCAACTGGTTGGACTGATCTTGTAGATAAAGGTTAATTTTTTTTTCTCACATTGTTTTTGTGTTTCTTTTTGAGTGATTTTTGTTAGTTTTTCTCACCCCGGTTAAATGGCGGATAACGGTACTCCGTGACTTAAGTTGGTTCTTTCAGTTTCCCACAATTACTGATATATCTGTATATATCTGTGCAATTCTTTGAATCTCTCTTCCAATTCTCATTTGAAAATGGACACTAATCTTGAAAAATTAAAAAAGTATTTTCCCGCTCTGCCTCAGAATGCGATTACAAAAATTTACCATGCTAGATGTGCAAGATTGAGATTGTTAATGAATCATGGAATTCCTGAAGATATTCGCTGGTTGATTGAAGCAAAGGTCCGATTATCAAGTGAGTCCTCTAACTCCTTCATTTCACACATGCCTGGAACAGGTAAAAGCACTTTTGCAAAGAAGCGTCGTGCAAAACGACTAGATGTCTGTCATCGTTGTGCTAGATGGACTTGTAATACACAATGTCGTTCTTTAGGAATGGTATCTATAAACCGTGAAGATAAAATACAATTCATTAAGGATGGCCTGAGTAAGGAGTCTTTAGATAATCTTCTATTGACTCTTGAGACGCATCCTAGTGGAGATGTGCATCGTGCAATTCATGATTTATGGCCACTATTTCATAAAGAACATGATCGACTTAGTCTTGGGAATCTGACTAAAAAAGACCCTGTTTGCCAGTTTTTAAGAAAACTGGATGGGAAGCCTATCCCCGACCCATAGAGGGCGTTTAAGCCGTTCTTGGACGTAAAACCAAGGGAAGATGTGAGCCACAATCACAACTACCTGTACATACACATGTTTTTTTAAAAGTAAATAAATAAATAAATAAAAAGAGAGAGAGTGTGTGTGAGACTCCAGCTGGCCTATATATAGGTGTTATGATTGCCTTTCTAATTTCTCATCTATGAAACCCTCTCTTCCTTCCTTTCATTTCTACTCAACCCATACATTCAACAAATACAGAAGTTTGTAGAAATGGCAAGTTCCTCAAGTCATCAAATAAGAAATATTTGTGTTTTCGGTGGATCTAGTCCTGGGAAAGAAAAGGAGTTTTTAGAATCAGCAAATCATCTTGGTCAGGTCCTAGCTGAGAGGAAGATTCATTTAGTGTATGGGGGAGGCAGTCTTGGGTTAATGGGAGGTGTGTCAATAGCTGCATTTTTAGGAGGTAGTCAAGTTTTAGGAGTCGTCCCTGAAGCTTTGGCACAAGGGGACATCATTGGAAAAACAATTGGAGAGGAACTTCAGGTCTCCACAATGTCGGCTCGAATGAATGCAATGTTTAACCATGCTGATGCTTTCATTGCTTTACCAGGTGGTCTAGGCACATTGGAAGAGATCTTTCATATCTCCTCTTGGGCTCAATTGCACATTCACCATAAACCCATAGGTTTGTTAAATGTTAATGGTTATTATGATAAGTTGTTGTCTTTTCTTGATCATGCTGTGGAACAGGAATTTCTAACATCTTCTGCACGACAAATCATAATCTCTGCTTCTACTGCTGAACAATTGATTGACCAACTACAATCTTTCATTCCTGTGATTGATCCTTCCATGAGTCGCATAAATTGGTCATCTAAGGAAAGCCGTAAAAAGCTTAGATTGGATTTGAGCCTTCATTTGTGAATTTTTGTGTCTTTTGGTTTTATTATGTTTTGTTATTTCTTATTTTTGTTTCAGTGTGTTTCAGGTTTTGTCAGTGTTCGTTATTTCAGGTGATATCTTTTATACTCTATCTTTCTACCTTAGAACATTGAGGACAATGTCTCGTTTTGGTTGGGGGGAGAGGGTAGTAGTTGATAAAAAAAAAAAATTGTTTTTCATTTCATAAAGCATGTGCATAATTGTTGTTACTAGGATGGCAGAGTAAAAGAGTTCTTTTGTTAAAGTGACTCTTGAGACGCATCTTAGTAACCATTCTTAACAAGGTCTATTATAATACTTCCTGAAATATTCAGATTTACAAACTCTCGTATTGTTACCGCTTAATTCTGCTCATATACTTATTTAACATGTATTCTTAAACCTTAATTTACACACACACACTTTAACATATGATTGTGGGTTGCATATTGGATTATTACATTATTTATGTTCTTTTGTTAAAGGTAACAACTAAGGGAAAGGGATTGTATATAATTAAAAAAAAAACATGAAAAAAAAAAAGAAAAAAGAAAAAATAAAAAAATGATGATAATAAAATGTAGATAAGTTTGATTTCGTAGCCTCCCTAACCTAAGCAATTAAGCCCGAAGGGGTGTTTTAACACCTAATACCCTAAAGTCAACTGACTTGGGAGCTATTGGCCCAACGCTTGTTACATGGGTTGAGGAGAAAAGCTTAAGGCAATCAAACATTGCACTATCTACATATCAGTATCTGCGACCCGAGTTACTAAGCTCGTAGGGGTGTCTTAACACCTAATGCCCTAAGACCAACTGGTCTGGGAGTCATTAGCTGAAAGCTCGTTACATGGGTTAAAGATGCATGATGTTTTTAAATTATATGTATATAGATTTAAAAAAAAAACAAAAAAAAAAGACAAAAATAGTAATCCCAACCCAAGGAAGTTAACCTTAAACATTAGAACAAATATTTTGTTTTCTTCCAAGAAAAGCCCCATAATTATGTGTTGATACATTGAGCACAAAAGAAAGGTTTATTAATATCTTGTTAAGTGGTATTGAGCAGATATATAAATTTAATGAGAGTTTGTTTATCTGGATAGATTAATGGAAGTTAAATGATGAATACCTTGCTTTATGAAATTTGCAAATTGTTTTAACGCTTTAATTACTAGGGACTAGTAATAAGCTGGTTGAGGGGTGTGATTAGTACTTAAAAGTGCATTTTTATCATGGTTTTATATCATCATTTTGCACTTGAAGTATCAATAACTCCTTAACTAAAATATGTTTTATAATAATGTATCTAATAATATAAGATACCTATAATTTGTGGTAAATGTCTATTTTTAATGCAGGTCTATCAAATAAATGAAAGGATTGATTGATGACTTGAAGAACTTAAATTGCAAGGATAAAGAGATGGTCAAACTTAGAGAAGAGATGTCGGTGCAATCCAAACCGGAACACTGTTCGGTAATTGAGCCATATCTGGAGCTACAGATCTCAGATTTAGGTCCAATTTATATGGATGGAAAGGTAAGACATAGGCCTACAACTTTCATATGGAGCCCAGGATCTAAAAAGGCCATTATCAAGTCCAAAATGTAGCAACAACAAAGAAGCCCGAATCTGTCTTCCAGCCCGAGCACTGTTCGGTATTTTGGCCATATCTGGAGTTTTAGAAGTCCAAATGAGCTGAATTTTTTACACAAGACAGCTGAGACAATTGGCTACAACTTTCATGTTTGCACCTGGCTCCAGTTTTGACGTTATCAATGACGTTTTGGGCAGACAAGAGAAGATAAGGATTGTCACCAAGTCAAAAGTTGGCCACCCACTTATCAATTAGTCATCAAATCAATAGTTCCCAATTTTGGCCTATAAAAGGAGGCATTTGCCATGCATTTAGGCATCTTGGTTTTCAGATCAAGATCATGCTCTTCCTTTCTCTCTTTGTATTTTTTGTAATGTTTATGCTTTACTTTCATTAATATCAAGTTTATGCCTTTCATTTCCTTTCCTTTACTTAGTTAGCTTTTATGTTCTTACTTTGTTTATCTATTTTTCTTTCTTTCATTATGTCTAGCTAAGTTAATTATGTCAAGGTGAAAAGGCTACACTAATGGTGTGAGAATAAGTATAATGTAAACTTAATATGGACTTTAATGTTTGATACTAACATGTTTTATATTTGTTATCTTGTTCACTCTTTAATACTTTGCTTGTTAAATGATTAATCTTGATTTATGTTGTATAACACTTGGTACAACAAATGCTTGGCACTTTCATAGCCCATAATGTATGGTATAACCGACACCTGAGCTATGAAAGGAACTTGATTTGTTGTTAACATAAGTTATAATCATGAATGCTTGACGAGATTTACAAGTATTAGCATTAATTGAATAAGATGACTAATGTAATCATGTTAACAATATATAATCTGATTGGAACCTCCTTTGTGTGTGGTTTCCAATTCAATAATAAGAGTTTATACTATACTTGTTTGATATACCATTAGTGGAACCTCTAACCTTGACATTTGTTATTATTATTGTTTAATCCTTACATTAATATTTCATCTTTAAGTTCTCATCATCATCATCTTCTTCTTCTTCTCTTTATTATTATTGTTATTGTTCTTATTATTATTATTATTATTATTATTATTATTATTATTATTATTATTATTATTATTACCGTTATTATTAGTATTATTATTATTACTACTACTACTACTACTACTATTACTATTACTATTATTATTATTGTTGTTGTTGTTTATAATTGTTGTTTATAATTTGTACAATTAACCTCCCTGTGGTTCGACCCCGGTCTTGCCGGGTTATTTATTACTTCGACACTCCTGCACTTGGGAGAAGACATCAACCTTTTAGTCGTGTCATGACTCATTATATCTCTTTATCTTTTTTCTTTTTTTTGTGATTTCTTCTCCTTCTCTTTGTGCCTAAAACCTTAACCTAACTTCCTATTTATAGGGAAAGGGGAAAAGTTTAGACTTCGAACACTTTGCAACCTGCAAACCTTATAATCAAATTAAACAAATCTTTATTGTCAAAAAGGTAAAGACAACAAAGGATAATTAGACAAAGCAATGTTAGAGTAGTGTAAACTTTTACTCATGCACAACAAGTGAATTGCTGAAAGGAAGAGGGTACAGTCAAGCTGTGAGGTTTGTCTAGTATAAGAAAAACCAAACGACCTTAAAATTAAAAAAAAAATGACATGAAAAACCAAAGGAACAACAGAGTTGATGGACTCGGGAAAGGGAATGATAGATTGTTAGGGTTAGGGTTTTCCAGAAATTAAGAAAAATGATAGAAACTAAGGGGTTGGGTTTTTGGTAGAAAATGAGGATAATGACAAGGAATTTGGGTATGAAATGAGAGGATCAAAATTGCATCATAGAAAAATTAGAATGCCCTTTGCAAAAAAATATAATAATAATGTGTTAGCGTCTTTTCCATAAAATGTTTTTTTGGATTTTGATAAAAAAAAAAATCATTTTGGATCCCTTTAGTTTGGAAATTAAACAATTTAATTAATCTAAAACTTTATTTTTTTAAGCATTTTAGTGCTTGAGTTTGGGAGAAGAGAGAGAAAGAGCCATCAAAAAATAATAAATGAGAGGGAAAGTTGGTGAATGACCACTTTTCAATAATAAAACTTTCATTTAAGCCTTTTTCCCTTTATCTTGCTGGTAATTATAGATCAAAACTCTAAAAAAAATTATTTAGGTTGATTTTTTGTTTTTAAATTTATTAAATTCTAATTTAAGACCATAAATTGATTTATTGTAATTCTTAGGGTATTTCTAGATGTCTTCATATAAAAAATAATTGGTGAATTTTTTTAGCCCTTAAAGTTAGCTAATCTACTTTTAAACCAAATGGGACGACCAAAATCTAGAAAAGTGAGTAATGCAAAACCTACTATATTTTTATTTATTTTTATTCAAGAAAAAATAGTAAAGACGTGTTTATTTTTATTCAAGAAAAAATAGTAAAGAACACATCGTTCACCCCTAAAAAATTAAGAAAAAATAGTTTTAGAAAGTACAAAGTTATTAAACTTAATTGATTAAAAAATAGACTTTATAATTTATTTTAATTTATTTTTTATGAAGTTATCATATTTTCAAACAAAAAACCTAGGATTATGTTACGTGCTCGATTTTTCAAGCTTTTATTTTTGTTATGTATAATTAAATTAAAAATATTTAAAAAATTATTGAACCTAGTGAAGTTTTTAACCTAAATTATAAATTTGATAAGTTAAACATAATTGATTAAAAATCAAACTTCATAACCTATTTAAAAAAAGTTATGAAGTTATTGCAAATTTAAATAAACATCTCAGCATTAAGTTGATACTCAAGTTTACGAGTAACTACTTTTATTATTATATAGTTAAATAAAAAATAATTCAAAAAGTTATTAAATCATCTCAATATTTTTTTAAAAAAAATAATTTCTTAAAATCTTTATTTAAAAGCAAATTGTAATTTTGCCAATAATCCATGTTTCCAAACTTATCAGGTTATAAATGTCATATCTAACAACTCCAAACAATCTAATTTAAAATTTAAATTAAATAAAAAAATTAAAATTAAATTTTTTTTAAATATTGGTAGCTACCAAAAAGCTCCCCATGGTCTTCAATTTTATTTTATTTTTTTGTTGCAACCTGTAACTTAGCACTGGCCACCAATCTGGTTAATGCGATCTCCTCACCTACCAATGCTAAAGACTAGATGGCAATGCAATCTCCTCACCTTCCAATGCTTAAGATTCAAGTAGCCTGAAACATGTAATTATTTTTAAATATTTTAATGAGTTAATATATATATATATACCCAGCTAACCCATTAAGCTAGTCGAATAGGTTTGCCATTTTATGAACCTCTTGTACTGAATGGTAGCTTTTTCTATATATAAACATGTAATTATTTTTAAATATTTTAATGAGTTAATATATATATATACCCAGCTAACCCATTAAGCTAGTCGAAAAATATATAAACATGTAATTATTTTTAAATATTTTAATGAGTTAATATATATATATACCCAGCTAACCCATTAAGCTAGTCGAAAATATATAGAAAAAGCTACCATTCAGTACAAGAGGTTCATAAAATGGCAAACCTATTCGACTAGCTTAATGGGTTAGCTGGGTCGTCCTTATCTGATGTTGGAATTTGAAGACTAGAGAAAACTTTGCATTTGGTCTACAGGCTCTTTTCAAGTTTAATCCAAGCAACATGCAGCGACCACCATCAAATCAGCTCAAATGGTCGGCTGTAGCTCCAGATGAGCGCGGCCTCTATGGCTCAGACTCAAAACCCGTGAACGAAAGATAATCCAGGGAATTCCAGACAGTCGTCTACATTAACGAGTCACAAAGTGCATAATTTCACATTTACGGTTTTTGAGGACATTTGCCGCAAAATATTTGAGCTATAATGAAAAAGGAGTAGCAGTGATCTTTCATAGCAAGGAAATTTTAGAAGGTGATATTTGTTAGGAACTCAGAAGATGGCGAAAGATCCAAAAGAAAAAAAAAAGTACAAAATGGAAATGGAAGGACGACGGATTACCCTTCCATGAAATGACTAGGGGAGCTTTTATACTTGGACAACCCAATCTTGTCAATCTGGCATCACCCTGTAATGGCAGAGGAGCTTCTATACATGAATTGGAGTCTTGGAGTATATTTTATAATACTAACCTAGGTTTGCTTCCACACATCATCTCAGGCTTTCTTGAAGTTCACCAAACACTAAAGTGCCTCTTGAAAGCAAACTCCTTCATTAACACTGTACCTCTTGTAGAGAACAATATGTTGATCTGTGGTAGAATGGCTAGCACTGTGAGACTGATTTATGTAATAATTCGCCAAATAATGATCATGTGCTGCTCAATGGATCCTCTGATGACTGCAAACACTCTTCTGGGTTTGAATAGAAGTAATCCTCTTCTTTAGGCCTGTCAAGGATCACCGACCTTTTTGTTGGGCCGCCCATCCGATCTGAATGGGATTCTTTTACATAAGACGAAAATTCATCCCAGGTCAGTGATCCATTAGTGTATCGATCTATCAGATCAACCAAAAGCCTTCTGTCCAGTAAAATTGTTTTCTTAAAGCCAAGGAATCTGAGGAGGCATCAGACAAAGGATAAGAAAGTGTTAAGATAGATGAGTTTTGATTTCACACACAAGAGAAAAGAAACAACACGGAGACCATAAGAACAGAAACATCAAAAACCTTCCTCAGTAGATAACCACCTTCGCAAAAATCAACAATAACAAGTTCATGAATTTTAAATAAACATCAATATATCAACTGAAAAATCAACAATAACAAGTTCATGAATTTTAAATAAAAATCAAGCTTCAAAATTCATTAAAGATTTCACAGCCAGAGTAAAGAACTGCCTGGATGTAGAAGGCATACACAAATTTTTGTACTCCGATAGAGAGAAAAATTGGAATGTTAAAACTTGAAGGTGTTTGAATTCCAAAATCATTTATCTGAGGCCAAAGAAACCGCTACATTAGTTTAAAAACATTAAAGGACCTTTGATATAATATATGAATCAAAAAGCAGCTGTTTGGAAGAAAAATACCTGCGGTGGCCTTCAACAACTTTAGCCATGTTTCCATCATAGGTAGGGACAAAAATATCACTCTCCAATGCCACAAGATAATCCAATGCTGCCATTTGAGATGAGTGATTCTGGAAGAACCTAAGGTCTGATGATTCCAACAGTGTTTCCTTTCTGACCTGTTTCAAAAACCAAAAGGAACCTGTTAACAGAAGAGGAGGGAACAACTATCTATCATGTAAACAGTTAATTTCAGCTTTGATCTGCATACCAGTTTTGGATAAGATGCAGCAAGACTTGCCATTCTCCTATCACCTCCATATATTTCACCCGCTGCAACATATATTTGCATATTTGGATCAATGTCCAGTGCCCTCAACGTGAGAGCTGTTTCCTCAGGTGTTAAAGGACACAACCCATCTTTCCTCTTCAAGTCCGAATTTATTATTTTTTCTTTCCACCAAGGATAAGCATATCTGTTCAGATGAGAATGTGGACTGAGGATCAAACAAATACTTCAAGCAGCTAAAGTGCTGATAAGGAATTATGCACAGCTTACCTCATTCTTGTCAATTCTTCCACCTCTTCATCGTTGCAACCTTGAGTACAGCCCGAAAACGCCAGCATGTCCATTTCATATCGAAGGTGGAGTACCAAGAAGGGACCATTTTGCCTTAGAAGCCTTATAACTCTCTTACCCAACTCCTCTATTTGAGTGGTGAATCTCAGAGCAATAAAATTCACACGGCAGCGCAACTTCTGCAGCTCTAGAGGTTGATGATTATTGGCAAGTCGAGCATCAGTTTTATTTAGATGTACAACTTTGTACTTCTGTATCAAAGGAAGAATCTGCATACAACATGTAAAAGAGATACCAATGAGCAAAATAAATAGATAAAAATTAACAACAATACCAGGGAACTAGGAGACCTTGCATGAGCCTACAATTTGAGCTAGCTGATGGAAATTAGCAATAAGAACTTCCAAAAGTAACACATGGCAACTTTTGCAACAATGCCAGAAGCAAAAAGGACAACAATGAGCTAACCTGGTTATAATAGTAAGAAATATCCGACCAACTAACTGGTGGCATGGTATAAGTCATCCCCAGTTCCACTCTCTGCTTCAGCCTGGAAGGCAATTCTTTCAATACCCGAACCTCATCCCTTAATGATGTGATAAAATGCTCCACATCAAATATGTCTTGGAACTCACTGCGAGATCACAGATACTCATTAAAAAGTACGAGGTGCGTTTCCAATCCAAAAATAAGGGGGGAATTAAATGGTACAGATTCCTATGTATTTGAAACCATTTGGTAACTTCAAATACGAAAATGAGGTTAACACACCTGGGATCAGCCCAAAAGGAGGTTTTATCCAGTTCTGGTACTATAAGTGTAACATTCAAGTATCTAGCAATAGCAACCATATCGCATATCTGTAATGCAGAGAAGCAAAGCGACAAAATTAATGACAGATAAACCACATCGCCACTGTAAGATCATCCACAGATATGCACATGCGCAGAAATGTGCACGGCACAGTTGTAGCCACTCACCGCAGCTCTCATTTGATTAAGACCTCCATTGCACGAGACCATTAAGTATCCATTGTTCTTATAAACCCCTAATGCCAACCAACAAATGAGATATAGCAGTCTACAGATGACATGTTAGTTAAGCAGAACCAGCTAAAAACATAAATATATAATTTAAGTAGAAGAAAGACATCAGATGCAAACAAGTTTTTCCAACACCACAATAGTTTTATTTGACAAATATTATTCTCTTTGGATAACTTGCAGCATCACTTTTGCAGACAAACACTCATCAATTTTATTTTTTATTTTATTTTTATTAAATGCAACCAAACAATTAATCAGACAGATTTGATCAGGAAAAATAAAAAAATAAAACATGCATTTTTCCACGAAATCACACAATTAATAGCTAAAAAGGACTGACTCTTTGGAGGCAAAACGCGAGCAGGAAGAGAAGGAACATTCTCTTGCAAGGCGGCAGAGACAGATTGGGAAGGCCACCCTTTCAAAACCCTAGGACCCCACATCTCACCGATTGTCGTCAACTGAACCAGACATGTCCACAACAAAACCGACGTCGTTGCCCTTACCATCCACACCTTCATTTTCGACGACGGCCTTGATATACTAATCCTTATCTTTTCTACTCCTTTAACTACCCCCATACTCTCCTCCTCCACACTTTCTCTCTATACTGCACGTTACTCCCCCATTCAAAACGACCTGTCGTTCCTCTTCAACAATGCAGGATCGGTAACTTTAACAAATAAATTTCGACATCCAAAACTGAATCCAAGAAAAACAAATAAATATCAATTTCTACCCACCTCTTCAAAATCAATCAAAAAACGAATGAAGAAATATCTCCACTATCTCATCAATTTTTCCGGCGAGAGAGACAACAATATTCGCCGACGGTTTTAAAAAGGAGAGAGAGAGTGGTGGAGAGTACTCGAAGAAGAAAAAAAAGAGCTGTTATGGTGTGAACCGGCAGCACAACATAGACACCAATTCATCACTTTCCACCGGTTTTTTTTTTTCCCTACTCAGAGTTGCTTTTTCTCTCTCTTCTTACCATATTTATTTAACTATGGTTATGGCTGACTATGGTTTACGTCTTGACTCTACTTAACTCTACCCTTACATTTCAGCCAGTAAATGCTCGCCAGCTAACGCCAGTACGGGTGGCCCCACTAGAATTAAGAGTGCCTGACGTGGCAGCTGATCCGGCCGTGGTGATCTTTGATTGTCGCTACGCCGACAAAATATCGCGATAAACTACGGGTACGATGGAAACAAAGTTTTTTTTTTTAATATTTGTTCAAGAAAAATAAGCATTCATATTAAAGATATTGGAGAGAAAGGTAAGAGTAAAAATGTTTTGCTCATTTTAATGTTCGGAGGATTATATATTATTTTATTTATAAATATTTTTGGATAAAATTAATTTTATTATAAAATATATTTGGAAAGTATTTGAATTTATAGAGAGTTTGTTATCTCCAAGGTCATGTTTGTTTCTCGAAAAGTAGTTTTCGAGAAACCATTTTCTAAACTTTTCCATATTTGTTTGCCATTAGAAAAGTTGATCAACGGAAAACACTTTCTGGTCAAAGAAAAATTTGATTTGGTTTTCAGAAAAGTATTTTTCTTTTTAATTATGTTTGCCATTAGAAAAGTTGATCAACGGAAAACACTTTTTGTGTTTGTTTGCTACTAGGAAAGTTGGTCAATGAAAAACACTTTTCAGTCAAAAAAAATTTGGCTTGGTTTTAAGAAAAGTGTTTTCCTGAAAAATTTGGGCGGAGAACACTTTCCAGAAATTGTAAAAAATTTAGAAATATCATTATTTGCTAATTATATCAAATTTGATTCTCAAACTTTTGATTGTTATATATATTTTGTTTTGAATATTTATTTTTCAATTTCATTTCTTAAAATTTAATTTTTATATTAACTTTGGTCCTCATTTTTATAATTGTTATTTTTTTTTCTCCTATTATTTTTTTATTAAAATTTTTTATCTATAAATTTGATCATCATTCTTTTGATTTTTACTTATTTTATTTGGAATACTTTATGAAATGTTAATTATTATTATTTTAATTTCTTTATTTTTTTTAGATTTGATATTTATAATTTTGATTATTGTTTATTTTATTTGAGATAATTTATGAAATTATATTTTTTTCAATTTTATTCTCATTCAACTTTTTAATTTATAAGATTTGTTCCTCATTATTTTAATAAACTTGAGAAAAATAAAATATTAATAAATTATTTTTCAATTTATTTTTCATAACATAACCAAATACTAGAAAGTGTTTTCCAGTTCATTTTCCATAACACTACCAAACATTGTAAAATAATTTACTTTTCAGAAATTCACTTTCCTCGGAATTCACTTTCTTGCAAACAAACAGAGCCCTAGTTTTGCTTCCTTAAACATGATTTTCTTATTTGTTTTGAATTTGAGCTTTATCCGTTTGTTGAGATTCAGTTGTGTCATTATCTTGAGTTTTATCTGATGGTTGAGGTTTATCCATTTGTTAAGATGTAGTTGTGCCATTATGCCTCGCACCCTCAATTGTAATTGGAGCTTATGAACATTGAGATTGTCATGGAAATTATAGAATCGTGCAGTTGGAAGTGCCTTTTGAATGAATTAGCTATCTAATCGATGTTGGAGATGAACCGGGCAAAGTAATCACACATGAAATGAAGGTCCAGTTCAATGTGCTTCGTACGTGAGTGATAGAGAGGACTGATAGTTCAATACATGGCCCCCTATATTGTCGTAACAGAGTGTGGGTGGAGTTGGACTCAAGAGGTCTAGTTTAGTTAGGAGAGATTGGAGCCACATAACTTTAGCAATATTATTGGCAACTGCATGATACTTTGCTTCCATGCTTGAATATGATACCGTTGATTATTTATATAAACTCCGTGAGATTAAATTAGAACTAAGACATACACAGTAGCCACTGACAAATCGTTTGTTGTTAGGACAACCAGCCTAGCCGATGTTGGAGAAGGCATATATGTTAATGGATGAGGTGCAGCGGATCAGAATACCATAGTGGATGGTTTATTAGAGATAACAAAGAATCTGTTTGATGGCAATCTAATGGTTTGCCATGGGATGCTGTATGAATTGGCACACTTTGCCAACGACAAATACGAGGTTAGGTCGGGTAAAAGAGAAATACTGGAGAGAGCCAATGGTGCTGCAATAAAGGGTTGGATCATTAAAAGGATCACCTTTGAAGAGTGATAAGTTGTTTGTTGTGGACATGAGTGAGTTCACCAACTTGGCATGTAACATATTAGTCTTTTTAAGTAAGTTGAGAATATACTTTTATTGTGAGAGAAAAAGGCCATGGTCATCCTATAGAACTTCAATACCTAGAAAATAATAAAAGTCCCTTAAGATCTTTGAGAAGGAAATCTTGTTGCAAATTTGTAATGATGGAGTGTAAAAGAAATTTATAAGGCCTAGTGATCATCATATCATCAACATATATGAGGAAATAAATGACAGCCTGTTGTGATATGAAAATGAATAAAAAAGTATCAGTTTTGCAAGCAGGACAGCCTATTTCTACTAGTTTATTGCTGAGTTTAGAGAATCAGGCTTGGATTGCTTGTTTAGGCCCATAAAAAGATTTTTAAAGGTGACAAACATAATCAAGACATGATGAATTAGAGAATCCAAGAGGTTGGTTTATGTAAACTGTTTCTTGTAGGGTTCCATGTAAAAAGATATTTTTGACATCTAAGTGTTAAATGGGCCAATTTTGTGATACTATAAAAAAGGTAACAGTTTGAATGGTAGTGGGTTGACACGATGAAAAGATTGATGTCTTCTCCCAAGTGCAGGAGTGTCGAAGTAATAAATAACCCGGCAAGACCAGGGTCAAACCATAGGGAGGTTAATTGTACAAATTATAAACAACAACAATAGTAACAGTAGCAATAATAATAATAATAATACTAGTAGTAGTAGTAGTAGTAGTAGTAGTAGTAGTACTAATAATAATAATAATAATAAAGAAAGAGAAGAAGAAGAAGATGATGATGAAAACTTGGAGATGGAATATTAGTGTAAGGATTAAACAATGATAATAACAAATGTCAAGGTTAGAGGATCCACCAATGGTATGTCAAACAAGTATAGTATAAACTCTTATTATTCAATTGGAAACCACACACAAAGGAGGTTCCAATCAGATTATAGATTGTTAACATGATTACATTAGTCATCTTATTCAATTAATGCTAATACTTGTAAATCTCGTCAAGCATTCATGATTATAACTTATGTTAACAACAAATCAAGTTCCTTTCATAGCTCAGGTGTCGGTTATACCATACAGTATGGGCTATGAAAGTGTCAAGCATTTGTTGTACCAAGTATTATACAACATAAATCAAGATTAGTCATTTAACAAGCAAAGTATTAAAGAGTGAATAAGATAACAAATACAAAACATGTTAATATCAAACATTAAAGTCCATATTGAGTTTACACTATACTTATTCTTACACCATTAGTGTAACCTTTTCACCTTGACATAATAAACTTAGCTAGACATAATAAAAGAAAGAAAAATAAATAAACAAAATAAGAACATAAATAAGATAAAAGTTAGCTAAGTAAATGAAAGGCATAAACTTGATATTAATGAAAGCAAAGCATAAACATTACAAAAAATACAAAGAGAGAAAGCAAAAGCATGATTTTGATCTTGAAACCAAGATGCCTAAATGCATGGCAAATGCCTCCTTTAATAGACCAAAATTAGGAACTATTGATTTGATGACTAATTGATGAGTGGGTGGCCAACTCTTGACTTGGTGACAATCCTTATCTTCTCTTGTCTACCTAAAACGTCATTGCTAACGTCAAAATTAGAGCTACTAAAAAACATGAAAGTTATAGGAAATTGTCTCAGCTTTCTTGTGTAAAACATTCAGCTCATTTCGACTTCTATAACTCCAGATATGATCAAAATACTGAATAGTGCTCAAGTTGGAGAACAGATTCGGGTTTCTTTGTTGTTACTACAATTTGGACTTGAAAATGGCCTTTTTAGATCTTGGGCTCTATATGAAAGTTGTAGGTCTATATCCTACCTTTCCATCCATATAAAGTAGACCTAAATCTGAGACCTATAGCTCCAGATATGACCCAATTACCGAACAGTGTTTCGGTTTGGATTGCACCGACATCTCTTTTCTAAGTTTGGCCATCTTTTTATCCTTTCAATTTCAGTTCTTAAATTCATCGATCATTCCTTTCATTTATATGATAGGCTTGCATTTAAAATGAACATTTACCACAAATGAAAGGTATCTTATATTATTAGATATATTATTATAAAACATGCTTTAGGTCACCAAGTAAATGAAAGGAAATGAAAGGCATAAACTTTATATTAATGAAAGCAAAGCATAAGCAATACAAAAAAAAATACAAAGAGAGAAAGGAAGAACATGATCTTGATCTGGAAACCAAGATGCCTAAATGCATGGTAAATGCCTCCTTTTATAAGCCAAAATTGGGAATTATTGATTTGATGACTAATTGATGAGTGGGTAGCCAACTCTTGACTTGGTGACAATCCTTATCTTCTCTTGTTTGCCCAAAATATCATTGATAACGTCTAAATTGGAGCCACTTGAAAACATCAAAGTTGTAGGCAATTGTCTCAGATTTCTTGTGTTACAAATTCAGCTCATTTGGACTTCTAGAACTCCAGATATGGTCAAAATACGGAACAGTGCTCGGGCTGGAGGACAGATTCTGGCTTCTTTGTTGTTGCAATAATTTGGACTTGAAAATGGCCTTTTTAGTTCTTGGGCTCCATATGAAAGTTGTAGGCCTATGTCTTACCTTTCCATCCATATAAAGTAGACCTAAATCTGAGATTTATAGCTCCAGATATGACCCAATTACCGAACAGTGTTTCGGTTTGGATTGCACCGACATCTCTTTTCTAAGTTTGGCCATCTCTTTATCCTTTCAATTTCAGTTCTTAAATTCATCAATCAATTCTTTCATTTATGTGATAGGCCTGCATTTAAAATGAACATTTACCACAAATGAAAGGTATCTTATATTATTAGATATATTATTATAAAACATGCTTTAGTTAAGGAGTTATTGATACTTCAAGTGCAAAATGATGATATAAAACCTTGATAAAAATGCACTTTTAAGTACTAATCATGGGTTTTACCACTAGACTGAAGGTATCATCATAATCAATACCTGGTAATTGGTGAAAGCCTTTTGCAACTAGATGGACTTTGTAATGTTTTGTGGATCTATCAACTTGTTTGTTTATTCGATAGACCCACTTATAGCCTATAAGATTTGTGTTGGGTTTCGAAGGAATTAGGACTCATGTGTCGTTGTCAAGTAAGGCTTGAAATTCCTCATTCATGGATTGTCTCCAATATGAGAATTTGGGTCAATAAACATCTTTTATAGGGATGAGAATTGTTACCATTTCTATTTAAATACAATAAAAATAATTATATCAATTACCATAATATTTTGGTAAGACTGCCATATAAAAGAAAATAGCAATTCACAAGGAATGCTATGGTGAAAGTTTTGATTATGATGCATGGATATGGGCACGTGTGTAAAGAACTACTCAGTCATTAGTTAATAATACCATGTCATTTGTGAAAATCATCAATATAGAATAATAAAAATATTGCACTTAAGAAAATATATGGTTATGACTTATGACATGTTAAAATAGCCATGATTAAAAAAAATTCAAAATACTAGCAAATTATATATGTTATATAAAAAAAAATTCAAAATAAAATGGGTTCTTTATGACATTTTTATATAAAAATTAAAACATTAATGAATTTTTTAAAGGATTTTTATGTACTTTTTTAATATCTATATAATGATGACAATGATATGTATCAAGCTTGACGAAAAGAAAGAAAAGTTCATCAGAATTTTTTTTTTGAAACATAGATGAAGTTTTTAAGGATTTATATGTGCAAGTTTTAAAGTTCAATAAATCAAAAAGGAAAGTAAAAACTTCAAGAAATAGAAAAAGAAGAAAAAATTATAGAAATATTGTTAAGGATTTTTATGAAAGTTTTAATATATATATATATATATAAAAAATCATGTATGATACTTAACGAAAATAAAATAAAAGTTAAAAAAAAAAGGAGTATAAAGGCGAAAACAAAGTAAGATTATAATACAATTAGATAATAGAAAAAAGACCACAAATATAAAAAAAAAATATGTTTACCTCAATCCTACATTGAAACCATCTCGATTTTATAAAATAATTTAACAGTCAAATAAAAATAAAAAATTGTAAATGGATAGATGTTGGGTTTTTGAATATCATATGTGTAGTAGAAACAATAAAATAAAATTATTCAGGAGTTTATAGGATCTTATTAGACAAATCTAGTATTGTAAAAGGATTTATTACTTGAAGATCTTACGTTTTTCAACTTTGAATAATTCTTTAAAGACTAGGTTTTCACAAACCACAAACCGTCTAATTGTTCAACCTTCAATGATAATTCATATAAACCACTAGTAAAACAAATTCTTAAGTCCCTGTTTAGAAGAGATTAATTGTTATGCATAGAGTACTAGTTCTTTATTCTATGATTTACGTAGTTTTTTCTGTCTAATAGACAATCACATGAAAATAAAAGGCATAACTTACTATTTATAGGAAAATTTAAAAAACTCTATAAATTAACAACATATCAATTTGCCTTTTGGACAATATCCATATATTAATATAGGATAATTTTAGAAATTAACTCAATCTAATCCTCACTTGATTTTTCTAAGTTTAGAAATATAATCTGATTAGTACTTAAAAGTGTATTTTTATCATGATTTTATATCATCATTTTGCACTTGAAGTATCAATAACTCCTCAACTAAAGCATGTTTTATAATAATATATCAAATAATATAAGATACCTTTAATTTGTGGTAAATGTTCATTTTAAATGCAGGCCTATCACATAAATGAAAGGATTGATTGATGACTTTAAGAACTTAAATTGCAAGGATAAAGAGATGGCCAAACTTAGAAAAGAGATGTCGGTGCAATCTAAACCGGAACACTGTTCGGTAATTGGGTCATATCTGGAGCTATACATCTTAGATTTAGGTCCAATTTATATGGATAGAAAGGTAAGACATAGACCTACAACTTTCATATGGAGCTCAAGATCTAAAAAGGTCATTTTCAAGTCCAAATTGTAGCAACAACAAAGAAGTCCGAATCTGTCTTCCAGCCCGAGCACTGTTCCGTATTTTGGCCAAATCTGGAGTTCTAGAAGTCCAAATGAGCTGAATTGTTTACACAAGAAACCCGAGACAATTTCCTATAACTTTCATGTTTGCAACTGGCTCCAATTTTGACGTTATCAATGACGTTTTGGGCAGACAAGAGAAGATAAGGATTGTCACCACGTCAAAAGTTGGCCACCCACTTATCAATTAGTCATCAAATCAATAGTTGTGTTTAGCTAAATTTATTTTGTTTATTTATTTTTCTTTCTTTCATTATGTTTAGCTAAATTTATTATGTCAAGGTGAAAAGGTTACACTAATGGTATAAGAATAAGTATAGTGTAAACTAAATATGGACTTTAATATTTGATGCTAACATATTTTGTATTTGTTATCTTATTCAATTTTTAATACTTTGCTTGTTAAATAACTAATCTAGATTTATGCTGGATAACACTTGGTACAACAAATGCTTGACACTTTTATAGCCCATACTGTATGGTATAACCGACACCTGAGCTATGAAGGGAACTTGATTTGTTGTTAACATAAGTTATAATCATGAATGTCTGACGAGATTTACAAGTATTGGCATTAATCGAATAAGATAATTAATGTAATCATGTTAACAATTTATAATTTGATTGGAACCACCTTCGTGTATGGTTTTCAATTGAATAAGAAGAGTTTATACTATACTTGTTTGACATACCATTAGTGGATCCTCTAACCTTGACATTTATTATTATTGTTGTTTAATCCTTATGTTAATCTTCCATCTCAAAATTCTCATCAACTTCTTCTTCTTCTTCTTCTTCTTCTTTATAATTACTACTACTAGTACTACTACTACTATTATTGTTATTGTTGTTACTGTTATTGTTGTTATTATTGTTATTGTTACTATTATTGTTGTATTATTGTTATTTATAATTTATATAATTAACCTCCTTGTGGTTCGACTCCGATCTTGCTGGGTTATTTATTACTTCGACACTCTTGCTGTTGAAAAAAGACATTAATCTTTTAGTCGTGTCAAGATTTGGGCACCGTTGCTGGGGCGGTAAGTTCTTGTATAAATTATAGTAGTTATTTTATTTTCTCTTTTCACTTTTCTTATATATAACTTTATTTCTTTTCTTTTGTTTCTTCTTCTTTTTTTCTTTTATTCTATTCCTACACGTGCATGAGAGTGTGGTCACGTACTCAAGTGGTAGACTTTGTAGGGTATCCTCATCATTTTCAGAAAATATGGACGAAGAAGATAATCAATCACTTCATAATGAGAATAATGAGAATAACCGTGCTAGAACACTTAGAGACCACATGAATCCTACAAGAACAAGTGCACCATTATGCATAGTTTTTTCTCCCGATGCATCTCATTTTAATTTTAAACCAGGTATTATTTAACCTTTACCTTCTTTTCATGGCTTAGAATTGGAAAATCCATACTTGCATTTAAGGGAATTTGAGGAGGTTTGCAACACATATAATAATTTAAATTGTAGCATGAACACCATCATATTAAAGCTTTTTCCTTTTTCATTAAAAGATAAAGCTAAAACATGGCTATAAAATTTAAGACCAGGATCCATTCGTGTTTGGGATGAAATGCAACAACAGTTTTTAAAGAAGTTTTTCCCATCTCATCGAACAAACTCTTTCAAAAGACAAATCACCACTTTCACTTAAAAACCAGGAGAAATATTTTACCAATGTTGGGATAGGTATCGAGACTTTCTTAGTACTTGCCCTCATCATGGTTTTGAAACGTGGAGATTGGTTTCACATTTCTATGAAGGGTTAACACCTAAAGATAGGCAAATGGTTGAATTGATGTGCAATGGAACTTTTGAAGATAAAGACCTTGATGAAGCAATGGAGTACTTAGACTTGTTAGCTGAAAGTGCTCAAAATTGGGACACTGCAGGTACTTATGAGGCACCGAGTAAAACTCAACCTCACACATCTAGTGGAGGTATGTACAACCTTAGGAAAGATCATGACCTTCAAGCCAAGTTTGCATCTTTAGCTAGAAAAGTCGAGGCACTAGAATTGAAAAGGAGTGGTCAATTAAAATATGTTGAAAACATTGTGTGTCAAATCTGTGAAACAAATGAACATTCAACCAACGATTGTCCAATCTTGCCTTCTTTTAAGGAATGTCTCCATGAACAAGCCCATGCTTTAAACAGTTTTCAAAGGACCAACCACAAACATATAACCCTGGTTGGAGAAATCACCCAAATTTTAGTTGGAAGAGTGAGAACAACAATGCACAAACTTCACAATCACCATTTCAAGCACACCACAATTTTCAAACAGGTAAGAATCAATATACCTTTGCTGGATGCTATTAAACAGATTCCTTCCTATGCTAAATTTTTAAAAGATCTATGCACTATGAAGAGGAAACTGAATGTGAAAAAGAAAGCTTTTCTAGCTGAACAAGTAAGTGTTATTCTTCAGAAAAATAATGCTTTGAAATATAAAGACCCTGGTTGTCCTACAATTTCTTGCTTTATTGGAGAGCATAAAATTGAAAAAGCCTTACTTGATCTGGGAGCTAGTATGAATTTACTTCCATATTCAGTTTTTCAAAGTCTCAATCTAGGTGAGTTAAAACCAACTTCTATAACTCTTTTACTTGCCGATAGATCTATAAAAGTGCCTAGAGGAATAATTGAAGATGTGTTAGTACAAGTTGATAAATTCATTTATCCTGTGGATTTTATTGTCTTAGACACACAGCCCGTTGAAGTATGTAATTCATTTCCTGTTATTTTAGGACGTCCATTTCTTGCAACTTTTAATGCATTGATTAATTGTAGGAATGGACTGATGAAGCTATCATTTGGAAACATGACATTGGAGATGAATATTTTCAACATTTGCAAGCAACCTAGAGATGATAATCATTTACAGGAAGTGGACTTTACTGAAAAATTAATTCATGATCAATTTCCAACCATTTCCAGTGAAATTGAGATTGATGAATCTGATTATTTACAAATGATTTATTTTCAGGAAGAATTAAAGACAAGTAATTGGAGGCCACAAATTGAGGAATTGCCACCACGATCAATTAAGTCTATACCTTCAAGTGTTCAACCACCAAAACTTGATTTGAAGTCGTTGCCATCCAATCTCAAATGCTCATTTTTGGGAGAAAATGAAACTTTTCCGGTAATAATCTCTTCCAAACTTAATGCACATCAAGAAGGTAAGTTATTACAAACTTTGAAAATGAACAAAAATGCATTAGGATGGACCATAACTAATATAAAAGGAATTAGTCCTTTGATTTGTACACACAGAATTTATTTAGAGGAAAATGTTAAACCCTTTAGAGAAATGCAACGAAGGTTAAATCCTAATATGAAAGAAGTAGTGAAAAATGAAGTCATTAAGCTTCTAGATAATGAAATCATTTATCCTATTTCTAACAGCAAATGGGTAAGTCCTACCCAAGTTGTACCCAAGAAGTCTGGAGTCACTGTGATAACAAATGAGAACAATGAGTTAATTCCCACTAGAATTGTTACTGGTTGGCGCATGTGCATTGACTATAGGAAACTTAATTCAATGACTAGAAAAGATCATTTTCCTTTACCTTTTATGGATCAAATCCTAGAAAAAGTTGCAGGTCATGAATTTTATTGTTTCCTAGATGGCTATTCAGGTTACAACCAAATTGAAATTGCATTGGAAGATCAAGAGAAGACTACTTTCACATGTCCATTTGGTACTGTTGCATATCGTAGGATGCCTTTTGGATTATATAATGCACCAGCCACATTTCAAAGATGCATGCTTAGTATATTTAGTGATATGGTTGAACATTTTCTTGAGATTTTCATGGATGATTTTTCTGTTTTTGGCGATTCATTTGATGATTGTTTGACTAACTTAGAAAAGGTTTTGACCAGGTGTGAAGAGAAGAATCTTGTGCTGAATTAGGAAAAATGTCATTTTATGGTAACAAACGGCATTGTACTTGGTCACATTGTTTCATCAAAAGGAATTGAGGTTGACAAATCTAAAATCGAGTTAATTATAAACTTGCCAACACCAAAATCTCTTAAAGATGTTAGATCATTTCTAGGACATGCTGGTTTTTATAGAAGGTTCATCAAAGATTTTAGTGTAATATCTAAGCCTTTAAGTAATCTTCTAACAAAGGATACTATTTTTGAATGGACTGAACATTATGAAGAAGCCTTTGTTAAACTTAAAAACTTGCTTACTTGTGTTCCTATCATTTAACCTCCTGATTGGTCATTACCTTTTGAAATAATGTGTGATGCTAGTAATTATGTCGTAGGTGCTGTTTTGGGACAAAGAAAAGATAAGAAACCTTATGTAATTTACTATGCAAGTAAAACTTTAAATAATACTCAAACGAATTATACCACCACTGAAAAAGAATTACTTGCAGTAGTATTTGCATGTGAAAAATTCAGATCTTATCTTGTTGGGTCACCTGTTGTTGTTTTTAGTGATCATGCAGCATTGAAATATCTTCTTTCTAAGAAAGATTCTAAGGCTAGATTGGTGCGATGGATTTTATTACTTCCAGAATTTGATATCACAATCAAAGATAAGAAAGGCAGAAAAAATGTTGTCGCAGATCACTTGTCAAGATTGACAACAGATTCGAAAACTGACATCACACCAATCGATGACTACTTTCCTGATGAATCTTTACTTTCTCTCTCTACAATGCCTTGGTTTGCTAATATTGTCAATTTTCTTGTTTCAGGACAATTGCCAGCTCATTGGAGTACCCAAGATAAAAGAAAGTTCTTGAACGAAGTGAAGAACTTTTATTGGGATGATCCTTATTTATTCAAATATTGTCCGGATCAAATATTTCGAAGATGCATTCCTGATAATGAGGTAAGTAGTGTCATTAAATTTTGTCATTCTGAGGCATGTGGGGGCCATTTCTCGTCAAGAAAGACAACTGCAAAAATCTTACAAAGTGGATTTTATTGGCCCACCATGTTCAAAGACTCACATGCATTCTGCAAGTCTTGTGAAAATTATCAAAAGTTGGGATTTATTTCAAAACGTCACATGATGCCTTTAAATCCTATTATTGTCATTGAGATCTTTGACTGCTGGGGTATAGATTTCATGGGTCTATTCCCTCCATCATTTGGTTTCTTATACATATTAGTTGCAGTAGATTATGTTTCAAAATGGATAGAGGCAATTCCAAGTCGAAACAATGATCACAAAACAATGATAAAGTTTTTGAAAGAAAATATTTTGAGTCGATTTGGAGTCCCTCGAGCCATAATAAGTGATGGTGGAACACATTTCTGCAACAAGCCATTTGAGTCTTTAATGAAGAAATATTGAATCACACACAAAGTTGCCACCCCTTATCACCCTCAAACAAGTGGACAAGTAAAGCTTGCTAATAGGGAGATCAAACATATTTTGGAGAAAACAGTGAACCCTAATAGGAAAGACTGGTCTTTAAGACTTAATGATGCACTTTAGGCTTATCGAACTGCTTATAAAACATCATTAGGTATGTCACCTTATAGACTAGTCTATGGAAAACCTTGTCACTTGCTTGTGGAACTTGAACATAAAGCTTATTGGGCTATTAAAGCTTTCAATTCAAATCTGGATGATGCTAGTCAACTGCAAAAATTACAAATAAATGAGCTTGAGGAAATAAGAAATGATGCATATGAAAATTTAAGAATTCATAAAGCAAGAATTAAAGAGTTTCATGACAAGAAAATACTGAGAAAAACATTCAATGTTGGTCAAAAAGTCTTGCTTTATAATTCTCGACTGCATTTATTTCTTGGAAAATTAAGATCAAGATGGAGCGGTCCTTTTATTGTGAAACATGTGTATCCATATGGGGCCTATGACATCGACAATTTAAAGAATGGCAATGTTTTCAAGGTAAATGGACATCGTCTGAAAGTTTACTTTGACAATTTTTCAGTTGAACATGACTCTATTGAATTGGGTGATCTTGTATATAAAGATTGATTTTTTTTTCTTTTTGAGTGATTTTTGCTAGTTTCTCTCACCCCGGTCAAATGGCAGATAACATTACTCCGTGACTTAAGTCGGTTCTTTCAGTTTCCCACAATAATTGATATCTGTGTATATATTTATGCAATTCTTTGAATCTCTCTTCCAATTCTCATTTGATAATGGACACTAATCTTGAAAAATTGAAAAAATATTTTCCTGCTCTGCCTCAGAATGCGATTACAATAATTTACCGTGCTAGATGTGCAAGATTGAGATTGTTAATGAATCATGGAATTCCTGAAGATATTCGCTGGTTGATTACAACAAAGGTCCGATCATCAGGTGAGTCCTTTAACTCCTTCATTTCACACAGGCCTGGAACAGGTAAAAGCACTTTTGCAAAGAAACGTCGTGCAAAATGATTGAAAGTCTGTCATCGATGTGCTAGATGGACTTGTAATACACAATGTTATTCTTTAGGAATGGTATTTATAAATTGTGAAGATAAAATACAATTCATTAAGGATGGCCTGAGTAAGGAGTCTTTAGATAATCTTCTATGGACTCTTGAGACGCATCCTAGTGGAGATGTGCATCGTGCAATTCATGATTTATGACCACTATTTCACAAAGAACATGATCGACTTAGTCCTGGGACTCTGACTAAAAAAGACCCTGTTTGCCAGTTTTTAAGAAAACTGGATGGGAAGCCTATCCCCGACCCATAGAGGGAAGATGTGAGCCACAATCACAACTACCTGTACATACACATGCTTTTTTAAAAGTAAATAAATAAATAAATAAATAAATAAATAAAGAGAGAGAGAGAGTGTGTGAGACTCCAGCTGGCCTACATATAGGTGGTATGATTGCCTTTCTAATTTCTCATCTATAAAACCCTCTCTTCCTTCCTTTCATTTCTACTCAACCCATACATTCAACAACTACAGAAGTGTGTAGAAATGTCAAGTTCCTCAGGTCATCATATAAGAAATATTTGTGTTTTTGGTGGATCTAGTCCTGGGAAAGAAAAGGAGTTTTTAGAATCAGCAAATCATCTTGGTCAAGTGCTAGCTGAGAGAAAGATTCATTTAGTGTATGGGGGAGGCAGTCTTGAGTTAATGGGAGGTGTCTCAATAGCTGCATTTTTAGGAGGTAGTCAAGTTTTGGGGGTCGTCCCCGAAGCTTTAGCACAAGGGGACATCATTGGAAAAACAATTGGAGAGGAACTTCAGGTCTCCACAATGTCGGCTCGAATGAATGCAATGTTTAACCATTCTGATGCCTTCATTGCTTTACCAGGTGGTCTAGGTACATTGGAAGAGATCTTTCATATTTCCTCTTGGGCTCAACTGCACATTCACCATAAACCCATAGGTTTGTTAAATGTTAATGGTTATTATGATAAGTTGTTGTTTTTCCTTGATCAAGCTGTGGAACAGGAATTTCTAACATCTTCTGCACAATAAATCATAATCTCTGCTGCTACTGCTGAACAAATTGACCAGCTACAATCCTTCATTCTTGTAATTGATCCTTCCACGAGTCACATAAATTGGTCACCTAAGGAAAGCCGTAAAAAGCTTAGATTGGATTTGAGCCTTCATTTGTGAATTTTTGTGTCTTTTGGTTTTATTATGTTTTGTTATTTCTTATTTTTGTTTCAGTGTGTTTTAGGTTTGTTAGTGTTCGTTATTTCAGGTGATATCTTCTATACTCTATCTTTCTACCTTTAAACATTGAGGACAATGTCTCGTTTTGGTTGGGGGGGAGAGGGTAGTAGTTGATAAAAAAAAAATTATTTTTCATTTCATAAAGCATGTGCATAATTGTTGTTACTAGGATGGCAGAGTAAAGGAGCTCTTTTGTTAAAGTGACTCTTGAGACGCATCTTAGTAACCATTCTTAACAAGGTCTATTATAATACTTCTTGAAATATTCAGATTTACAAACTCTCGCATTCTTATCACTTAATTCTGCTTATATACTCATTTAACATGTATTCTTAAACCTTAATTTTCACACACACACTTTAACATATGATTGTGGGTTGCACATTGGATTATTACATTATTTATGTTCTTTTGTTAAAGGTAACAACTAAGGGAAATGGATTGTATATAATTAAAAAAAAAGAAAAAAAGAAAAAAAATGATAATAATAAAAATGTAGATAAGTTTGGTTTCGTAGGCTCCCTAACCTAAGCAATTAAGCCCAAAGGGGTGTTTTAACACCTAATACCCTAAAGTCAACTGACTTGTGAGCTATTGGCCCAACGCTTGTTACATGGGTTGAGGAGAAAAACTTAAGGGAATCAAACATTGCACTATCTACATATCAGTATCTGCGACCCGAGTTATTAAGCTTGTAGGGGTGTCTTAATACCTAATGCCCTAAGACCAACTGGTCTGAGAGTCATTAGTCGAAAGCTCGTTACATGGGTTAAAGATGCATGGTATTTTTAAATTATATGTATATATATTTAAAAAAAAGAAGAAAAAAAAGACAAAAATAATAATCTCAACCCAAGGAAGTTAACCTTAAACATTAGAACAAAAATTTTGTTTTCTTCCAAGAAAAGCCCTATAATTATGTGTTGATACATTGAGCACAAAAGAAAGGTTTATGAATATTTTGTTAAGAGATATTAAGTAGGTATATAAATTTAACGAGAGTTTGTTTATCTGGATAGATTAATGGAAGTTAAATGATGAATACCTTGCTTTGTGGAATTTGCAAATTGTTTTTCTATTTTAATGCTTTGATTACTAGGGACTAGTAATAAGCTGGTTGGGGGGGTGTGATTAGTACTTAAAAGTGCATTTTTATCATGGTTTTATATCATTTTTTTGCACTTAAAGTATCAATAACTCCTTAACTAAAGCATGTTTTATAATAATATATCTAATAATATAAGATACCTTTAATTTGTGGTAAATGTTCATTTTAAATGCAGGCCTATCACATAAATGAAAGGATTGATTGATAACTTTAAGAACTGAAATTGCAAGGGCAAAGAGATGATCAAAATTAGAAGAAAGATGTTGGTGCAATCCAAACCAAAACACTATTCGGTAATTGGGTCATAGCTGAAGCTATAGATCTCAGATTTAGGTATACTTTATATGGATGGAAAGGTAAGACATAGGCCTACAACTTTCATATGGAGCCCAAGATCTAAAAAGGTCATTTTCAAGTCCAAATTATAGCAACAACAAAGAAGCCTGAATCTGTCCTCTAGCTCGAGCACTATTCCGTATTTTGGTCATATCTGGAGTTCTAGAAGTCAAAATAAGATGAATTGTTTACACAAGAAAACTGAGACAATTGCCTACAACTTTAATGTTTTCAAGTGGCTCCAATTCTGACGTTATCAATGATGTTTTGGGCAGACAAGAGAAGATAAGGATTGTCACCAAGTCAAGAGTTGGCCACCCACTCATCAATTAGTCATCAAATCAATAGTTCCCAATTTTGGCCTATAAAAGGAGGCATTTGCCATGCATTTAGGCATCTTGGTGTTCAGATCAAGATCATGCTCTTGCTTTCTCTCTTTGTATTTTTTGTAATGTTTATGCTTTACTTTCATTAATATCAAGTTTATGCCTTTCATTTCCTTGCATTTACTTAGTTAACTTTAATCTTATTCATGTTCTTATTTTGTTTATTTATTTTTCTTTCTTTCATTATGTCTAACTAAGTTTATTATGTCAAGGTGAAAAGGTTACATTAATGGTGTAAGAATAAGTATAGTGTAAACTCAATATGGACTTTAATGTTTGATACTAACATGTTTTCTATTTGTTATCTTGTTCACTCTTTAATACTTTGCTTGTTAAATGACTAATCTTGATTTATGTTGTATAACACTTGGTACAATAAATGCTTGGCACTCTCATAGCCCATACTGTATGGTATAACCGACACTTGAGCTATGAAAGGAACTTGATTTGTTGTTAACATAAGTTATAATCATGAATGCTTGACGAGATTTACAAGTACTAGCATTAATCGAATAAGATGACCAATGTAATCATGTTAACAATCTATAATCTGATTGGAACCTCCTTTGTATGTGGTTTCCAATTGAATAATAAGAGTTTATACTATACTTGTTTGACATACCATTAGTGAAACCTCTAACCTTGACATTTGTTATTATTATTGTTCAATCCTTACATTAATTTTCCATCTCCAAGTTCTCATCATCATCTTCTTCTTCTCTTTCTTTATTACTACTACTACTACTACTACTACTACTACTACTACTACTATTATTATTATTATTATAGTTATTATTGTTATTGTCATTGTTGTTATTATTGTTATTACTATTATTATCATTGTTGTTGTTATTATTATTGTTGTTGTACTATTGTCGTTTATAATTTGTACAATTAACCTCCCTGTGGTTCGACCTCGGTCTTGCCGGGTTATTTATTACTTCAATACTCCTACACTTGGGAGAAGACATCAATCTTTTAGTCGTGTCAGTTAACATAGTCTCGAGTGAGGAAAATCGGTGATTTTTAAAATAACATGTTAAAAGTTGAATACGATCCCAAGATCTTTGAAAATTTAAATTCTTTTCAGACGATGCTAAAAATGCTAAAATAACAAAAATATATTAAAAAATATATTTTTTGGATTTTTGTTGTTTTTTCTCTATTTTTGATTTTTTCTGAAAATTTATCAAAACATGAGTAAAAAATTAGGTAGGCATTTATTAAAAAGAAAGAGACAATCAACACTCAACTTGCTTAAAGCATAACAGATTTTAAAGATACTCTTGCAAAATTCCATAATGGTCCCTGGAGCATAATTAGAGGTTCTGGACAGAAATGAGGATGAATTATGAACATAATTCCACTATAGTCATGAATTTAGGATACGTTTAGTTTGGTCCTCTAATTAGATAAAAATTACAATTTAGCCCTAAAAATATGATAAATTTCATATTAGTCCCTAGTTGTGATGTAGGCCTTTTCAGATTGGTTTGATGAATAATTTAGGGTTATTTAGTGAATTATTACCAATTTTATTATTTATTTTATTATGGATTAAATTTCGAGAAAACCGTTAATTTTTGGGTTTTTAGGAAAATAACTAATTTAGTCTAAAAACATATAGGGTTATGGAATAGACCTTAGTTAAGTGTATTAAATAGGTTATATGTTCTTTTGAGTCATTCTTGAATATGTTTCCTTTGTATTTAGATAATCCTGATATTCTACCGACAGGACGTCTGTAGGATTTTCTTCGGTGTCTGCTTTTGATTTCTGTTTGCTTTCAAGTCAAGTGAGTAGATAATTTTCCATATGCATGAGAAATATTATAAATATTTGATTTATTAATATGAATTGGATCATGCTTCTTGATAATATATATGTTCATTATTATCCTTGTTATGATAAAGCATGATCAATTGTTGAATCTGAATTCTTGATATGAACCAATATATATTTTGAATTGACTTCTGAATTGATAGCTGCTCATTTGATTAATGTCATGAGTTGAGCCTTGAGATATAAATATGTCTATTTCATTATGATTATGAACCTATGGTATGTTAGTCAGAATACCCTTGCTAACAGGGTAGTGTTAGTCTTTGTGCACATCGTATCTGAACCCTAGTTGGTTGGGGGAGTCACCAACCGGTGTGAACTGATCATCCCATAGCACGAAACTTCATGCTCATTGCATTTTTATTTTCTGACGAGTTTTACCATATGATATTCTTGTTATGGTCTATTTGATAAACCTTTCTATAAGAACCTAGAGCCATACTTGTATATATATTTCTCATTGCTGTATTACAATGTGTCTGTATATTGAACGTTATCTACTCACTGAGTTGTTGAACTCACACTCTCATTATTTATCCTTTTTAAGCTTATAGCTTGATAGCAAGTCACTTTTGTTGGACCTTCAGAACTTGCTCTTTTGGTTGTAAATTTGTATATTTTTTTTTATGTCTAGTTAGTGCTCTAAAACTATGAAATTATATTAAGTGCTCCAAAACTATGAAATTATATTAACTCTTATATTAAGACAATTTAATTATTATAAAGTTGATTTTGTTATTAATGCTGCGTTGAACTCTGATTGAGTTAAGATAAGTTTGTATGTAAATTTGGGTTCGTATAGGCATAGAACCTTGGAGGGGAATCTTGCCTATGTGCCAGTCATGGACCTGAGTTTTGGGTCGTGACAGTTTAATCCTTAAATTAACATTACATCTCAAAATTCTCTTTAACTCGTTATTATTATCATTATATAGTTAATATCCTTGTGGTTTGATCCCGGTCTTGTTGGGTTATTTATTATTTTGACACCCTTGCATTTAGGGGTTTAGATATCAATCTTTTAGTTGTATCAACATATAACAAAATTAAAATATAACATTTTCTATATAATATAATTTAATGATCTTAAGTTGAAGAATCTCTTACACAATCATAACATGAGTTTTTTTATAAATATAAATGATCTTTTTATATGAAATTTTCATACAAGTCAGATCAATGTAAATGTCTTATGACAAACATCAACATAATAATTTTATGTATATTTTATACTTCAACTTATGAGAACAAGTACTCCATTTCATAAAGTAAATAATGTAATATATGTTAGTCACTATAATCCTAATAAATATCTAATATTTAAGAAAGCATTAACCATGAACCCAATGCTTTGATGCAACAAGAATCATATAATTTTAATAACTTTATGATTTCTTTTATAAAATATTTTTGTCTCATCAACTTTATTTTTAGTTTTGATTCATAAATTAAATATTAAATTTATTAATATAATATTATATAAATATTAAATTAAATATTTATTAATAATAAATATTTATTTATATAAATACTATATTATTATATATAATCAATTGATTGATTAGTTAAAAAAATATATATTAAACTAACATCGGATGCCACCAAATAACCATGAGTGGATAAATTTCTTAAATACATATTCACCGGTTGCCCTTTTTTATGAAAAAAATAATCACACCAAATTATAAAAAAATAATTGCAGAGTGAAGAGTTGTAGCAAACCAAACTGAAGGATGCACAAAAGGACAATTTGTTAACTGGAGGACATCATCGGCAATGCCAAGGAGGCTCTCCGGTCATAATTTTTAAATTCGGTTTGTTTAAAATTCAAGTTTTAGGTTTTCATCATGTTACTAATCAGTTGGTTCAATCTTTATTTTTTTTAAAAATTTAAAATAGCATTATTTTAATAAAAAATAAAAAATTATAATTAAATTTTATTATATTAATCAGTATATTAATCACGTTATTTGATCAACTTACCTAATCCAATGAATTACACCAGGTTATAAATTATTTTATTTTTTTAACCTAAGTTTTAAACCTAGATTAATTTATTAGACTGAATTCAGTTTTAAAATTATATTTTAAATAACTAAAATAATCTAATTTTATTAGGGTATTTACTTTCATTTTGAACAATCTCAGGAAAATAAAAATTTGGTTAATGCCTTAATTTATCTTTATATAATAAGATAATTCTTCAAAATGTCCAGAACGTCTGGCTCGCGTGGCTTCGTGGTTTTTGGGCCAAAATGATATTACATTATTATTTAGTGAAAGCCCCGTCAAATCTCCTCATTCTAATAAAAAATTCAAAAAATTAATTAATTAGAACAAATTACAAAAAAATTGAAAAAATTAAACTATAAAAAATTTGATTAAACTAATAATTTTTTTTTTAAATCAACTTGTTTAATTTTATAAATCTGAAATCAAAAAAATAAAATTAAATTTAAATTAAAAAATAAAATGAAATACAAAAATTAGTACAAAATCATAACAAAACTAGATTAAAAAATAAGCCAAAATAAATTAAATTTTATTAATTCAGTTTGAATTAATTTTTATTTTAAAATAATTAAATTAAATTAAATTAAAATTAATTAGTTTGATTTTTTTTTTAATTTCACTTCGATTACTCTTTTTTTATTTGAAAAAACGCAACAAAAAATGATATCCATATTCTCAAGCCAAACCAACACAATATTATATTATTAATTTAATGGTCGAGTTAAATTACCCGCAACAGGTCTCGTTAATTCATATGCCAAGCAATACAAGCCCATAACCCCTGTTGGCGGTGTTGCAACGGATAAGAAGGGAAAAATATGCCCCGCCGTGTCTGTGCCTGATCTCTCAATCCCCTTTACACCTATTTCTCTCTTTTCCGGGGTTTCTTACACTCGGTTGCGGAATTCTTTGTTTGTGAGTTTTAGACTAGGGTTAGGGTTTGCTTTGCATAATGGCAACCGCATCAGGTTTGTATTTTTATGTGATTTTGATTGGGATGCTGATTTCTTGACATTAGCTTTGGAATATTGGTATTTCTTAGACAAAATATTGATATTTATAAATTTAGCTATTATTTGGATTTTTTTTACGTTAATTGATGTCGAAATAGGGGCGTAACAGATTCTGATTATATACAAAATAAAATAAATATGAAAGAATTTGCAGCATGGTTGAGATTTAAGTCTCGTTTCGGTCGGTCTGTCTTGCAGTTGCATTTAAGTCTAGAGAGGACCATAGGAAGCAGATTGAATTGGAAGAAGCGCGTAAGGCGGGGCTTGCCCCTGCTGAGGTTGATGAGGATGGAAAGGAGATTAATCCTCACATTCCTCAGTATATGTCATCTGCACCTTGGTATCTCAATGCCGAGAAACCTGTAAGTTGCTTGCACCATGCTTTTTTCGCTGTTATGCTTCTTTTTGTGGAAAGGATAAATCTTGATTTTGATTATTTTTGTTGATAAGTAGAGCTTGAAACATCAAAGGAAGTGGAAATCAGATCCTAATTATACAAAGTCATGGTATGATAGAGGTGCAAAAGTTTTCCAGGCTGAAAAATATAGAAAGGGTGCATGCCACAAGTAAGTGATGTCTGTGTATATGTGTGCAGTCTTTGCCTGACATTTGAGCTTGCATGTCATTCAATTTCATTTTTGTCTTAAGATGATCATTTATCCTCTTGTATGAGCTACAGCTGTGGAGCTATGACACATGCTGCAAAGTCATGCGTGGAAAGGCCCAGGAAAGTGGGTGCAAAATGGACTAACATACATATAGCCCCTGATGAAAAAATAGAGACTATTGAACTTGATTATGATGGCAAGCGAGACCGGTGGAATGGTTATGACCCATCAAGCTATACCCATGTTGTTGAAAGATATGAAGCTCGAGATGCGGCTCGAAGGAAGCATGTGAAGGAACAACAACTTAAAAAATTGGAGGAGAAAAACGGGAACCAAAATGCTGAGGATGGGGTTAATGATGTTGACAATGATGAGGATGATTTAAGGGTAGATGAAGCCAAGGTTGACGAGAGCAAACAAATGGACTTTGCAAAGGTTGAGAAGCGCGTGCGAACAACAGGTGGTGGGAGCACAGGAACTGTTAGGAATTTGCGTATTCGTGAGGACACAGCGAAATATCTTTTAAATCTTGATGTTAACTCTGCGCACTATGATCCCAAAACCCGGTCCATGCGCGAGGATCCTCTTCCAGATGCAGATCCAAATGAAAAATTCTATGAGTTAAGTGCTCTTGAGAGTAGGAAATTCGTAAATAGCTACGCAACTTCATTGATATGCTGTGAGCCCTAAACAGTATTTTTATTAAACATCTCTTTTTAAATGTTACAGGGAGATAACCAATATAGGAATAGTGGTCAAGCATTGGAGTTCAAGCATCTCAACATCCATGCTTGGGAGGCATTTGATAAGGGACAAGATATTCACATGCAAGCAGCTCCATCGCAAGCCGAGTTGCTATATAAGAATCATAAAGTCATAAAAGAGAAGTTGAAGACCCGTACTAAAGACACTATTATGGAGAAGTATGGCAATGCGGCTAGTGAAGAGGAAATTCCAAGAGAACTTCTATTGGGACAGAGTGAAAGACAAGTTGAATATGATCGGGCAGGGCGGATCATCAAGGGGCAGGTAAATATTGAAACAACAATTAGTTTTTTTGTTACAGATAATTGATCATATTTCTGTTTTCATGGAGAAGCTGTGATGAACCTTGTTTTCTATCATCAAATACTAGTATGGTTCACGAGAACCATGGTTTTATTTTGGTCCTTGGTTAATATGGGACAATTTATCTGCAAAACTCTTCAAAAAAAAATTGTCGTTGTTCCTGTTATCTCTGTTACTGGAACTTCAATTCTGAGCCACATTACCTTTGTAGACACAACATGATGCAGAATGGGTAGTGGTACAAAATTAAGGTCAGACCTGGCAATTTAACTTTGATGCATCAAAGAAAGAGGAACAGGGGATCACTAGTGTTACTGATATTCTCATCAACTTTGGATGGTGGAGAGGTAGAGAAAGCATTAAGAAAAGGACAACAAGAGCCGATGATTGTAAGAGAAATAAAAAGAGAATCTGGTCACTTTGAGTGTTTCTTGAGACTTGCAGCTGCAATTGTTTCAAGTTACGCTGTCTCGCAATAGATATAAATTCTCTTTTAATATCACTAATATAATACTTAGGATAAAAAAGAGGCCATCTTCAGCCTCATTTGAAGCTCTACCCAGCACTACAAATGCCCCTAGTGGGATTTGCAAGAGGCGTGTGCCTGCTCAATCAAGTGCCCAAAGCCCCCCAATGTTTAAAGAAAATACTCAGCCTTGTACTATTTGCAACCCATGATTACATACCCTCTACCAGTCCAAACAAAATAGCTTCCAGTTCTTATTCTATCTACAAAGATGGTGAAAGGCTCAAGCTGAAAAAGAGCCATGACATATCGAACTTTTTTTTTCATCTGCATAAATAAGTGTTGTAATTGCTCTGTCCAATGCTATTTACAGGAGACTGTACTTCCTAGAAGCAAGTATGAAGAAGATGTTTTCATTAATAATCACACAACTGTGTGGGGGTCATGGTGGAAGGATCATCAATGGGGCTACAAGTGCTGCAAACAGATGATTCGGAACAGTTATTGCACAGGTGCTGCTGGAATAAAGGCTGCTGAGGCTGCAACTGATCTTATGAAGGCTAATATTGATCGTAAAGAGGCAACTAAAGGTTTGTCTCAGTTCTGTCCGTTGCTATTAGACCTTGCCTGGACCCAGCTGAGTTCCTGGGTCATTGGTTGTCAGTTCAACCTCTATGTTAATAATTCAACTGCTGGTTCCATAAAATAATTAAAAATATAGAGCTTTTCAAGTAATATTTAATATGTCATGACATGAAACAGTTTTTCTAACCTATAATTAACATACAAAGCATTGCAAGTTTTTTTTTTTTTATCCTCAAAGGACCAGTTTTTTTTTATTGTTAATACATACAATATCATGTGATTTGAGGGTTCATTGTAAAAGTTTGCTTCTTTAAACTTAATTTTGACTTTGTTATTTGTAATTTTGGATGATGTGCGGATCATATTTTCTGGTGGAAAATTGTTGATTTAGATTCCATGAACATTATAAGCCTGTAGTCTTAAAAGTATTGATCAATTGATTGTCAAGGGTTTTAGGCTAAATAAAATTTTTAAGTCTTCATAAGCTAAATGTAAATGTGGCTAGATTTCTATGTCTTATTCTGCATTACACATGGGAAACAGAGGCACCTGCACCAGTGGAGGAGAAACAGCTTGCTACTTGGGGAACTGAGGTTCCGGAAGATTTAATTTTGGATGAGAAGTTACTCGCTGAAGCGCTTCGAAAGGTGAATAAGAACAAGCCCTTTTAAATCATTTGGGAAATTATTAGGTGCTCCTAATGTATCGTTCCTCCCACTCACATTAATCTGGGACTCTTGATATGGTTGCCCCACCTTTATGCGAGCTGGGGGGCAATAAGTAGGAGTACCTGATAATCTCTAGTTGTTTTTTTCTTCTTTCTTGTTCTTTATTTTGTTTGCTCAGTTCGTTGGTGAAGTGGGCAAGTGGTGCTGTTCGTAAGTCTGTTAATTTTCTTGATTTGGCCATAACTATAGAATCTGTTCTGCTTTTTTGTGAACGGTATTTAGTTCTATCCAGAACCTGAAAGGTTGGGATATGTTACAGTTCAACATTTTGCTCTTTGAGGTATGCCATGGTCGCTAATGTTTATTGCACATGAATTGCTTGGACAGGAAGATGAAAGAAAGAGAGAGGTTAAAGATGAGAGAAAGCGGAAATACAATGTCAGTTGGAATGATGAGGTAACATTCGGATTAGCGGCACTCGTGATTTGAATGTTGGACCATGAGTTGTGCTGTTATAGGGTTTGATCACTCAATGTCTTAATCATTACAGGTTACTGCTGAAGATATGGAGGCATACAGGATGAAGAAAGTCCATCATGACGACCCAATGAAGGATTTCCTCCATTAAACTTTTGCTGTATTTAGTTGTAGCGTGCTTCTTCTCTTCCCTTCAGCTTGGTATGCTTTTGTACTTCTTTAATAAACACTGATTAATAATATAAGACGAGATGGCTGATTGATTGTTATTGTGATGAATCGGATAACTACAAGGACACCTAAGATAAGCAATAGACTTGCTCTATTATGGGGTACTTGATAGATCTGTTGGCTAATTGTAAAGAGACTGTAGTGGACTTTACTTCTCCAAGATCTAATTTCCAAAAATAAATAAGGTACAAGATTAATACCTGCCTCTAAATCCCGTGATGCTTTCTCAAAATAAGAATTCCCTGTAATGCAAGGAATTTGAAAACTCCCTGAACCTTTCAATCTAGGAGGCAACTTCTTTTGTGGAATTGCATTACTCTCCTTAGTTAACATTATCTTAGTTAACATTATCATCTCATGCTCTTTTAACTTCTATGTTTTTTGATAAAATATTCTTAAAAGATTTGGCATATTTAGGCATTTGCTCAATAGCTTCAATAATAGGAATGTTAATATTTTATTGCATAAAGATACTAAAAAATTTAGAGAATTGATTATCAAGCTTAATATTCTTTAGCCTATGATGAAAAGGAATAAGTGAATCAAAGATTAAAGGAGAATTAGTATTAGATATAAACTCCCTGGAATTCTTGAGCTTTGAAGCTTCATTTTTCTTTGAAATTTTAGTTGATTATTTGCACTTCCAATTCGTCCATCTTCTACCAGTCTTCTCATGATCATCAACTTTATCTTACTTATTGTTTGTGGCTGCTTTATTATCCTTCCACTTCTTAATGATATTACTAACATGTTTCTCAGTATTGATAATAGTATTACTTGGTAAAGTTCCTTGTGTTCTCTTTGTAAGAATGTGTAACTGATGAATAATTTGAGCTTCAATGTTACGAATCAAAGCTAACTTGTTTTGGATTGCCAAATTTATATTTTGCATGTATTACATGAACATTTCTTTATATGCTAGCTCCTTTTGTTATTATGGAAAATTTTGAGGTGGTTTAGCTACCTCTTGATTGTTGCTTTATAAAAAATTAGGGTGATTTCTCTATTCAGGATTAAATGAGTTTGAATGAGGATTATTTTAATTTTGAAAATTGGATATGTAATTAACTTTCTTGGAATTTGGTAAAGCAGAAGGCTTCTTCATATGGCAAATGATACTTAAGTGATTTCCTGCACAATAATCATATAATATTAGTTTAAATAATATTAACATTCATCTTACCTAATTATTTAAACTGAGTTGTTATTTGTGCTGCCAATGTGGTAATACAATCAAGTTCAAAAACTTCAGCTGCCTTTCTTCACATTACGCTCACAAAAGGCCATTGATAGTTGTTGGATGTCAATTTTTCTAAAAATTCATCAATTGCTTCATGAGTTTTACTCGTTAAAGCTTATCAAGCATTGTATTAACCATCAACATGTTTGTAGCTCTTAAACCATTGTAGAATATTTGGACTTCAAACCATGTTAAAAGTTCATGATATGGACACTTTTTTAACAAAACTTTATATCTCTCTAATGCTTCATACAAAGATTCATTCTCAAATTGAGTAAATATGGTAGTATCATTCTTTAGCTTGTCTTGGCTAGAGGAAATACTTTTTCTAAAATGTTTTGTGCTAATTCCTCCCTAATAGTAATGACACCAGGTTGTAGAGAATTTAGTCATGCATTCTTTTTTTCTTGAAGTAAAAAGGGAGAAGTCTCAAATAAAGAACATTATCTACCACTCTGTTTTGCTTGTGTTACATATCTTTAGAAAAAATTACGATATACACATTATGATCCTTTTGTGACAACCCCTCAAATTGAATAGTTTGTTGTATCAATTAAATCATCGATAGTTTAATCTCAAAATTATTAGCTTGTATAGCTAGCCTATTTATGCTTAATGCAAACCCATTAACTGAAGGTATAAAATAGTTCCTTAAAGCTCCATCCACCTTTTCATTTTGCAACTTTGCCATGGTAATGGCTAATATAGTTATTTCTTAGTTCTTTTTATTAATCTCACATAAATTTATCTTAATATCAGGATGAAAAAATATAGTTATTTCTTAGTTCTTTTTATTAATCTCACATAAATTTATCTTAATATCAAGATGAAAAAAGTATAGGATCTAATGATTTAGAATAAGGTATACATTTTTAATTTTGAAATAAAAATAAAAGTAAAATTAAGATATAATCAAAGAAGCAGCAGTAGCAGCAACAATAACAACAATAAATCTAAATTAGTAATAATCTAACTAGTATAAATATCAATAAATCTAAATTAGTAATAATCTACTAGTATAAATATCAATAACAAAATATTAATCCCTAACAACGGTGCCTTATGCCTCTTATTCTTGGCAAATC
Source organism: Populus pruinosa (assembly GCA_026413675.1). Taxonomy (NCBI): domain Eukaryota; kingdom Viridiplantae; phylum Streptophyta; class Magnoliopsida; order Malpighiales; family Salicaceae; genus Populus; species Populus pruinosa. Next base: position 6,767,350 of record CM048606.1, read on the forward strand.
ATTGATTTTATGTCTGATGATATATGAAAAAACAATGGAATGTGTACTTGGATAACATGATAAGTTTAATAGAAAAGAGAGAACGATCTATTATTTGAGTAAGATAGATTGTGAGTTCAGGTACATAATGGTAGAGAAGCTTTATTATGCATTTATATAGGTTATAATTTTTTTGATAATGCATGTTATATTACACTATATAGTTGATTTCAAAGTTAGATCCTCTTATATATATCTTTAAAAAGCCTTATTTATCAAGTAGAATAACAAGATGACAATTATCGTTGGCTAAGTATGATGTAGTGTATATGACAAGAAAAATCATGAAAGGAAGTGTTATTGTTGATCATTTGAAAAACAATACAATTGAAGATTATAAGCCTTTTGAATTTTGATTTCCTAGATGAAGATCTGGTGGTGGTAGCCAAAAAAAAAAGAAGAAAAGAACCAAACTGGTGGATAATTTATTTTGATGGAGCAGTGAATGTATATGGCAGTAGGACAAGAGAAGTGATGATTTCTCCTAACAGAAAAAATACCCTATTTCGATCAAGCTGCAGTTTGAGTTTACTAATAACACGGTTGAGTATAAAACTTGTATCATTAGATTAGAAGCTACATTAAAATTGAAGACAAAGAAACTTAATGTCTATGGTGACTCAATGCTAATAATTTTCCATGTGAAAGGAGAATGGCAAACAAAAGATGAGAATTTGAGACCAAATCAAGAATATCTATCTAAACTAGTAAAAGAATTTGATGAGATAAAATTCACTCATATGGAAAGAGACAAAAACCAATTTGCTAATGCTTTGGCCACTTCAGCTTTCATGGACAAAATTGATTATAGAAACAAAATGCAACCTATGTTTATTGAAGTTAGAAAATTTATGGCACTGCTTGCTCAATCAAATGAGAAAAGGATAGGAATCCGTGGTATTATGATACTGACACGACGAAAAGATTGATGTCTTCTCCCAAGTGCAGGAGTGTCGAAGTAATAAATAACCCGGCAAGACCGGGGTCGAACCACATGGAGGTTAATTGTACAAATTATAGACAATAATTATAAAACAACAAAAACAACAACAACAACAACAATAGTAATAATAATAATAATAGTAGTAGTAGTAGTAGTAGTAGTAGTAGTAGTAGTAGTAGTAGTAGTAGTACTAATAATAATAAAAAAAAAAGAGAAGAAGAAGAAGATGATGATGATGAGAACTTAGAGATGAAATATTAATGTAAGGATTAAACAATAATAATAACAAATGTCAAGGTTAGAGGTTCCACTAATGGTATATCAAACAAGTATAGTATAAACTCTTATTATTGAATTGGAAACCACACACAAAGGAGGTTCCAATCAGATTATATATTGTTAACATGATTACATTAGTCATCTTATTTAATTAATGCTAATACTTGTAAATCTCGTCAAGCATTCATGATTATAACTTATGTTAACAACAAATCAAGTTCCTTTCATAGCTCAGGTGTCGGTTATACCATACATTATGGGCTATGAAAGTGCCAAGCATTTGTTGTACCAAGTGTTATACAACATAAATCAAGATTAGTTATTTAACAAGCAAAGTATTAAAGAGTGAACAAGATAACAAATATAAAACATGTTAGTATCAAACATTAAAGTCCATATTAAGTTTACATTATACTTATTCTCACACCATTAGTGTAGCCTTTTCACCTTGACATAATTAACTTAACTAGACATAATGAAAGAAAGAAAAATAGATAAACAAAATAAGAACATAAAAGCTAACTAAGTAAAGGAAAGGAAATGAAAAGCATAAACTTAATATTAATGAAAGCAAAGCATAAACATTACAAAAAATACAAAGAGAGAAAGGAAGAGCATGATCTTGATCTGAACACCAAGATGCCTAAATGCATGGCAAATGCCTCCTTTTATAGGCCAAAATTGGGAACTATTGATTTGATGACTAATTGATAAGTGGGTGGCCAACTTTTGACTTGGTGACAATCCTTATCTTCTCTTGTCTGCCCAAAACGTCATTGATAACGTCAAAACTGGAGCCAGGTGCAAACATGAAAGTTGTAGCCAATTGTCTCAGCTTTCTTGTGTAAAAAATTCAGCTCATTTGGACTTCTAGAACTCCAGATATGGCCAAAATACCGAATAGTGCTCGGGCTGGAAGACAGATTCGGGCTTCTTTGTTGTTGCTACAATTTGGACTTGATAATGGCCTTTTTAGATCCTGGGCTCCATATGAAAGTTGTAGGCCTATGTCTTACCTTTCCATCCATATAAATTGGACCTAAATCTGAGATCTGTAGCTCCAGATATGACCCAATAACCGAACAGTGTTCCGGTTTGGATTGCACCGACATCTCTTCTCTAAGTTTGACCATCTCTTTATCCATGCAATTTAAGTTCTTCAAGTCATCAATCAATCCTTTCATTTATGTGATAGACCTGCATGAAAAATAGACATTTACCATAAATTATAGGTATCTTATATTATTAGATACATTATTATAAAACATATTTTAGTTAAGGAGTTATTGATACTTCAAGTGCAAAATGATGATATAAAACCATGATAAAAATGCACTTTTAAGTACTAATCAGATACCAAATAGTTTATCCAACACTAAAAGTATCCCTCAAGAGCATCCAATACATATATGAATACCCTGTGAAGGTTAGTCATGGAAGGTTAGTCATGGACTACTACCTTGATGCAAAAGTGTTATATAAGAGGTCATCCAAAGAAACATTGTTGAGATGTTTGAGATGAGATATAAGCAAAAAAAACAAGCCAAGAAATTCACGAAGGGATTTGTACAACTCATACTAGCAGAGATATAATGGCTAGGCAAATATAGAGGTTATGGTATTTCTAAATGGCCATGGAAAGAGATTGCATAGAATATGTAAGAAAATGTCACAAATATCAGGTTTACAGTGATAAGATAAATGTGCTTCCAACTTTTCTATTCAACTTGACATCTTCATGGCCATTTACAATGTGAAGGAACTGATGTAATTGGGCTTGTCAATCCAAAAGCTAGCAACAAACATCAATTTATCTTAATAGCCATTGACTATATCACAAAACAGGTGGAAAGCCAATTCATATGCTTATGTAACCTAGAATTAGTGAATAGATTTATTGAACGAGATTTAATTTGTTGATATGAAGTACTTGAAAAGATAATGACTGATAATGCTCATAACTTCAATGAAAAAATAATAGTAGAGCTTTGTATAAAATAGAAAATTAAGCATTTAAACTCATCTTTATACAGGCAAAAAATGAATGGTTTTGTAAAAGTTTCCAACAAGAATATCAAGAAGATTATGCAAGAGATGGTAGTCACATGTAAGGACTGGCATGCAATGCTTCCTTCTGCTCTAAATGCATATTGCATCACAATAAGAACATTTATAGGAGCTACATCTTATTCCCTAGTTTACAAGATGAAAACAGTAATGCTGCTAAAAGCATAAATCCCATATTTAAGGGTATTTATGTAATTAAAACTTAAGGAAGCTGATTGGGTCAAGATGAGATACAAGCAATTAAATTTAATTAGTGAAAAAGGGTTAGCTATAATCTGTCATCACCATTTATATCAATAAAGAATGGCTAAAGCATATGACAAGAAAGTCAGACATAAGGTGTTATAGGAAGGAGATTTAATGCTAAGAATGATCTTAGCTCTACCTGATGAAGATTAGAATAAGTAGGCACCCAACTATGAAGGCCTATATATAGTGAATAAAGCCTTCTTTAGGGGAGCTCTGTTATTGACAAGAATGGATGGAGTTGACTTGCCTAGGCTTGTGAAATCTGATTTTGTAAAGAAATAATTTACATAGTGTACTCATCTTTATTAAATCAATAAAGTTTGGTTATTCATTCTCGTTACATGTGTATTTTGAAAATGATCTCAAAAGGCTCAATCAAAATTTTTTTTTTCAAAAATCATTCTCTTCTAAACAAAGGATTTCAAGATTTGACTTTGACTAATGATTTTAAAAAAATCAATGATTTGTTAAAAGCAACAATTAACCTAGCAATTCCCTAGGAGATGACTAAATACTTAGAAACCTAAATGGATGACCCAACCATTAAAGTTTGTTGTGTAAAAGCTACATGAAACAAAGATGATGAAGTTTTCATGATTTATGAACTCGCAAAACAAATCCGTACAAATTGCTATAATAATGAGGTCAAAATTTATCAGTCTTAATCAATCTTGCTTAAAATGAAAAAAGACTATTTTTTATATCCCCTAAAAATGAATATGTCCCTTGCAGTCCTAAATTGAGTTGAAGTGATGTTTTTTTACTTTGTAAGATAACCTTGGCTAGGACCATTCCCCACACTGGAGGCAAGTTTTAGAAAATGATGAGAATAAAGGTATTTGAGAATGTCCACTAATGATGAGAAAGTGGTTAGAAAACTAAAAAAAAAAAGAATAACATACCTGTGAACAAAATTCATGAGATCTTAATTAAGGCTATAAAAAAGGATAACCCAATAAGCCTAACAACAAAAAGGGTTTTACTAAATAATAAATCTTAAAAAGACACACGAATATCTAAAAAATAAGCAAAATCTTCTCTTCCAGCTTCGACAAATAAAAAAAAGAAAAATCATTTAGGAATTTTCAAATGGAATAGAAAAAGGTGTTCGTATCTTGATATGAGCAAATAAAGAGATTTCAGGAAAGAAATGTTAATTAGGTGTTCAATCAAAGGCTTAGAGTGAAAAGAAAAACCTGGAAAGATCTATTGTCTTAACTTCTAAATGTGAAGGTCTTTGATAGCATTGCATATTCTAGAAGAATAGAAAAAGAGGATGAAAGGGAATAAAGAAGTGAAAGTGATCTTAGAATCTTAGACCTATGAAAACCCTCAAACAACATTTGAGCATATGAACTCCTTTTCTTAAGTAGCTAGAAGAAGAGGATGAAAGGGAATAAAGGAGTGAAAGTGATCTTAGAATCTTAAACCTATGAAAACCCTCAAACACCATTTGAGCATATGAACTCCTTTTCTTAAGTAACTATAAAACTCAGCCTTCATTATATGCCTTGAAAAGTCTATTCTAATTAAGCGAGTGGGGAAGACTAATAAGTACCGCTCTTAAAATGTAAGGAGCCATTTATATGAATCATGATAAAGTGAAAAAGTATTTGTCTTTGTTCACGTTGAGAAAATCTAAACACAAGACTTTAAACAAGTACTTGATTTTTTTTTGAACCAAATACAAAATAGGTAATCTCTTAAACCAATCACCATGATGAAATTTATCTTTCTTTAAAAACTAATACAAATCATGAGAGTTGTATAAACATTGTTATTTGACATGTTATCAAAAAATTTGAGGTTTTTAGAAAGACAAAGTAAATTTTGTGAAATATTTGTTAGGAAAAACACCTTAAAATGAAAACTAAAGAGTATGTCATAAGTATTTGATAAAAACACATGAAAAACAACATTCTCATTAGGCAAAAAGTTTTAATTCATTCCCAATTAGGAAAAATATTATACATTCATCACAACCTAAATACTCATAAAAGGTGAAGGCTATAAAGGCGCTCAACACTTAAGATTTGAAAGTAACTTGCATGAACCTGCTCAAGTTAATTGGGAGGGTAAGCTGACAATGGAGACACCCTAGAAATTAAAACTTTTAACAATTGAAAAGAGATTATAAAGAAAAAGGGGGCTATATTTTAAAAGGCATGCATTGTATATGGTTTGACCTTAACTTTGAAATAGTGTTAGCGTAAGATTTGTCAATCAAGAGGAAAGGTAGTGAAATCTACACAAGTGAATGAAATCTAAGAAGAGGAAAGGTAGTGAAATCTACACAAGTGAATGAAATCTAAAAAGTGGCAAAGACATTTCATCCATAGTGACACGACTGAAAGATTGATGTCTTCTCCCAAGTGCAGGAGTGTCGAAGTAATAAATAACCCGGCAAGACCGGGGTCGAACCACAGGGAGGTTAATTGTACAAATTATAGACAACAATTATAAGTAACAATAATAGCAATAATAACAACAACAATAACAACAACTATAATAATAATAACAATAATAATAATAACAATAATAATAGTAATACTAATACTAATAATACTAATAATAATAATAATAATAATAATAATAATAATAATAATAATAATAATAATAATAATAATAGTAATAGTAGTAGTAGTAATAATAATAATAATAATAATAATAAAGAAAGAGAAGAAGAAGAAGATGATGATAACTTGGAGATGGAAAATTAATGTAAGGATTAAACAATAATAATAACAAATGTCAAGGTTAGAGGTTCCACTAATGGTATATCAAACAAGTATAATATAAACTCTTATTATTGAATTGGAAACCACACAGAAAGGAGGTTCCAATCAGATTATATATTGTTAACATGATTACATTAGTCATCTTATTCAATTAATGCTAATACTTGTAAATCTCGTCAAGCATTCATGATTATAACTTATGTTAACAACAAATCAAGTTCCTTTCATAGCTCAGGTGTCGGTTATACCATACATTATAGGCTATGAAAGTGCCAAGCATTTGTTGTACCAAGTGTTATACAACATAAATCAAGATTAGTCATTTAACAAGCAAAGTATTAAAGAGTGAACAAGATAACAAATATAAAACATGTTAGTATCAAACATTAAAGTCCATATTAAGTTTACACTATACTTATTCTTACACCATTAGTGTAACCTTTTGACCTTGATATAATTAACTTAGCTAGACATAATGAAAGAAAGAAAAATAGATAAACAAAATAAGAATATAAAAGCTAACTAAGTAAAGGAAAGGAAATGAAAAGCATAAACTTAATTTTAATGAAAACAAAGCATAAACATTACAAAAATACAAAGAGAGAAAGGAAGAGCATGATCTTGATCTGAACACCAAGGTGCCTAAATGCATGGCAAATGCCTCCTTTTATAGGCCAAAATTGGGAACTATTGATTTGATGACTAATTGATAAGTGGGTGGCCAACTCTTGACTTGGTGACAATCCATATCTTCTCTTGTTTGCCTAAAACATCATTGATAACGTCAAAATTGGAGCCAGTTGAAAACATGAAAGTTGTAGCCAATTGTCTCAAATTTCTTGTGTAAAAACTGGAGCTCATTTAGATTTCTAGAACTCCAGATATGGCCAAAATACCAAACAGTGCTCGGGCTAGAAGACAGATTTGAGCTTCTTTGTTGTTGCTATAATTTGGACTTGAAAATGGCCTTTTTAGATCTTGGGCTCCATATGAAAGTTATAGGCCTATGTATTACCTTTCCATCCATATAAATTGGACCTAAATCTGAGATCTGTAGCTCCAGATATAACCCAATTACCAAACAGTGTTCCGGTTTGGATTGCACCGACATCTCTTTTCTAAGTTTGGCCATCTCTCTATCCTTGCAACTTAAGTTCTTAAAGTCATCAATCAATCCTTTCATTTATGTGATAGGCCGGCATTTAAAATGAACATTTACCACAAATTAAAGGTATCTTATATTATTAGATATATTATTATAAAACATGTTTTAGTTAAGGAGTTATTGATACTTCAAGTGCAAAATGATGATATAAGACCATGATAAAAATGCACTTTTAAGTACTAAGCACACCCCCCCAACCAGCTTATTACTAGTCCCTAGTAATCAAAGCGTTAAAATAATTTACAAATTTCACAAAGCAAGGTATTCATCATTTAACTTCCATTAATCTATCCAGATAAACAAACTCTCATTAAATTTATATTTCTACTCAATACCTCTTAACAAGATATTAATAAACTTTTGTTTTGTGCTCAATGTATCAACACATAATTATGGGGCTTTTCTTGGAGGAAAACAAAATTTTTGTTCTAATGTTTAAGGTTAACTTCCTTGGGTTGGCATTATTTTTTTTTTTTTAAAAAATCTATATACATATAATTTAAAAACATCATGCATCTTTAACCCATATAACGAGCTTTCAGCTAATGACTCCCAGACCAGTTGGTTTTAGGGCATTAGGTGTTAAGACACCCCTACGAGTTTAGTAACTCGGGTCGCAGATACTAATATGTAGATAGTGCAATGTTTGATTCCCTTAAGCTTTTCTCCTCAACCCATGTAACAAGCATTGGACCAATAGCTCCCAAGTCAGTTGACTTTAGGGTATTAGGTGTTAAAACACCCCTTTGGGCTTAATTGCTTAGGTTAGGGAGGCTACGAAACCAAACTTATCTACATTTTTATTATCATCATTTTTTTTCTTTTTCTTTTCTTTTTCTTTTCTTTTTTTTCATTTTTTTTCTTAATTATATACAATCCTTTTCCCTTAGTTGTTACATTTAACAACAGAACATAAATAATGTAATAATCCAATATGCAACCCACAATCATATGTTAAAGTGTGTGTGTGTAAATTAAGATTTAGGAATACATGTTAAATAAGTATATGAGCAGAATTAAGTGATAACAATGCGAGAGTTTGTAAACCTCAATATTTCAAGAAGTATTATAATAGACCTTGTTAAGAATTGTTACTAAGATGCGTCTCAAGAGTCATAAAAGTTCTCCTTACTCTGCCATCACAGTAACAACAATTTTGCACGTACTTTATGAAATGATTTTCTTTTTATCAACTACTACCCTCTCCCCCCAACCAAAACGAGACATTGTCCTTAATGTTCTAAGGTAGAAAGATAGAGTATAGAAGATATCACCTGAAATAACGAACACTGACAAAACCTGAAACACACTAAAACAAAAATAAGAAATAACAAAACACAATAATAAAACCAAAAGACACAAAAATTCACAAATGAAGGCTCAAATCGAATCTAAGCTTTTTACGGCTTCCCTTAGATGACCAATTTATGCGACTCATGGAAGGATCAATCACAGGAATGAAAGATTGTAGTTGGTCAATCAATTGTTCAGCAGTAGCAGTAGAGATTATGATTTGTCATGCAGAAGATGTTAGAAATTCCTGTTCTACAGCATGATCAAGAAAAGGCATCAGAATGGTTAAACATTGCATTCATTCGAGCCGACATTGTGGAGACCTGAAGTTCCTCTCCAATTGTTTTTCCAATGATGTCCCCTTGTGCTAAAGCTTCGGGGACGACCCCCAAAACTTGACTACCTCATAAAAATGCAGCTATTGACACACCTCTCATTAACCCAAGACTACCTCCCCCATACACTAAATGAATCTTTCTCTCAGCTAGCACTTGACCAAGATGATTTGCTGATTCTAAAAACTCCCTTTCTTTTCCAGGACTAGATCCACCGAAAACACAAATATTTCTTATATGATGACTTGAGGAACTTGCCATTTCTACACACTTCTCTATTTGTTGAATGTAGGGGTTGAGTAGAAATGAAAGGAAGAAAAAGAGGGTTTTATAGATGAGAAATTAGAAAGGCAATCATAACACCTATATGTAGGCCAGCTGGAGTCTCACTCTCTCTCTCTCTCTCTTTATTTATTTATTTATTTATTTACTTTTGAAAAAGCATGTGTATGTACAGGTAGTTGTGATTGTGGCTCACATCTTCCCTTAGTTTTACGTCCATGAACGGCTTAAACGCCCTCTATGGGTCGGGGATAGGCTTCCCATCCAGTTTTCTTAAAAACTGGCAAACAGGGTCTTTTTTAGTCAGATTCCCAAGACTAAGTCGATCATGTTTTTTATGAAATAGTAGTCATAAATCATGAATTGCATAATGCACATCTCCACTAGGATGCGTCTCAAGAGTCAATAGAAGATTATCTAAAGACTCCTTACTCAGGCCATCCTTAATGAATTGTATTTTATCTTCACGGTTTATAGATACCATTCCTAAAGAACGACATTGTGTATTACAAGTCCATCTAGCACATTGATGACAGACTTCTAGTCGTTTTGCACACGTTTCTTTGCAAAAGTGCTTTTACCTGTTCCAGGCATGTGTGAAATGAAGAAGTTAGAGGACTCACCTGATAATCGGACCTTTGCTTCAATCAACCAGCGAATATCTTCAGGAATTCTATGATTCATTAACAATCTCAATCTTGCACATCTAGCACGATAAATTTTTGTAATCGCATTCTGAGGCAGAGTAGGAAAATACTTTTTCAATTTTTCAAGATTAGTGTCCATTTTCAAATGAGAATTGGAAGAGAGATTCAAAGAATTGCACAAATATATACACAGATATTAGTTATTGTGGGAAACTGAAAGAACCGAGTTAAGTCACGGAGTACCGTTGTCCGCCATTTGACCGGGGTGAGAGAAACTAGCAAAAATCACTAAAAAAGAAACACAAAAACAATGTGAGAAAAAAAAAATTAACCTTTATCTACAAGATCATTCAAACCAGTTGATTCATTTTCACTAGGAAAATTATCAAAGTAAGCTTTCAAACGATCTCTATTTTCCTTAAAATCATTGTCATTCATTGAATTCTCAATATCATAGGCCCCATAAGGATTGCTCTATCTTAATCTTAGCTCTTTAGGGAAGGAATGCATAGAGTTGAGAATTATAAAACAAAGCTTTTTGATCAATCTTTTGACAATTTTCACAAGTTTTGTAGAATGCATGCGTGTCCTTGAACATGGTGGGCCAATAAATCCATTTTGAAAGATTTTTGCAACTGTCTTTTTTGACGAGAAATGGCTTCCACATGCTTCAGAATGACAAAGTTTAATGACGCTACTTACCTCATTGTCGGGAATGAATCTTTGAAATATTTGATCAGGACAATATTTGAATAAGTTAGGGTCATCACAATAAAAGCTCTTCACTTCATTAAAAAAATTTTCTTTGTCTTGGGTACTCCAATCAGCTGGCAAATCTCCTAAAGTAAGAAAACTGATTTTTCTATCATACCAAGGCATTGGACTAAGAGAAAGTAAGGATTCGTTAGGAAAGTAATCATCTATTGGTGTGATGTCAGATGTCGAATCTATTGTCATTGTTGACAAAAGATTTGCATTAACATTTTCGGTGCTTGTTTCATCCATGATTTCTTCCTTAGAATAAATCATTTGCAAATCTTTAGATTCATCTAACTCACTTAAAGTAGATTCAAGTTGATCATAAACTAATTCCTCAATATGATCTACTTCTTGTAAATCATTATCATCTCCAGGTTGCTTGCAAATGTTGAAAATATTCATCTCCAATGTCATGTTTCCAAATGATAGCTTCATCAGTCCATTCCTACAATTAATCAATGCGTTAGAAGTTGCAAGAAATGGACGTCCTAAAATAACAGGAAATGAATTACATGCTTTAACAGGTTCTGTGTCCAAGACAATAAAATCCACAGGATAAATGAATTTATCGACTTGTACTAACACATCTTGAATTATTCCTCTAGGCACTTTTACAGATCTATCGGCAAGTAAAAGAGATATAGAAGTTGGTTTTAACTCACCTATATTGAGACTTTGAAAAACTGAATATGGAAGTAAATTCACACTAGCACCAAGATCAAGTAAGGCTTTTTCAATTTTATGTTCTCCAATAAAGCAAGAAATTGTAGGACAACCAGGGTCTTTATATTTCAAAGCATTATTGTTTTGAAGAATGACACTTACTTGTTCGGCTAAAAAGGCTTTCTTTTTCACATTTAGTTTCCTCTTCACAGTGCATAGATCTTTCAAAAATTTAGCATAGGAAGGAACCTGTTTAATAGCATCCAATAAAGGTATATTGATTCTTACCTGTTTGAAAGTTTCAAAGATTTCAGAGTTGTGATTGACTTTCCTTTATTTGGTCATGGCTTGAGGAAATGGAAGTGCTGGCGGAGAATTAGTCTTTTCTTTGCAATTTTCAGATTCAACCCCTTCTTTATCCTCAGAGATTAACTCATCATGTTTCTCATAAGGTTCAAGAGAGGGTTTTTCAATAACCTTACCACTGCGCAGAGAAGTGATTGATTTGACTTGATCCATGTGTTGGCTTCCGGAACTACTTGCATTTGCATTGTATTGTCCCTTGGGATTTTTTTGTGGTTGAGATGGAAACTTACCTTTCTCTTGGAAACTGAGAGCAGATGTTAATTTTGCAAGAGTATCTTTAAAATCTGTCATGTTTTAAGCAAGTTGAGTATTGATTGTCTCTTGCTTTTCAATGAATGCATGCAATGTTTCCTCAAGATTTCTTATAGGAGGTGGAGCATAAGGAGGTGCATATCCATGAGAATTTTGGAAATTATGGTGTGCTTGAAACGGTGGTTGTGAAGTTTGTGCATTGTTGTTCTCACTCTTCCAACTAAAATTTTGGTGATTTCTCCAACTAGGGTTGTATGTTTGGGAGTATGGGTTGTGGTTGGCCCTTTGAAAACTGTTTAAAGCATGGGCTTGTTCATGGAGACATTCCTTGAAAGAAGGCAAGGTTGGACAATCGTTGGTTGAGTGTTCATTTGTTTCACAGATTTGACACACAATGTTTTCAACAGATTTTAATTGACCACTCTTTTTCAATTCTAGTGCCTCGACTTTTCTAGCTAAAGATGCAAACTTGGCTTGAAGGTCATGATCTTCCCTAAGGTTGTACATGCCTCCACTAGATGTGTAAGGTTGAGTTTTACTCGGTGCCTCATAAGTACCCGTAGTGTCCCAATTTTGAGCATTTTCAGCTAACAAGTCTAAGTACTCCATTGCTTCATCAGGGTCTTTATCTTTAAAAGTTCCATTGCACATCAATTCAACCATTTGCCTATCTTTAGGTGTTAACCCTTCATAGAAATGTGAAACCAATCTCCATGTTTCAAAACCATGATGAGGGCAAGTACTAAGCAAGTCTCGATACCTATCCCAACATTGATAAAATGTTTCTCCTGGTTTTTGAGTGAAAGTGGTGATTTGTCTTTTGAAAGAGTTTGTTCTATGAGATGGGAAAAACTTCTTTAAAAATTGTTGTTGTATTTCATCCCAAGCACGAATGGATCCTGGTCTCAAATTTTGTAGCCATGTTTTAGCTTTATCTTTTAATGAAAAAGGAAAAAGCTTTAATCTGATGGTGTTCATGCTACAATTTAAGTTATTATATGTGTTGCAGACCTCCTCAAATTCCCTTAAATGCAAGTATGGATTTTCTAATTCTAAGTCATGAAAAGAAGGTAAAAGTTGAATAATGCCTGGCTTAAAATTAAAATGAGATGCATCGGGAGGAAAAATTATGCATGATGGTGCACTTGTTCTTATGGGATTCATGTGGTCTCTAAGTGTTCTAGCATGGTTATTCTCATTATTTTCATTATGAAGTGATTGATTATCTTCTTCAGCTATATTTTCTGAAAATGATGAGGATATCCTACAAAGTCTACCACTTGATGTACGTGACCACACTCTCATGCACGTGTAGGAATAGAATAAAAAAGAAGAAGAAAGCAAAAGAAGGAGGAAGAAAACAAAAGAAAAAGAAACAAAAGAAAAGAAACAAAGTTATATACAAGAAAAATAAAAAGAGAAAATAAAATAACTACTATAATTTATACAAGAACTTACCTCCCCGGCAACGGCGCCAAAAACTTGACACGACGAAAAGATTAATGTCTTCTCCCAAGTGCAGGAGTGTCGAAGTAATAAATAACCCGGCAAGACCGGGGTCGAACCACAGGGAGGTTAATTATACAAATTATAAACAACAATAATAATAATAACAATAATAACTATAATAATAATAATAATAATAATAATAATACTAGTAGTAATAGTAGTAGTGGTGGTGGTGGTGGTGGTGGTGGTGGTGGTAGTAGTAATAGTAATAATAATAATAATAATAATAATAATAATAATAATAATAATAATAATAATAATAAAGAAAGAGAAGAAGAAGATGATGATGAGAACTCGGAGAAGGAATATTAATGTAACGATTAAACAATAATAATAAAACTTGTCAAGGTTAGAGATTCCACTAATGGTATGTCAAACAAGTATAATATAAACTATTATTATTCAATTGAAAACCACACATAAAGAAGGTTCCAATTGGATTATAGATTGTTAACATGATTACATTAGTCATCTTATTCAATTAATGCTAATACTTGTAAATCTCGTCAAGCATTCATGATTATAACTTATGTTAACAACAAATCAAGAGCCTTTCATAGCTCAAGTGTCGGTTACCATACAATATGAGCTATGAAAGTGTCAAGCATTTGTTGTACCAAGTGTTATACAACATAAATCAAGATTAGTCATTTAACAAGCAAAGTATTAAAGAGTAAACAAGATAACAAATATAAAACATGTTAATATCAAACATTAAAGTCCATATTAAGTTTACATTATACTTATTCTCACACCATTAGTGTAACCTTTTCACCTTGACATAATTAACTTAGCTAGAAATAATGAAAGAAAGAAAAATAGATAAACAAAATAAGAACATAAAAGCTAACTAAGTAAAGGAAAGGAAATGAAAAGCATAAACTTAATATTAATGAAAGCAAAGCATAAACATTACAAAAAAAACAAAGAGAGAAAGGAAGAGCATGATCTTGATCTGAACACCAAGATGCCTAAATGCATGGCAAATGCCTCCTTATATAGGTCAAAATTGGGAACTATTGATTTGATGACTAATTGATAAGTGGGTGGCCAACTCTTGACTTGGTGACAATCCTTATCTTCTCTTGTCTACCCAAAACGTCATTGATAACGTCAAAATTGGAGCCAGTTGAAAACATGAAAGTTGTAGAAAATTGTCTCAGCTTTCTTATGTAAAAAAATGCAGCTCATTTGGACTTCTAGAACTCCAAATATGGCCAAAATACCAAACAGTGCTCGGGCTGGAAGACAGATTCAGGCTTCTTTGTTGTTGCTATAATTTGGACTTGAAAATGGTCTTTTTAGATCTTAGGCTCCATATGAAAGTTATAGGTTTATGTCTTACCTTTCCATTCATATAAATTGGACCTAAATCTGAGATCTGTAGCTCCAGATATGACCCAATTACCGAACAATGTTCTGGTTTGGATTGCACCAACATCTCTTTTCTAAGTTTGGCCATCTCTTTATCCTTGCAATTTAAGTTCTTAATGTCATCAATCAATCCTTTCATTTATGTGATAGGCCTCCATTTAAAATGAACATTTACCACAAATTAAAGGTATCTTATATTATTAAATATATTATTATAAAACATGCTTTAGTTAAGGAGTTATTGATACTTCAAGTGCAAAATGATGATATAAAACCATGATAAAAATGCATTTTTAAGTACTAATCAACTAATTGATGAGTGAGTGGTCAACTCTTGACTTGGTGTTAATTCTTATCTTCTCTTGTCTGCCCAAAACGTCATTAATAATGTCAAAATTAAAGCCACTCAAAAACATGAAAGTTGTAGGAAATTGTCTCAGCTTTCTTGTATAAACAATTCAGCTCATTTGGACTTCTAGAACTCCAGATATGACCAAAATACTAAACAGTGCTCGGGCTGGAGGACAGATTCGGGCTTCTTTGTTGTTGCTAGAATTTGGACTTGAAAATGGCCTTTTTAGATCTTGGGCTCCGTTTTACCTTTCCATCCATATAAAATAGACCTAAATCCGAGATCTACAGCTTCAGATATGACCCAATAACCGAATAGTGTTGCGGTTTAGATTGCACCGACATCTCTTTTCTAAGTTTGGCCATCTCTTTGTCCTTCCAATTTCAGTTCTTAAATTCATCAATCAATCCTTTTATTTATATGATAGGCCTGCATTTACATTGAACATTTACCATAAATTAAAAATATCTTATATTATTAGATATATTATTATAAAACATGCTTCAGTTAAGGAGTTATTAATACTTCAAGTGCAAAATGATGATATAAAATCTTGATAAAAATACACTTTTAAGTATCAATCACACCCCTCAACTAGCTTATTACTAGTCCCTAGTAATCAAAGCGTTAAAATAGTAAAACAATTTGCAAATTCCACAAAGTAAGATATTCATCATTTAACTTCCATTAATCTATCTAGATAAATAAACTCTCGTTAAATTTATATACTTGCTCAATACCTCTTAACAAGATATTCATAAACCTTTCTTTTGTGCTCAATGTATCAACATATAAATATGGGGCTTTTATTGGAAGAAAACAAAATTTTTGTTCTAATGTTTAAGGTTAACTTCCTTGGGTTGGGATTATTATTTTTGTCTTTTTTTTCTTCTTTTTTTTAAATATATATATATAATTTAAAAATACCATGCATCTTTAACCCGTGTAATGAGCTTTCAGCTAATGACTCCTAAACCAGTTGGTCTTAGGGCATTAGGTGTTAAGACACCCCTACGAGCTTAGTAACTCGGGTCGCAGATACTGATATGTAGATAGTGCAATGTTTGATTCCCTTAAGCTTTTCTCCTCAACCCATGTAACAAGCGTTGAGTCAATAACTCCCAAGTTAGTTGACTTTAGGGTATTAGGTGTTAAAACACCCCTTCGAGCTTAATTGCTTAGGTTAGGGAGGCTACGAAACCAAACTTATCTATATTTTTATTATTAACATTTTTTTTCTTTTTCTTTTTCTTCTTTTTCTTTTTTTTAATTATATATTATCCATTTTCTTTAGTTGTTACGTTTAACAAAAGAACATAAATAATGTAATAATCCAATATGCAACCCACAATCATATGTTAAAGTGTGTGTGTGTGTAAATTAAGGTTTAAGAATACATGTTAAATAAGTATATGAGCAGAATTAAGTGATAACAATGCGAGAGTTTGTAAATCTGAATATTTCAAGAAGTATTATGATAGACCTTGTTACGAATGATTACTAAGATGCGTCTCAAGAGTCATAAAAGTTCTCCTTACTCTGCCATCATAGTAACAACAATTTTGCACATGATTTATAAAATAGAAAACACAGTTTTTTTTTATTTTAGCTACTACCCTCTCCCCCCAACCAAAATGAGACATTGTCCTCAATGTTCTATGGTAGAAAGATAGAGTATAGAAGATATCACCTTAAATAACGAACATTGACAAACCTGAAACACACTGAAACAAATATAAGAAATAACAAAACACAATAATAAAACCAAAAGACATAAAGATTCACAAATAAAGGCTCAAATCTAATGCAAGCTTTTTACAGCTTTCCTTAGATGACCAATTTATGCGACTCATGGAGGGATCAATCACAGGAATGAAAGATTGTAGTTGGTCAATCAATTGTTCAGCAGTAGCAGCAGAGATTATGATTTGTCGTGCAGAAGATGTTAGAAATTCCTGTTCCACAGCATGATCAAGAAAAGACAACAACTTATCATAATAACCATTAACATTTAACAAACCTATGGGTTTATGGTGAATGTGCAGTTGGGCCCAAGAGGAAATATGAAAGACCTCTTCCAATGTGATATGATAAGTTGTTAATCCAAACCCGAACAGTGTTGCGGTTTGGATTGCACCGACATCTCTTTTCTAAGTTTGGCCATCTCTTTGTCCTTCCAATTTCAGTTCTTAAATTCATCAATCAATCCTTTCATTTATGTGATAGGCCTGCATTTAAAATGAACATTTACCATAAATTAAAGGTATCTTATATTATTAGATATATTATTATAAAACATGCTTTAGTTAAGGAGTTATTAATACTTCAAGTGCAAAATGATGATATAAAACCTTGATAAAAATACACTTTTAAGTATCAATCACACCCCCCAACTTGCTTATTACTAGTCCCTAGTAATCAAAGCGTTAAAATATGAAAGAGATGTCGGTGCAATCCAAACCCGAACAGTGTTCCGGTTTGGATTGCACCGACATCTCTTTTCTAAGTGGCCATCTCTTTGTCCTTCCAATTTCAGTTCTTAAATTCATCAATCAATCCTTTCATTTATGTGATAGGCTTGCATTTCAAATGAACATTTACCATAAATTAAAGGTATCTTATATTATTAGATATATTATTATAAAACATGCTTTAGTTAAGGAGTTATTAATACTTCAAGTGCAAAATAATGATATAAAACCTTGATAAAAATACACTTTTAAGTATCAATCACACCCCTAAGTTTATTATGTTAAGGTGAAAAAGTTACACTAATGATGTAAGAATAAGTATATTATAAAATTAAGATGGACTTTAATGTTTTATACTAACATGTTTTGTATTTGTTATCTTGTTCACTCTTTAATACTTTGCTTGTTAAATGACTAATCTAGATTTATATTGTATAACACTTGATACAACAAATACTTGGCACTCTCATAGCCCATACTATATGATATAATCGATATCTGAGCTATTGAAGGAACTTAATTTGTTGTTAACATAATTTATAAGCATGGATGCCTGACAATATTTACAAGTATTAGCATTAATCGAATAAGACAACTAATGCAATCAGGTTAACAATTTATAATCTGATTGGAACCTCCTTTGTGTGTGGTTTCTAATTGAATAATAAGAGTTTATACTATACTTATTTGACATACTATTAGTGGAATCTCTAACCTTGACATTTGTTGTTATCATTGTTTAATCCTTACATTAATATTCCATCTCAAAGTTCACATCTTCTTCTTCTTCTTTTTCTTCTTCTTTTTCTTTACTACTACTACTACTATTGTTGTTGTTGCTGTTGTTATTGTTGTATTATTGTCATCTATAATTTATTACACTTGGGAGAAGACATCATTATTTTGGTTGTGTTAGATACATAATGTCCTTTAGGCTAACTTGTGTGTCTCTAACATCCTTTTCTTTCTCTCTCATGTTTAGGAATGTGTCTAATCTCTTCTTCTTTTTTTCTCCTCTTCCTAGTCTACTTTGCTTTGTATTGATCAATCATTTTATTTTTTTCAATGAAATGTATATATTTCTTAGTGTTTAGTGCAAATGTGTTTGTCTTGTCCTTGTTTTTAATACCGTATGTCTCCTTTTATGGTATTTTATGTGTGAGAGTTGCTTTTTATGGTGTTGGTCTCTATGTGTATTTGGTATTTTAGTGCAAAATGCTTTTCAAAAATAGTTTTTAATTGAAAATGCATTAAAATGATGTTTGTTAAGATTTTTTTATTTATTTTTGAATTAGGACATCAAAACTATGAAAAAAACACTTAAAAAACATTAATTTGATTTTTTTTAAAGTAAAAACCAATTTCAAAATAGGTTATAATGCAAAAAAAAAAACTCACTCTATTTTTATTTATCAAGTTATCCTCTCTTTTTTCCTCTATTATGTGAACATGTTTATTATTCTCCAACCACTATTCATCTCTTTCTTTACCTTTGTATTTTGCATTTTATCTTGTTTTTTTGTCACAGTCATGTGGGGACAGTTTAGTTGGACAACCAAATGAAATAACTAATGAAGTAGAAAGATTGGGGGTGCTTTCTATAGGCTAAAACTAGACCCAGAGAACTTGGTAGGCTTGACCACACCTACAAGAAAAACACTTTGAAACTAAGTCATTATATTGTTTGTTTAGGTGATGGAGAGCATAAATATTCTTTAGGCTTAAATGCTCATTAAGCCTTATTTAAATCTTGTATAAGACTTTGTTTTTCTAGACATGTTATCTAGAGAGATTAGCTATGACAAACCTTTTATCTAGAGAGATGAAGCTCTGTTTATATAGACTTTTTAAGATAAATATCTAAGATATTTTATATAAATATCCTATAAATATATAAGTTATAAGATATTTAAAATAAATATCTATGATATTTATAAAGATATTTATGGAAGTATGTATATTATATAAAATATCTGTGTATTTTTTTCATGTATCATCAAAGCCTTTCAAGACTTGCAATCTATGTTTGGAAGACTTGACATATAAAAGGTGTCATCAAGTACTTTACTTATAGTGGATAATGTTACCATTTTGTATATCATTAAAACCCTCCAAGTCTTAGTGACACCTTTTATATGTTCAATTTGACATAAAAGTACTTTGTGGGCATAGCCTTACTGCATAATTGTGGGCGCAGTTATAGGATTAGCTGTAGACGTAATCGTGGGCATCGTTATGGGTATTGTCTTGTATAGCTACTAGCGTAGCCACGTAGGCGAAACCGTGGGCATAACCTCTGGCGTAGCCATGTGAGGCATAATTGTTGTTGCATTGATGTTTCGTCAACCATGAAAATAACTTTTGAGAAACAAGAATGAATTGACTTTTTGATCAATTCTTATAGACAATGCTAAATGACAAGGCTGGAAAAACCCTTAGCAGAAAGATTAGGGGCACTTTTCATAGGCTGATAAAACTAGACCTAGAGGACTTGGTGGGCTCGACGACACCTGCAAAAAGAATACTTTGAAGCTTAAGTCAGAATAGTATTTATTTAGGTGACAGCGATAATAAATATTTTGTAGGCTTCAATGTTTTTTAAGCTTTATTTAAATCTTGTATCAAACTTGTGTTTTTTAAATATATATTGTCTAGAGAAATAGAGTTTAGAGATATGAGCTTTGACAAACCTTTAACTAGAAAGATAAAACTTTGTTTATCTAGACTTTCTTAAGATAAAAATCTTAAGAAATATTTAAGATATTTTATATAAATATCTCGTAACTATCTAAGTTATAAGATATTTAATATAAATAACTTATAAATATCTAGGTTGTTTATAAAGATATTTATGAAGGTGTGTACATTGTATAAAATATTTGTGTATTTTTTTTTCATGTATCATCACTAACCTCTTTTTTTAAATACACCATCTCATAATAATAACAACATAATTTAAGTCATGCGACGGACCACCTTGGAATTAAATTGTCTTTTATTGGTATGTATAATAATACTAATTAATGTATTGCTATTAGTTGAGAATTGTGGTCCATATCCCTCATTCCCTATTATATGTGCAAACATTGATGTTCAACTTTTAATTATTTATTCCTATTAGTTATTGAGATCATGTCCTTAAACATACCATATCTAATGATAATGTTCGATAAAAATGATGTTTTTCTAGTTAGATAGCTAGATAAATTAACAAGAGGTAAGTGTAATATGTTGGGAAAGGTGCTCGTATTTTTTTACTTTTAAAGAAAGAAAGACAAACAAAAAGAGGAAATAAAAGATGAAACTTATATCCCACCCAAAGTGATAAAAATATCTCCACTTAGGATTTCTATCTCCTAGCTGTATCTATTTCTTTTTCTTTTTGTTTTTTTTAAGTGGACCTCAGGAGTAACTAATAAAATGTTATAAAAATATCTCTACTTAGGATTTTTATCTCCTAGTTGTATCTATTTCTTTTTTTTTTAAATGGACCTAAGGAGTGACTAATAAAATGTTCTTAATTATTCTCTAAGTACCATAACATTTCTTTAATGTGTGCTTGAATGTGAATTTGCTCTATTCTTATTAAATTTCTATTTTTTTTATTTATTTTAATAGTTGAGTTTGTGATCAAATTCATGAATTGCAATTATAAAGTTAGTTTTAACCTCAAATGTTAGCTTAATTATCCTTGTAATGTGTTTTTTTTTTTAACTTCAAAAATGCATTTAACCTATATTAGCAATGGTAAACTTTACAAATCATTTTTACCTATAATGTTATCTAATAATTTCAATGTTGCTCTTCTGCCCTATTTCATTAAGAATAGTTAATAAATTTTGTTAAAATAACACTTAACACACATAAAAATAATCAGAAAAAATTTATTACCAAAATATTAAAGATATACAGAAAATATGTGAAATGAACTAAAATTTTCTTTCCTTTTGTTAGTTTTTATATTTTTTTTCTCTCTTAACTTTCTCTTGGTGAAAAGTTTTATGCATGCCACGTGTACTTTTAAAAGAATTTATTAAGTTATTTGTTTAGATATGAACTCCACGAACATAAAGATTCAGGGACTCATAATCAAGTTGAACATTCTTAAAAAAGTTATGTTGAGTATCATGTTGATGGAGAGGCTTTGACAATTAAGAGGTTACTTGATATTAAGATTATGGATGATGATGTGGCAAAACAAAATAAAAACACCTTTTATACTAGATGTTACAGAAGTAATAATATATGTAGTATAATTATTGATAATTGGAGTTGTATTTAAAATTAACTTGATAATTATTGAATTTGAATACTATTAAGTATGAAAAATCTTATATACTTTAATTTTTTAATGAATATAATGAAGTGAGATTGTTACTAAACATGTTATTATTACATCAAGTTCAATTTTAAATATGATCTTAACTTTCTTAAAAATAATTGATTTGATTGTGGTTTTTTGGATTTTTATATTTATAAAATTTGTATAATTTATGCTTTTAAGTTTATTTTATATAATATTTTTACCCTTAAAACTTTTTTGAAGCTCAACATTTAAATTGTTAAATAATAGTAAAGGGTAAAAATGATTCATCAACTAGTCAATGATAACATAGTCAAGAAATGGAATAGGTAATCAAATTATACGTGACTAAAAAAATACAAGAAAAGGCTAAATTATAGGTAACCCAAAAAATAAAAAAAAAGGGCCAAATCCTAGAAAAGAAAAACTAGGTCTAGGCTTGAAACATGGTTAGAAAACAAATTTGGATGCACATTTAATGCACATGGAGACCTCAGCACCATCCATTCCCATTTAGATTTATACACTAGATGGGTGTTTCTTTGACATCATTGAGTAATATCTTTCCATATTAAGCTTGTACTCATATCGTTGAGTAGCTGTAGATTGTGTATATAGTTTTTTTCTTTTGGTTATGTAAGAAAGGTTAGAATTTAAAATTTTTTAAAGAGAGAAAAAAATATTAATTCTGTTAAACTATAAATTATGTATATAGTTAAGAGTAAAATTCACTGCAAAATCTGCTACTACATAAAATAAAAATTTTGAGAAATTGCATCTAAATAATTTATCTATATTTTCATAAATTTAAAAGAAAATAACTTAATTGGCAATTTTCATCCATATAATAATAATAATTGAAGCGTGGTTGTGTGAGGCTAACGCATGCTCGTTTGTGAAGTGTTCAGACTAAAGATTAATAATAATTGAGTTACAAATGATTGACTAATATAATTAACGAATCTGTTTATGATCTATGGAACATTGTAGAGATCCCAACGAGGTAGCGTGAAGACCAAGCTAATAACATATCTGGGACCTTAAACATGTCGTCCCTAGACCACTAGGATAGGCCTTGGTGGGGCCATGATTTACGCTCTCCATACATTTATAATTAATTAATTAATTAATCCGGCGAGCGAGATCGTTAAGCTGAGATTAGTGGTGACATAGCTAGAAAGGGGTTGTTGGGATGTATTTGTTTATAGTTATATAAAATCGGCCAGATGTGCCCACGAGATCTTTCGGAGGTTTTCTATCTATCATTAACATCGAGTGCTGGCTGGCTTGTATATACATATAAGAACAAGAGAAAAACAACGAAACATCACTTTCATTTACAATTTTGCTCGTCTATAGAAATGTATTATTTAGGCGGCTATGAATCGGGTTAAATTTTTTAAAATGTTAAAATAATATGGTTAGGAGATGATAATTTGAGATGATCTGGGCATGTAATATAGAATATGACATTGAAATAACATAAAAAAAAAGTAAAAAGAAATTTTAGAATATAAAACTTAATAATTGAATGTCAAAAAAATATATAAGTAATATTTTTTATAAAAAAAAAACAACCCATATCCATGAAATGATATTAAAATATAAAAATTTAAAAGAATAATTTAATAAAAAAATTAAAATTCAATTAAAAATATCGAGTTAATTCGAGTTAATTTTATTAATTTATTATTAGAATAGTCAACCAGAAAAAAAATATAAAAAATTAATAAAGTTTAAAAATAAATAATTTAATGTAAAATAATAAAATTAATTTTTTTTAAATATCATGAAAAATAAATCTAGGATAAAATTTTTTACCTCAAAATATATGGGAATTAAAAAAAAGGAACAAAAACCTATAATAAAATATCTAAAGTGTCATTGTCATTGCATTCGTAATTAAGAAAATTGTTTGTTTAAGACATTTAAGTAATTAACTTGTAAAAAAAATGATAAAAAACCTGTAAAGCCCTTGAAACTGAACAATAATTTTTTTAATAAAGGAATGTTAAAGGAATGCTTCTACAAAATCGTTTTCCCAATATGGCAGCTAGCTAGAAGAGCAAGGTCGGTTGCTTCATCTTTTTTTTTTTTTTTGCCCAACTGTGCGTAGTTATTTAATTAATACAAATATCTCATAGTTTAGGTATTAAAAGCTGAGCAAATCTTAATCGTAGTAGAATTGGGTGTTGATAGACAAATTAATATAATACACCGGGCATTAACGAAATTGGTAAGTCCACACAGATTCCAGTAGCTGTCAATTATTTCCACCCCTTTCTCTCTTGTTTTTTTATATAAATAAATGAATTAAAATAGACTGCAAGGTTCGGATTTATTGATATAGTTTATTCTGATAAAAACAAGATGAGCTGGGCCCGTGTTATTGAATCCCCCCCCCCCCCCCCCCCCCCCGCTCTCTCTCTCTCTCTCTCATGCTGCCAAGAGCTCCGGCGACTCCTAGAAGAAAAGTAATCAGAACAGCAAGAATTACGCATTCTGAGTTCAGATTTAACATAATCAAGAGTTTATAATAATTAATCCTAAACTTCGAACCATGACGCAAAGAAGTCATGGTTGGGTCATGTGCTCACTTCCACCAACAAATGTACATAATCCAACAGATTATATTCTTTTAATTAACACATACGTATGATTACAAAAGTGTTTCACTTCAACTTCATCAACGACCCAATTCAATTTAATTAAGGGAATGTTTGATAATATTATAATGGTTATTTTTTAAAATATTTTTATTTTAAAATATATTAAATAATACTTTTTATTTTTAAAAATTATTTTTATATCATTACATAAAAAATAATTTATTTTTAGCTGTCATCCTCGACTAAAAATACATAGAAGAAGCATACAAAGAGGCCGGGGCCCCACCACCACATGATAGGTGGGGTAAGTGGTTGTGGGGCCCAAACTGAGATGATGCCTCCACTCCAACCGACTGGGCCTTGGAAGCTGAGCTTAAGGTTGGTGAGTTAGGACAGTGACTTCCATTAGAGGGTACGAACAAGAAGACCCCGCAAAACACCGTATCTTTTACGATCTTCAAGATTGTGAAAGGTTTTGACAAAGTGTTTGTCCTTCTTCACTCCCTCCCTCCCTCCCTGGGTTCTCAAGCATTTGAAAATGTTTACCTTATTTTCTTAACTTTTGTTGACTGTGGTAGCCTAATTAATACTTGAGGCACGAGGATTTAAAGAAATACTAGCTAAGAACAAAAGCAACTTGATTACTCGTAACCCTGACAAGAGGCAATACAAGCCTGAGAAATCAACACGCTTGTCACCTTCACGCAAAAATATAAAGAATTTGATGTGTCTCGAGGTACAGACCATCAAGTTGCAGGTTAGGTGGTCAAACATTTGTTTTACTATCATCAAAATTGTTTTTAAAAAAAAATTCAAGTTTTTTATATTATCATTTATTTGGTTTAAAATAATTTATAAAATTATAATTATTATTATTTATAAAATTTATTATTTTAATAAAGTTGAAAAAATATTAATAAGTTTTTTAACTCATTTTTATGATATAACCAAATAATAAAAAATATTTTTCAATTTATTTTTTATGATATTACAAAATATCAAAAAATAATTCTGTTTTCAAAAAAATCAATTTAAAAAAACAAACTACTTTTAAACAAACAAATAAGATATCTATTAAGAATTTTAAAAAAATTATTTTGTATAGTTTAAAAAGTACAACCACCAAAATTAATCCAAAGTGTTAAGGTTTCAACCCTCACTTATCCTAAAAGGTGACAAATATAAAGGGTATTTGAAATTATGATATATAGTGTTTTTTTTTAATATTTTTTATTTAAAAATATATTAAAATAAATATTTTTTAGGATTGTTTTATTTTTAACATCAATGCATCAAAATTAAAGATAGAAGTTGTGTCAAACGCTTTTGAAAGTCACCTAAAATAAAAGAAAAAAACAAAAGTTGTGTCAAACACCCATTACCTAAAAATTAGAAAATAAAAATAAAAATATTAATGGCAAAAATTTCATCGGTAATTTGTAGTGAAACTCACTAATATAATATCTCCTCGTTATGTTCATTAGTATATACCGATGTAAATTTCTTGTCAATGTATATCAAGAGAATTATAATGGGAAAAGAATGAATGAAAGAAGAAAAACAATAAAAATAACGTGTCATGCTTATAGATGGTATCACCAATGAAATAAACTTGTCTTTAATATATGTCAGTAAATTCATTGGTAATACTTAATTTATGACTTAGCAAGAGAACCCCCCCTTTCCTCCTTCAATATTTCTTCTTCTTCCTCTATTTTCCTTTATAATTTGTTGATAATATTTTTGTCTAGTGATCATGGTCCAATATATAGAACTAAAACAAGAAGATTTATGATTTAATTATCACCCACACCATTAGATCCATTCTATTCATTTTGCATATGAAGTAGATGATAAGATTCTTTTTTATTACATTTATTTTTTTAATTGATGTTTTATATTAAAATATTTAACTAACAACAATTTTCTTTTGTATGGTATGAATATTAGACATGAACCAAAGTCGATTGAGCTTTTTGTAGAAACTCATGTGTAAAATTTTGACTATTAGAAAAGGGTGCAACAATTTATCGATAGTCAAGCTCAAAAATTCATAGTAAGTTGGATTTCAACTATTTTTTTCTCAACTTATTTTTTTTTAATTGTTGACTCTTTTTTTTTTCAAGAAATATATAACACCTGGTTGTAAGAGAGATATAGGAACAATCCTTCGACCCATCCGAAACTCAATCTGAATTTTTAGTTGGAGGCAGGGTCGTTTAGTGGACCCAATAAAAATCAAGTTTATAGTATCTCCAACACTATGGTTGAGGATTTGCAAATGACTCAAAGTGTCTCAACCATTGGATACTCGCAATCGATTCCAAGCACTTAAACTTTGGAGTTCTAAGCAATTTTAAATCAACAAGTTGAAGCTCAAATGACCCATATTGCTATTAAGACGACCAAATTCTAGTGATTGTATATAGAGCTGAAATCATTTGTAAGTTGTATATGAAGTCCATCTCATTTACCCACATGTCTCGATGAAGACTTGCCTTTTTTTCCTCCTCCTTCAACCCCTCTTTTTTAGATGAATAGTATTTAAAATTATGAATTTTAAAATTTATAATAAATATTTGATTTATTTTATTTTATTTTTTTCTACTCTATTTATTAGAATTTTTTGAAAACAAATTACTGACAGGATCACAGACAAACTAAATCTGTTAGAAAGTTCTAGAGAGTTGACAAAATATTATATGAAATGTCACTCAATATTGCAGACAAAATCACCAATGAAATAAATCCCTTAGAGAATTCCATAGAGTTGGAAAAATGGTATAACAAATGTCATTGACAACATGTACTTCACCGAAGGAATTACAAATGGTATTTTTTTTATTGGTGATATGACATATTCACAGATGATATTATCAATAGAATTATGCCAACAAATACTTCTTTTTTTAATGGGGCACATTTATCCATCTGTAATACCATTGGTGATAATATTACCGATATAATGACGAACAAAATAGGAATCACTAACGAGAAGTTTTTTGACAAATAGTGACCATATATAATTCTGATGGTAAATGCATTTTCAACATAATTAGTGTCTCTATATTGATAAATTATTCTATCATTAAAATGCCTCCTTATCGATCGAAGCGAAATTAATTTGAGAATGTTCTACTACTTATAATAATATCTAAAAACGAGTTATAGTAGTGATATGCTTTAAAAATTCCAAAGAATCCATTTTAATAATTAGATAAGAATAATCAAAATATGGCTAGTAAAATACCTTGTCAAATGCTTTATAATTCTACAATTATGTTGATAATATGATTATAAGAATGGAAAGCCATTTATCTATTCATAAAAAATAAACCATAACAATAAAAGCTTTTGAAATTACTCAAAAATACTACCATTAATATTAAACTAATTATAATATTTTGGTTTTTCTCTATAGCTATACTATTTTAGTTTTAATTTTTCTATTTTTTTCTTAATAATTAGTATTGTAAAATGGTATGGTTAGAACTTATATAAAATGTGTTTTAATAATATAATAGCAACAAGAGACTAAGTTAATTGTAATTTTTCAAACACAAATGATAAATTTATAATAGAGTTAAAAAGACATGCACTAAATAATAATTTATATAGTTATTTAAGCTTTTATGCTCTAAACAAAGGCTACCTTGTATATTAAGTCTTATCAGTCCCTAAGCTCAAAGACACAACCATGAAAATAGGATGAAACCATGAAAATCCTATTTTCATGGTTGCATCTTTGAGCTTAGGAAATGATAAGGCTTGAACTAGTTGATAAGATAATAAGGTGATTGATTTTTCCATTGCTTAGTGGTTTTGACGAGGTAAATTTTATTTTTTATATGCAAAAAATAAGTTCCTTATTAGAATAAAAGATCCTTAATACTTATGTTGATAAATATATAAGGAGAATACTATGTGATGATAAAAGGTGCAAAATAAAACATATAGTGAGGTGATTGGATTTTACCACTACTTGGTGGTTTTGATGAGGTGAATTTTATTTTTTATATGCTAAAAAAAGTCTCATATTATAATAGAAGATCTTTGATACTTGTGCTAATAAATATATGAGGAGAATACTATATGAAGATAAAAGGTGCAAAATAAAGCATGTGGTGTGAAGAGGTGGTCATGCAAGTGAAGAAGTGATCATAGTGTGAAGATATGGTCACCACGAGGAGTGGGTAATGAATTAGAGGTGTTAATTAGGAGGTGGTAGTGACCTTGAGTGGTACCATGAGGTGGTGACCAAGAGGTGTTAACGAAGAAGAGTACTAGAAGGTTTTAGTGACCATGGAACGGTACTAAGAGGCGATAACTAGGAAGTGATAGTGTATGGTCCTATATCCCTTCACTTTACTCGTGAAATGATGTATTTATAGACCTTAGTTGCATTTACTTACCATATGGATAGTGGTGTAATGATGAGAAATACCTAAAAAGTTAAGTTGTTAGTTGTTATATCATTAGTGAAAAAGGTTGGTGCTTGTCATTGGTTTTGGTGTCTTACTTTGTTATTGGTGGAGAGGTTAGTGTTTGATAAGTACCTCTTGAGGTGAACTATAGGTAAGAGATAATCATTGGCTAGGAAAGGTGGCAATATAGGAGCAACTCTTGGGTATGTATTAATTAGTGCAACGTTGTATCAAATTTATTGTATGTAACAATTTTACCTTAAGAAACGTGTTGGTTATTGAGAATTTATCATATTTGTCATATTTGAAAGACTTAACTAGTAAAAGTAAGAGGAATGAAAAGTATACAAGTTATGTTACCTTCTTATAGTTTTTCTTAATATGTTGTCTTATTGTATGCCATGGCTTTTGTTAATGTAAGTGTAATAGATATTAGAGTTCAATTAACTTGCTTGTTCCTCCTAGAGTGAAGAATATTTTATGATCATGAAAGCAATATAAAAAAAATTAAGGAGGCATTGTATGAAAATAAAGAGATTTTATTGGAGATATGAAGATTTTCATTGGAGATATAAATATGAAAAATTCATTAGAGATATGGATATTTATATTAGAGATATAGAGAAACACTATTGCTTTCATTAAGAAATTCAAAATACTTTCTCATGCAAGTGAAGGTATGATTTTTATAAGTAGGTATCACATGAATTATTTTTCCCTAATGGTAGTTGATAACTTATCATATATGCTGGTTAAAATGTGGTCATAAACTTAAAAAATGTTAGTCGATCATGAATCCCTTAGTGTTCCTTTTAGATATCTTAGGGTTGTAAAAGATTGATAACGCTTGGAAGATTATGTTTTTTTATGGCTAGAAATGAAGGTGTTCTTATCTGTTCATACTTACTTCTTCTACTCAAATATGGCTTTTTATCATTTGTTTTATGTTATAGAGATTTTGTTCGAATAGAGTATATAGTTATTTTTATAAAGAATGGTTGTAGACCCTACTAATTAAGGCTTCAGTAGCAATGGATTCAAATAGACTTTTCTATTGAGTATGTCCTTGTTAAACCTTTAAAGATATGCTCTAGTGTTTTTCCTTTTCATTTATGTGATAACAAATAACTTAATGGTTGTCTTTTTATATGATATGCATGTACTAAAATAGGAAATGAGTTTAACACTAAGATAATAAAAGTTAATGA
Source organism: Populus pruinosa (assembly GCA_026413675.1). Lineage (NCBI taxonomy): Eukaryota > Viridiplantae > Streptophyta > Magnoliopsida > Malpighiales > Salicaceae > Populus > Populus pruinosa. Next base: position 6,797,677 of record CM048606.1, read on the forward strand.
TAGAACTAGACTTTAGAATGTGGTATTACACTCGATCATATCTATATGATGTTGTTGGAAATTTTTTGCATATGACATCATTATCCAATGTTACAAGCTTTATGATACATTGTACATTTTGTATATGCTATCTTAGGTTTGTAAAACTATTGTAATTGTCTAAGTTAGCCTTGACAGGGACACAATCTTTGAAAAAGCATGTATATAGCACTTAATGACAAAGTGAAGAATCTATCACTTGATAGGGGTTGTTTTCATTCCTAGAAGCTTGTGCATTTATTGATCTCGTCTCATATTTGAGACTTTTTTAGCAAGGATACATGAATGAAATTAAAAAAAAAAGATTGATGAAATTAAACAATTTCATGGCTAGGACTTGTTGAGGAGCACTCTTTATAGTTAGAATGACTCTTTAAAGAGTTGGAGTACGAGTGTTCTCATATAGATCCTTAAAGAGTTGGAGTACGAGTGTTCATATCACTACTTACTTGCATATCATTATGCCTTAATTCTTCTAGGAATTGGAGTTGTCTTTGTATATTTAATTATGCATGCAATGGAGTTAAATATTGTATTTTCCATTAAATAAATATAAGAGTGTGAAGTTATTCATGTATAGCTTGAACAACATCATTAACCATTTTCACTTGATGAGAAAATTTATGAATATTTGGAATTAGAGTACCTTAGGGGGGAAGTCAGTTACTCAATTATGTCTTAGAGTTTTTAAATCCTTCGGCATGGAAATAAATTTTTTTTGTGATGTGTTGTGAAATAGTAATGAACTAGCTTTTATTTAGATTTTTAATAGGAAGTGCTACTAATAAAACCACAAACACTTCACACTAGATTAGGAATTTGATGGTTATATACTGAGCTTATGGAATGACTAGGCTTGACCTAGTTGATGAGGTGACTTGATTTGGTCACTACTTGGTGTGTTAACAAGGTGACTTCCACACTTACCTATAAAAACAAGTTCCTTATCATGATAGAATATCGTTTGATGCTTAAGTAAGTAAATATATATAAAAAAAACTATGTGAGAACAAAATACACAAAAAGAAGCGCAAAATATGAGAAGATGTTCACAATTATGAGGAGGTTGCCACAATATCATAGTGTTAGAGGGTCCTTATATATAAGGATATAATGGTAATGATAAAAAGGTGTTAACCTAGAAGTAATAGTGATCTTGAAGTGGTACCAAGATATGATGACCAGAAAATGTTAACCATGATATGTGTTATATGGTAGTGATCATAAAGTAAAGGTGTTAACCAGAAAATGGTAGTCTCATGTCCTTTTTGTTTTTTAACTTAGTGACTTGAGATATTTATACAAGTTGTTCATGTTAGCTTATCTCGTGGAGAGTGGTATAATGATAGAAAATACCTGAAAAGTTGAGTCGTTGTTTTGCTTTGGTATGCAAATGATGAAAAAAATTGGTGCTTGCCATTAATTATGGTGTCTCGTTGTGTTATTGATAAAGATGTTGGTAATTAATAGGTTCTTCATGAGGTGAAAACAAGAAATAACCATTGGCCAAAAAACATGATATTATACTAACTCATGTGTAAGTATCAATTAGTATGGCATTGTACAAAATTCATTGGAGGTTGTAATTTTGCCTTAAAAAGCATACTGATTGCAAGGAATATAGGTGGTGCTATTTAGGGTTACTCATGGACTAAATGACTTGATAAAGGCATTATTAGTGTATATGTTTTGAGTCAATTGATTAGTTACATGAAATTGTATCTATTTTTAATATTCATCAAATATTTGATTAATGATTCTATAATAAAAATAAAGTTCATAGGACAAAAATGTTCTGTAAAAATAATTATGAAGTTGTTATAATTATGATTTTTTATTACCTTAAATCATTGTTTCTAAATGTTTCTTATCAATACTTTATTAAAACTAAACATTAATTAAAGTTGTCAAGACCGATACATATTATATTATTTTTTTAAAAAAAACTATTATTCTCGTAAACTAAGTTATGAGGGATACTAAGAACTAACATGTAGGTGATTATCAAATAACATATATATTGAACTAACCAGTATGTGATTTTTGCATGGAAAGATAACCATGTCTATGGAAAACCTTACATGATGATTCTGTAAGTGATTCTTAGATTTAAAATCAGTAAGTTATATTATATTGAGAATCTATGTTTTGATTCTACTACATGTTGTCCTAATCAAGGATAATAAATGAGCATATATTCGGTATAACATGAATTATATGAAATGTAATCAAAAGATGATTCCTTATCCCAAGTGAATTAAGAAAAATATTTTGTATGTTTTTAAATACTATTGATTGTAAATCCTTATGAGAGGTAGAATGAGATTTGAAAAAAATTTCAAATTATATTCAAATAATCAATGATTATGGTTTTGAGAATAAATATGATTTGACAAAATACACACACTTTGTGCTATTAAGTCAAACCACTTATAATTTTTCTAATATTTTAGGGATTATGACATATTGCTAGAAATTGTACTTAATCTTCAAATATAAACCAATCAATTATTGAATTGATAATAAATTAACTTGTTTTATTTATTTATTTATTTATATTTTATTTAGAATTATGATTTATATTTGATTCAACTTATTAGAAAACTTAATGGTTCACACATATAAGAATCATTGGTTATAAATTAAATTGGAATAATTAATCAAGAGTGACTTGATTATAAATAAGTTTTAGAAATAAAGAACTAGAATGTAATTAATTTAAGGAATTACAATTATAGACCTAGAAAAAAAATTCAAGCAAAGACTTGTTGAATATATTTCTAATATTTTTCTGAAATAACATACATGATATTATTCTAGAGACTAATTGATATTTTGTTATTTATAAAGTTTTTAGTTTTTTTATAAATAGAATGTTATACCTTTTATTTTCTAGACTAGATAATAGTACACAGTATTTATAAAAAATACAAAAAAAAATTAACACTAAAAAACATATCAATTTCTCTATTTTAAAAGAATTGAAGAGATTTTTTATTTGTGGTTAATGTGAATTACTATTAAAGATAAAAAAAATTTATATTTTACGACAACTTAATATTAGAGTAATTATTCAAAGAAAAAATAAATATAATCATTAAAGAAATATAAACTCTAAAATTATTTAATAAAATCTTGAGAATTCAATTTCTTTTAAAATTTATTATTTACATATTATGAGAAATTCAACCAACATTTGGCTAGAAAGTGTCGGATATCATTGGAGCATCATCTGAACTATCTTGATTTTTATTTTATTTCAATCAACCATTATATATATATATATTGAAAGAGATGTGGACAAGTACCAGAAGACCTAATTTAAGCCCCACATCGTCCCATATGCATGTGAACATGTTCCCATCAAATTGCCCGTTCACTCAAGCAATCCAAGTCATGCTCATTTTATTTCACTTGATTTTTGGACAACCCTACAGTTTTGACACCATTGAATTTCTGTCATTATGGTGACCCAAAATTAAAATCTTTTGCACTCGGAGATTTTAATTTTGTTTGAAGGCGAAATTCCACACGTACGCGAAATTATTATTGTGAATATGTGATCTAACTCTAGTTTATAATCTGATGTTTTCTCATAGATTATTTTCATGTCTCTTGTTGACATAAGAACACAGAGTTAACAAAACTAGTATCAGAACATTTCCCCCGAATTACATTTTGCTCTTATTTCTTCTAAATAATTATCTTAACTAAAGAGTTTAAATTGTTAAGTGAGATATTGAAAATGGTTTTACATTAGTTTCTAATAATCTCAATTAGATAACAACACACGTTAAGTTTTGGACCGGCAATTTTGTGCAAGAAACACAGCCATAACCTTATGAAATCCCTCCCTGCCTTTTAATTAATAGCATATCTTCTGTAAAATATAGAGATGACATGCAGCTGAATCAAGAATAGTAAATTGACGAATGATACAGTGTGATTACAAGTTTTGGCTCTAGTGCTCGGATTGAACCGATTGTTTATCATGAATAGTAAATGGACGGTTGATTTGCCCATATATATATATATATATATATATATATATATAGGTAGGGCCATGGACATTGTTTGATTCGACATCAGCGTGTTATAATCATGCTTTGGCACTGGTGATGCCATTTAGGAGAAATCTCTTAGGTTTTATTTCTTGCTTTTGGCCACAAAGAGATAAAAGATTTTCATAAATATCTAAGCCGATTAGAGTACTGGTGTCCACATAATTAGCCAATGTAAGAAAAAACCAAGAAGCCCCCCACCTGAAGAAAGAAAAAAAAGAAGCACGCGTTTACCAGCCAGAACTTGCATCAATATCATCCCAAGGTATTGATCTTTGCCTAGACTGGATCTTCAACGTTTATAACCTGCACTGGATCATCAACAAGTGCAACTGCATATCATAACATTCAGATGGTGGAGGTCAGAATTCAAATCAATTAAGGAAACAAAAAGGGAGAAGAACAATAGCATGAGACAACCATCTTTTCAAAAGAAAGAAAGATGGTTTCCATGGCACATACAAATGAGGCAAGCATTTGAATTAATATTGTAGCTGAACCCGAAAGCATACTCCGGTAGAGAACCAGATAAAAAAGGAAAAAGAGAGCTACTGTGTGAATTGAAAGAAGAAGGGAGATGAGAGGATTGTCGGGTGTTGCTCATTTTTCTAAATTCTGGATGGAAATTTCATCGGTAATTTGATACATTATTAATGCAAATAAAATACACCCTCTCCTTGCTTCTCTCTCATAGAATTGAAGACATGAAACAAAATGACAATCTGATGAAATTTACTTTTCTTTCTTTATTTTATTTTTTTCTCTTTTCTTGGACATGCAAAGCGCAATATTTCCGTCAAAATATTCCATGTGTTGGTATTGGTAATAGGTTCTGAGAATATTTAAGTACGTACAAATATCAATCAGCCGGGAGCAAAGGCATAATACGGCCTAAAATTTACTTTTTTAAGTACACCAACTATCTCGAATAGACGAGTCACTAATGGATATACAATGCAGCTTGCAATTTATAATTTATGGCTATATATACCTTCGAAGGAGGAAGCCAAGCACAGGTCTTTATAATTACTCCATCAAACACCTTGTATTACAAATTAGTTGGGGAAAACCCTAATTAATTTGCTTACAGCTCAGAGTTGCAACCATTTGATGAATCTCCATTCTTAAATATGCCAAACCCTAGTAACTACGAATATTTGTTTAATTTCTTGACTTTTTAAATTCAAATTATATAATTAATATTTTTTATAAATTAGTTTTTTCCTAGAGATTTAGTTTCAATTGATATGCAAATTGATTGAAAAATACTTTTATTTCCAAATAAAAAAATAATTCCAAACGTATCATGTCATTTTTGTAGTGAGTGTGTTATTAAAATTATCTAGAAAGAAATTTAGTCTTAATTAATTTAAGAACATCCTTATTTTCAAAGATAAAAATCATGGTGTAACATATTGCATGGAGCTAATTAATTAGTGGCTTGATTAGTGCTATATATATATATATATATATATATATATATATATATATATATATTACTCATCTTTAGATCGGTTTTAGGTAAGGGGAGCCCACTGCAGGGATTTGGAATGGCATCTAAAATAAAAAATGGCAGAATATCTATGAGCAAGTTGGTGCAGCAATACATGCCCACTCTTGCATCCTTGTCGTCTTTATTATCTATCGTGAGGAGTTGGAATTGCATTAGAACACACATGTAGAATATGACCTCAAGTGGGGCATAGCGCCCTTTCAAATCATATAGTGATTCATCACATTAATGAGTCTCATCTAACCTCTGCGGTGTGTAAGGCTTCTTTTTCTTTTTTCTTTTTTTTTCTAAGCGGTCTTGTTTATTTTATTTAAAAGTAAAAAATTATCATTACAAAATAGATGTGTCGTCATATTATGTCATATTCTATATTCCTTTCATTTAATATATAAATTATATAATTTCATTAGATTTCTTATAAACTCGAACTGATTATATATATATATATATATATATATATATATATATATATGTTATGTAATTTTTTTATTTGTAATTTTTTTTAAAAAAAAAGATTTATAACATCAACAAAACCAATAATAAGTTTTGACAAATATAAAAATTTGAAAAATTTAAAATAATTTTTTCAAAGATGAGAAAATAATTCTAAGGAATTATAAAGAATTGCATGAAAATGTGTTATTATAAACCTTGCAAAATAAAAATCATAACATTAATATGAAACTGAAATAAGTCCATAAATAAAATAAATAATATAAAAAAAGAAAAATAGATATATTTTGAAATAAAAAAAATGATCCAAAGGATTTAATGGAAAAATTGATGTGATCCATGCAAGGATGAAATAAGAAATTCAAAATTTTGGTGTAAAATTACTTTCTAACTAGTTTTACACTATCAAACATAACTTTCTTTTTAATGGGCTAATCGAATAAAATGTTACATGGAGTTTCCTAACATATTCTTCTATTTGGGGATAAAATTTCAAGGTAATCGGAATTCATAAAGGCTTTGTGAGAATGTTGACAAATTAGATTGATATAAAAATAAAACAAGGGCTCATTAGAGGGGAAATGATTTTCTGAGCTAAAATTCATCCTTTCTTCTCTTTTTTTATTTTTGGTGTGAAAGTTGGTGGATAAGCAAAAGAGAAGATAGAAAAGTCAAGTTTAACACCCAAACAATTTTGGTGAGAAAGCATGAATTAAGCATGGTAGATGAGAGAATGAGTTATTAACATCATCAAACACAAGATTGAGAGAGACAACTCAAGTGAGAAAGAAGAACTATAGAGAGAGAAACATTCAGCCACACTAAAAGGAAAAGAAAAAGGAATGGTGGAAACATTTAGACTACTTAGCATTCAAAACTTATTAATTTGTTGGGTAAGAGGCTATACACTCAATTGTATAAGTTAAACAAATATTTATGAGTTTTATGTATGAATTCTTAGATTTTGAGTTAGGGTTCCTGAATGAACATTGGGGGAATGTAAAATGTAAAATGTTGTTATTGGGATGGAATATGATGAAAATAACTTGAATTGATAAAGAATTAAAGATGAAAATTGGGTGTTTGCTATGGGATTAGAGATGATCATTTTAGAAAAATCAAAGATATTGGGAATTAAAGTTAATGTTTGTTGAATTATATATGTTTGGTATGTGTTGATGTGATAATGATGATTTGAAATGGATTAATTAATTTCATTTAGAGTAATTATATCTTGATATGCATTTCAAAATTAGAAGTTCACGAGCATTGATTGATAATTGGTTTTTAGTTACGTGATAGTGACATTATGTGATTTGTATATGGTTAATGTATTAAGTGAAGAAATTGTGTGTGGAATGGATTATTGAAATTTAGTTATGATAATCATGAATTTATTAGGATACTTGAGAAGGATTTGTGAATAAAAAAGTTGAAATTGAATAAATAATGATGGATGATAACTAGTATGGGTAGAAAAATGTTAACATAAATGGTTGCATATGTATTGAAAGTGAGTATGGTGAGTTTATCCTTGTTGTGTTAGATGAATGAATAAACGTGAAATGTAATTTTTGTTTTCGTTTGAATTATGACTTAATGATGCTAAAATAACTTTGGACAATGTTGTTTATGTATGGCAATAAGCTAGAGGTTTTTAACGAGTGAAAATCCTTGTTTGACCGAAACTTTTAGTTGAAAAAACAAAAGAGGTATAAATATGTTGTTTTAAATGGTGAGAAGTGATCATGAATGAATTTGTTGATATATGAAAATGAGTTTAAGAATAAAAAAAACTTCTTAGGATTGTTTTCGTTAGTTAAAATGAAACCCAGTAAGTGTAAAATCAGCTTAAACTTATCAATTATGATTATATATGTATGTTGATAATGAGTTATACTTAAACTTGAAATAAAAAAAATGTAAATGGGAATTTGATTTACTTAGTTTAAAGTTGTGTTTATATTAAAATTGATTATTAGTACTTAAAAGTGCATATTTATCAAAGTTTTATATCATTATTTTGTACTTAAAGTATCAATAACTCCTTAACTAGAGCATGTTTTATAATAACAAGTCTGATAATATAAGATACCTTTAATTTATTTTAAATATTCATTTTAAATGCATGTCTATCACATAAATCAAATGATTGATTGATGAGTTTAACTACTGAAATTGAAAAGACAAAAAGAGGGTTAAACTTAAAAAAGAGATGCTGGTTGAATTCAAATTGAAACACCATTCAATTATTGGATCATAACTAAAGCTGTAGAACTTGACTAAAGCTATAGAACTTGAATTTAGGTCTGGTTTATATAGATAGAAAGCTAAGATATGGGCCTAAAACTTTCATGAAGAGTACAAGATTCAACAAGATCGTTTTCAAGTTCAAATTGTAGCAACAATAGAAAAGTCAGAATTTGTCCTGCAACCCAGATATTGTTTAGTGTTCAGCCTATATCTGGAGTTTTAGAAGTTTAAATACACCGATTTGTTTTTTGGTTGGAAAGTTAAGACAATTTGCTAGAACTTTCATAAAGACTATCTATTCAAATTTTGATGTTAGTAATGACATTTTCTATAGATAAGAAGAAAGGATTGTTATCAAGTCAAGAGGTGGTCATCTACTCAACAATTAGTTATCAAATCAATAGTTTCAAAATTTAACCTATAAAAGAAGGTATTTGCCATGCATTTAGACATCTTGGTTTTCAGATCAAGATCATATTCTTGCTCTTTTATATATATATATAAGTTTTGTTTTCGTTAATCCCTTGTTTATGTCTTTCAGTTCCTTTATTATACTTATATAATCTTATTCTACTCTTGTTTATCTATGTTTCTCTTATTCATAATATTCAGCTAAGTTTATTATATTAAGGTGAAAATGTTACATTAATAGTTTAAGAATAAATATAATATAAATTGAACATGGGCTTTAATGTTTAATACTGACATGTTTTGTATTTATTATCTTACTCACTCTTAATACCTTGCTTGTTAAATGGTTAATCAAGATTTATGTTGAACAACCCTTAGTATAATAAATATTTGGCACTTTCATAGCATAATAGTATGATATAACCGGCACCTATACTGTGAAAGGAACTTGATTTGTTGTTAACATAAGTTATCACCATGAATACCTGACAACATTTTCAAATATTGACATTACTCAAATAAGATAATTAATATAATTATGTTAATAAATTATAATACGATTAGAACCTTCTTTGTGTGTGGTTTTTAATTGAATAATAAAAAGAGTTTATATTATATTTATTTGAAATACCATTAGTGGATCCTTTAATCTTAATAATTATCTTATATTTGTTTAAATTATTACATTAATATCACATTTCAAATCTCTCCTCAACTCCTTTTCTGTTATTATTTATTTCTTTATTTATAGTTTATATAATTAATCTCTTTGTGATCCGACCTTGGTCTTGTCAGATTATTTATTACCTCGATACTCCTATATTTGAGAGAAGATATCAACTCTTTGATCGTATTAATTAATCAAATTGGTTAATGGATAAAAGTTAGCATAACTTTGTTCTTAATGTTATGAGGTGTGTATAAGTGTGTTAAAGGGATGTTATCATGGTTATAATTAAATGTATTGTAAGGAGAAAAAAATGTTAATGCAAGGTGACACGACGAAAAGATTAGTGTCGGTTATACCATACAATATGAACTATGAAAGTGCCAAGCATTTGTTATACCAAGTGTTATATAACATAAATCAAGATTAGTCATTTAACAAGCAAAGTATTAAAGAGTGAATAAGATAACAAATACAAAATATGTTAGTATCAAACATTAAAGTCCATATTAAGTTTACACTATACTTATTCTTACACCATTAGTGTAACCTTTTTACCTTGACATAATAAACTTATTTAGACATAATAAAAGAAAGAAAAATAAATAAACAAAATAAGAACATAAATAAGATAAGAGTTAACTAAGTAAAGGAAAGGAAATGAAAGGCATAAACTTGATATTAATGAAAGCAAAACATAAACACTACAAAAAATACAAAGAGAGAAAGGAAGAGCATGATCTTAATCTGGAAACTAAGATGCCTAAATGCATGGCAAATGCCTCCTTTTATAGGCCAAAATTGAGATCTATGGATTTGATGACTAATTGATGAGTGGGTGACCAACTCTTGACTTGGTGACAATTCTTATCTTCTCTTGTCTGCCCAAAACGTCATTGATAACGTCAAAATTGAAGCCACTCAACATGAAAATTGTAGCCAATTGTCTCAGCTTTCTTGTGTAAAACATTCAGCTCATTTGGACTTCTAGAACTCTAGATATGGCTAAAATACTAAACAGTGCTCGGGCTTGAGGACAGATTCAGGCTTCTTTGTTGTTGCTACAATTTGAACTTCAAAATGGCCTTTTTAGATCTTGGGCTCCATATGAAAGTTGTAGGCCTATGTCTTACCTCTCCATCCATATAAAGTAGACCTAAATCTAAGATCTATAGCTCCAGATATGACTCAATTACCAAATAGTGTTCTGGTTTGGATTGCACCGACATCTAATTTCTAATTTTGGTCATCTCTTTGCCCTTGCAATTTAAGTTCTTAAAGTCATCAATCAATCCTTTCATTTATGTGATAGGCCTGTATTTAAAATGAACATTTATCACAAATTAAAGGTATCTTATATTATTAGATATATTATTATAAAACATACTTTAGTTAAGAAGTTATTGATACTTCAAGTGCAAAATGATGATATAAAACCATGATAAAAATGCACTTTTAAGTACTAATCACACCCCCTAACCAACTTATTACTAGTCCTTAGTAATCAAAATGTTAAAATAGAAAAAAAAATTTACAAATTTCACAAAGCAAGGTATTCATCATTTAACTTTCATTAATCTATCTAAATAAACAAACTCTCATTAAATTTATATATCTGCTCAATACCTCTTAACAAGATATTAATAAACCTTTCTTTTGTGCTCAATGTATCAACACATAATTATGGGGCTTTTCTTGGAAGAAAACAAATTTTTTATTCTAATGTTTAAGGTTAACTTGCTTGTCTTTTTTTTCTTTTTTTTTTTTATATATACATATAACTTAAAACACCTTGCATCTTTAACCCATGTAATGAGCTTTTAGCTAATGACTCCCAGACTAGTTGGTCTTAGGGCATTAGGTGTTAAAACTCCCCTAAGAGCTTAGTAACTCGGATTGCCGATACTGATATGTAGATAGTGCAATGTTTGATTCCCTTAAGCTTTTCTCCTTAACCCATGTAACAAGCATTGGGCCAATAGCTCCCAAGTCAATTGACTTAGGAGTCAATAGAACATTATGTAAAGACTCTCTGTGTTTTGAAATAAATCCCACCTTTTGACAATTTTCACAGTTTTTGCGGAATGCATGTGACTCCTTGAATATGGTTGGCTAGTAAAATCCACTCTGTAAGATTTCTACAATCCTCTTTTTTTATGAGAAATGATCCTCACCTGCTTTAGAGTGACAAAATTTAATAACATCACTTACCTCATTGTTGGGAATGTATATTTGAAATATTTGATCAGGATAATAATTGAATAAGTAAAGGTCATCCCAATAAAAATTTTGCACATTGCTAAAAAATTTTCTTTTGTATTCGGTACTCTAGTAAGCTGGCAAAAATCATGAAGTAAGAAAATTGATATGTTTAGCAAACCAAGGCATTGAACTAAGAGAAAGTAATCATTGATTGGTGTGATGTTGGGTGTCGAATCTGTTGTCACTTTTGATAAAAGATCCGTATCAATATTTTCGGTGCCTTTTTCATCCTTGATTTCTTCCTGATTGGTCATGGCATGAGAAAATGAAAGTGCTGGCGGAGAATCAATCATTTCTTTGCAATTTTCAGATTCAACCCCTTCCTTACCCTTAAAGATTGACTCATCATCTTTCTCACAAGGTTCAAGAGTGGGTTTTTTTTTTTAATAACCTTACCACTGCGAAGAGTGATGACTGATTTGACTTGATCCATTTGTTGACTTCCAGGACTACTTGCATGTGCATTGTATTGCCCCTTGGGATTTTACTGTAGTTGAGACAAAAACTTACCTTTCTCTTGAAAATTGAAACCAGATGTGAATTTTGCAAGAATATCTTTAAAATCTGTTATGCTTTGAGCAAGTTGAGTGTTGATTGTCTCTTGCTTTTCAATGAATGCATACAAAGTTTCCTCAAAATTTCTTGTAGGAGGTGGAGCATAAGGAGGTACATATCCATGATAATTTTGAAAATTATGGTGTGCTTAAAACTGTGGTGGTGAAGTTTGTGCACTATCACTCTTCCAACTGAAATTTTAGTGATTTCTCCAACCAGGATTGTAAGTTTATGAGTATGGGTTATGATTGGGTCTTTGGAAACTGTTTAAAGCATGAGCTTGTTCATGGAGACATTCCTTAAAAGAAGGCAAGGTTGGACAATTATTGGTTGAGTGTTCATTTGTTTCACATATTTGACACACAATGTTTTCAACAAATTTTAATTGACCACTCTTTTTCAATTCTAGTGCCTCGACTTTTCTAGCTAAAGATGTAAACTTGGGTTGGAGGTCATGATCTTTCCTAAGGTTGTACATACGTCCACTAGATGTATGAGGTTGAGTTTTCCTCAGTGCCTCATAAGTACCCGCGGTATCCCAATTTGAGCATTTTCAGTTAACAAGTCTAAGTACTTCATTGCTTCATCAGGATCTTTATCTTCAAAAGTTCTATTGCACATCAATTCAACCATTTGCCTATCTTTAGGTGTTAACCCTTCATAAAAATGTGAAACCAATCTCCATATTTCAAAACCATGATGAGGGCAAGTACTAAGCAAGTCTCAATACCTATCCCAACATTGGTAAAATGTTTCTCCTGGTTTTTGAGTGAAAGTGATGATTTGTCTTTTGAAAGAGTTTGTTCTATGAGATGGGAAAAACTTCTTTAAAAACTGTTGTTGCATTTCATCCCAAGCACGAATGGATCCTAGTCTTAAATTTTGTAGCCATGTTTTAGCTTTATCTTTTAATGAAAAAGGAAAAAGCTTTAATCTGATGGTGTTCATGCTACAATTTAAATTATTATATATGTTGCAAATCTCCTTAAATTCCCTTAAATGCAAGTATGGATTTTCCAAATCTAAGCCATGAAAAGAAGGTAAAAGTTGAATAATGTCTGGCTTAAAATTAAAATGAGATGCATCTAGAGGAAAAACTATGCATAATGGTGCACTTGTTCTTGTGGGATTCATGTGGTCTCTAAGTGTTCTAGCACGGTTATTCTCATTATGAAGTGATTGATTATCTTCTTCGGCCATATTTGCTGAAAATGATGAGGATATCCTACAAAGTCTACCACTTGATGTACGTGACCACACTCTCATGCACGTGTAGGAGTAGGATAAAAGGAAGAAGAAAACAAAGGAAGAAAAAACAAGAGAAAAGAAACAAAGTTATATACAAGAAAAGTGAAAAGAGAAAATAAAATAACTACTATAATTTATACAAGAACTTACCTCCCCGGCAACGACGCCAAAAACTTGACACGACAAAAAGATTGATGTCTTCTCCCAAGTGCAGGAGTGTCGAAGTAATAAATAACCCGGCAAGACCGGGGTCGAACCACATGGAGGTTAATTGTACAAATTATAAATAACAATAATACAACAATAACAACAACAATAATAATTATAACAACAATAACAGCAATAATAATAATAATAATAATAATAATAAAGAAAGAGAAGAAGAAGAAGAAGAAGAAGATGATGATGAGAACTTTGAGATGGAATATTAACGTAAAGATTTAACAACGATAACAAACAATGTCTCAACTTTCTTGTGTAAAACATTCAGCTCATTTGGACTTCTAGAACTCTAGATATGGCCAAAATACTAAATAGTGCTCGGGCTAGAGGACAGATTCTACTTCTTTGTTGTTGCTATAATTTGGACTTGAAAATGCCCTTTTTAGATCTTGGGCTCCATATGAAAGTTGTAGGCCTATGTCTTACCTCTCCATCCATATAAAGTATACCTAAATCTAAGATCTATAACTCCAGATATGACTCAATTACCGAATAGTATTCCGGTTTGGATTGCACCGACATCTAATTTCTAATTTTGGTCATCTCTTTGCCCTTGCAATTTAAGTTCTTAAAGTCATCAATCAATCCTTTCATTTATATGATAGGCCTGTATTTAAAATGAACATTTACCACAAATTAAAGGTATCTTATATTATTAGATATATTATTATAAAACATGTTTTAGTTAAGGAGTTATTGATACTTCAAGTGCAAAATGATGATATAAAACCATGATAAAAATGCACTTTTAAGTACTAATCACACCCCCCAACTAGCTTATTACTAATCCTTAGTAATCAAAACATTAAAATAGAAAAACAATTTATAAATTCCACAAAGCAAGGTATTCATCATTTAACTTCCATTAATCTATCCAGATAAACAAACTCTCATTAAATTTATATATCTACTCAATACCTCTTAACAAGATATTAATAAACCTTTCTTTTGTGCTCAATGTATCAACACATAATTGTGGGGCTTTTCTTGGAAGAAAACAAATTTTTTGTTCTAATATTTAAGGTTAACTTCCTTGTCTTTTTTTTCTTTTTTTATATATATACATATAACTTAAAACACCTTGCATCTTTCTCTTCTAAATAGAGATTTAGAAGTTTCTTATTAGTGGTTCATGTAGATTATCATTAGAGCAGGATAATTGGACGAGTTATAGTTTATGACAACTCAACCTTTAAAAAAACTATTTAAAGTCGAAGAAGATCAGCTTTCAAGTAATAAATTCCTAAACAATTCTAAATATATCTAACATGATCTTAAGGACTCTTGAATTATTTTTTTGTTTTGTTATTTCTACTACATGTATGACATTTAGGGACCCAACAGTTGCAAGGCGTATTGTGTTTTGGCTTGCAATTGCATATAATTCTACATTATTTCAAAAAATATTTTTAAAAGATCACATTGATATATATATATATATATATATATATATATATATATATATTCAAAATGCAAATCAATCTATGTTTAGAATATGTTGAGAATGCATATGAAGCAAGGAGTTTATTGTAATATCATGATAACTACAATTGAGGAAGTCTTTTCACAATTTTAAAAAAATACTAACACTTAAATGGGTAAGTAAGTTGAAGGTTCTAACATTAGTAAAAATATGAATAGTCAATTTCAATTATCAACAAGGAAGTTAAGCATAAAAAAAAAGATTTATATTTATACAAATAAGCATGTAATTAGCTATCCTAATTTCTTTTGTATATAAACATTGCACTTTTTTTTTTATGAATTTGAGAAGAAACTTGCCATTAAGATGCTTTTGCAATCGAGACTCAAGGGACTCTAACAAATCTTTCTTTACTTTTGAGTTTTAAAGAACTCTTAAAATTTGTTACGCGAATTAGAGTTTTAGTGAACTCTCACATATTTTTCTTTATTTTTAGAGTCTTAAAGGACTCAAGTAATTTTTTTTACTTTTAAAGTCTTAGGGGACTTTTATAAATATGAGTTGAATCTTACCATTAAGAGGCTCTTGTGATTGAGTGTTAGAGGAATCTTGCAAATCTTTTATAATTTTTTAATCTTAGAGGAATCTTACAAATCTATTTTATAATCATTCTTAGAGAACTATTATAACTTATCTTTACTGTTTTAGTATTAGAGGAGTTTTATAATTTTTTATTTATTTTTTTAGTCTTAAAAGACTCTTGCAAATCTTTCATGATTGAGTTTTAGAGGACTCTCATAAATTTATCTTTATTTTTTAGTTTTAAAGGATCATTGAAAATCTTTATTGTGATCGTGTCTTAGAGAATTCATAATTGTTTCTTTACTTTTTAAGTCTGAGGTGAATTTTAATTTTTTTTTATAATAAAATCTTAAATGACTCTTACAAATTATTATTTATTCTTAAATCTTAAAGAAATTTTATAAATTTTTCCTGTAATCGAGTTCTAAATGATTCTCGTATTTTTTTATATAAGTTTTAGAAGATTCTTTGAAGTCTCTCAGTTTTAAAAAACTTTTATAAATCTTTTTGTATTCTAGAGTTTTAAAAAATATAGGCAATTCACAAGTTTGACTTAGACTTAATTAGAGTTTGACTTGTTGGACTTTGTAAAGGAGTAAAATATTATATTGAAACAATTTTATGAATTATAAAATGAGAAAAATGAGAAAAAAATGTATTATAGAATGTAATAATTTGATTACCATAGCCATATGAGAAAAATAATTTATCGTAATATTTCTACTGAATTCATATCATACAAGAAAGTTCTTTTGATTTTGTATATTGATTAGGGTATGAGTCCTTTTGATGTTTCTATTGTATCTTTTTTCACCCTTTAAAAGAAACACAATCTTATAACTAACTTCCAAAAGTTAAAAGAAATATTTGCATGTACATTGCACAGAATCCCCCTCCCAAATAAACAAGTTTCCACCTCCCAAATAAACAAGTCCTGTTAGCCTCGTTAAACATTCGAACACAAAATCACATCTTAGAGTCATTAAAAAAAAGATCCCAAGGCACAATTTGAGGTCGGACACAAAGGACAGTTTCTGTTAAATCCCTCCTCAGTTAAGCAAAAGAATCATCGTATTTTGTTTCGACAACTCAACAATACTAACAAGCAACGTGGCAGCTCCTCGACCAGTTGTACCGACACCGATTTAGAAGAGCAGATAAACTGGGGGTGGCCGACAAGTCGACAACGTGATGCTCTGGACAGCAACACCTCCTCTTTATCACACGTCCACGTGTCCCCCTTTAAACGGCCCGGATTCTCTAACCTTCCGTACGGTTGAAAATCCCAATAAAACCCCATTTAACACCAAACACCCCCGGTCCATGTTGGGTGGTTTCGAGATTTCACACATTTGGGAACAACTTATGCAAATTTAGATGTGGTACAGGGTTAATTTGGGCAATAGAAATTAAAATAAATAAATAAATAAAAGAGATGCAGAGGAGAAGATTTGGAAGGGGATATTTGTCAGAAGAGTTCAGGTCTCGCTTTGAGCTCTCTTTCTCTCACAATCGGATCTAATTTGACCGGTTTTCTGAAAGCCACAGTTGAAAAGTCGATGCCATGCGGTAGAAAACTCCATTTTTTTCAACCTTTCTTTGAATTTCCATAGAAAAATCTTGACAAAACCCAAAAAGAAAAAACTGAAAATTCTAACGTTTGTTTGTCTACTGGAGCTAGCGGTGGCTAAGGAGCTTGAGAAATGCAAGGCATCCACCCAATTGGTGGCGGAGGCAGGTTATTTAGCGGTGGAGGTGGGGGTGACAGGCGACTACGGCCACACCACCACCAGAACCACCAAGCATTAAAGTGCCCACGATGTGACTCGCTGAACACGAAATTCTGTTACTACAACAACTACAATCTCTCTCAGCCTCGTCACTTCTGTAAGAGTTGCCGGCGTTACTGGACTAAAGGCGGTGTCCTCCGCAACGTTCCTGTTGGCGGTGGATGCCGCAAGACCAAGCGGTCTAAGCTTAAACAAAACACACCAAGTACAACTTCTGATACAATTACAACCTCCAGTACTAGACCGCAGGAGCTACAGGAACAACATCAGCGACGAGATCATGTATCCTCTAAATCTCGTTCTAGTAGTGAGAGTTCGAGTCTTACGGCTACAAATAACACGAATGCAAATACAGCAGTGGAAGCAGTGTCTGCGCTATCTGTAAACTCTGTTTCCAATAATTTATTAAATGGTATTGTTGAGTCCAAAAGCTTTCCACGTGGGGATATGAATCCCAGTTTCGAACCTGCTTTGCTCGAGCAAGGATCGGACTGTGGGATTTTCTCGGAGATTGGGAGTTTCACAAGCTTGATCACATCGACAAACGACTTGTCGTTTGGATTTAGCAACACAACGAACCAACAGCAGCAACAAGGGCTTGAGCATCATGTGCAGAACAATCAGAACCAGCAGCAGTGGCTAAATCAGCATCAGGAGATGACAGGAGGAGGGTTGATTGATCAGACGATTCACGCTGAGTTATCAGCTTTGCCGAGTAGTAGTAGATCAACAGAGAATACCGGTGGGGGATTTGGAGCGTTGGATTGGCAGTTAGGGAGTGGAGATCAAGCTGGTGGGCTTTTTTATCTTCCTAATACCGTTGATCAAGCTTACTGGAGTCAGAGCCAATGGAATGATATGACTGCTTACCTCCCGTAAATCCCCTTACTTTGTTAACTTCAAATTACAGAAGATTAATAAAAAAGAAAAAAAAATCTCAAAGATTCAACAAAATGGAAAATATGATATGACTGCTTTCCCTTATGTATTTTTTTTTTCTCATATGAATCTTCTTCTTCTTCTTCTTCTTCTTCTTTTCTTTTCTTTTCTTTTATTTTATGGAATATATTTAGTGATACGGGGAGGTGTCTGGGTTTGATCTTGGGTGTTTATGTACAACAACTAACTTTCATGTTAGCGCGCGGCCCCCCCCGCCCAGATTTCTGATGTTTCTGGGACTATAATTAGTGAGAATAGTGTGTTTTGTTTTGTTGGTTTGATCGCTTGCCCGCCCCTTCTCCGTAAGGGAACTAATTATTATTAATTAATGCTTGTTAGTGCTTTTATACAAAAGTCAACCTAAAAAACACTCACTTGAGGACCTGCCACGTCACTGCTGTCACAGATAATGGTTGCGATAAATGATGGACTAATTACTAATTGCATGAGATCAATTGTGTACGGTCCAAGCGGGGTGTAGACCGTGGTGGGGTCCAACGAGGGTGGTGACCAGTCCCATGCGTGATCATGACTCCACGTGGCGGTTGTGAGGGAGATAAGCTGAGGATCCTTTATGCTTGTTTCCACGTGGGTTCACGTCATTGGATGATACTTCTGACGAGAAAAGGATAGTCGGTTTGTCCTCGCTCTCTCTCTAATCTCTATCACTCAGGACTCTACTACAGAATGGGTAGAATATTAATTGCCACGGTGAAATGTGAATATATATATATAGATGGTGAAAGACGTGGGTGGCTGATATGGGACCTAGATTAGGTGGGTGGGGGTGGAGTGGGGTTTAGCTAGTAACGGTGAATATGGGGGGCCAAGAGGCATGTGCAGAAGTGGTCTCCCATATGAGACAGTCACGCATTGTATCTCTTAGATATATATTTTTTTAAAATAAATTTTTATAATATATTAATAATTATTTATGTAAAAACTTAACTATGAAGGCCAGAGCTCATGGGAAGACTGAGACCAAAATTGAATGTCATAAATATTTAGGGACTCAAAGTATATAATTTAAAAATTAGACAGCCAAAATGTATGTTTAACTCCAAGTTTCAAAAAATCTTTTTTTTGTCGTGTTTTTCATCTTAATCCCCATCTTTTAATCTTTTCCTTCCTTAATAAATATGTTTTAATTGGCCATAAATTTAGACCTATAAAGTTGTAATAAACAAAAAAAAGATATAAAAAGATAAATCACTATAGCGATACAAAATAATTTGTTCGTTAGTGAACTTATTTTTCTAACTCTAATTGTAATTCTTATTGAGCAATCATAATAAATTATTTTTGTAATTCTAGCCCAACATTTTCTCCTTACTTTCATGAGCCCGTTTAAATATTGTTTAATAGTTTCTCAAGGTTATTGCTTCAATTTTTCTAAATTAATCAATGCAAATTCTATTTTTTTTCCTAGAGAAGTGAGTTTGGAATATAGTCTGCATATCATTTTAACTCTAAACTAAATTTAGTTGTAATTTTATATACCAAATAAAAGCATCTTCAATCAACAAATTTGAAAATAACCTTAATTTCAAAAGTTAGAATTGGATGCTTCTTTACATTGACAAATCTTTAGAATTTGTGCGTTTGTTTATATATATATTCCTTGGCCATTAAACAAAGCAAAGTTTAGAAATTTAAAATTATTAGGATAAAAGTATATTTTATTAATGCAATCTATATATTTTTTTTTTATATGTTGGTCTATGTATTTGTTGAATTTTTGGTTCATAAGTTTGCTCCATTATCTTTAGAATAATTTTCAAATCAACTTTACTTAGAAGTACATTTATTTATAGGTTATAATTATTCTTTCATTTATGTCTTTTGGTGATGAACTCTCATAATTAATAAATTTATTTTTTGAACAACTCCTAGCTTTCTCTATCATTAAAGGCTTCCCTTGATTAATTCTTGGTTCAAATAAAGGATTATTCTTAGCACTTAACAACTTTGGCCAACAAAATTCTTTTCCATTTTATTTATGGTCATTCCTTGTATAATTTGAATTGTTTTTTCACTTTCTTATCTAAATGGTTATTAACCTTAATTGACACTTGTTTGAAAATATTATTCATTATCTCTAACATAGTATAATTAAAATAAAAAATCACTTCATTTTTTTTTCTTATTTTGACATCAAATTTTGTATTGATGTCTTTAATAGCTTTAATCATTCTCTTATAAGATTCCTTATTTAAATTTTTCAGTTTCCAACCTCATGCTACGAACTTCTTTCATCGTTTTGTCTCTTCCAAATATTAAACTCTAACATTAAGAAACACTACAGAAGACATAGGAAAAATATCATTCTAGGAATGTAGTTCAAATCAAGTTATAAATGTTATCAGATATTCATGATTGTAATTTATGTTAGCAATAAATCAAGTTCCTTTCATAACACAAGTGTCGGTTATACCATACTGTTGAGTTATGAAAGTGTCAAGTATTTGTTGTACCAAGTGTTATACAATACAAATCTAGATTAACTATTTAACCAGTAAAGTATTAAAAGTGAATAAGATAACAAATACAAAACATGTTAGTATCAAACATTAAGGTCCATGTTGAGTTTACACTAATTCTTACACCATTAGTGTACCCTTTTCATCTTAACATAATAAACTTAACTAAACATAATCAAAGAGAGAAACATAAATAAACAAGATAAGAATATAAATAAGATAAAATTTAACTAAGTAAAGGAAATGAAATGAGAAGCATAAATAAGATATTAATGTAAGTAAAATTTAAGCATTATAATAAAGTGAGTAAGAACATGATCTTGATATGAAAACCAAGATGCCTAAATACATGGTGAATGTCTCCTTTTATAAGCCAAAATTGAAAACTATTGATTTGTTGACTAATTATTGCATGGGTGACCACATCTTAACTTGATGACAATTCTTATCTTATTGTTTGAATAAAACATCATCGCTAACATCAGATTTTGAATAGACTTGATTCATGAAAGTTCTAGAAAATTATCTCAGTTTTCCAACAAAAAAAATTTGAGGTCATTTGGACTTCTAAAACTCGGGATATGGGTTGAACACTAAATAATGTTTGGGTTGTAGGACAGATTCAGACTCCATTATTGCTAAGATTTGGACTTTCAAACAGCAAAATTGAATCTTATATTTCCATGAATGTTTTAGGCCTATGTCTTAACTTTTTAGCCATATAAATCAAATTGAAATCCAAGATCTACAACTTCAGATATGACCATATGACTGAACTGTGTTACACTTTAGACTGAACCAATATTTCTTTTTTAAGCTTCACCCTCCTTTTGTTTTCTCAATTTCAATAGTTGAACTCATGAATCAATCCTTTGATTTATGTGATAGACCTACATTTAAGATGAACATTTATCATAAATTAAAGGTATCTTATAGTATTAGACTTGTTATTATAAAACATGCTTTAATTAAGAAGTTATTAATATTTCAAGTGCAAAATGTTGATATAAAGCCTTGATAAAAATGTACTTTTAAGTACTAATCAGTGACAATTCTTTTTCTTCTTCTCCCCTATTTTCTGCTATATTTTTTCTCTTTCTCTCTCTTTCTCTTATTCTTTATTGCTCTCTAATTAGTACTTAAAAGTATATTTTTATCAAGGTTTTATATCATCATTTTGCATTTGAAGTATCAATAACTCCTTAACTAAAGTATGTTTTATAATAACATATCTAATAATATAAGATACCTTTAATTTATGGTAAATGTTCATTTTAAATGCAGGCCTATCACATAAAGAGATGACCAAACTTAGAAAAAAGATGTTGGTGTAGTCCAAACTAGAACATTGTTTGGTAATTTGGTCATATTTAAAGCTATAGATCTCGAATTTAGGTTTACTTTATATGGATGAAAAGGTAAGACATGGACCTAAAACTTTCATATGAAGCCCAAGATTTAATAAAGCCATTTTCAAGTCCAAATTATAATAACAATGAAGAAGTCTGAATCTGTCCAGCAGCCCGAACACTGTTCAGTGTTTGGCCTATATCTGAAGTTTTAGAAGTCTAAATAACCTCTATTTTTTTCTTCCTGAAAAGCTGAGACAATTTTAGACATCTTTCATGTTTTTAAATGGTTGCAATTCTGACTTATCAGTGATGTTTTAGGTAGACAAAAGAAGATAAGGATTGTCATCAAGTTAAGAGTTGACCACCCACTTATCAATTAGTCATCAAATCAATAGTTCCTAATTTTGACCTATAAAAGGAGGAATTTTTCATGCATTTAGGTATCTTGGTCTCTATATAAAGATCATGCTTTTGCTTTCTATCTTTGTATTTTTGTAATGCTTAAGTTTTATTTTCATTAATATCTTGTTTATGCCTTTCATTTCCTTTCATTTATTTCGTTAACTTTTATCTTATTTATGTTCTTATTTTATTTATTTATTTATTTTTCTTTCATTATGTTTAGTTAAGTTTATTATGTCAAGGTGAAAAGGTTACACTAATGGTGTAAGAATAAGTATAGTGTAAACTTAACATGGACTTTAATGTTTGATACTAACATGTTTTCTATTTGTTATCTTGTTCACTCTTTAATACTTTGCTTGTTAAATGACTAATCTAGATTTATGTTGTATAACATTTGGTATAACAAATACTTGGCACTTTCACAGCCCATACTATATGGTATAACCGACACCTGAGCTATGAAAGGAACTTGATTTGTTGTTAACATAAGTTATAATGATGAATGTCTAATGAGATTTACAAGTATTAACATTAATCGAATAAGATAACTAATGTAATTATATTAACAATTTGTAATTTGATTGGAACCTCTTTTGTGTGTGGTTTCTAATGAAATAATAAGAGTTTATACTATACTCGTTTGACATACCATTAGTGGATCCTCTAACCTTGACATTTATTATTATCATTATGTAATCTTTACGTTAATCTTTTATCTCAAAGTTCTCATCAACTTCTTTATTATTATTATTATTATTAGTACTACTACTATTACTACTACTATTACTACTACTATTGTTATTGTTATCATTATTGTTGTTATTATTGCTGTTGTGTTATTGTTATCTATAATTTATACAATTAACCTCCTTGTGTTTCAACCTCGGTCTTACCGGGTTATTTATTACTTCGACACTCCTACACTTGGAAAAAGACATCAATCTTTTAGTCATATCAAGTTTTTGTCATCGTTACTAGGAAGTTCTTGTACAAATTAAATATTTATTTTATTTTTTCCTTTTATTTTTCTTGTATATAACTTTTTTTTTGTTTTGTTTCTCCTTTTTTTTTTATTTCTACACGTGCATGAGTGTGTGATCACGTACAATAAGTGGTATACTTTATAGGGTATCCTCATCATTTTAAAAAAATATGGTTGAAGAAGATAATTAATCACTTCATAATGAGAATAACCGTGTTAGAACACTTAGAGACCACATGAATCCCACAAGAACAAGTGCACCATCCTGCATAGTTTTTCCTTCTGATGCATCTCATTTTAATTTTACGCCAGAAATTATTCAACTTTTACCTTCTGACACGACTAAAAGATTGATGTCTTCTCCCAAGTGCAGGAGTGTTGAAGTAATAACTAACTCAGCAAGATCGGGATCGAACCACAGGAAGGTTAATTGTATAAATTATAAATAACAATAATATAACAACAACAACAACAACAACAACAACAACAACAACAACAACAAAAAAACAACAATAATAGTAGTAGTTGTAGTAACAACAACAACAAAAACAATAATAATAATAAAGAAAAAGAAGTAGAAGAAGAAGATGATGATGAGAACTTTGAGATGTAATATCAATGTAAAGATTAAACGATGATAATAACAAATGTCAAGGTTAGAGGTTCCACTAATGGTATGTTAAACAAGTATAGTATAAACTCTTATTATCCAATTGGAAACCACACACAAAGGAGGTTTCAATCAGATTATAGATTGTTAACATGATTACATTAGTCATCTTATTCGATTAATGCTAATACTTGTAAATCTTGTCAAACATTCATGATTATAACTTATGTTAACAACAAATCAAGTTCCTTTCATAGCTTAGGTGTCGGTTATACCATACAGTATGGACTATGAAAGTGTCAAGCATTTGTTATACCAAGTGTTATACAACATAAATCAAGATTAGTCATTTAACAAATAAAGTATTAAACAAGCAAAGTATTAAACAAGCAAAGTATTAAAGAGTGAACAAGATACCAAATACAAAACATGTTAGTATCAAACATGTAAATCCATATTAAGTTTACACTATTCTTATTCTTACACCATTAGTGTAACCTTTTCACCTTGACATAATAAACTTAGCTAAATATAATGAAAGAAAGAAAAATAAATAAACAAAACAAGAGCATAAATAAGATAAAAAAGTTAACTAAGTAAATGAAAGGAAATGAAAGGCATAAACTTGATATTAATGAAAGCAAAGCATAAACATTACAAAAAATACAGAGAGAGAAAGTAAGAGCATGATCTTGATCTGGAAACCAAGATGCCTAAATGCATGACAAATACCTCCTTTTATAGGCCAAAATTGAAAACTATTGATTTGATGACTAATTGATGAGTGGGTGACCAATTCTTGACTTGGTTACAATCCTTATCTTCTCTTATCTGCCCAAAACATTATTGATAACGTCAAGATTAGAGCCATTTGAAAACATGAAAGTTATAGTAAATTATCTCAGCTATCTTGTATAAAAACTTCAGCTCATTTGGACTTCTAGAACTCCAGATATGGGCCAAACACTAAACAGTGCTCGGGCTGGAAGACAGATTCGGGCTTCTTTGTTGTTGCTACAATGTGGACTTGAAAATGACCTTTTTAGATCTTGGGCTCCATATGAAAGTTATAGGCCTATGTCTTACCTTTCCATCCATATAAAGCAAACCTAAATCTGAGATCTATAACTCTAGATATAACCCAATTACCAAACAGTGTTCTGATTTGGATTGCACTGACATCTCTTTTCTAAGCTTGACCATCTCTTTATCCTTTCAATTTCAGTTTTTAAATTCATCAATCAATCCTTTTATTTATGTGATAAGCCTGCATTTAAAATGAAAATTTACCACAAATTAAAGGTATCTTATATTATTAGATATATTATTATAAAACATGCTTTAGTTAAGGTGTTATTGATACTTCAAGTGCAAAATGATGATATAAAACCTTGATAAAAATACACTTTTAAGTATCAATCACCTTCTTTTCATTGCTTAGATTTAGAAAATCCATACTTGCATTTAAATGAATTTGAAGAGGTCTGTAACACTTATAATAACTTAAATTGTAGTATGAACACCATCAGATTAAAGCTTTCTTCTTTTTCATTAAAAGATAAAGCTAAAACATGGCAACAATATTTGAGACTAGGATCCATTCGTTCTTAGGATGAAATGTAATAATAGTTTTTAAAGAAGTTTTTTCCATCTTACATAACAAACTCTTTTAAAAGACAAGTCATCACTTTCACTAAAAAACTAGGAGAAACATTTTACCAATGTTAGGATAGGTATCGAAACTTACTTAATACTCGCCCTTATCATGGTTTTGAAATATGGAGATTGGTTTCATAGTTTTATGAAGGGTTAATACCTAGAGATTAGCAAATGGTTAAATTAATGTGTAATGGAACTTTTGAAGATAAAGACCCTGGTAATGCAATGGAGTACTTAGACTTGTTAGTTAAAGATGCTCAAAATTAGGACACTGTAGGTACTTATGAGGCACCGAGTAAAACTCAACCTCATACATCTAGTGGAGGTATGTACAATCTTAGAAAAAATCATGACCTACAAGCCAAGTTTGCATCTTTAACTAAAAAATTGAAGACACTAGAATTAAAAAAGAGTGGTCCATTAAAATATATTGAAGACATTGCGTGTCAAATCTGTGAAACAAATGAACACTCAACCAATGACTGTCCAACCTTGCCTTCTTTTAAGGAATGTTTCCATGAATAAGTCTATGCTTTAAACAATTTCCAAAAGTCTAACCATAACCCTGGTTAGAGAAATCACCTAAATTTCAGTTGGAAGAGTGAGAACATCAATGCACAAACTTCACAACCATTGTTTCAAGCATGTAATAATTTTTAAAATTCTCATGGATATGCACCTCCTTATGCTCCACCTCTTAGAAAATTTTTTGAGGAAACTTTGTATGTATTCATTGAATAGCAAGAGACAAACAACACTCAACTTACTCAAAGCATAACAGATTTTAAAGATTCTCTTGCAAAATTCACATCTGCTCTTAGTTTTCAAGAGAAAGGTAAGTTTCCATTTCAACCATAACAAAATCCTAAGGGGTAATACAATACAACTGCAAGTAGTTCTGGAAGTGAACACATGGATCAAGTCAAATCAATCATCACTCTTTGCAGTGGTAAGGTTATTGAAAAACCCACTCTTGAACCTTGTGAGAAAGATGATGAGGTAGTCTCTGAGAGTAAGGAAGGGGTTGAATATGAAAATTACAAAGAAAAGACTGATTCCTCGCTAGTACTTCCATTTTCTCATGCCATGACTAAACAAAGGAAAGTTAATCATGATTGTGAAATCTTTGAAACTTTCAAACAGGAAGAAATCAAGGATGAAAAAGGCATTGAAAATGTTGTCGCTGATCATTTATCAAAATTAGCAATAGATTCAACATCCAACATCACACCAATTGATGATTACTTTCTTGTTGAATCTTTACTTTCTCTTAGTTCAATACCTTGGTTTGCTAAAAATATCAATTTTCTTGCTTCAGGATTTTTTTCAGCTCATTCGGATAACTAAGACAAAAGAAAGTTTTTGAGCGACATACAAAACTTTTATTGGGGTGACCCTTACTTCAAGTATTTTCATGATCAAATATTTCAAAGTTGCATTCCTAATAATGAGGTAAGTAGTGTCATTAAATTTTATCACTCTAAGATATGTAGGAGTCATTTCTCATCAAAGAAAACAACTGCAAAAATCTTACAAAGTAGATTTTATTGACCCACCATGTTCAAGGATTCACATGCATTCTGCAAAACCTGTGAAAATTATCAAAAAGTGAGATTTACTTCAAAATACAGAGTCTTTAGATAATCTTCTATTGACTCTTAAGTCTCATCATAATAGAGATGTGTATTGTGCATTTCATGATTTATGACCCCATTTCCATAAAGAAAATGCTTCATATAGTCTTGGGAATCTGACTAAAAAAAACTTTGTTTGCTAGTTTTTTTTTTTTAAATTAGGTAGAAAGCCTATTCCGAACCGTTAAACTATTCTTGGACGTAAAATCCAGGGAAGATGTGAGCCGAAATCACAACTACCTATACATACACATTGTTTTTTAATAAATAAATATATATATAGAGAGAGTATGTGTGAGACTCTAGTTGACCTATATATATGTGGTATGATTGCCTTTTTAATTTTTCATCTATAAAATCCTTTATTCCTTCTCTTCATTTCTACTTAACCCATACTTTCAACAAATATAGAAGTGTGTAAAAATGGCAAGTTTCTCAGGTTATCACATAAGAAATATTTGTGTTTTCGGTGGATTTATTCCTAAGAAAGAAAAAGAGTTTTTAAAATCAACAAACCATCTTGGTCAGGTGCTAGTTGAGAGAAAGATTCATTTGGTGTATGGGGGTGACAGTCTTGGGTTAATGGAAGGTGTATCAATAGCTGTATTTTTAGGAGGAAGTCAAGTTTTGAGAGTTATTCCCAAAGCTTTAGCACAATGGGACATCACTAGAAAAATAATTGGAGAGGAACTACAAGTCTCTACAATGTTTGCTCGAATGAATGCAATGTTTATCCATGCTGATACCTTCATTGCCTTACCAGGTGGCCTGGGCACATTGAAAGAGATCTTTCATATTATTTTTTAGGCCCAACTGTGCATTCACCATAAATCCATAGGTCAATTAAATATTAATGGTTATTATAATAAGTTGTTGTCTTTTCTTGATCATATTATGAAACAGGAATTTCAAACATCTTCTACACAACAAATTATAATATCTGCTACTATTGCTGAACAATTGATTGACCAACTACAATATTTCATTCCTGTAATTGATTCCTTCATGAGTCGTATAAATTGGTCATCTAAGGAAAGCTATAAAAAGATTAGATTGGATTTGAGTCTTCATTTGTGAATCTTTATGTCTTTTGAATTTATTATTGTGTTTTTTTTTTCTTATATTTGTTTAAGTGTATTTCAAGTTTGTCAGGGTTTGTTATTTCAGGTGATGTCTTTTATACTTTATCTTTCTATGTTAGGACATTAAGGACAATGTCTCGTTTTGGTTGAGAAGAAAAGGTAGTAGTTGACAAAAAAATAAAATTAACTAACTGTGTTTTCTATTTTATAAAGCATGTGCAAAATTATCATTACTAGGATGGCAGAGTAGATGAGTTCTTTTGTTAAAGTGACTTTTGAGATGCATCTTAGGAAGCATTCTTAGCAAGGTCTATCATAATACTTCTTGAAATATTCATGTTTACAAACTCTCACATTATTATCATTTAATTCTGTACATATACTCATTTAATACGTATTTTTAAATCTTAATTTTCACACACACACTTTAACATATGATTGTGGGATGCATATTGGATTATTACATTATTTATGTTCTTTTGTTAAAGGTAACAACTAAAGGAAATTGACAATATATAATTTGAAAAAAACAAAAAAAAAGAGTGAAAAAAAAAAGAATAATGATAATAAAAATATAGATAAGTTGGTTTTGTAGCCTTCATAACCTAAGCAATTAAACCTGAATAAGACTTTTAACACTTAATACCCTAAAGTCAACTAACTTGGGAGCTATTGGCCCAATGCTTGTTACATGGGTTGATGAGAAAAGCTTAAGAAAATCAAACATTGCACTATCTATGTATCAGTATCCGTAATTCAAGTTACTAAACTCGTAGTGGTGTCTCAACACTTAAAGCTAAATGATTATCACCAAGTCAAGAGTTAACCACCCACTTATCAATTAGACATGAAATCAATAGTTCCCAATTTTGACCTATAAAAGGAGGTATTTTCCATGCATTTAGCATCTTGGTCTCCAGATTAATATCACGTTTTTGCTTTCTCTCTTTGTATTGTTGTAATGCTTAAGTTTTATTTTTATTAATATCTTATTTATATCTTTCATTTCCTTTCCTTTACTTAGTTAACTTTTATCTTATTTATGTTCTTATTTTATTTATTTATTTTTATTTCTTTCATTATGGTTAGATAAGTTTATTATGTTAAGGTAAAAAGGTTACACTAATGGTGTAAGAATAAATATAGTATAAACATAACATGGAGTTTAATGTTTGATGCTAACATGTTTTCTATTTGTTATTTTGTTCATTCTTTAATACTTTGCTTGTTAAATGACTAATCTAGATTTATGTTGTATAACACTTGGTACAACAAATACTTGACACTTTTATAACCCATATTGTATGGTATAACCAACACTTGAGCTATGAAAGGAACTTGATTTGTTGTTAACATAAGTTATAATCATAAATGTTTGACGAGATTTACAAGTATCAACATTAATCGAATAAGATAACTAACATAATCATATTAACAATTTGTAATCTGATTGGAATCTCCTTTATGTGTGGTTTCCAATTGAATAATAAGAGTTTATATTATACTCATTTGACATACCATTAGTGGATCCTCTAACCTTGACATTTGTTGAAATCATTGTTTAATCTTTATGTTAATCTTCCATCTCAAAGTTCACATCAACTTTTTTTTTATTATTATTAGTACTACCACTACTACTACTACTACTATTGTTATCATTATTGTTGTTGTTATTGTTGTTGTTGTTGTGTTGTTATTTAATTTATATAATTAATCTCCTTGTGGTTCGATTGAGTTATTTATTACTTAGACACTCCTGTACCTGGGAGAAAATATCAATCTTTTAGTCATGTCATTCTCTCCCTGCCTTCTTTC
This sequence comes from Populus pruinosa, assembly GCA_026413675.1. Classification (NCBI taxonomy): domain Eukaryota; kingdom Viridiplantae; phylum Streptophyta; class Magnoliopsida; order Malpighiales; family Salicaceae; genus Populus; species Populus pruinosa. The sequence goes on from CM048606.1 coordinate 6,828,114, forward strand.
GATTTTCCTTTTCTTTTTTTGTTCTTTACCCTATCTTTTTGTGCCTTCTTTGTGTGCTCTCCCCCTCTATATTTATAGGTAAAATAGAGGGGAGAGAGAGGTCATACGACCACTATGCTGCTGCCCCTCGACTACTCAAAGAGGCATATCTCCTCCATTTCTCCAACAGTAGGAGGTCACGGGTCAGCTTAGCAAGTAGGTGTCCTTGGTCGGTGTCTTTTTGAGCTAAAAGATGGTGAAAACAAGGGAACAAAAGCTCCCTTTTTGAATTTTTTGCACGTCCATGGGAAGAAAAAAATGTATATTCAAAATGACCTCATTTTGGGTTTTTTGTTTTTTATTAAATAGTGTATGAAACGACGCTGTTTTGGGCAAAACACGCCGTTTCACTTAAATGAAAATTATGCCAAACTTATGTAAAAGTATAAATTAGTCTCCAATTTGTGATTTGTTCAATTGAGTCCTTAATTGCAATTTTGATTTTAAATATCAATTCAATTGCATTCTTTCCAAATTCAATCACTATCCTTAAAGTTGGCTGCCTTTTCCAAATTGGTTATTGGTCTTGAAGTTTTGCAATTTGACCCTCAATTCCTCAATTGATCAATAAACTTCTAATTTCTTCAATTTTGCCCCTGATTTGGTTTAATTACAACCCCTCTATTTACTCGCTTTTTCCAATATGGTCTTTGGTTTTAGATTTCTTCAATTAAGTCCTTAATTGACCATCAAACTTTAATATTTATGTAACTAAGCTCCTGATTTGACCAACTTAACTCTAAAAAATTATAATTTGATCGAGAACTTTAATTTCTTCTAATTAGAGCCCAAATTAACTCCAAATCTTTGTATTTTTGAATCTTTTCAACCAATGTTTTATCATTTTTTGAGCATTTTGACATCCTTTTTTCATTGCTATATTTTTTTTGATAATGTTCTTATTTTATTTTGTAAAAAAGATAGAAAAAATATGAATTAGGGAATAACCAGAAAATAGGTTATGACAACATTTTTCCAACTAACCAACAAAAATACATCTTTTAATACAATGCTACCATAAGAAAAATAAAGTTAAAGAGTACATTCTTATTAAGGCTTTATATCATCATATTGTACTTAAAGTATCATTAAATTTTCTAACTTAAGTATTTTTTATAATAACAAGTATCATAATATAAGATAACTTTAATTTATCGTAAATGCTCATTTTAAATGTAGGCTAATTAATACTTAAAAGTGTATTTTTATCAAGGTTTTATATCATCATTTTGCACTTACAGTATCATTAAATTTCCTAACTTAAGCATGTTTTATAATAAAAAGTCTGATAGTATAAAATAAATTTAATTTATGGTAAATGCTCATGTTAAATGTAGGCTAATTAGTACTTAAAAGAGTATTTTTTTTTTATCAAGGTTTGATGTCATCATTTTACATTTGAAGTATCGATAACTTCTTAACTACAACAAGTTTTATAATAAAATGTCTAATAATATAAGATACCTTTAATTTATGGTAAATATTTATTTTAAATACAGGTTTATTATATCAATGAAAAGATTGACTGATGAGTTTAATTACTGAAATTGAGAAGACAAAGAGAGAGCTAAGCCTATAAAAAAGATGCTGATTCAATTCAAACTAGAACACTGTTCAGTCATTCGGTCATACTTAGAGTCATAGATCTTGGATTTCAGTTTGGTTTATATGGCTAGAAAGCTAAGATACTAAAATATTTATAAGAGTCCAAGACTCCTCCCTCTCTCCCTTTTATCATCCAAATCATGCTGTATGGAGTATAGCCAAGCGGTAAGGCATCGGTTTTTGGTACTGGCATGCAAAGGTTTGAATCCTTTTATTCTAGATTATGAACACTGACATGACTAAAAGATTGATGTCTTCTCCCAAGTGTAGGAGTGTCGAAGTAATAAATAACCCGGCAAGACCGAGGTCGAACCACAGGGAGGTTAATTGTACAAATTATAAATAACAATAATACAACAACAATAACAATAACAATAATAGTAACAACAACGACAACAACAACAACAACAACAACAACAATAATAGTATTAGTATTAGTAGTAGTAGTAGTAGTAATAAAGAAAAAGAAGGAGAAGAAGAAGAAGAAGAAAATGATGAGAACTTTGAGATGGAATATTAATGTAACGATTAAACAATGATAATAACAAATGTCAAGGTTATAGGATCCACTAATGGTATGTCAAAAAAATATAGTATAAACTCTTATTATTCAATTGGAAACCATACCAAAGGAGGTTCCAATCTGATTATAGATTGTTAACATGATTACATTAGTCATCTTATTCGATTAATGTTAATACTTGTAAATCTCGTCAAGCATTCATGATTATAACTTATGTTACAACAAATCAAGTTCCTTTCATAGCTCAGGTGTCGGTTATACCATACAATATGAACTATGAAAGTGCCAAGCATTTGTTGTACCAAATGTTATACAACATAAATCAAGATTAGTTATTTAACAAGCAAAGTATTAAAGAGTGAACAAGATAACAAATATAAAACATGTTAGTATCAAACATTAAAGTCCATATTAAGTTTACAATATAATTATTCTTACACTATTAGTGTAACCTTTTCACCTTGACATAATTAACTTAGCTAGACATAATGAAAGAAAGAAAAATAGATAAACAAAATAAGAACATAAGAGTTAACTAAGTAAAGGAAAGGAAATGAAAGGCATAAATTTGATATTAATGAAAGCAAAGCATAAACATTACAAAAAATACAACAAGAGAAAGGAAAAGCATGATCTTGATCTAGAAATCAGGATGCCTAAATGCATGGCAAATGCCTCCTTTTATAGGCCAAAATTAGGAACTATTGATTTGATGACTAATTGATAAGTGAGTGGCCAACTCTTGACTTGGTGACACTCCTTATCTTCTCTTGTCTGCCCCAAACGTCATTGATAATCTTGTGTAACAAATTCAGCTCATTTGGACTTCTAGAACTCCACATATGGCCAAAATACTGAACAATACTCGGGCTGGAGGACAGATTCGGGCTTCTTTGTTGTTGCTACAATTTGGACTTGAAAATGATCTTTTTAGATCTTGGGCTCCATATAAAAGTTGTAGGCCTATGTCTTACCTTTCTATCTATATAATATGGACTTAAATTTGAGATATATAGCTCCAGATATAACCCAATTACCGAATAGTATTCCGGTTTGGATTGCACGGACATCTCTTTTCTAAGTTTGACTATCTCTTTATCCTTGCAATTTAAATTCTTAAAGTCATCAATCAATCCTTTCATTTATGTGATAAACCTGTATTTAAAATTAACATTTACCACAAATTAAAGGTATCTTATATTGTTAGATATATTATTATAAAACATGATTTAGTTAAGGAGTTATTGATACTTCAAGTGCAAAATGATGATATAAAACCATGATAAAAATGCACTTTTAAGTACTAATCACCCCCCCAACCAGCTTATTACTAGTCCCTAGTAATCAAAGCTTTAAAATAGAAAAACAATTTGCAAATTCCACAAAGCAAGGTATTCATTATTTAACTTCCATTAATCTATCCAGATAAACAAACTCTCATTAAATTTATATATCTGCTCAATACCTCTTAACAAGATATTAATAAACCTTTCTTTTGTGCTTAATGTATCAACATATAATTATGGGGCTTCTTTTGGAAGAAATTTTTTTTTTATTTTAATGTTTAAGGTTAACTTCCTTGGGTTAGGATTATTATTTTTTTCTTTCTTTTTTTTTTAAATGTATATACATATAATTTAAAAACATCATGCATCTTTAACCCATGTAACGATCTTTTAGCTAATGACTCCCAGACCAGTTGGTCTTAGGACATTAGGTGTTAAGACACCCCTACGAGCTTAGTAACTCGAGTCGCAGATACTGATATGTAGATAGTGCAATGTTTTATTTCCTTAAGGTTTTCTCCTCAACCCATATAATAAGCGTTGGGCCAATAGCTTCCAAGTCAGTTGACTTTAGGGTATTAGGTGTTAAAACACCCCTTCGGGCTTAATTGTTTAGGTTAGGGAGGCTACGAAACCAAACTTATTTATATTTTTATTATTATTATTTTTTTTCTTTTTTCTTTTTTTCTTTTTTTCTTAATTATATACAATCCCTTTCCCTTAGTTGTTACGTTTAACAAAAGAACATAAATAATGTAATAATCTAATATGCAACCCACAATTATATGTTAAAGTGTGTGTGTGTAAATTAAGGTTTAAGAATACATGTTAAATAAGTATATGAGTAGAATTAAGTGATAACAATGCGAGAGTTTGTAAACCTGAATATTTTAAGAAGTATTATAATAGACCTTGTTAAGAATGATTACTAAGATGCTTCTCAAGAGTCACTTTAACAAAAGAGCTCATTTACTCTGCCATCCTAGTAACAACAATTATGCACATGCTTTATGAAATGAAAAATAATTTTTTTTTATTAACTACTACCCTCTCCCCCTAACCAAAACGAGACATTGTTATCAATGTTCTAAGGTAGAAAGATAGAGTATGGAAGATATCACCTGAAATAACGAATACTGACAAAACTGAAACACACTAAAACAAAAATAAGAAATAACAAAATACAATAATAAAACCAAAAGACACATAAATTCACAAATGAAGGCTCAAATCCAATCTAAACTTTTTATGGCTTTTCTTAGTTGACCAATTTATGCGACTCATGGAGGGATCAATTACAGGAATGAAGGATTGTAGTTGGTCAATTAATTGTTCCGCAGTAGCAGTAGAGATTATGATTTGTCATGCAGAAGATAGAAATTCCTGTTCCACAACATGATCAAGAAAAGACAACAACTTATCATAATAACCATTAACATTTAACAAACCTATGGGTTTATGGTGAATGTGCAGTTAAGCCCAAGAGGAAATATGAAAGATCTCTTCCAATGTGCCTAGACCACCTAGTAAAGCAATGAAGGCATCAGCATGGTTAAACATTGCATTCAATTGAGCCGACATTGTGGAGACCTAAAGTTCCTCTCCAATTGTTGTTCCAATGATGTCCCCTTGTGCTAAGGTTTCGGGGACGACCCCCAAAACTTGACTACCTCTTAAAAATGCAGCTATTGACACACCTTCCATTAACCCAAGACTGCCTCCCCCATACACGAAATGAATCTTTCTCTCAGCTAGCACTTGACCAAGATGATTTGCTGATTCTAAAAACTCCTTTTCTTTCCTAGGACTAGATCCACCGAAAACACAAATATTTCTTATATGATGACTGACACGACTGAAAGATTGATGTCTTCTCCCAAGTGCAGGAGTGTCGAAGTAATAAATAACCCGGTAAGACCGGGGTCGAACCACAGGGAGGTTAATTGTACAAATTATAAATAACAATAATACAACAACAATAACAACAATAACAACAATAATAATAATAACAATAATAATAGTAATACTAATAATAATAATAATAATAATAATAATAATAATAATAATAATAATAATAATAATAATAGTAATAGTAGTAGTAATAATAATAATAATAATAATAATAAAGAAAGAGAAGAAGAAGATGATGATGATAACTTGGAGATGGAAAATTAATGTAAGGATTAAACAATAATAATAACAAATGTCAAGGTTAGAGGTTCCACTAATGGTATATCAAACAAGTATAATATAAACTCTTATTATTGAATTGGAAACCACACACAAAAGAGGTTCCAATCAGATTATATATTGTTAACATGATTACATTAGTCATCTTATTCAATTAATGCTAATACTTGTAAATCTCGTCAAGCATTCATGATTATAACTTATGTTAACAACAAATCAAGTTCCTTTCATAGCTCAGGTGTCGGTTATACCATACATTATGGGCTATGAAAGTACCAAGCATTTGTTGTACCAAGTGTTATACAACATAAATCAAGATTAGTCATTTAACAAGCAAAGTATTAAAGAGTGAACAAGATAACAAATATAAAACATGTTAGTATCAAACATTAAAGTTCATATTAAGTTTACATTATACTTATTCTCAAACCATTAGTGTAACCTTTTCACCTTAACATAATTAACTTAGCTAGACATAATGAAAGAAAGGAAAACAAATAAACAAAATAAGAACATAAAAGTTAACTAAGTAAAGGAAAGGAAATGAAAGGCATAAACTTGATATTAATGAAAGCAAAGCATAAACATTACAAAAAATACAAAGAGAGAAAGGAGGAGCATGATCTTGATCTGGAAACCAAGATGCCTAAATGAATGGCAAATGCCTCCTTTTATAGGCCAAAATTGGGAACTATTGATTTGATGACTAATTGATAAGTGGGTGGCCAACTTTTGACTTGGTGACAATCCTTATCTTCTCTTGTCTGCCCAAAACGTCATTGATAACGTCAAAACTGGAGCCAGGTGCAAACATGAAAGTTGTAGGCAATTGTCTCAGCTTTCTTGTGTAAAAACTTCAGCTCATTTGGACTTCTAGAACTCCAGATATGGCCAAAATACAGAACAGTGCTCGGGCTGGAAGACAGATTCGGGCTTCTTTGTTGTTGCTACAATTTGGACTTGATAATGGCCTTTTTAGATCTTGGGCTCCATATGAAAGTTGTAGGCCTATGTCTTACCTTTCCATCCATATAAATTGGACCTAAATCTGAGATCTGTAGCTCCAGATATGGCCCAATTACCGAACAGTGTTCCGGTTTGGATTGCACCGACATCTCTTCTCTAAGTTTGACCATCTCTTTATCCATGCAATTTGAGTTCTTCAAGTCATCAATCAATCCTTTCATTTATGTGATAGACCTGCATTAAAAATAGACATTTACCACAAATCATAGGTATCTTATATTATTAGATACATTATTATAAAATATATTTTAGTTAAGGAGTTATTGATATTTCAAGTGCAAAATGATGATATAAAACCATGATAAAAATGCACTTTTAAGTACTAATCAATGACTTGAGGAACTTGCCATTTCTACACACTTCTGTATTTGTTGAATGCATGTGTTGAGTAGAAATGAAAGGAAGGAAGAGAGGGTTTTATAGATGAGAAATTAGAAAGGCAATCATAACACATATATGTAGGCCAACTAGAGTCTCACACACTCTCTCTCTCTTTTTATTTATTTACTTTTGAAAAAGCATGTGTATGTATAGGTAGTTGTGATTGTGGCTTACATCTTCCCTTCGTTTTACGTCCAAGAACAGCTTAAACGCCCTTTATGGGTCAGGGATAGGCTTCCCATCTAGTTTTCTTAAAAACTAGCAAACAAGGTCTTTTTTAGTCAGATTCCCAAGACTAAGTCGATCATGTTCTTTATGAAATAGTGGCCATAAATCATGAATTACACGATGCACATCTCCACTAGGATGCGTCTCAAGAGTTAATAGAAGATTATCTAAAGACTCCTTACTCAGGCCATCCTTAATGAATTGAATTTATCTTCACGGTTTATAGATACCATTCCTAAAAAACAACATTGTGTATTACAAGTCCATCTAGCACATCGATGACAGACTTTCAGTCATTTTACACGATGCTTCTTTGCAAAAGTGTTTTTACCTGTTCCAGGCATGTGTGAAATGAAGGAGTTAGAGGACTCAGTTGATAATCGGACCTTTGCTTCAATCAACTAGCGAATATCTTCAGGAATTCCATGATTCATTAACAATCTCAATTTTGCACATCTAGCACGGTAAATTTTTGTAATCGTATTCTGAGGCAAAGCGGGAAAATACTTTTTCAATTTTTCAAGATTAATGTCCATTTTCAAATGAGAATTGGAAGAGACAAAGAATTGCACAAATATATACACAGATATCAGTTATTGTGGGAAACTGAAAGAACCGACTTAAGTCACGGAGTACCGTTATTCGCCATTTGACCGGGGTGAGAAAAACTAGCAAAAATTACTTAAAAAGAAACACAAAAATAAAGTAAGAAAAATAACATAATCAACCTTTATCTACAAGATCATTCCAACCAGTTAATTCATTTTTACTAGGAAACTTATCAAAGTAAGCTTTCAAAAGATGTCCATTTTCCTTAAAATCATTATCATTCATTGAATTCTCAATATCACAGGCCCCATAAGGATTGCTCTATCATTGTCTTAGCTCTCTAAGGAATGCATAGAGTTGAGAATTATAAAACAAAACCTTTTTACCAATGTCAACTTTTTGACAATTTTCACAAGTTTTGCAGAATGCATGCGTGTCCTTGAACATGGTGGGCCAATAAAATCCATTTTGTAAGATTTTTATAGCTGTCTTTTTTAACAAGAAATAACTTCCACATGCTTCAAAATAACAAAGTTTAATGACACTACTTACCTTATTATCGGGAATGAATCTTTGAAATATTTGATCAGGACAATATTTGAGTAAGTTAGGGTCATCACAATAAAATTTTTTCACTTCGTTCAAAAACTTTTCTTTGTCTTGAGTACTCCAATCAGCTGGCAAGTCTCCTAAAGCAAGAAAATTAATATTTTTTATCATACTAAGGCATTGGACTAAAAGAAAGTAAGGATTTGTTAGGAAAGTAATCATCGATTGGTGTGATGTTAGATGTCGAATCTGTTGTCACTATTGACAAAGGATTCACATCAACATTTTTGGTGCTTGTTTTATCCGTGATTTCTTTCTTAGAATAAATCATTTACAAATCTTCAGATTCATCTAACTCATTTTTACTTAAAGTAGATTCAAGTTGATCATAAACTAATTCATCAATATGATCTACTTCTTGTAAATCATTATCATCTCCAGGTTGCTTGCAAATGTTGAAAATATTCATCTCCAATGTCATGTTTCCAAATGATAGCTTCATTAGTCCATTCCTACAATTAATCAATGCGTTAGAGGTTGCAAGAAACAGACGTCCTAAAATAACAGGAAATGAATTACATGCTTCAACAAGTTTTATGTCCATGATAATAAAATCCACAGGATAAATGAATTTATCGACTTGTACTAACACATCTTCAATTATTCCTCGAGAATTTATTTCTCTTATCTGCCCAAAACGTCATTGATAACGTCAAAATTGGAGCCACTCGAAACATGAAAGTTGTAGACAATTGTCTCAGCTATCGTGTATAACAAATTCAGCTCATTTGGACTTCTAGAACTCTAGATATGACCAAAATACTGAATAGTGCTCGGGTTGGAGGACAGATTCAGGCTTCTTTGTTGTTGCTATAATTTGGACTTGAAAATGGTCTTTTTAGATCTTGGGCTCCATATGAAAGTTGTAGGCCTATGTATTACCTTTCCATCTATATAAAGTGGACCTAAATCTGAGATCTATACCTCTAGATATGACCCAATTACCGAATAGTGTTCCGGTTTGGATTGCACCGACATCTCTTTTCTAAGTTTGGCCATCTCTTTATCCTTGCAATTTAAATTCTTAAAGTCATCAATCAATCCTTTCATTTATGTGATAGTCCTGCATTTAAAATGAACATTTATCACAAATTAAAGGATCTTATATTCTTAGATATTTTATTATAAAACACGCTTTAGTTAAGGAGTTATTGATACTACAAGTGCAAAATGATGATATAAAACCATAATAAAAATGCACTTTTAAGTATTAATCAACATACCATTAGTGGAACCTCTAACCTTGACATTTTTTATTATCATTGTTTAATCCTTACATTAATATTCTATCTCCAAGTTCTCATCATCTTCTTCTTCTTCTCTTTCTTTATGATTATTATTATTATTATTTCTATTACTACTACTACTAGTATTATTATTATTATTGCTACTATTATTGTTATTGTTACTATTGTTATTGTTTATAATTTGTACAATTAACCTCCTTGTGGTTCGACCCCCGTCTTACCGGGTTATTTATTACTTCGACACTCCTGCACTTGGGAGAAGACATCAATCTTTCAGTCGTGTTAAGTTTTTGGCGCCGTTGCCAGGGAGGTAAGTTCTTGTACAAATTACAATATTTATTTTATGTTCTCTTTTCACTTTTCTTGTATATAAATTTATTTCTTTGTTCTTGTTTCTTCTTCTTTTATTTTCTTCTTCTTTTTATTCTATTCCTACACGTGTATAAGAGTGTGGTCACGTACATCAAGTGGTAGACTTTATAGGGTATCCTCATCATTTTCAAAAAATATGGCCAAAGAAGATAATCAATCACTTCATAATGAGAATAATGAGAATAACCATACTAGAACACTTAGAGACCACATGAATCCCACAAGAACAAATGCACCATCATGCATAGTTTTTCCTCCCGATACATCTCATTTTAATTTTAAGCCAGGTATTATTCAACGTTTACCTTCTTTTCATGGCTTAGAATTGGGAAGTCCATACTTGCATTTAAGGGAATTTGAGAAGGTCTGCAACACATATAATAATTTAAATTGTAACGTGAACACTATCAGATTAAAGCTTTTTCCTTTTTCATTAAAAGATAAAGCTAAAACATGGCTACAAAATTTAAGACCAGGATCCATTCGTGCTTGGGATGAAATGCAATAATAGTTTTTAAAGAATTTTTTCCCATCTCATAGTACAAACTCTTTCAAAAGACAAATCACTACTTTCATTAAAAAATCAGGAGAAACATTTTACCAATGTTGGGATAGGTATCGAGACTTGCTTAGTACTTGCCCTTATCATGGTTTTGAAACATGGAGATTGGTTTCACATTTTGATGAAGGGTTAACACCTGGAGATAGGCAAATGATTGAATTGATATGCAATGGAACTTTTGAAGATAAAGACCCTGATGAAGCAATGGAGTACTTAGACTTGTTAGCTGAAAATGCTCAAAATTAGGACATCGCGGGTACTTATGAGGCACCAAATAAAACTCGACCTCATACATCTAGTGGAGGTATGTAAAACTTTAGGGAAGATCATGACCTTCAAGCCAAGTTTGCATCTTTAGCTAGAAAAGTCGAGGCACTAGAATTGAAAAAGAGTGGTCAATTCAAATCTATTGAAAACATTGTATGTCAAATATGTGAAACAAATAAACACTCAACTAGTAATTGTCCAACCTTGCCTTCTTTTAAGAAATGTCTCCATGAACAAGCCCATGCTTTAAACAATTTCAAAAGGCCTAATCATAACCCATATTGGCAAACATACAACCCTGGTTGGAGAAATCACCAAAATTTCAGTTGGAAGAGTGACAATGCAAAAACTTCATAACCACAGTTTCAAGCACACCATAATTTCCAAAATTATCATGGATATGTACCTCCTTATGCTCCACGTCCTACAAGAAATTTTAAGGAAACTTTGTATGCATTCATTGAAAAGCAAGAGATAATCAACACTCAACTTGCTCAAAGCATAACAGATTTTAAAGATACTCTTGCAAAATTCACATTTGCTCTCAATTTTCAAGAGAAAGGTAAGTTTCCATCTCAACCACAACAAAATCCCAAGGGGTAATACAATGCAAATGCAAGTAGTTCTGGAAGTCAACACATGGATCAAGTCAAATCAGTCATCACTCTTCGCAGTGGTAAGGTTATTAAAACACCCACTCTTGAACCTTGTGAGAAAGATGATGAGTCAATCTCTAAAGGTAAGGAAGGGGTTGAATCTGAAAATTGCAAAGAAAAGACTGATTTTCCACCAATACTTCCATTTCCTCATGCCATGACCAATCAGGAAGAAATCGAGGATGAAAAAGGCACCGAAAAGGTTGATGCGGATCTTTTATCAAAAGTGACAATAGATTCGACACCCGACATCACACTAATTGATGATTACTTTCCTGATAAATCTCTACTTTCTCTTAGTTCAATGCCTTGGTTTGCTAAAAATATCAATTTTCTTGCTTCAGGATTTTTGCCAACTCACTAGAGTACTGAAGACAAAAGAAAATTTTTGAGCAACGTGCAAAACTTTTATTAGGATGACCCTTACTTATTCAATTATTTTCCTGTCAAATATTTCAAAAAAGCATTCCCGACAATGAGGTAAGTAATTTCATTAAATTTTGTCACTCTAAGGCATGTAGGGATCATTTCCCGTCAAAAAAGAGGATTGTAAAAATCTTGCAAAGTGGATTTTACTGGCCCATCATATTCAAGGAATCACATGCATCCTACAAAACCTGTGAAAATTGTAAAAAGGAAAGATTTATTTCAAAACAAAGAGAGTCTTTAGATAATCTTCTATTGACTCTTAAGTCTCATCATAGTCGAGATAAGCATCGTGTAATTCATGACTTATAAACCCATTTTCATAAAGAACCTGCTTGACTTAGTCTTGAGAATCTGACTAAAAAAGACCTTATTTGCTAGTTTATAAGAAAACTGGATGGGAAGCCTATCCTCGACCCATAGAGGGTATTTAAGCTATTCTTAGCCGTAAAACCAAGGGAAGATGTGAGCCACAATCACAACTACCTGTACATACACATGCTTTTTCAAAAGTAAATAAATAAAGAGAGAGAGAGAGAGTGTGAGACTCCAGCTAGCCTACATATAGGTGTTATGATTGCCTTTCTGATTTCTCATCTATAAAACCCTCTCTTCCTTCCTTTCATTTCTACTCAACCCATACATTCAACAAATACAGAAGTGTGTAGAAATGGCAAGTTCCTCAGGTCATCATATAAGAAATATTTGTGTTTTCGGTGGATCTAGTCTTGGGAAAGAAAAGGAGTTTTTAGAATCAACAAATCATCTTGGACAGGTGCTAACTGAGAGAAAGATTCATTTAATATATGGGGGAGGCAGTCTTGGATTAATGGGAGGTGTGTCAATAGCTGCATTTTTAGGAGGTAGTCAAGTTTTAGGGGTTGTCCCGAAGCTTTAGCACAAGGGGACATCATTGGAAAAACAATTGGAGAGGAACTTCAAGTCTCCATAATGTGGCTCGAATGAATGCAATGTTTAACCATGCTGATGCCTTCATTGCTTTACCAGGTGGTCTAGGTACATTAGAAGAGATCTTTCATATTTCCTCTTAGGCTCAACTGCACATTCACCATAAACCCATAGGTTTGTTAAATGGTAATGGTTATTATGATAAGTTGTTGTCTTTCCTTGATCATGGTGTGGAATAGGAATTTCTAACATCTTCTGCATGACAAATCATAATCTCCGCTGCTACTGCTGAACAATTAATTGACCAACTACAATCCTTCATTCCTGTAATTGATCCCTCCATAAGTCATATAAATTGGTCAACTAAGAAAAGCTGTAAAAAGCTTAGATTGGATTTGAGCCTTCATTTGTGAATTTTTGTGTCTTTTGGTTTTATTATTGTGTTTTGTTATTTCTTATTTTTGTTTCAGTGTGTTTCAGGTTTGTTAGTGTTCATTATTTCAGGTGATATCTTCTATACTCTATCTTTCTACCTTAGAACATTGAGGACAATGTCTCATTTTGGTTGGGGGGAGAGGATAGTAGTTGATAAAAAAAAATTGTTTTTCATTTCATAAAGCATATGCATAATTGTTGTTACTAGGATGACAGAGTAAAGGAGCTCTTTTGTTAAAGTGACTCTTGAGAAGCATCTTAGTAACTATTCTTAACAAGGTCTATTATAATACTTCTTGAAATATTCAGGTTTACAAACTCTCGCATTGTTATCACTTAATTCTGCTCATATACTTATTTAACATGTATTCTTAAACCTTAATTTACACACATACACACACTTTAACACATGATTGATTGTGGGTTGCATATTGGATTATTACATTATTTATGTTCTTTTGTTAAAGGTAACAACTAAGGGAAAGGGATTGTATATAATTAAAAAAAGAAAAAAATGAAGAAAAAAATGATAATAATAAAAATGTAAATAAGTTTGGTTTCGTAGCCTCCCTAACCTAAGCAATTAAGCCCGAAGGGTTGTTTTAACACCTAATACCCTAAAGTTAACTGATTTGGGAGCTATTGGCCCAACGCTTGTTACATGGGTTGAGGAGAAAAGCTTAAGGGAATCAAACATTGCACTATCTACATATCAGTATCTGCGACCCGTGTTACTAAGCTCGTAGGGGTGTCTTAACACCAAATGCCCTTAGACCAACTCGTCTGGGAGTCATTAGCTGAAAGCTCGTTACATGAGTTAAAGATGCATGGTGTTTTTAAATTATATGTATATATATTTAAAAAAAAGAAAAAGAAAAAAAAGACAAAAATAATAATCCCAACCCAAGGAAGTTAACCTTAAACATTAGAATAAAAATTTTGTTTTCTTCCAAGAAAAGCCCTATAATTATGTGCTTGACACGACTAAAAGGTTGATGTCTTCTCCCAAGTGTAGGAGTGTCGAAGTAATAAATAACCCGGCAAGACCGGGGTCGAACCACAGGGAGGTTAATTGTACAAATTATAGACAACAATTATAAGCAACAATAATAGCAATAATAACAACAACAATAACAACAACAACAACAACTATAATAATAATAATAATAATAATAATAATAATAATAGTAGTAGTAGTAGTAGTAGTAGTACTAATAATAATAATAATAATAATAATAGTAGTAGTAGTAGTAGTAGTAGTAGTAGTAGTAGTAGTAGTAATAATAATAATAATAATAATAATAATAAAGAAAGAGAAGAAGAAGAAGAAGATGATGATGATGAGAACTTAGAGATGAAATATTAATGTAAGGATTAAACAATAATAATAACAAATGTCAAGGTTAGAGGTTCCACTAATGGTATATCAAACTAGTATAGTATAAACTCTTATTATTGAATTGGAAACCACACACAAAGGAGGTTCCAATCAGATTATATATTGTTAACATGATTACATTAGTCATCTTATTCAATTAATGCTAATACTTGTAAATCTCGTCAAGCATTCATGATTATAACTTATGTTAACAACAAATCAAGTTCCTTTCATGGCTCAGGTGTCGGTTATACCATACATTATGGGCTATGAAAGTGCCAAGCATTTGTTGTACCAAGTGTTATACAACATAAATCAAGATTAGTCATTTAACAAGCAAAGTATTAAAGAGTGAACAAGATAACAAATATAAAACATGTTAGTATCAAAAATTAAAGTCTATATTAAGTTTACATTATACTTATTCTTACACCATTAGTGTAACCTTTTCACCTTGACATAACTAACTTAGCTAGACATAATGAAAGAAAGCAAAATAGATAAATAAAATAAGAACATAAAAGCTAACTAAGTAAAGGAAAGGAAATGAAAGGCATAAACTTGATATTAATGAAAGCAAAACATAAATATTACAAAGAATACAAAAAGAGAAAGGAAGAGCATGATCTTGATCTGAAAACCAAGATGCCTAAATGCATGGCAAATGCCTCCTTTTATAGGCTAAAATTAGGAACTATTGATTTGATGATTAATTGATAAGTGGGTGGCCAACTTTTGACTTGGTGACAATCCTTATCTTCTCTTGTCTGCCTAAAACGTCATTCATAACGTCAAAACTGGAGCCAGGTGCAAACATGAAAGTTGTAGGCAATTGTCTCAGCTTTCTTTTGTAAAATATTCAGCTCATTTGGACTTCTAGAACTCCAGATATGGCCAAAATACCGAACAGTGCTCGGGCTCGAAGATAGATTCGGGCTTCTTTGTTGTTGCTACAATTTGGACTTGCAAATGACCTTTTTAGATCTTGGGCTCCATATGAAAATTGTAGGTCTATGTCTCACCTTTCCATCCATATAAAGTGGACCTAAATCTGAGATCTGTAGCTCCAGATATGACCTAATTACCGAACAGTGTTTCGGTTTGGATTGCACCAACATCTCTTTTCTAAGTTTGACCATCTCTTTGCCTTTGCAATTTAAGTTCTTAAAGTCATCAATCAATATTTTCATTTATGTGATAGGCCTGCATTTAAAATGAACATTTACCATAAATTAAAGGTATCTTATATTATTATATATATTATTATAAAACATGATTTAGTTAAGGAGTTATTGATACTTCAAGTGCAAAATGATGATATAAAACCATGATAAAAATGCACTTTTAAGTACTAATCACACCCCTCAACCAGCTTATTACTAGTCCCTAGTAATCAAAGCGTTAAAACAATTTGCAAATTTCACAAAGCAAGGTATTCATCATTTAACTTCCATTAATCTATCCAGATAAACAAAGTCTCATTAAATTTATATATCTGCTCAATACCTCTTAACAAGGTATTAATAAACCTTTTTTTTTGTGCTCAATGTATCAACACATAATTATGGGGCTTTTCTTGGAAGAAAACAAAATTTTTGTTCTAATGTTTAAGGTTAACTTCTTTGGGTTGGGATTACTATTTTTGTCTTTTTTTTTCGTTTTTTTTTAATCTATATACATATAATTTAAAAACATCATGCATCTTTAACCCATGTAACGAGCTTTTAGCTAATGACTCCTAGACCAGTTGGTCTTAGGGCATTAGGTGTTAAGACACCCCTACGAGCTTAGTAACTCGGGTCGCAGATACTGATGTGTAGATAGTGCAATGTTTGATTCCCTTAAGCTTTTCTCCTTAACCCATGTAACAAGCATTGGGCCAATAGCTCTGACACGACTAAAAGGTTGATGTCTTCTCCCAAGTGTAGGAGTGTCGAAGTAATAAATAACCCGGCAAGACCGGGGTCGAACCACAGGGAGGTTAATTGTACAAATTATAAACAACAATTATAAAACAACAATAACAACAACAACAATAGTAATAATAATAATAATAATAATAATAATAATAATAATAGTAGTAGTAGTAGTAGTAGTAGTACTAATAATAATAATAATAATAATAATAATAATACTAAAGAAAGAGAAGAAGAAGAAGATGATGATGATGAGAACTTGGAGATCAAATATTAATGTAAGGATTAAGCAATAATAATAACAAATGTCAAGGTTAGAGGTTCCACTAATGGTATATCAAACAAGTATAGTATAAACTCTTATTATTGAATTGGAAACCACACACAAAGGAGGTTCCAATCAGATTATATATTGTTAACATGATTACATTAGTCATCTTATTCAATTAATGCTAATACTTGTAAATCTCGTCAAGCATTCATGATTATAACTTATGTTAACAACAAATCAAGTTCCTTTCATAGCTCAGGTGTCGGTTATACCATACATTATGGGCTATGAAAGTGCCAAGCATTTGTTGTACCAAGTGTTATACAACATAAATCAAGATTAGTCATTTAACAAGCAAAGTATTAAAGAGTGAACAAGATAACAAATATAAAACATGTTAGTATCAAACATTAAAGTCCATATTAAGTTTACATTATACTTATTCTTACACCATTAGTGTAACCTTTTCACCTTGACATAATTAACTTAGCTAGACATAATGAAAGAAAGCAAAATAGATAAACAAAATAAGAACATAAAAGTTAACTAAGTAAAGGAAAGGAAATGAAAGGCATAAACTTAATATTAATGAAAGCAAAGCATAAACATTACAAAAAATACAAAGAGAGAAAGGAAGAGCATGATCTTGATCTGGAAACCAAGATGCCTAAATGCATGGCAAATGCCTCCTTTTATAGGCCAAAATTGGGAACTATTGATTTGATGACTAATTGATAAGTGGGTGACCAACTTTTGACTTGGTGACAATCCTTATCTTCTCTTGTCTGCCCAAAACGTCATTGATAACGTCAAAACTGGAGCCAGGTGCAAACATGAAAGTTGTAGGCAATTGTCTCAGCTTTCTTGTGTAAAACATTCAGCTCATTTGGACTTCTAGAACTCCAGATATGGCCAAAATACCGAACAGTGCTCGGGCTGGAAGACAGATTCGGGCTTCTTTGTTATTGCTACAATTTGGACTTGATAATGGCCTTTTTAGATCTTGGGCTCCATATGAAAGTTGTAGGCCTATGTCTTACCTTTCCATCCATATAAATTGGACCTAAATCTGAGATCTGTAGCTCCAGATATGGCCCAATTACCGAACAGTGTTCCGGTTTGGATTGCACCGACATCTCTTCTCTAAGTTTGACCATCTCTTTATCCATGCAATTTAAGTTCTTCAAGTCATCAATCAATCCTTTCATTTATGTGATAGACCTGCATTAAAAATAGACATTTACCACAAATTATAGGTATCTTATATTATTAGATACATTATTATAAAACATATTTTAGTTAAGGAGTTATTGATACTTCAAGTGCAAAATGATGATATAAAACCATGATAAAAATGCACTTTTAAGTACTAATCACACCCCTCAACCAGCTTATTACTAGTCTCTAGTAATTAAAGCGTTAAAACAATTTGCAAATTTCACAAAGCAAGGTATTCATCATTTAACTTCCATTAATCTATCCAGATAAACAAACTCTCATTAAATTTATATATCTGCTCAATACCACTTAACAAGATATTAATAAACCTTTCTTTTGTGCTCAATGTATCAACACATAATTATAGGGCTTTTCTTGGAAGAAAACAAAATTTTTGTTCTAATGTTTAAGGTTAACTTCCTTGGGTTGGGATTACTATTTTTGTTTTTTTTTTTTTTTTAACTCTATATACATATAATTTAAAAACATCATGCATCTTTAACCCATGTAACGAGCTTTCAGCTAATGACTCCCAGACCAGTTGGTCTTAGGGCATTAAGTGTTAAGACACCCCTACGAGCTTAGTAACTCGGGTCGCAGATACTGATATGTAGATAGTGCAATGTTTGATTCCCTTAAGCTTTTCTCCTCAACCCATGTAACAAGCGTTGGGCCAATAGCTCCCAAGTCAGTTGACTTTAAGGTATTAGGTGTTAAAACACCCCTTCAGGCTTAATTGCTTAGGTTAGGGAGGCTACGAAACCAAACTTATCTACATTTTTATTATTTTTTTTCTTTTTGTTTTTTTTTTCTTTTTTTTTTCTTTTTGTTTTTTTTATTATATACAATCCCTTTCCCTTAGTTGTTACCTTTAACAAAAGAACATAAATAATATAATAATCCAATATGCAACCCACAATCATATGTTAAAGTGTGTGTGTGTAAATTAAGGTTTAAGAATACATGTTAAATAAGTATATAAGCAGAATTAAGTGATAACAATACGAGAGTTTGTAAACCTGAATATTTCAGGAAGTATTATAATAGACCTTGTTAAGAATGGTTACTAAGATGCGTCTCAAGAGTCACTTTAACAAAAGAACTCCTTTACTCTGCCATCCTAGTAACAATAATTATGCACATGCTTTATGAAATGAAAAACAATTTTTTTTTTTTTATCAACTACTACCCTCTCCCCCCAACCAAAACGAGACATTGTCCTCAATGTTCTAAGGTAGAAAGATAGAGTATAGAAGATATCACCTGAAATAACGAACACTAACAAAACCTGAAACACACTGAAACAAAAATAAGAAATAACAAAACACAATAATAAAACCAAAATACATAAAAATTCACAAATGAAGGCTCAAATCCAATCTAAGCTTTTTACGGCTTTCCTTAGATGACCAATTTATGCGACTCATGGAAGGATCAATCACAGGAGTGAAAGATTGTAGTTGGTCAATCAATTGTTCAGCAGTAGTAGCAGAAATTATGATTTGTCGTGCAGAAGATGTTAGAAATTCCTGTTCCATAGCATGATCAAGAAAAGACAACAACTTATCATAATAACAATTAACATTTAACAAACCAATGGGTTTATGGTGAATGTGCAATTGAGCCCAAGAGGAAATATGAAAGATCTCTTCCAATGTGCCTAGACCACCTGGTAAAGCAATGAAAGCATCAGCATGGTTAAACATTGCATTCATTCGAGCCGACATTGTGGAGACCTGAAGTTCCTCTCCAATTGTTTTTCCAATGATGTCCCCTTGTGCCAAAGCTTCAGGGACGACTCCTAAAACTTGACTACCTCCTAAAAATGCAGCTATTGACACACCTCCCATTAACCCAAGACTGCCTCCCCCATACACTAAATGAATCTTTCTCTCAGCTAGCACCTGACCAAGATGATTTGCTGATTCTAAAAACTCCTTTTCTTTCCCAGGACTAGATCCACCGAAAACACAAATATTTCTAATATGATGACTTGAGGAACTTGCCATTTCTACACACTTCTATAGTTTTTGAATGTATGGGTTGAGTAGAAATGAAAGGAAGAAAGAGAGGGTTTTATAGATGAGAAATTAGAAAGGCAATCATAACACCTATATGTAGGCCAGCTAGAGTCTCACACACTCTCTCTCTCTTTTTATTTATTTATTTATTTAGTTTTGAAAAAAACATGTGTATGTACAGGTAGTTGTGATTGTGGCTCACATCTTCCCTTGGTTTTACGTCCAAGAACGGCTTAAACGCCCTCTATGGGTCGGGGATAGGCTTCCCATCCAGTTTTCTTAAAAACTGGCAAACAGGGTCTTTTTTAGTCAGATTCCCAAGACTAAGTCGATCATGTTCTTTATGAAATAGTGGCCATAAATCATGAATTGCACGATGCACATCTCCACTAGGATGCGTCTCAAGAGTCAATAGAAGATTATCTAAAGACTCCTTACTCAGGCCATCCTTAATGAATTGTATTTTATCTTCACGGTTTATAGATACCATTCCTAAAGAACGACATTGTGTATTACAAGTCCATCTAGCACATCGATGACAAACTTCTAGTCGTTTTGCACGACGCTTCTTTGCAAAAGTGCTTTTACCTGTTCCAGGCATGTGTGAAATGAAGTTAGAGGACTCACCTGATAATCGGACCTTTGCTTCAATCAACCAGCGAATATCTTCAGGAATTCCATGATTCATTAACAATCTCAATCTTGCACATCTAGCACGGTAAATTTTTGTAATCGCATTCTGAGGCAGAGCGGGAAAATACTTTTTCAATTTTTCAAGATTAGTGTCCATTTTCAAATGAGAATTGGAAGAGAGATTCGAAGAATTGCACACAGATATCAGTAATTGTGGGAAACTGAAAGAACCGACTTAAGTCACGGAGTACCGTTATCCGCCATTTGACCGGGGTGAAAGAAACTAGCAAAAATCACTCAAAAAGAAACATAAAAAAAAATGTGAGAAAAACAAAATAATCAACCTTTATCTACAAGATCATTCAAACCAGCTGATTCATTTTCACTAGAAAAATTATCAAAGTAAGCTTTCAAACGATGTCCATTTTCCTTAAAATCATTGTCATTCATTGAATTCTCAATATCACAGGCCCCATAAGGATTGCTCCATCTTAATCTTAGCTCTTTAGGGAATGCATAGAGTTGAGAATCATAAAACAAAACTTTTTGACCAGTATCAATCTTTTGACAATTTTCACAAGTTTTGCAGAATGCATGCGTGTCCTTGAACATGGTGGGCCAATAAAATCCATTTTGAAAGATTTTTGCAATTGTCTTTTTTGACGAGAAATAACTTCCACATGCTTCAGAATGACAAAGTTTAATGACACTACTTACCTCATTGTCGGGAATGAATCTTTGAAATATTTGATCAGGATAATATTTGAATAAGGTAGGGTCATCACAAGAAAAATTCTTCACTTCGTTCAAAAACTTTTCTTTGTCTTGGGTACTCCAATTAGCTGGCAAATCTCCTAAAGCAAGAAAATTGATATTTTTATCATACCAAGGCATTGGACTAAGAGAAAGTAAGGATTCGTTAAGAAAGTAATCATCGATTGGTATGATGTCAGATGTCGAATCTGTTGTCACTATTGATAAAAGATTCGCATCAACATTTTCGGTGCTTGTTTCATCCATGATTTCTTCCTCAGAATAAACCATTTGCAAATCTTCAGTTTCATCCAATTCATTTTTACTTAAAGTAGATTCAAGTTGATCATAAACTAATTCATCAATATGATCTACTTCTTGTGAATCATTATCATCTCCAGGTTGCTTGCAAATGTTGAAAATATTCATCTCCAATGTCATGTTTCCAAATGATAGCTTCATCAATCCATTCCTACAATTAATCAATGCGTTAGAGGTTGCAAGAAATGGACGTCCTAAAATAACAGGAAATGAATTACATGCTTCAACAGGTTCTGTGTCCAAGACAATAAAATCCACAGGATAAATGAATTTATCGACTTGTACTAACACATCTTCAATTATTCCTCTAGGCACTTTTACAGATCTATCAGCAAGTAAAAGAGATATAGAAGTTGGTTTTAACTCACCTAGATTGAGACTCTGAAAAACTGAATATGGAAGTAGATTCACACTAGCACCAAGATCAAGTAAGGCTTTTTCAATTTTATGTTCTCCAATAAAGCAAGAAATTGTAGGACAACCAGGGTCTTTATATTTCAAAGCATTATTGTTTTGAAGAATAGCACTTACTTGTTCGGCTAGAAAGGCTTTCTTTTTCACATTCAGTTTCCTCTTCACAGTGCATAGATCTTTTAAAAATTTAGCATAGGAAAGAACCTGTTTAATAGCATCCAACAAAGGTATATTGATCCTTACCTGTTTGAAAGTTTCAAAGATTTCAGAGTTGTGATTAACTTTCCTTTGTTTAGTCATGGCATGAGGAAATGGAAGTGCTGGCGGTGAATCAGTCGTTTCGTTGCAATTTTCAGATTCAACCCCTTCCTTACCCTCAGAGATTGACTCATCATCTTTCTCATAAGGTTCAAAAGAGGGTTTTTCAATAACCTTACCGCTGCGCAGAGTAGTGACTGATTTGACTTGATCCATGTGTTGGCTTCCGGAACTACTTGCATTTGCATTGTATTGCCCTTTGGGATTTTGTTGTGTTTGAGATGGAAACTTACCTTTCTCTTGGAAACTAAGAGCAGATGTTAATTTAGCAAGAGTATCTTTAAAATCTGTCATGTTTTGAGCAAGTTGAGTATTGATTGTCTCTTGCTTTTCAATGAATGCATGCAATGTTTCCTCAAGATTTCTTCTAGGAGGTGGAGCATAAGGAGGTGCATATCCATGAGAATTTTGGAAATTATGGTGTGCTTGAAACGGTGGTTGTGAAGTTTGTGCATTGTTGTTCTCACTCTTCCAACTGAAATTTGGGTGATCCCTCCAACCAGGGTTGTATGTTTGGGAGTATGGGTTGTGGTTGCCCCTTTGAAAACTGTTTAAAGAATGGGCTTGTTCATGAAGACATTCCTTAAAAGAAGGCAAGGTTGGACAATCGTTGGTTGAGTGTTCATTTGTTTCACAGATTTGACACACAATGTTTTCAACAGATTTTAATTGACCAGTCTTTTTTAATTCTAGTGCCTCGACTTTTCTAGCTAAAGATGCAAATTTGGCTTGAAGGTCATGATCTTCCCTAAGGTTGTACATACCTCCACTAGATGTATGAGGTTGAGTTTTACTCGGTGCCTCATATGTACCCGCGGTGTCCCAATTTTGAGCATTTTCAGCTAACAAGTCTAAGTACTCCATTGCTTCATCAGGGTCTTTATCTTCAAAAGTTCCATTGCACATCAATTCAACCATTTGCCTATCTTTAGGTGTTAACCCTTCATAGAAATGTGAAACCAATCTCCATGTTTCAAAACCATGATGAGGGCAAGTACTAAGCAAGTCTCGATACCTATCCCAACATTTATAAAATGTTTCTCCTGGTTTTTGAGTGAAAGTGGTGATTTGTCTTTTGAAAGAGTTTGTTCTATGAGATGGGAAAAACTTCTTTAAAAATTGTTGTTGCATTTCATCCCAAGCACGAATGGATCCTGGTCTCAAATTTTGTAGCCATGTTTTAGCTTTATCTTTTAATGAAAAAGGAAAAAGCTTTAATCTGATGGTGTTCATGCTACAATTTAAATTATTATATGTGTTGCACACCTCCTCAAATTCCCTTAAATGCAAGTATGGATTTTCCAATTCCAAACCATGAAAAGATGGTAAAAGTTGAATAATACCTGGTTTAAAATTAAAATGAGATGCATCAGGAGGAAAAACTATACATGATGGTGCACTTGTTCTTGTGGGATTCATGTGGTCTCTAAGTGTTCTAGCACGGTTATTCTCATTATTTTCATTATGAAGTGATTGATTATCATCTTCAGCCATATTTTCTGAAAATGATGAGGATACCCTACAAAGTCTACCACTTGATGTACGTGACCACACTCTCATGCACGTGTAGGAATAAAATAAAAAAAAAAGAAGAAGAAAGCAAAAGAAGGAGGAAGAAAACAAAATAAAAAGAAACAAAGTTATATACAAGAAAAGTGAAAAGAGAAAATAAAATAAATACTATAATTTATACAAGAACTTACCTCCCCGGCAACGGCGCCAAAAACTTGACACGACTAAAAGGTTGATGTCTTCTCCCAAGTGCAGGAGTGTCGAAGTAATAAATAACCCGGCAAGACCGGGGTCGAACCACAGGGAGGTTAATTGTACAAATTATAAACAACAATTATAAAACAACAATAACAACAACAACAATAGTAATAATAATAATAATAATAATAATAATAATAATAATAATAATAATAATAATAGTAGTAGTAGTAGTAGTAGTAGTACTAATAATAATAATAATAATAATAATAATAATAATAATAATAATAAAGAAAGAGAAGAAGAAGAAGATGATGATGATGAGAACTTGGAGATCAAATATTAATGTAAGGATTAAGCAATAATAATAACAAATGTCAAGGTTAGAGGTTCCACTAATGGTATATCAAACAAGTATAGTATAAACTCTTATTATTGAATTGGAAACCACACACAAAGGAGGTTCCAATCAGATTATATATTGTTAACATGATTACATTAGTCATCTTATTCAATTAATGCTAATACTTGTAAATCTCGTCAAGCATTCATGATTATAACTTATGTTAACAACAAATCAAGTTCCTTTCATAGCTCAGGTGTCGGTTATACCATACATTATGGGCTATGAAAGTGCCAAGCATTTGTTGTACCAAGTGTTATACAACATAAATCAAGATTAGTCATTTAACAAGCAAAGTATTAAAGAGTGAACAAGATAACAAATATAAAACATGTTAGTATCAAACATTAAAGTCCATATTAAGTTTACATTATACTTATTCTTACACCATTAGTGTAACCTTTTCACCTTGACATAATTAACTTAGCTAGACATAATGAAAGAAAGCAAAATAGATAAACAAAATAAGAACATAAAAGTTAACTAAGTAAAGGAAAGGAAATGAAAGGCATAAACTTAATATTAATGAAAGCAAAGCATAAACATTACAAAAAATACAAAGAGAGAAAGGAAGAGCATGATCTTGATCTGGAAACCAAGATGCCTAAATGCATGGCAAATGCCTCCTTTTATAGGCCAAAATTGGGAACTATTGATTTGATGACTAATTGATAAGTGGGTGACCAACTTTTGACTTGGTGACAATCCTTATCTTCTCTTGTCTGCCCAAAACGTCATTGATAACGTCAAAACTGGAGCCAGGTGCAAACATGAAAGTTGTAGGCAATTGTCTCAGCTTTCTTGTGTAAAAAATTCAGCTCATTTGGACTTCTAGAACTCCAGATATGGCCAAAATACCGAACAGTGCTCGGGCTGGAAGACAGATTCGGGCTTCTTTGTTGTTGCTACAATTTGGACTTGATAATGGCCTTTTTAGATCTTGGGCTCCATATGAAAGTTGTAGGCCTATGTCTTACCTTTCCATCCATATAAATTGGACCTAAATCTGAGATCTGTAGCTCCAGATATGGCCCAATTACCGAACAGTGTTCCGGTTTGGATTGCACCGACATCTCTTCTCTAAGTTTGACCATCTCTTTATCCATGCAATTTAAGTTCTTCAAGTCATCAATCAATCCTTTCATTTATGTGATAGACCTGCATTAAAAATAGACATTTACCACAAATTATAGGTATCTTATATTATTAGATACATTATTATAAAACATATTTTAGTTAAGGAGTTATTGATACTTCAAGTGCAAAATGATGATATAAAACCATGATAAAAATGCACTTTTAAGTACTAATCAAGCTCCCAAGTCAATTGACTTAGGAGTCAATAGAACATTATGTAAAGACTCTCTGTGTTTTGAAATAAATCCCACCTTTTGACAATTTTCACAGTTTTTGCAGAATGCATGTGACTCCTTGAATATGGTTGGCTAGTAAAATCCACTCTGTAAGATTTCTACAATCCTCTTTTTTTATGAGAAATGATCCTCACCTGCTTTAGAGTGACAAAATTTAATAACATCACTTACCTCATTGTTGGGAATGTATATTTGAAATATTTGATCAGGATAATAATTGAATAAGTAAAGGTCATCCCAATAAACTTTGCTTTAGAGCTTAGTAACTCGGGTCGCAGATACTGATATGTAGATAGTGCAATGTTTGATTCCCTTAAGCTTTTCTCCTCAACCCATGTAACAAGCGTTGGGCCAATAGCTCCCAAGGCAGTTGACTTTAGGGTATTATGTGTTAAAACACCCCTTCGGGCTTAATTGCTTAGGTTAGGGAGGCTACGAAACCAAACTTATCTACATTTTTATTATCATCATTTTTTTTTCTTTTTTTTCTTTTTTTTTCTTTTTTTTTAATTGTATACAATCCCTTTCCCTTAGTTGTTACCTTTAACAAAAGAACATAAATAATGTAATAATCCAATATGCAACCCACAATCATATGTTAAAGTGTGTGTGTGTAAATTAAGGTTTAAGAATACATGTTAAATAAGTATATGAGCAGAATTAAGTGGTAACAATACGAGAGTTTGTAAACCTGAATATTTCAGGAAGTATTATAATAGACCTTGTTAAGAATGGTTACTAAGATGCGTCTCAAGAGTCACTTTAACAAAAGAACTCCTTTACTCTGTCATCCTAGTAACAACAATTATGCACATGCTTTATGAAATGAAAAACAATTTCTTTTTTTTATCAACTACTACCCTCTCCCCCCAACCAAAACGAGACATTGTCCTCAATGTTCTAAGGTAGAAAGATAGAATATAGAAGATATCACCTGAAATAACGAACACTGATAAAACCTGAAACACACTGAAAAAATAAGAAATAACAAAACACAATAATAAAACCAAAAGACACAAAAATTCACAAATGAAGGCTCAAATCCAATCTAAGCTTTTTACGGCTTCCCGTAAATGACCAATTTATGCGACTCATGGAAGGATCAATCACAGGAATGAAAGATTGTAGTTGGTCAATCAATTGTTCAGCAGTAGTAGCAGAGATTATGATTTGTCGTGCTGAAGATGTTAAAAATTCCTGTTCCATAGCATGATCAAGAAAAGACAACAACTTATCATAATAACCATTAACATTTAACAAACCTATGGGTTTATGGTGAATGTGCAATTGAGCCCAAGAGGAAATATGAAAGATCTCTTCCAATGTGCCTAGACCACCTGGTAAAGCAATGAAGGCATCAGCATGGTTAAACATTGCATTCATTCGAGCCGACATTGTGGATACCTGAAGTTCCTTTCCAATTGTTTTTCCAATGATGTCCCCTTGTGCCAAAGCTTCAGGGACGACTCCTAAAACTTGACTACCTCCTAAAAATGCAGCTATTGACACACCTCCCATTAACCCAAGACTGCCTCCCCCATACACTAAATGAATCTTTCTCTCAGCTAGCACCTGACCAAGATGATTTGCTGATTCTAAAAACTCCTTTTCTTTCCCAGGACTAGATCCACCGAAAACACAAATATTTCTTATTTGATGACTTGAGGAACTTGCCATTTTTACACACTTCTGTATTTGTTGAATGTATGGGTTGAGTAGAAATGAAAGGAAGGAAAAGAGGGTGGTTTTATAGATGAGAAATTAGAAAGGCAATCATAACACCTATATGTAAGCCAGGTGGAGTCTCACACACTCTATCTCTCTCTCTCTTTATTTATTAGTTATTTACTTTTGAAAAAGCATGTGTATGTACAGGTAGTTGTGATTGTGGCTCATATCTTCCCTTGGTTTTACGTCCAAGAACGGCTTAAACGCCCTCTATGGGTCGGGGATAGGCTTCCCATCCAGTTTTCTTAAAAACTGGCAAACAAGGTCTTTTTTAGTCAGATTCCCAAGACTAATTCGATCATGTTCTTTATGAAATAGTGGCCATAAATCATGAATTACACGATGCACATCTCCACTAGGATGCATCTCAAGAGTTAATAGAAGATTATCTAAAGACTCCTTACTCAGGCCATCCTTAATGAATTGTATTTTATCTTCACGGTTTATAGATACCATTCCTAAAGAACGACATTCTGTATTACAAGTCCATCTAGCACATCGATGACAGACATCCAGTCGTTTTGCACGACGCTTCTTTGCAAAAGTGCTTTTATCTGTTCCAGGCATGCGTGAAATGAAGTTAGAGGACTCACCTGATAATCGGACCTTTGCTTCTATCAACCAGCGAATATCTTCAGGAATTCCATGATTCATTAACAATCTCAATCTTGCACATCTAGCACGGTAAATTTTTGTAATCGCATTCTGAGGCAGAGCGGGAAAATACTTTTTCAATTTTTCAAGATTAGTGTCCATTTTCAAATGAGAATTAAAAGAGAGATTCAAAGAATTGCACAGATATATACACAGATATCAGTAATTATGGGAAACTGAAAGAACCGATGACACGACGAAAAGATTGATGTCTTCTCCCAAGTGCAGGAGTGTCGAAGTAATAAATAACCCGGCAAGACCGGGGTCGAACCACAGGGAGGTTAATTGTACAAATTATAAACAACAATTATAAAACAACAATAACAACAACAACAATAGTAATAATAATAATAATAATAATAATAATAATAATAATAATAATAATAATAATAATAAAGAAAGAGAAGAAGAAGAAGATGATGATGATGAGAACTTAAAGATGAAATATTAATGTAAGGATTAAGCAATAATAATAACAAATGTCAAGGTTAGAGGTTCCACTAATGGTATATCAAACAAGTATAGTATAAACTCTTATTATTGAATTGGAAACCACACACAAAGGAGGTTCCAATCAAATTATATATTGTTAACATGATTACATTAGTCATCTTATTCAATTAATGCTAATACTTGTAAATCTCGTCAAGCATTCATGATTATAACTTATGTTAACAATAAATCAAGTTCCTTTCATAGCTCAGGTGTCGGTTATACCATACATTATGGGCTATGAAAGTGCCAAGCATTTGTTGTACCAAGTGTTATACAACATAAATCAAGATTAGTCATTTAACAAGCAAAGTATTAAAGAGTGAACAAGATGACAAATATAAAACATGTTAGTATCAAACACTAAAGTCAAAATAAGAACATAAAAGGTAACTAAGTAAAAGAAAGGAAATGAAAGGCATAAACTTAATATTAATGAAAGCAAAGCATAAACATTACAAAAAATACAAAGAGAGAAAGGAAGAGCAGGATCTTGATCTGGAAACCAAGATGCCTAAATGAATGGCAAATGCCTCCTTTTATAGGCCAAAATTGGGAACTATTGATTTGATGACTAATTGATAAGTGGGTGGCCAACTTTTGACTTGGTGACAATCCTTATCTTCTCTTGTCTGCCCAAAACGTCATTGATAACGTCAAAATTGGAGCCAGTTGCAAACATAAAAGTTGTAGACAATTGTCTCAGCTTTCTTGTGTAAACAATTCAGCTCATTTGGACTTCTAGAACTCCAGATATGGCCAAAATACCGAACAGTGCTCGGGCTGGAAGACAGATTCGGGCTTCTTTATTGTTGCTACAATTTGGACTTGATAATGGCCTTTTTAGATCTTGGGATCCATATGAAAGTTGTAGGCCTATGTCTTACCTTTCCATCCATATAAATTGGACCTAAATCGGAGATCTGTAGCTCCAAATATGACCTAATTACCGAACAGTGTTCCAGTTTGGATTGCACCGACATCTCTTTTCTAAGTTTGGCCATCTCTTTATCCTTGCAATTTAAGTTCTTCAAGTCATCAATCAATCCTTTCATTTATATGATAGACCTGCATTAAAAATAGACATTTACCACAAATTATAGGTATTTTATATTATTAGATACATTATTATAAAACATATTTTAGTTAAGGAGTTATTGATACTTCAAGTGCAAAATGATGATATAAAATCATGATAAAAATGCACTTTTAAGTACTAATCAACCGACTTAAGTCACGGAGTACCGTTATCCGCCATTTGACCGGGGTGAAAGAAACTTGCAAAAATCACTCAAAAAGAAACAAAAATAAAATAAAATAAAATAAAATAAAATCAATCTTTATATACAGGATCACCCAATTCAATAGAGTTATGTTCAACTGAAAAATTGTCAAAGTAAACTTTCAGACGATGTCCATTTACCTTGAAAACATTGCCATTCTTTGGATTCTCGATGTCATAGGCCCCATATGGATACACATGTTTCACAATAAAAGGACCGCTCCATCTTGATCTTAATTTTCCAGGAAATAAATGCAGTCGAGAATTATAAAGCAAGACTTTTTGACCAACATTGAAGGTTTTTCTCTGTATTTTCTTGTCATGAAATTCTTTTATTCTTGCTTTATGAATTCTTGAATTTTCATATGCATCATTTCTTATTTCCTCAAGCTCATTTATTTGTAATTTTCGCAGTTGACTAGCATCATCCAGATTTGAATTGAGAGCTTTAATAGCCCAATAAGCTTTATGTTCAAGTTCCACAAGCAAGTGACAAGGTTTTCCATAGACTAGTCTATAAGGTGACATACCTAATGATGTTTTATAAGCAGTTCGATAAGCCCAAAGTGCATCATTAAGTCTTAAAGACCAGTCTTTCCTATTAGGGTTCACTGTTTTCTCCAAAATATGTTTGATCTCCCTATTAGCAAGCTCTACTTGTCCACTTGTTTGAGGGTGATAAGGGGTGGCAACTTTGTGTGTGATTCCATATTTCTTCATTAAAGACTCAAATGGCTTGTTGCAGAAATGTGTTCCACCATCACTTATTATGGCTCGAGGGACTCCAAATCGACTCAAAATATTTTCTTTCAAAAACTTTATCACTGTTTTGTGATCATTGTGTCGACTTGGAATTGCCTCTATCCATTTTAAAACATAATCTACTGCGACTAATATGTATAAGAAACCAAATGATGGAGGGAATGGGCCCATGAAATCTATACCCCAACAGTCAAAGATCTCAATGACAATAATAGGGTTTAAAGGCATCATGTGACGTTTTGAAATAGATCCCAACTTTTGACAATTTTCACAAGACTTGTAGAATGCATGTGAGTCTTTGAACATGGTGGGCCAATAAAATCCACTTTGTAAGATTTTTGCAGTTGTCTTTCTTGATGAGAAATGGCCCCCACATGCCTCAGAATGACAAAATTTAATGACACTACTTACCTCATTGTCAGGAATGCATCTTCGAAATATTTGATCAGGACAATATTTGAATAAATAAGGATCATCCCAATAAAAGTTCTTCACTTCGTTCAAAAACTTTCTTTTATCTTGGGTACTCCAATAAGCTGGCAATTGTCCTGAAACAAGAAAATTGACAATATTAGCAAACCAAGGCATTGTAGAGACAGAAAGTAAAGATTCATCAGGAAAGTAGTCATCAATTGGTGTGATGTCAGTTTTCGAATCTGTTGTCAATCTTGACAAGTGATCTGCGACAACATTTTCGCTGCCTTTCTTATCTTTGATTATGATATCAAATTCTTGAAGTAATAAAATCCACCGCACCAATCTAGCCTTGGAATCTTTCTTAGAAAGAAGATATTTCAATGCTGCATGATCACTAAAAACAACAACAGGTGAGCCAACAAGATATGATCTGAATTTTTCACATGCAAATACTACTGCAAGTAATTCTTTTTCAGTGGTGGTATAATTCATTTGAGCACTATTTAAAGTTTTACTTGCATAGTAAATTACATAAGGTTTCTTATCTTTTCTTTGTCCCAAAACAGCACCTACGGCATAATCACTAGCATCACACATTATTTCAAAAGGTAATGACCAATCAGGAGGTTGAATGATAGGAGCACAAGTAAGCAAGTTTTTAAGTTTAACAAAGGCTTCTTCACAATGTTCAGTCCATTCAAAAATAGTATTCTTTGTTAGAAGGTTACTTAAAGGCTTAGATATTACACTAAAATCTTTGATGAACCTTCTATAAAAACCAGCATGTCCCAGAAATGATCTAACATCTTTAAGAGATTTTGGTGTTGGCAAGTTTGCAATTAACTTGATTTTAGATTTGTCAACCTCAATTCCTTTTGATGAAACAATGTGACCAAGTACAATGCCGTTTGTTACCATAAAATGACATTTTTCCCAATTCAGCACAAGATTCTTCTCTTCACACCTGGTTAAAACCTTTCCTAAATTAGTCAAACAATCATCAAATGAATCACCAAAAACAGAAAAATCATCCATGAAAATCTCAAGAAAATGTTCAACCATATCGCTATATATACTAAGCATGCATCTTTGAAATGTGGCTGGTGCATTACATAATCCAAAAGGCATCCTTCGATATGCAAAAGTACCAAATGGACATGTGAAAGTAGTCTTTTCTTGATCTTCCAATGCAATTTCAATTTGGTTGTAACCCGAATAGCCATCTAGGAAACAATAAAATTCATGACCTGCAACTCTTTCTAGGATTTGATCCATGAAAGGTAAAGGAAAATGATCTTTTCTAGTCATTGAATTAAGTTTCCTATAGTCAATGCACATGCGCCAACCAGTAACAGTTCTAGTGGAAATTAACTCATTGTTCTCATTTGTTATCACAGTGACTCCAGACTTCTTAGGTACAACTTGGGTAGGACTTACCCATTTGCTGTCAGAAATAGGATAAATGATTTCATTATCTAAAAGCTTAATGACTTCATTTTTCACTACTTCTTTCATATTAGGATTTAGCCTTCGTTGCATTTCTCTAGAGGGTTTAGCATTTTCTTCTAAATAAATTCTGTGTGTACAAATCAAAGGACTAATTCCTTTTATATCAGCTATGGTCCATCCTAATGCTTTTTTGTGCATTTTCAGAGTTTGTAATAACTTACCTTCTTGATGTGTATTAAGTTTGGAAGAGATTATTACCGGAAAAGTTTCATTTTCTCCCAAAAATAAGTATTTGAGATTGGATGGCAACGGCTTCAAATCAGGTTTTGGTGGTTGAACACTTGAAGGTATGGATTTAATTGGTCGTGGTGGCAATTGCTCAATTTGTGGCCTCCAATTACTTGTCTTTGATTCTTCCTGAAAATAAATCATTTCCAAATCATCAGATTCATCAATCTCAATTTCATTGGAAGTGGTTGGAAATTGATCATGAATTAATTTTTCAGTAAAGTCCACTTCTTGTAAATCATTATCATCTCTAGGTTGCTTGCAAATGCTGAAAATATTCATCTCCAATGTCATGTTTCCAAATGATAGCTTCATCAGTCCATTCCTACAATTAATCAATGCATTAGAAGTTGCAAGAAATGGACGTCCTAAAATAACAGGAAATGAATTACATACTTCAACAGGTTGTGTGTCCAAGACAATAAAATCCACAGGATAAATGAATTTATCGACTTGTACTAACACATCTTCAATTATTCCTCTAGGTACTTTTATAGATCTATCGGCAAGTAAAAGAGTTATAGAAGTTGGTTTTAACTCACCTAGATTGAGACTCTGAAAAACTGAATATGGAAGTAAATTCACACTAGCACCAAGATCAAGTAAGGCTCTTTCAATTTTATGCTCTCTAATAAAGCAAGAAATTGTAGGACAACCAGGGTCTTTATATTTCAAAGCATTATTGTTTTGAAGAATAACACTTACTTGTTCGGCTAGAAAGGCTTTCTTTTTCACATTCAGTTTCCTCTTCACAGTGCATAGATCTTTCAAAAATTTAGCATAGAAAGAAACCTGTTTAATAGCATCCAGCAAAGGTATATTGATCCTTACCTGTTTGAAAGTTTCAAAGATTTCAGAGTTGTGATTAACTTTCCTTTGTTTGGTCATGGCTTGAGGAAATGGAAGTGCTGGCGGTGAATTAGTCGTTTCTTTGCAATTTTCAGATTCATCCCCTTCCTTACCCTCAGAGATTGACTCATCATCTTTCTCATAAGGTTCAAGAGAGGGTTTTTCAATAACCTTACCACTGCGCAGAGTAGTGACTGATTTGACTTGATCCATGTGTTGGCTTCCGGAACTACTTGCATTTGCATTGTATTGCCCTTTGGAATTTTGTTGTGGTTGAGATGGAAACTTACCTTTCTCTTGGAAACTGAGAGCAGATGTTAATTTAGCAAGAGTATCTTTAAAATCTGTCATGTTTTGAGCAAGTTGAGTATTGATTGTCTCTTGCTTTTCAATGAATGCATGCAATGTTTCCTCAAGATTTCTTCTAGGAGGTGGAGCATAAGGAGGTGCATATCCATGAGAATTTTGGAAATTGTGGTGTGCTTGAAATGGTGGTTGTGAAGTTTGTGCATTGTTGTTCTCACTCTTCCAATTGAAATTTGGGTGATTTCTCCAACCAGGGTTGTATGTTTGGGAGTATGGGTTGTGGTTGGCCCTTTGGAAACTGTTTAAAGCATGGGCTTGTTCATGGAGACTTTCCTTAAAAGAAGGCAAGGTTGGACAGTTACTGGTTGAGTGTTCATTTGTTTCACAGATTTGACATACAATGTTTTCAATAAATTTTAATTGACCACTCTTTTTCAATTTTAGTGCCTCGACTTTTCTAGCTAAAGATGCAAACTTGGCTTGAAGGTCATGATCTTCCCTAAGGTTGTACATATCTCCACTAGATGTATGAGGTTGAGTTTTACTCGGTGCCTCATATGTACCTGCAGTGTCCCAATTTTGAGCATTTTCATCTAACAAGTCTAAGTACTCCATTGCTTCATCAGGGTCTTTATCTTCAAAAGTTCCATTGCACATCAATTTAACCATTTGCCTATCTTTAGGTGTTAATCCTTCATAGAAATGTGAAATCAATCTCCATGTTTCAAAACCATGATGAGGGCAAGTACTAAGCAAGTCTCGATACCTATCCCAACATTGGTAAAATGTTTCTCCTGGTTTTTGAGTGAAAGTGGTGATTTGTCTTTTGAAAGAGTTTGTTCTATGAGATGGGAAAAACTTCTTTAAAAATTGTTGTTGCATTTCATCCTAAGTACGAATAGATCCTGGTCTTAAATTTTGTAGCCATGTTTTAGCTTTATCTTTTAATGAAAAAGGAAAAAGCTTTTAAAATAGAAAAATAATTTGCAAATTCCACAAAGCAAGGTATTCATCATTTAACTTCCATTAATCATTTTGCACTTGAAGTATTAATAACTTCTTAACTAAAGCATGTTTTATAATAATATATCTAATAATATAAGATACCTTTAATTTATGGTAAATGTTTATTTTAAATGCAGGCCTATCACATAAATGAAAGGAATGATTGATGACTTTAAGAACTTAAATTGCAAGGGCAAAGAGATGACCAAAATTAGAAAAGAGATGTCGGTGCAATCCAAACTAGAACACTGTTCGATAATTGGGTCATATCTGGAGCTATAGATCTCAGATTTAGGTATACTTTATATGGATGGAAAGGTAAGATATAGGCCTACAACTTTCATAGGAGCCTAAGATCTAAAAAGACCATTTTCAAGTCCAATATATTGCAACAACAAAGAAGCCTGAAGTAGTCCTCAAGCCCGAGCACTGTTTAGTATTTTGGTCATATCTGGAGTTCTAAAAGTTCAAATGAGCTAAAGTTTTTACACAAAAAAGCTGAGACAATTGGCTATAACTTTCATGTTTTCAAGTGGCTCCAAGTTTGATGTTATCAATGACATTTTGGGCAGACAAAAGAAGATAAGGATTGTCACCATGTCAAGAGTTGGCTACCCACTCATCAATTAGTCAACAAGTCAATAGTTCCCAATTTTGGCCTATAAAAGGAGGCATTTGCCATACATTTAGGCATCTTGGTCTCCAGATCAAGATCATCCTTTTGCTTTCTATCTTTGTATTTTTTTTTGTATTGCTTATGCTTTGCTTTCATTAATATCAAGTTTATGCTTTTCATTTCCATTCCTTTACTTATTTAACTTTTATCTTATTTATGTTCTATTTCCTTTCCTTTACTTAGTTAACTTTTATCTTATTTATGTTCTTATTTTGTTTACCTATTTTTCTTTCTTTCATTATGTCTAGCTAAGTTTTTTATGTCAAGGTGAAAAGGTTACACTAATGGTGTAAGAATAAGTATAGTGTAAACTTAATATGGACTTTAATGTTTGATACTAACATGTTTTGTATTTGCTATCTTGTTCACTGTTTAATACTTTGCTTGTTAAATAACTAATCTTGATTTATGTTGTTTAACACTTGGTACAACAAATTCTTGGCACTTTCATAGCCCATACTGTATGGTATAATTGACGCCTGAGCTATGAAAGGAACTTGATTTGTTGTTAACATAAGTTATAATCATGAATGCTTGACAAGATTTACAAGTACTAGCATTAATCAAATAAGATGACGAATGCAATCATGTTAGCAATCTATAATCTAATTGGAACCTCCTTTATGTGTGGTTTCCAATTGAATAATTAGAGTTTATACTATACTTGTTTGACATACCATTAGTGGAACCTCTAACCTTGATATTTGTTATTATCGTTGTTTAATCCTTACATTAATATTTTATCTCCAAGTTCTCATCATCTTCTTCTTCTTCTCTTTCTTTATTATTATTATTATTACTATTACTACTAGTACTACTACTACTACTATTACTAGTACTATTACTACTAGTATTGTTATTATTATTATTGCTACTATTATTGCTATTGTTGTTATTGGTACTATTGTTATTGTTTATAATTGTTGTTTATAATTTGTACAATTAACCTCCTTGTGGTTCGACCCCAGTTTTGCCAGGTTATTTATTACTTCGACATTCCTGAACTTGGGAGAAGACATCAATCTTGTAGTCGTGTCAAACACCATTAGATTAAAGCTTTTTCCTTTTTCATTAAAAGATAAAGCTAAATCATGGCTCCAAAATTTGAGACCAAGATCCATTCATGCTTGGGATGAAATGCAACAATAGTTTTTAAAGAAGTTTTTTCCATCTCATAGAACAAACTCTTTTAAAAGACAAATCACCACTTTCACTCAAAAACTAGGTGAAACATTTTACCAATGTTGGGATAGGTATCGAGACTTGCTTAGTACTTGCCCTCATCATGGTTTTGAAACATAGAGATTGGTTTCACATTTCTATGAAGGGTTAATACCTAGTGATAGACAAATGGTTGAATTAATGTGCAATGGAACTTTTAAAGATAAAGATTCTGATGAAGCAATGGAGCACTTAGACTTGTTAGATGAAAATGCTCAAAATTGGGACACTG
This sequence comes from Populus pruinosa, assembly GCA_026413675.1. Lineage (NCBI taxonomy): Eukaryota > Viridiplantae > Streptophyta > Magnoliopsida > Malpighiales > Salicaceae > Populus > Populus pruinosa. The sequence continues at coordinate 6,865,514 of CM048606.1, forward strand.
TGGGTACTTATGAGGCACCGAGTAAAACTCAACCTCATACATATAGTGGAGGTATATACAACCTTAGGGAAGATCATGACCTCCAAGCCAAGTTTGCATCTTTAGCTAGAAAAGTTGAGGCACTAGAATTGAAAAAGAGTGGTAAATTAAAATCTGTTGAAAACATTACGTGTCAAATATGTGAAACAAATGAACACTGAACCAATAACTGTCCAACCTTGCCTTCTTTCAAGGAATGTCTCCATGAACAAGCCCATGCTTTAAACAGTTTCCAAAGGGCCAACCACAACCCATACTCACAAATATACAACCCTCGTTGGAGAAATCACCCAAATTGTAGTTGGAAGAGTGAGAACAACAATGCACAAACTTCACAACCACCGTTTCAAACACACCACAATTTTCAAAGTTCTCATGGATATGCACCTCTTTATGCTCCACCTCCTACAAGAAATTTTAAGGAAACTTTGTATGCATTCATTGAAAAGCAAGAGACAATCAACACTCAACTTGCTCAAAGCATAACAGATTTTAAAAATACTCTTGCAAAATTCACATCTATTCTCAATTTTCAAGAGAAAGGTAAGTTTCCATCTCAATCACAGCAAAATCTCAAGGGGGTAATACAATGCAAATGCAAGTAGTTCTGGAAGTCAACACATAGGTCAAGTCAAATCAGTCATCACTCTTCGCAGTGGTAAGGTTATTAAAAAACTCACTTCTGAACCTTGTGAGATAGATGATGGGTCAATCTCTAAGGGTAAGGAAGGGGTTGAATCTGAATATTACAAGGAAAAGACTGATTCCCTACCAGAACTTCCATTTTCTCATGCCATGACCAATAAAAAAGAAATCAAGGATGAAAAAGACATCGAAAATGTTGATGCAGATCTTTTATCAAAAGTGACAACAGATTCGACACCCGACATCACACCAATCGATGATTACTTTCCTGATGAATCTCTACTTTCTCTTAGTTCAATGCCTTCATTTGCTAAAAATAACTATTTTCTTGCTTTAGGATTTTTGCCAGCTCACTAGAGTACCGAAGACAAAAGAAAATTTTTGAGCAATATGCAAAATTTTTATTGGGATGACCCTTACTTATTCAATTATTGTCCTAATTAAATATTTAAAAAATGCATTCTCGATAATGAGGTAAGTAATTTCATTAAATTTTATCACTCTAAAGCACGTGGGGATCATTTCTCGTAAAAAAAGGATTGTAGAAATCTTACAAAATAGATTTTATTAGCCCACCATATTCAAGGAATCACATGCATTCTGCAAAACCTGTGAAAATTGTCAAAAGGTGGGATTTATTTCAAAACACAAAGAGTCTTTAAATAGTCTTCTATTGACTCTTAAGTCTTATCATAGTCGAGATAAGCATCGTGCAATTCATGATTTATGGCCAATATTCCATAAGGAACATGCTTGACATAGTCTTAGGAATTTAACTAAAAAAGACACTGTTTGCTAGTTTTTAAGAAAACTAGATGGGAAGCCTATCCCCGACCCATAAAGGGTGTTTAAACCGTTCTTGGATGTAAAACCAAGGGAAGATGTGAACCGTAATCACAACTGCGATTTGAATTTTAGATTGTAAAAATTTGTGTCTTTTGGTTTTATTGATAGCATAATATTTGTGTTTTGTTGTTTCTTATATTTATTTCAGTGTGTTTCAGGTTTGTTTGTGTTTGTTATTTCAGGTGATATCTTCTATACTCTATCTTTTTACCTTTAAACTTTGAGCACAATGTCTCGTTTTAGTTGGGGGGAGAGGATAGTAGCTAAAAAAAAACTGTGGTTTCTATTTCATAAACCATGTGGAAAATTATTGTTACTATAATAGCAGAGTAAGGAGAACTTTTTATGACTCTTGAAACACATCTTAATAATCATACGTAACAAGGTCTATCATAATACTTCTTGAAATATTCATATTTACAAACTCTCGCATTGTTATCATTTAATTCTGCTCATGTACTTATTTAACATGTATTCTTAAACCTTAATTTACACACACACACTTTAACATGTGATTGTGGGTTGCATATTGGATTATTACATTATTTATGTTCTTTTGTTAAAGGTAACAACTAAGGGAAAAGGGATAGTATATAATTAAAAAAAAGAAAAAGAAAAAAATGATAATAATAAAATGTAGATAAGTTTGGTTTCGTAGCCTCCCTAACCAAAGCAATTAAGCCCGAAGGGGTGTTTTAACACCTAATACTCTAAAGTCAAACTGACTTGGGAGCTATTGGCCCAACGCTTGTTACATGGGCTGAGGAGAAAAGCTTAAGGGAATCAAACATTGTACTATCTACATATCAGTATCTGCGACCCGAGTTACTAAGCTCGTAGGGGTGTCTTAACACCTAATGCCCTAAGACCAACTGGTCTAGGAGTCATTAGCTGAAAGCTTGTTACATGGGTTAAAGATGCATGATGTTTTAAATTATATGTACATATATTTTTTTTAAAAAAAAGAAGATAAAAATAATATTCCCAGCCCAAGAAAGTTAACCTTAAACATCAGAACAAAAAAGTTTTGTTTTCTTCTAAAAAAAGCCCCATAATTATGTGTTGATACATTGAGCACAAAAGAAAGGTTTATGAATATCTTGTTAAGAGGTATTGAGCAGGTATATAAATTTAATGAGATTTTGTTTATCTGGATAGATTAATGGAAGTTAAATGATGAATACCTTGCTTTATGGAATTTACAAATTGTTTTTCTATTTTAACGTTTTGATTACTAGGGACTAGTAATAAGCTGGTTAGGGGGTGTGATTATTAAATAAAAGTGTATTTTTATCATGGTTTTATATCATCATTTTGCACTTGAAGGATTAATTAATGAATTTAAGAACTGAAATTAAAAGGACAAAGAGATGGCCAAACTTAGAAAACAGATATCGGTGCAATCCAAACCGGAACACTATTTGGTAATTGGGTCATATTTGGAGCTGTAGAGCTCAGATTTTGGTCTACTTTATATGGATGGAAAAGTAAGACATAGTCCTACAACTTTCATATGGAGCCCAAGATCTAAAAAGATCATTTTCAAGTCCAACTTATTGCAATAATAAAGAAGCCCGAATCTATCCTCCAGCTCGAGCACTGTTCAGTGTTTGACCCATATTTGGAGTTCTAGAAGTCGAAATGAGCTGAATGTTTTACATAAAAAAACTGAGACAATTTCCTACAACTTTCAGATTTCAAGTGGCTCCAATTTTGACGTTATAAATGACGTTTTGGGCAGACAAGAGAAAATAAGGATTGTCACCAAGTCAAGAGTTGGTCACCCACTCATTAATTAGTCATCAAATCAATAGTTCCTAATTTTGTCCTATAAAAGGAGGCATTTGCCATGCATTTAGGCATCTTGGTTTCCAGATCAAGATCATGCTCTTGCTTTCTCTCTTTGTATTTTTTGTAATGTTTATGCTTTGCTTTCATTAATATCAAGTTTATGCCTCTCATTTCATTTCCTTTACTTAGTTAACTTTTATCTTATTTATGTTCTTATTTTGTTTACCTATTTTTCTTTCTTTCATTATGTATAGCTAAGTTTTTTATGTCAAGGTGAAAAGGTTACACTAGTGGTGTAAGAATAAGTATAGTGTAAACTTAATATGGACTTTAATGTTTGATACTAACATGTTTTGTATTTGTTATCTTGTTCACTGTTTAATACTTTGCTTGTTAAATGAATAATCTTGATTTATACTGTATAACACTTGATAAATCAAATACTTGGCACTTTCATAGCCCATACTATATGGTATAACTGACGCCTGAGCTATGAAAGAAACTTGATTTGTTGTTAACATAAGTTATAATCATGAATGCTTGACTAGATTTACAAGTATTAGCATTAATCGAATAAGATGACTAATGTAATCATGTTAACAATCTATAATCTGATTGGAACCTTCTTTGTGTGTGGTTTCCAATTGAATAATAAGAGTTTATACTATACTTGTTTGACATACCATTAGTGGAACCTCTAATCTTGACATTTGTTATTATCATTGTTTAATCCTTACATTAATATTCTATCTCCAAGTTCTCATCATCATCTTCTTCTTCTTCTCTTTCTTTACTACTACTTCTACAACTACTACAACAACTACTACTACTACTATTATTATTACTATTGTTATTGTTATTGTTGTTATTACTATTGTTGTTGTTTATAATTGTTGTTTATAATTTGTACAATTAACCTCCCTGTGGTTCGACCCCGGTCTTGCCGGGTTATTTATTACTTCGACACTCCTGCACTTGGTAGAATACATCAATCTTTTGGTCGTGTCAAGTTTTTGGCACCGTTGCCAAGAATGTTAGTTGTTGTACAAAGTATAGTATTTATTTTATTTTATCTTTTCACTTTTCTTGTATAAAACTTTGTTTCTATTCTTTTGTTTTCTTCTTCCTTTTATTTTATTCCGACATGTGTGATTGATACTTAAAAGTATATTTTTATCAAGGTTTTATATCATCATTTTGCACTTGAAGTATGAATAACTCCTCAACTAGATCATGTTTTATAATAATATATCTAATAATATAAGATACCTTTAATTTGTGGTAAATGTTCATTTTAAATGCAGGCCTATCACATAAATGAAAGGATTGATTGATGAATTTAAGAACTGAAATTGAAAGGATAAAGACATGACCAATCTAAGAAAAGAGATGTCGGTGGAATCCAAATTGGAACACTGTTCAACAATTGCGTTATATCTAGAGCTATAGATGTCAGGTTTAGATCTACTTTATATGGATGGAAAGGTAAGACATAGGCTAACAACTTTCATATGGAGCCCAAGATCTAAAAAGGCCATTTTCAAGTCCAAATTGTTGCAACAACAAAGAAGCCCAAATCTGTCCTCTACCCCGAGCACTGTTCAGTATTTTGGTCATATCTGGCATTCTAGAAGTGAAAATGAGCTGATTGTTTTACACACAATAGCTGAGACAATTGCCTACAACTTTCATGTTTTAAGTGGATTCAATATTGACGTTATCAATGATGTTTTGGGCAGACAAGAGAAGATAAAGATTGTCACCAAGTCAAGACTTGGCACCCACTCATTAATTAGTCATCAAATCAATAGTTCTCAATTTTGGCCTATAAAAGGAGGCATTTGCCATGCATTTAGGCATCTTGGTGTCCAGATCAAGATCATGCTCTTGCTTTCTCTCTTTGTATTTTTTGTAATGCTTATGCTTTGTTTTCATTAATATCAAGTTTATGCCTTTCATTTCCTTTCCTTTACTTAGTTAAATTTTATCTTATTTATGTTCTTATTTTGTTTACCTATTTTTGTTTTTTTCATTATGTCTAGCTAAGTTTATTATGTCAAGGTGAAATGGTTACACTAATGGTGTAAGAATAAGTATAGTATAAACTTAATATAGACTTTAATGTTTGATACTAACATGTTTTATATTTTTTATCTTGTTCACTCTTTAATACTTTGCTTGTTAAATGACTAATATTGATTTATGTTGTATAACACTTGGTACAACAAATGCTTGGTACTTTCGTAGCACATACTATATGGTATAATCGACACTTGAGCTATGAAAGGAACTTGATTTTTTGTTAACATAAGTTATAATCATGAATTCTTGACAAGATTTACAAGTACTAGCATTAATCGAATAAGATGACGAATGTAATCATGTTAGCAATCTATAATCCGATTGGAACCTCCTTTGTGTGTGGTTTCCAATTGAATAATAAGAGTTTATACTAAACTTGTTTGACATACCATTAGTGGAACCTCTAACCTTGACATTTGTTATTAGCGTTATTGATTAGTACTTAAAAGTGCATTTTTATCATGATTTTATATCATCATTTTGCACTTGAAGTATCAATAACTCCTTAATTAAAGCCTGTTTTATAATAATATATCTAATAATATAAGATACCTTTAATTTATGGTAAATGTTCATTTTAAATGCAGGCCTATCACATAAATGAAAATATTGATTGATGACTTTAAGAACTTAAATTGCAAAGGCAAAGAGATGGTCAAACTTAGAAAAGAAATGTCGGTGCAATCCAAACCAGAACACTGTTCGGTAATTGGGTCATATCTGGAGCTAAAGATCTCAGATTTAGGTCCAATTTATATGGATGGAAAGGTAAGACATAGGCCTACAACTTTCATATGGAGCCAAAGATCTAAAAAGGCCATTATCGAGTCCAAATTGTAGCACCAACAAAGAAGCCCGAATCTGTCGTCCAGCCCGAGCACTATTCGGTATTTTGGCCATATCTGGAGTTCTAGAAGTCCAAATGAGCTGAATTGTTTACACAAGAAAGCTGAGACAATTGCCTACAACTTTCATGTTTACAACAGGCTCCAATTTTGACGTTAGCAATGACGTTTTGGGCAGACAAGAGAAGATAAGGATTGTCACCAAGTCAAAAGTTGGCTACCCACTTATCAAGTAGTCATCAAATCAATAGTTCTCAATTTTGGCCTATAAAAGGAGGCATTTGCCATGCATTTAGGCATCTTGGTTTCCAAATCAAGATCATGCTCTTCCTTTCTCTCTTTGTATTTTTTGTAATATTTATGCTTTGCTTTCATTAATATCAAGTTTATGCCTTTCATTTCCTTTCCTTTACTTAGTTAGCTTTTATGTTCTTATTTTGTTTATCTATTTTGCTTTCTTTCATTATGTCTAGCTAAGTTAGTTATGTCAAGGTGAAAAGGTTACACTAATGGTGTGAGAATAAGTATAATGTAAACTTAATATGGACTTTAATGTTTGATACTAACATGTTTTATATTTGTTATCTTGTTCACTCTTTAATACTTTGCTTGTTAAATGACTAATCTTGATTTATGTTGTATAACACTTGGTACAACAAATGCTTGGCACTTTCATAGCCCATAATGTATGGTATAACCGACACCTGAGCTATGAAAGGAACTTGATTTGTTGTTAACATAAGTTATAATCATGAATGCTTGACGACATTTACAAATATTAGCATTAATTGAATAAGATGACTAATGTAATCATGTTAACAATATATAATCTGATTGGAACCTCCTTTGTGTGTGGTTTCCAATTCAATAATAAGAGTTTATACTATACTTGTTTGATATACCATTAGTGGAACCACTAATCTTGATATTTGTTATTATTATTGTTTAATCCTTACATTAATTTTCCATCTCCAAGTTCTCATCATCTTCTTCTTCTTCTCTTTCTTTATTATTATTATTATTATTACTACTACTAATATTACTACTACTACTACTACTATTATTATTATTATTATTATTATTGTTGTTGTTGTTGTTGTTGTTGTTGTTATTGTTATTGTTATTGTTATTGTTGTTATATTATTGTTATTTATAATTTATACAATTAACCTCCCTGTGGTTCGACCCTGGTCTTGCCGGGTTATTTATTACTTCGACATTCCTGCACTTGGGAGAAGACATCAACCTTTTAGTCGTGTCAAGTTTTTGGCGCCGTTGCCGGGGAGGTAAGTTCTTGTATAAATTATAGTATTTATTTTATTTTCTCTTTTCACTTTTCTTGTATATAACTTTGTTTCTTTTCTTTTGTTTCTTTTTATTTTGTTTTCTTCCTCCTTCTTTTGCTTTCTTCTTCTTTTTTTTTTTTTTTTATTCCTACACGTGCATGAGAGTGTGGTCACGTACATCAAGTGGTAGACTTTGTAGGATATCCTCATCATTTTCAGAAAATATGGCCGAAGAAGATAATCAATCACTTCATAATGAGAATAATGAGAATAACCGTGTCAGAACACTTAGACACCACATGAATCCCACAAGAACAAGTGCACCATCATGCATAGTTTTTCCTCCCGATGCATCTCATTTTAATTTTAAGCCAGGTATTATTCAACTTTTACCTTCTTTTCATGGCTTAGAATTGGAAAATCCATACTTGCATTTAAGAGAATTTGAGGAGGTCTGCAACATGTACAATAATTTAAATTCTAGCATGAACACCATCAGATTAAAGCTTTTTCCTTTTTCATTAAAAGATAAAGCTAAAACATGGCTACAAAATTTAAGACCAGGATCCATTCGTGCTTGGGATGAAATGCAACAACATTTTTTAAAGAAGTTTTTCCAATCTCATAGAACAAACTCTTTCAAAAGACAAATCACCACTTTCACTCAAAAACCAGGAGAAACATTTTACCAATGTTGGGATAGGTATCGGGACTTGCTTAGTACTTGCCCTCATCATCGTTTTGAAACATGGAGATTGGTGATGTAACCATATTATTCGATTGTTTGACCCACATTTACCTAATGTTTTGTCCATGTTTTATATGTAAAATGCCTTGATATTCTTTGTTTTATGTTTTGAAGGCACTTTTGGATGAAAAATGCAAAAAGGAGTAAATTGGAGATAATTGGCAGATTTGATGTTCAGTCGATGTTTTGTGCAGAGCGTGATTTCTAGAGATCAAAATGAAGTGATTCCAGTGGCTCTAAAAAGCTAACATCCATACCTTTCTGGAAATGTAATGCAAGAAAAATACAAAGAGGAAGATCATGGAAATCACATCCTTCAAAGTCAAATCTCGTATTCTGCCACTGTTGACCTTTGTCCATTCAAAATTCCATATCTGGAGCTATAGAAGTCCAATTGATGCAAACTCAATTTTGTTGGATTCCTGACTCAAAGGTCTAGAAACGCTCCAATTTTCAGCCAAAAACGATGTCAGATGAGGGCGATATGATTTTTCAAAGATGACAACTGAATTCTGCCAGCAATCAGGTTTCGTGAAGAAATGAGTCCAAATTATGTTTCGAAGCTTCTAAACTATCATCCAAGTTATATTTTCAGCAATTTAGCCCCTCTAGTAAATCAATCTAGAAGGTCAAGAAAAGTAGCCACCAACCTCAATCCACCAACCTCAAATCACCAACCACAAACCAGCTGCAATTTGGAATGCTGCCATTGTCAAAGAAGGAGGCTACAATGGTGGGTTGTTTGTGGTGACTACTAATGTCAAAGTTTGGCAAGTTTGGCAGCCACCATTGTTGATAAAGAAGCAAGAGGAGCTGCCATTGAAGCCTATATATAGACATCAAGAGAGCCAAGAAAGAAGAGGAGGGGAGTGCAATAGAATCAAAGAAAGGTGGTAGCAACTAGAAGTGAAGAAACACAAACTCTCCTCTCTACATACTAGAAATAATGCTTTCTTTTATCTTTAGGAGTAGTTGTTCAATAAATATGCAAGGCTAAGCTCTTTTCTTGGTTGCAAGGACGCAGAAACTTTCAGATTTCAAGAACTGTGAGATTTATTCTTCATTTATTTTCAGTTTGTATTATGAATGAGTATGATTGTTTTCCTATACATGTTTTCTATGATTGTTGTTGATAATTGCTAGAGCGGACTCTAAGTTATTATTATGAACAATCTATTGCTAAGTTTGATATCAAAACCGGAGTTAGGGTATATAAACTTGTGAAGCAACTAAGCTTGATAATTGTGGCGGAACTACGTTATTAAACTTAGGGAAAACATTCGATCAAAGCAACACAAGCAGACAACTTGGTTGTTAAGATTAATGAATTTATCTAGATCTTAAGGCTGCCATTAGATTAAATCATTAGTGCGGACACTGTGATTATTTGTTGGTTAGGGCTAGTTATACGGCGGATCCGTTAATTAACCAAAGTTAAGAAAAGATAAAAATTCAGAATATAAACTGGAGTTTCGTTTCAAGGATCGGTTCTGATTTCTGTAGGTGGATGTGTGCTTGTGACCAAGGTTTGTTTTCTTGATAAATTTCAGTTTTAATTGATTGTGTTCACTAGTTTAATTTCTTTCATATTTTAGATTATCACAAATCAAAACCCCCCAATTGCATAACGTATAGCATAAAAATCTGAACTAAATCTTCCTCGTGGGATCGATCCCTTGCTTGCTCTATACTATCTTGTGTGATTTCAGCTAGGGTAATTAATTTGTGCGACCGCGACATCGCAACAAATTTTGGCGCCGTTGCCGGGGAAGTAATTTTAGTTAATTCTTGTGCTTGTACTGTTATTTTTATTTGCTGTGATTATTATTTATTATTATTCAGAAAAAAAAAAAACAAAAAAAGTTTTTTGCTTGCGGCGGTACTGTTCACTTGCCGCAACGGTACTGTTCAAAACAGATTTGTTTGTGGAATTAGGGTTCGACCTTTTGTTTCCTGAAGGGAAATGACGTTTTGAACAAGACTAGTGGTAAACTACTAACCTTACCATTTCGAGGCCAAATTCCACTGTTATCTAAGGTTTTTAGGCAATTTTAGTTTCCTAGCGTTGGATTTTCATATAATTTGCATTATTTTTCGTCTCTTGTGTGGTTTCTTTCTTTTGAATTTTCTTAGCAATTGATGCCTGTGACCCGTTCTACTAATCAAATTCAAGTGCAGGTTGATTTTGAAATAGAAAGCACTTTACGCAGGTTAAGAAAGGAAGCTCGCCTCAACACCATGGCTATTGCACGACAACAAACACTCAAGGAGCTTGCTGCTCCTAATGTGGAAAATCAGCCACTATGCATAAACATTGACAATAATGTAAACTTTGAGCTCAAATCTGGTTTTATACATTTGTTACCAACATTTAATGGTCTTGCAGGAGAAGATCCACATACTCATCTCAAGGAGTTCCATATGGTTTGCGTTGGCATGAAACCAAATGGAGTTGATGAAGAACAGGTTAAGTTGAAAGCTTTCCCTTTCTCTTTAAAAGGGGCAGCAAAGGCATGGCTTTTCTCTATTCTCCCAGGATCTATTGGAACTTGGAATGCCATGAAGAAGATTTTCCTTGAGAAGTATTTCCCAGCATCTCGAGTTGCCAACATAAGGAAAGAAATATGTGGGATTCGGCAATCTCATGGAGAGACACTCTCCGAGTATTGGGAAAGATTTGAGCAACTGTGCATTCAATGTCCTCATCATCAAATACCTGATCAGTTGCTCATTCAATATTTCTATAAAGGATTAATGCCTACTGACCGTAGTATCATTGATGCTGCAAGTGGAGGCGCATTGGTGGATAAGACACCCGAGGCTGCACGCCAATTGATCTCAAACATGGCAGCCAACTCAAAACAGTTTGGCACTCGTGGAGACTTCTCCAACAAACGAGTAAATGAGGTAAGTATTTCTAACATTGAGAATAAAGTTAATGATCTTACTTCTCTTGTGCGTTCTTTGGCTTGTGGAAATGTGCAGCAGGTGAAAGTTTGTAGCATATGCTCCTTACAAGGACATGCTTCGGATATGTGCCCAACAATGCAAGAAAATTATATTGAACAAGCTCATGCAATTGATGGAGCATTCAACGGACAGCCCCAGTGTAAATATGATCCCTTTTCCAACACGTACAATCTCGGATGGAGAGATCATCCCAACTTACGCTATGGCAACCCATCCCAACAAGGCAATCAAGGCCGACAATTCCATCCCCATGGATTTCAGCCCCAACAGAATTATCAAGCAAGACAACCCCCTTCATTCACAAACTCCAATGTTACGGGGTCATCATCCAATGATGATCTTCGTGAGATGATGAAAACTTTGGCTTCTAATACTGTTACCTTGCAACAAAATATCATGTCTTTTCAACAGGAAACAAGGTCAAGTATTCATAACTTGGAGAAGCAAATGGGGCAAGTAGCTTCGAGTGTAGGGAAATTGGAGGCACAAATGAATGGAAAATTGCCTTCCCAAGCATTGAATCCAAAAGAGAATGTTAGTGCGATCATGCTGAGAAGTGGGAAAGAACTTGAAGAGAAAAGGTCAAAAGAAATTGAGATGGAGGAAGAAAAAGAGATAGAAACTGAATTGAGTACAAAGAAGGAACATCATCCTTCTCCACAAACTAAAACAATGACCAACACTCCAAAGGTAACTCCTCACTCAATGAATTCCAGTTTTAAAGCAATTCCACCCTTTCCTGTTAGTTCTTCTAAGTCAAAGAAAGAGGACAAAGAAAAAGAAATTTTAGAGGTTTTCAAGAAAGTAGAACTCAATATTCCTTTACTTGATGCTATCAAGCAAATTCCCAAGTATGCCAAATTTTTGAAGGAGTTGTGTACTACCAAGAGAGCTTTCAAACTGAAAGGTCATGAAATGGTAAGTATGGGTGAAGTTGTGTCTGCTGTTGTTCAAAAGAATATGCCTTTAAAGCAAAAGGACCCAGGTGCGTTTACTATCCCATGTGTTATTGGTAATGCTAGTTTTAAAAGAGCTTTATGTGATTTAGGTGCATCCATTAGTGTTATGCCTAAACATGTTTATGATTCTCTTAGTCTGGAACCTTTGAATAAAACTAGCATTGTAATACAACTTGCAGATCGTAGTTTTGTTTACCCACTTGGTGTGATAGAAGATGTCCTAGTCAAGATTGATAGTTTGGTTATTCCATGTGATTTTTATATTCTTGATATGGAACATGATTCTTATGATTTATCAACTAGCACTCCTATATTGTTTGGGAGACCATTCTTGAAAACTGCCAATACAAAGATTGATTGTGGTAAGGATACTTTGTCTATGGAGGTAGGAGATGAAAAGATTGAATTTAATTTTCATGATGCAATGACATATCCTTATAACAATGTTTATTCTATCACATGTTATGACCAAGTTGATAAGTGTATGCAGCAGGTTTGTGATTTTGATAGCGAAGATGGATTAAGCATAGCTTTGAGCTATGGCTATGATTTTACCAAGATAGAAGAGATGGAGAGGCATATATGTGTTCCCCAAAATATGCATGAATCAGCATTGGCTTTACAAGCTTCGCAAATTATCCTTCATGATGCAGGAGTCATTCCCCCCATCACAGACAGTGAATGGGTGGCGTCTATCCTTTTGGTACCTAAAAGGACTGCCACCACGTTGAGAGAAAAACAAAATAATGCTTATGAGAATGCAAGGATTTACAAAGAAAAGACTAAGAATCTTTATGCCAGAATGCTTACAAGAAAGGAATTTCATGTTGGAGACAAAATCCTTCTTTATCATTCGCGTTTAAAACTTTTTCCTGGAAAATTGCACTCTCGTTGGATTGGACCTTTTGTTGTTTCTAATATTTTTCCTTATGGTGCAGTTGAAATTACAAGTTTAGAAACCAACAAAGTACTCAAGGTCAATGGACATCGTTTGAAACCTTTCTATGAAGGTTGGACGGCAGAACTCACCGCTTCTATAGAGTTAGCTGAACCAATCTATGAAGAATGAGCATGCCACATGTCAAGCCAATGACATAAAACAAAAGCGCTTACTGGGAGGCCACCCAGCACAAAAAAAAATATATATCAGATTTGCTTTCTTTTTCCTTATGTTTTACTTTTTTTGTATTTTAATTTATTTTCTGCCATTCTCTTATGTTCCTTTGCTTTTATTTCAACATTGAGGACAATGTTGTGTTTTAAGTGTGGGGGTATTGGGAGAATTTTTATTTTCTTATTTTAGTTTTCTTTGTTGTTCACAAAAAAAAAAAAATTATGTTTGATCTTTTTTAACTCCCATTGGTTTTTGAGAATATGAGTATTATGTATGAGAATTAATTGAGATAGATGAAGAGATAAATCAAATGAAAGAGTATGCATGCAAATTTTAAGGTTTAATTGGTTTAGGGATTGACTTTGAGAATATGCCATGTTAATTTTATAGTGTTATACCACTGCAAGTTTTTGAGCCTTCAACATTGTATTCTTTGAGTGTGCATTCTTTCAATGATATGTATCTCTAGAACTTGCTTCATATCTTATTGAGATTATATTCCATTACAAATATACATGAAGATGATAAAGGCATTAGGAATTTCAATCACTTGAACCAAAAAGCCAACCTAAAGCATATTATCCTTAGTGAGCCTCTTTTGAGCTTATTTATCTTTTCTTTATCCATGTATAAGCCTTAACTTTATATATGTTTTCCTTTTCCCCTGGCCAAGGATTAGTAGAGCATATACTTGTGATATTTCATGGAATTATGGTTGGAAATTATCTGAAAAGACAGAAGAAGTGATGCTTGATGAAAAGATGGGCAAAATTACAAAAAAAAAACAAAAAAGAAAAAAATAAGAAGAAAAAATGTTCCTTTGTGTTCTTAAGATTTTATGCTTAAAAACAAAAGCAGTTAAGCATTGGTGATTAAAGATGAAAAATTTATGAGCTTTGATGGAATATCTTGTTTGAAATATTATTTTTCGGAATGCTCTACTTTCTTTGATTTGAACCTTTTCTTTTACTCTCTTTTACCTCACCTTAACCTTAGCCCAATTACAACCGGAAAATAAGACCTTTTGATTCATGCATTGTTTGTAATATATTAATAATGGAGATGAGATTGAAAAGCAAGCTTATGGTAGAACATACTCTTTGATTGAATTTGAGAGATTTAGATACATAAACCCTAAACACATGAGTGTTGGAGTGTATATCAATGAGAGGACCTATCACTTTGGCATGATATAGATTTCATTTAAATCCCGACAATTGATTGAGTTTTGAAGTTTGCATGTAAATAAATTCATGAACATTTATGTTTTTCTATCTTGTTTTATTATATTCTTATTAATAATGCTTGTACTCTTGGACATTGATGGGAGATTAAGAGATTGATCATAGTTATTTTCAATTTAATTTTATTTATCCTTTCTCGAGGACGAGCAAGAGCTAAGTGTGGGGGTATTTGATGTAACCATATTATTCGATTGTTTGACCCACATTTACCTAATGTTTTGTCCATGTTTTATATGTAAAATGCCTTGATATTCTTTGTTTTATGTTTTGAAGGCACTTTTGGATGAAAAATGCAAAAAGGAGTAAATTGGAGATAATTGGCAGATTTGATGTTCAGTCGATGTTTTGTGCAGAGCGTGATTTCTAGAGATCAAAATGAAGTGATTCCAGTGGCTCTAAAAAGCTAACATCCATACCTTTCTGGAAATGTAATGCAAGAAAAATACAAAGAGGAAGATCATGGAAATCACATCCTTCAAAGTCAAATCTCGTATTCTGCCACTGTTGACCTTTGTCCATTCAAAATTCCATATCTGGAGCTATAGAAGTCCAATTGATGCAAACTCAATTTTGTTGGATTCCTGACTCAAAGGTCTAGAAACGCTCCAATTTTCAGCCAAAAACGATGTCAGATGAGGGCGATATGATTTTTCAAAGATGACAACTGAATTCTGCCAGCAATCAGGTTTCGTGAAGAAATGAGTCCAAATTATGTTTCGAAGCTTCTAAACTATCATCCAAGTTATATTTTCAGCAATTTAGCCCCTCTAGTAAATCAATCTAGAAGGTCAAGAAAAGTAGCCACCAACCTCAATCCACCAACCTCAAATCACCAACCACAAACCAGCTGCAATTTGGAATGCTGCCATTGTCAAAGAAGGAGGCTACAATGGTGGGTTGTTTGTGGTGACTACTAATGTCAAAGTTTGGCAAGTTTGGCAGCCACCATTGTTGATAAAGAAGCAAGAGGAGCTGCCATTGAAGCCTATATATAGACATCAAGAGAGCCAAGAAAGAAGAGGAGGGGAGTGCAATAGAATCAAAGAAAGGTGGTAGCAACTAGAAGTGAAGAAACACAAACTCTCCTCTCTACATACTAGAAATAATGCTTTCTTTTATCTTTAGGAGTAGTTGTTCAATAAATATGCAAGGCTAAGCTCTTTTCTTGGTTGCAAGGACGCAGAAACTTTCAGATTTCAAGAACTGTGAGATTTATTCTTCATTTATTTTCAGTTTGTATTATGAATGAGTATGATTGTTTTCCTATACATGTTTTCTATGATTGTTGTTGATAATTGCTAGAGCGGACTCTAAGTTATTATTATGAACAATCTATTGCTAAGTTTGATATCAAAACCGGAGTTAGGGTATATAAACTTGTGAAGCAACTAAGCTTGATAATTGTGGCGGAACTACGTTATTAAACTTAGGGAAAACATTCGATCAAAGCAACACAAGCAGACAACTTGGTTGTTAAGATTAATGAATTTATCTAGATCTTAAGGCTGCCATTAGATTAAATCATTAGTGCGGACACTGTGATTATTTGTTGGTTAGGGCTAGTTATACGGCGGATCCGTTAATTAACCAAAGTTAAGAAAAGATAAAAATTCAGAATATAAACTGGAGTTTCGTTTCAAGGATCGGTTCTGATTTCTGTAGGTGGATGTGTGCTTGTGACCAAGGTTTGTTTTCTTGATAAATTTCAGTTTTAATTGATTGTGTTCACTAGTTTAATTTCTTTCATATTTTAGATTATCACAAATCAAAACCCCCCAATTGCATAACGTATAGCATAAAAATCTGAACTAAATCTTCCTCGTGGGATCGATCCCTTGCTTGCTCTATACTATCTTGTGTGATTTCAGCTAGGGTAATTAATTTGTGCGACCGCGACATCGCAACAATTGGTTTCACATTTCTATGAAGGGTTAACACCTAAAGATAGGAAAATGGTTGAATTGATGTGCAATGGAACTTTTGAAGATAAAGACCCTGATGAAGCAATAGAGTACTTAGACTTGTTAGCTGAAAATGCTCAAAATTGGGACACCACGGGTACTTATGAGGCACCGAGTAAAACTCAACCTCATACATCTAGTGGAGGTATGTACAACCTTAGGGAAGATCATGACCTTCAAGCCAAGTTTGCATCTTTAGCTAGAAAAGTCGAGGCACTAGAATTGAAAAAGAGTGGTCAATTAAAATCTGTTGAAAACATTGTGTGTCAAATCTGTGAAGCAAATGAACACTCAACCAATGATTGTCCAACCTTGCCTTCTTTTAAGGAATGTCTCCATGAACAAGCCCATGCTTTAAACAGTTTCCAAAGGCCCAACCACAACCCATACTCCAAAACATATAACCCTGGTTGGAGGAATCACCCAAATTTCAGTTGGAAGAGTGAGAACAACAATGCACAAACTTCACAACCACCGTTTCAAGCACACCACAATTTCCAAAATTCTCATGGATATGCACCTCCTTATGCTCCACCTCCTACAAGAAATTTTGAGGAAACTTTGTATGCATTAATTGAAAAGCAAGAGATAATCAACACTCAACTTGCTCAAAGCATAACAGATTTTAAAGATACTCTTGCAAAATTCACATCTGCTCACTGATTAGTAAATGGTTATTAATTAAAGCCTGTTTTATAATAATATATCTAATAATATAAGATACCTTTAATTTATGGTAAATGTTCATTTTAAATGCAGGCCTATCACATAAATGAAAATATTGATTGATGACTTTAAGAACTTAAATTGCAAAGGCAAAGAGATGGTCAAACTTAGAAAAGAAATGTCGGTGCAATCCAAACCGGAACACTGTTTGGTAATTGGGTCATATCTGGAGCTATATATCTCAGATTTAGGTCCAATTTATATGGATGGAAAGGTAAGACATAGGTCTACAACTTTCATATGGAGCCCAAGATCTAACAAGGCCATTATCAAGTCCAAATTGTAGCAACAACAAAGAAGCCCGAATTTGTCTTCCAGCCCGAGCACTGTTCGGTATTTTAGCCATATCTGGAGTTCTAGAAGTCCAAATGAGCTGAATGTTTTATACAAGAAAGTTGAGACAATTGCCTACAACTTTCATGTTTTCAACGGGCTCCAATTTTGACGTTATCAATGATGTTTTGGGCAGACAAGAGAAGATAAGGATTGTCACCAAGTCAAAAGTTGGCCACCCACTTATCAATTAGTCATCAAATCAATAGTTCCCAATTTTGGCCTATAAAAGGAGGCATTTGCCATGCATTTAGGCATCTTGGTTTCCAGATCAAGATCATGCTCTTCCTTTCTCTCTTTGTATTCTTTGTAATGTTTATGCTTTACTTTCATTAATATCAAGTTTATGCCTTTCATTTCCTTTCCTTTACTTAGTTAGCTTTTATGTTCTTATTTTGTTTAACTATTTTGCTTTCTTTCATTATGTCTAGCTAAGTTAATTATGTCAAGGTGAAAAGGCTACACTAATGGTGTAAGAATAAGTATAATGTAAACTTAATATGGACTTTAATGCTTGATACTAACATGTTTTATATTTGTTATCTTGTTCACTCTTTAATACTTTGCTTGTTAAATGACTAATCTTGATTTATGTTGTATAACACTTGGTACAACAAATGCTTGGCACTTTCATAGCCTATAATGTATGGTATAACCGACACCTGAGCTATGAAAGGAACTTGATTTGTTGTTAACATAAGTTATAATCATGAATGCTTGACGAGATTTACAAGTATTAGCATTAATTGAATAAGATGACTAATGTAATCATGTTAACAATATATAATCTGATTGGAACCTCCTTTGTGTGTGGTTTCCAATTCAATAATAAGAGTTTATACTATACTTGTTTGATATACCATTAGTGGAACCTCTAACCTTGACATTTGTTATTATTATTGTTTAATCCTTACATTAATATTTCATCTCCAAGTTCTCATCATCTTCTTATTCTTCTCTTTCTTTATTATTATTATTATTAGTACTACTACTACTACTACTACTACTACTACTATTATTATTATTAATATTATTGTTGTTATTGTTGTTGTTGTTATTGTTATTGTTATTGTTGTTATTGTTGTTGTTGTTGTTGTTATTGTTATTGTTGTTGTATTATTGTTATTTATAATTTGTACAATTAACCTCCCTGTGGTTCGACCCCGGTCTTGCCGGGTTATTTATTACTTCGACACTCCTGCACTTGGGAGAAGACATCAATCTTTTCGTCGTGTCAAGTTTTTGGCGCCGTTGCCGGGGAGGTAAGTTCTTGTATAAATTATAGTATTTATTTTATTTTCTCTTTTCACTTTTCTTGTATATAACTTTGTTTCTTTTCTCTTGTTTCTTCTTCTTTTATTTTCTTCTTCCTTTTATTTTATTCCTACACATGCATGAGAGTGTGGTCACGTACATCAAGTTGTAGACTTTGTAGGATATTCTCATCATTTTCAGAAAATATGGCCGAAGAAGATAATCAATCACTTCAAAATGAGAATAATGAGAATAACCGTGCTAGAACACTTAGAGACCACATGAATCCCATAAGAACAAGTGCACCATCATGCATAGTTTTTCCTCCCGATGCATCTCATTTTAATTTTAAACCAGGCATTATTCAACTTTTACCTTCTTTTCATGGTTTAGAATTGGAAAATCCATACTTGCATTTAAGGGAATTTGAGGAGGTGTGCAACACATATAATAACTTAAATTGTAGCATGAACACCATCAGATTAAAGCTTTTTCCTTTTTCATTAAAAGATAAAGCTAAAACATGGCTACAAAATTTGAGACCAGGATCCATTCGTGCTTGGGATGAAATGCAACAACAATTTTTAAAGAAGTTTTTCCCATCTCATAGAACAAACTCTTTCAAGAGACAAATCACCACTTTCACTCAAAAACCAGGAGAAACATTTTACAAATGTTGGGATAGGTATCGCGACTTGCTTAGTACTTGCCCTCATCATGGTTTTGAAACATGGAGATTGGTTTCACATTTCTATGAAGGGTTAACACCTAAAGATAGGCAAATGGTTGAATTGATGTGCAATGGAACTTTTAAAGATAAAGACCCTGATGAAGCAATGGAGTACTTAGACTTGTTAGCTGAAAATGCTCAAAATTGGGACACCGCGGGTACTTATGAGGCACCGAGTAAAACTCAACCTCATACATCTAATGGAGGTATGTACAACCTTAGGGAAGATCATGACCTTCAAACCAAGTTTGCATCTTTAGCTAGAAAAGTCGAGGCACTAGAATTGAAAAAGGGTGGTCAATTAAAATTTGTTGAAAACATTGTGTGTCAAATCTGTGAAACAAATGAACACTCAACAAACGATTGTCCAACCTTGCCTTCTTTTAAGGAATGTCTCCATGAGCAAGCCCATGCTTTAAACAATTTCCAAAGGCCTAACCATAACCCATACTCCCAAACATACAACCCTAGTTGGAGAAATCACCCAAATTTCAATTGGAAGAGTGAGAACAACAATGCACAAACTTCACAACCACCATTTCAAGCACACCACAATTTCCAAAATTCTCATGGATATGCACCTCCTTATGCTCCACCTCCTAGAAGAAATCTTGAGGAAACATTGCATGCATTCATTGAAAAGCAAGAGACAATCAATACTCAACTTGCTCAAAACATGACAGATTTTAAAGATACTCTTACTAAATTAACATCTGCTCTCAGTTTCCAAGAGAAAGGTAAGTTTTCATCTCAACCGCAACAAAATCCTAAGGGGCAATACAATGCAAATGCAAGTAGTTCCGGAAGCCAACATATGGATCAAGTCAAATCAGTCACTACTCTGCGCAGTGGTAAGATTATTGAAAAACCCTCTCTTGAACCTTATGAGAAAGATGATGAGTCAATCTCTAAGGGAAGGAAGGGGATGAATCTGAAAATTGCAAAGAAACGACTGATTCACCGCCAGCACTTCCATTTCCTCAAGCCATGACCAAACAAAGGAAAGTTAATCACAACTCTGAAATTTTTGAAATTTTCAAGCAGGTAAAGATCAATATACCTTTGTTGGATGCTATTAAACAGGTTCCTTCCTATGCTAAATTTTTGAAAGATCTATGCACTGTGAATAGGAAACTGAATGTGAAAAAAAAAGCCTTACTTGATCTTGGTGCTAGTGTGAATTTACTTCCATATTCAGTTTATCAGAGTCTCAATCTAGGTGAGTTAAAACCAACTTCTATATCTCTTTTACTTGCCGATAGATCTGTAAAAGTGCCTAGAGGAATAATTGAAGATGTGTTAGTACAAGTTGATAAATTCATTTATCCTGTGGATTTTATTGTCTTGGACACAGAACCTGTTGAAGCATGTAATTCATTTCCTGTTATTTTAGGACGTCCATTTCTTGCAACTTCTAACGCATTGATTAATTGTAGGAATGGACTGATGAAGCTATCATTTGGAAACATGACATTGGAGATGAATATTTTCAACATTTGCAAGCAACCTGGAGATGATAATGATTTACAAGAAGTAGATCATATTGATGAATTAGTTTATGATCAACTTGAATCTACTTTAAGTAAAAATGAATTGGATGAAACTGAAGATTTGCAAATGATTTATTCTGAGAAAGAAATCATGGATGAAACAAGCACCGAAACTGTTGATGTGAATCTTTTGTCAACAGTGACAACAGATTCGACATCTAACATCACACCAATTGATGATTACTTTCCTAACGAATCCTTACTTTCTCTTAGTCCAATGCCTTGGTATGATAAAAATATCAATTTTCTTACTTTAGAAGATTTGCCAGCTGATTGGAGTACCCAAGACAAAGAAAAGTTTTTGAACGAAGTGAAGAGCTTTTACTGTGATGACCCTAACTTATTCAAATATTGTCCTGATCAAATTTTTCAAAGATTCATTCCTGACAATGAGGTAAGTAGTGTCATTAAACTTTGTCATTCTGAAGCATGTGGAAGTTATTTCTCGTTAAAAAAGACAGCTATAAAAATCTTTCAAAATGGATTTTATTGGCCCACCATGTTCAAGGACACGCATGCATTCTGCATAACTTGTGAAAAATGTCAAAAAATTGATACTGGTCAAAAAGTTTTGTTTTATAATTCTCAACTCTATGCATTCCCTAGGGAGCTAAAACCAAGATGGAGCAATCCTTATGGGGCCTGTGATATTGAGAATTCAATGAATGATAATGATTTTAAGGAAAATGGACATCGTTTGAAAGCTTACTTTGATAATTTTCCTAGTAAAAATGAATCAACTGGTTTGAATGATCTTGTAGATAAAGGTTGATTGTTTTATTTTTCTCACTTTGTTTTTTTTGTGTTTCTTTTTGAGTGATTTTTGCTAGTTTCTCTCACCCCGGTCAAATGGCGGACAACGGTACTCCGTGACTTAAGTCGGTTCTTTCAGTTTCCCACAATAACTGATATTTGTGTATATATTTGTGCAATTCTTTGAATCTCTCTGCCAATTCTCATTTGAAAATGGACACTAATCTTGAAAAATTGAAAAAGTACTTTCCCGCTCTACCTCAGAATGCGATTACAAAAATTTACCGTGCTAGATGTGCAAGATTGAGATTGTTAATGAATCATGGAATTCCTGAAGATATTCGCTGGTTGATTGAAGCAAAGGTCCGATTATCAAGTAAGTCCTCTAATTTCTTTAATTCACACATGCCTGGAACAGGTAAAAGCTCTTTTGCAAAGAAGCGTCGTGCAAAACGACTAGAAGTCTGTCATCGATGTGCTAGATGGACTTGTAATACACAATGTCGTTCTTTAGGAATGGTATCTATAAACTGTGAAGATAAAATACAATTCATTAAGGATGGCCTAAGTAAGGAGTCTTTAGATAATCTTCTATTGACTCTTGAGACGCATCCCAGTGGAGATGTGTATCGTGCAATTCATGATTTATGGCCACTATTTCATAAAGAACATGTTCGACTTAGTCTTGGGAATTTGACTAAAAAAGACCCTGTTTGCCAGTTTTTAAGAAAACTGGATGGGAAGCCTATCCCCGACCCATAGAGGGCGTTTAAGCCGTTCTTGGACGTAAAACCAAGGGAAGATATGCGCCACAATCACAACTACCTGTACATACACATATTTTTTTCAAAAGTAAATAAATAAATAAATAAAAAGAGAGAGAGTGTGTGTGAGACTCCAGCTGGCCTACATATAGATGTTATGATTGCCTTTTCAATTTCTCATCTATAAAACCCTCTTTTCCTTCCTTTCATTTCTACTCAACCCATACATTCAACAAATACAGAAGTGTGTAGAAATGGCAAGTTCCTCAAGTCATCAAATAAGAAATATTTGTGTTTTTGGTGGATCTAGTCCTGGGAAAGAAAAGGAGTTTTTAGAATCAGCAAATCATCTTGGTCAGGTGCTAGCTGAGAGAAAGATTCATTTAGTGTATGGGGGAGGCAGTCTTGGGTTAATGGGAGGTGTGTCAATAGCTGCATTTTTAGGAGGTAGTCAAGTTTTAGGAGTCGTCCCTGAAGCTTTGGCACAAGGGGACATCATTGGAAAAACAATTGGAGAGGAACTTCAGGTCTCTACAATGTCGGCTCGAATGAATGCAATGTTTAACCATGCTGATGCTTTCATTGCTTTACCAGGTGGTCTAGGCACATTGGAAGAGATCTTTCATATTTCCTCTTGGGCTCAATTGCACATTCACCATAAACCCATAGGTTTGTTAAATGTTAATGGTTATTATGATAAGTTGTTGTCTTTTTTGATCATGCTGTGGAACAGGAATTTCTAACATCTTCTGCACGACAAATCATAATCTTTGCTACTACTGCTGAACAATTGATTGACCAAATACAATCTTTCATTCCTGTGATTGATCCTTCCATGAGTCGCATAAATTGGTCATCTACGGGAAGCCGTAAAAAGCTTAGATTGGATTTGAGCCTTCATTTGTGAATTTTTGTGTCTTTTGATTTTATTATTGTGTTTTGTTATTTCTTATTTTTATTTCAGTATGTTTCAGGTTTTGTCAGTGTTCGTTATTTCAGGTGATATCTTCTATACTCTATCTTTCTACCTTAGAACATTGAGGACAATGTCTCGTTTTGGTTGGGGGGAGAGGGTAGTAATTGATAAAAAAAAAATATATTTTTCATTTCATAAAGCATGTGCATAATTGTTGTTACTAGGATGGCAGAGTAAAGGAGTTCTTTTGTTAAAGTGACTCTTGAGACGCATCTTAGTAACCATTCTTAACAAGGTCTATTATAATACTTCCTGAAATATTCAGGTTTACAAACTCTCGTATTGTTACCACTTAATTCTGCTCATATACTTATTTAACATGTATTCTTAAACCTTAATTTACACACACACACTTTAACATATGATTGTGGGTTGCATATTGGATTATTACATTATTTATGTTCTTTTGTTAAAGGTAACAACTAAGGGAAAGGGATTGTATATAATTAAAAAAAAAAGACAAAAAAAAGAAAAAAAAAGAAAAAAAATGATGATAATAAAAATGTAGATAAGTTTGGTTTCGTAGCCTCCCTAACCTAAGCAATTAAGCCCGAAGGAGTGTTTTAACACCTAATACCCTAAAGTCAACTGACTTGGGAGCTATTGGCTCAACGCTTGTTACATGGGTTGAGGAGAAAAGCTTAAAGGAATCAAACATTGCACTATCTACATATCAGTATTTGCGACCCGAGTTACTAAGCTCGTAGAGGTGTCTTAACACCTAATGCCCTAAGACCAACTAGTCTGGGAGTCATTAGCTGAAAGCTCGTTACATGGGTTAAAGATGCATGATGTTTTTAAATTATATGTATATAGATTTTTTCTTTTAAAAAAAAAAAGAAAAAAAAAAGACAAAAATAATAATCCCAACCCAAGGAAGTTAACCTTAAACATTAGAACAAAAATTTTGTTTTCTTCCAAGAAAAGCCCTATAATTATGTGTTGATACATTAAGCACAAACGAAAGGTTTATTAATATCTTGTTAAGTGGTATTAAGTAGATATATAAATTTAATGAGAGTTTGTTTATCTGGATAGATTAATGGAAGTTAAATGATGAATACCTTGCTTTGTGAAATTTGCAAATTGTTTTAACGCTTTGATTACTAGGGACTAGTAATAAGCTGGTTGGGGGGTGTGATTAGTACTTAAAAGTGTATTTTTATCATGGTTTTATATCATCATTTTGCACTTGAAGTATCAATAACTCCTTAACTAAAGCCTGTTTTATAATAATATATCTAATAATATAAGATACCTTTAATTTATGGTAAATATTCATTTTAAATGAAGGCCTATCACATAAATGAAAATATTGATTGATGACTTTAAGAACTTAAATTGCAAAGGCAAAGAGATGGTCAAACTTAGAGAAGAGATGTCGGTGCAATCCAAACCGTAACACTGTTCGGTAATTGGGTCATATCTGGAGCTACAGATCTCAGATTTAGGTCCACTTTATATGGGTGGAAAGGTAAGACATAGGCCTACAACTTTCATATGGAGCCCAAGATCTAAAAAGGCCATTATCAAGTCCAAATTGTAGCAACAACAAAGAAGCCCGAATCTGTCTTCCACCCGAGCACTGTTCGGTATTTTGGCCATATCTAGAGTTCTAGAAGTCCAAAGGAGCTGAATTTTTTACACAAGAAAGTTGAGACAATTTCCTACAACTTTTATGTTTACAACGGGCTCCAATTTTGACGTTAGCAATGACGTTTTGGGCAAACAAGAGAAGATAAGGATTGTCACCAAGTCAAAAGTTGGCCACCCACTTATCAATTAGTCATCAAATCAATAGTTCCCAATTTTGGCCTATAAAAGGAGGCATTTGCCATGCATTTAGGCATCTTGGTTTCCAAATCAAGATCATGCTCTTCCTTTCTCTCTTTGTATTTTTTGTAATATTTATGCTTTGCTTTCATTAATATCAAGTTTATGCCTTTCATTTCCTTTCCTTTACTTAGTTAGCTTTTATGTTCTTATTTTGTTTATTTATTTTGCTTTCTTTCATTATGTCTAGCTAAGTTACTTATGTCAAGGTGAAAAGGTTACACTAATGGTGTGAGAATAAGTATAATGTAAACTTAATATGGACTTTAATGTTTGATACTAACATGTTTTATATTTGTTATCTTGTTCACTCTTTAATACTTTGCTTGTTAAATGACTAATCTTGATTTATGTTGTATAACACTTGGTACAACAAATGCTTGGCACTTTCATAGCCCATAATGTATGGTATAACCGACACCTGAGCTATGAAAGGAACTTGATTTGTTGTTAACATAAGTTATAATCATGAATGCTTGACGAGATTTACAAGTATTAGCATTAATTGAATAAGATGACTAATGTAATCATGTTAACAATATATAATCTGATTGGAACCTCCTTTGTGTGTGGTTTCCAATTCAATAATAAGAGTTTATACTATACTTGTTTGATATACCATTAGTGGAACCTCTAACCTTGACATTTGTTATTATTATTGTTTAATCCTTACATTAATTTTCCATCTCCAAGTTCTCATCATCTTCTTCTTCTTCTCTTTCTTTATTATTATTATTATTAGTACTACTACTACTACTACTACTACTACTACTACTACTACTATTATTATTATTAATATTATTGTTGTTATTGTTGTTGTTGTTGTTATTGTTATTGTTATTGTTGTTATTGTTGTTGTTGTTGTTGTTGTTGTTATTGTTATTGTTGTTGTATTATTGTTATTTATAATTTGTACAATTAACCTCCCTGTGGTTCGACCCCGGTCTTGCCGGGTTATTTATTACTTCGACACTCCTGCACTTGGGAGAAGACATCAATCTTTTCGTCGTGTCACTCACAGTTTCCAAGAGAAAGGTAAGTTTCCATCTCAACCACAACAAAATTCTAAGGGGCAATACAATGCAAATGCAAGTAGTTCCAGAAGCCAACACATAGATCAAGTCAAATCAGTCACTACTCTACGCAGTGGTAAGGTTATTGAAAAACCCTCTCTTGAACCTTATGAGAAAGATGATGAGTCAATTTCTAAGGGAAAGGAAGGGGTTGAATCTGAAAATTGCAAAGAAACGACTGATTCTCCGCCAGCACTTCCATTTTCTCATGCCATGACCAATCAGGAAGAAGTCGAGGATGAAAAAGGCATCGAAAAGGTTGATGCGAATCTTTTATCAAAAGTGACAACAGATTCGACACCCGACATCACACCAATCGATGATTACTTTCCTGATGAATCTCAACTTTCTCTTAATTCAATGCCTTGGTTTGCTAAAAATATCAATTTTCTTGCTTCAGGATTTTTGCCAACTCATTGAAGTATTGAAGACAAAAGAAAATTTTTGAGCAACGAGCAAAATTTTTATTGGGATGACCCTTACTTATTCAATTATTGTCCTGATCAAATATTTCAAAAATGCATTCTCGACAATGAGGTAAGTAATTTCATTAAATTTTGTTACTCTAAGGCATGTGGGGATCATTTCTCATCAAAAAAGAGGATTGTAGAAATCTTACAAAGTGAATTTTACTGGCCCATCATATTCAAGGAGTCAGATGCATTCCGCAAAAACTGTGAAAATTGTCAGAAGGTGGGATTTATTTCAAAACACAGAGAATCTTTAGATAATCTTCTATTGACTCTCAAGTCTCATCATAGTCGAGATAAGCATCGTGTAATTCATGACTTATGAACCCATTTTCATAAAGAACATACTTGACTTAGTCTTGGGAATCTGACTAAAAAAGACCCTGTTTGCCAGTTTTTAAGAAAACTGGATGGGAAGCCTATCCCCGACCCATTGAGGGCGTTTAAGCTGTTCTTGGACGTAAAACCAAGGGAAGATGTGAGCCACATTCACAACTGCGATTTGAATTTTTTTTGTTTGTAAAAACTTGTGTCTTTTGGTTTTATTATTGTGTTTTGTTATTTCTTATTTTTGTTTTAGTGTGTTTCAGGTTTTGTCAGTGTTCGTTATTTCAGGTGATATCTTCTATACTCTATCTTTCTACCTTAGAACATTGAGGACAATGTCTCGTTTTGGTTGGGGGGAGAGGGTAGTAGTTGATAAAAAAAAAATTGTTTTTCATTTCATAAAGCATGTGCATAATTGTTGTTACTAGGATGGCAGAGTAAAGGAGTTCTTTTGTTAAAGTGACTCTTGAGACGCATCTTAGTAACCATTCTTAACAAGGTCTATTATAATACTTCCTGAAATATTCAGGTTTATAAACTCTCGTATTGTTACCACTTAATTCTGCTCATATACTTATTTAACATGTATTCTTAAACCTTAATTTACACACACACTTTAACATATGATTGTGGGTTGCATATTGGATTATTACATTATTTATGTTCTTTTGTTAAAGGTAACAACTAAGGGAAAGGAATTGTATATAATTAAAAAAAAAAGAAAAACATGAAAAAAAAGAAAAAAAAAAGAAAAAAAAATGATGATAATAAAAATATAGATAAGTTTGGTTTCGTAGCCTCCCTAACCTAAGCAATTAAGCCCGAAGGGGTGTTTTAACACCTAATACCCTAAAGTCAACTAACTTGGGAGCTATTGGCCCAACGTTTGTTACATGGGTTGAGGAGAAAAGCTTAAGGGAATCAAACATTGCACTATCTACATATCAGTATTTGCGACCCGAGTTACTAAGCTCGTAGAGGTGTCTTAACACCTAATGCCCTAAGACCAACTAGTCTGGGAGTCATTAGCTGAAAGCTCGTTACATGGGTTAAAGATGCATGATGTTTTTAAATTATATGTATATACATTTAAAAAAAAAAGAAAAAAAAAGACAAAAATAATAATCCCAACCCAAGGAAGTTAACCTTAAACATTAGAACAAAAATTTTGTTTTCTTCCAAGAAAAGCCCCATAATTATGTGTTGATACATTGAGCATAAAAGAAAGGTTTATTAATATCTTGTTAAGTGGTATTGAGCAGATATATAAATTTAATAAGAGTTTGCTTATCTGGATAGATTAATGGAAGTTAAATAATGAATACCTTGCTTTGTGAAATTTGCAAATTATTTTAACGCTTTGATTACTAGGGACTAGTAATAAGCTGGTTGAGGGGTGTGATTAGTACTTAAAAGTGTATTTTTATCATGGTTTTATATCATCATTTTGCACTTGAAGTATCAATAACTCCTTAACTAAAGCCTGTTTTATAATAATATATCTAATAATATAAGATACCTTTAATTTATGGTAAATATTCATTTTAAATGCAGGCCTATCACATAAATGAAAATATTGATTGATGACTTTAAGAACTTAAATTGCAAAGGCAAAGAGATGGTCAAACTTAGAAAAGAAATGTCGGTGCAATCCAAACCAGAACACTGTTCGGTAATTGGGTCATATCTGGAGCTACAGATCTCAGATTTAGGTCCAATTTATATGGATGGAAAGGTAAGACATAGGCCTACAACTTTCATATGGAGCCCAAGATCTAAAAAGGCCATTATCAAGTCCAAATTGTAGCAACAACAAAGAAGCCCGAATCTGTCTTCCAACCCGAGCACTGTTCGGTATTTTGGCCATATCTGGAGTTCTAGAAGTCCAAAGGAGCTGCATTTTTTACACAAGAAAGTTGAGACAATTGCCTACAACTTTCATGTTTACAACGGGCTCTACTTTTGACGTTAGCAATGACGTTTTGGGCAGACAAGAGAAGATAAGGATTGTCACCAAGTCAAAAGTTGGCCACCCACTTATCAATTAGTCATCAAATCAATAGTTCCCAATTTTGGCCTATAAAAGGAGGCATTTGCCATGCATTTAGGCATTTTGGTTTCCAGATCAAGATCATGCTCTTCCTTTCTCTCTTTGTATTTTTTGTAATATTTATGCTTTGCTTTCATTAATATCAAGTTTATGCCTTTCATTTCCTTTCCTTTACTTAGTTAGCTTTTATGTTCTTATTTTGTTTATCTATTTTGCTTTCTTTCATTATGTCTAGCTAAGTTAGTTATGTCAAGGTGAAAAGGTTACACTAATGGTGTGAGAATAAGTATAATGTAAACTTAATATGGACTTTAATGTTTGATACTAATATGTTTTATATTTGTTATCTTGTTCACTCTTTAATACTTTGCTTGTTAAATGACTAATCTTGATTTATGTTGTATAATACTTGGTACAACAAATGCTTGGCACTTTCATAGCCCATAATGTATGGTATAACCGACACCTGAGCTATGAAAGGAACTTGATTTGTTGTTAACATAAGTTATAATCATGAATGCTTGACGAGATTTACAAGTATTAGCATTAATTGAATAAGATGACTAATGTAATCATGTTAACAATATATAATCTGATTGGAACCTCCTTTGTGTGTGGTTTCCAATTCAATAATAAGAGTTTATACTATACTTGTTTGATATACCATTAGTGGAACCTCTAACCTTGATATTTGTTATTATTATTGTTTAATCCTTACATTAATTTTCCATCTCCAAGTTCTCATCATCTTCTTCTTCTTCTCTTTCTTTATTATTATTATTATTATTACTACTACTAATATTACTACTACTACTACTACTACTACTACTACTACTACTACTATTATTATTGTTGTTGTTGTTGTTGTTGTTGTTGTTGTTGTTGTTATTGTTATTGTTATTGTTATTATATTATTGTTATTTATAATTTATACAATTAGCCTCCCTGTGGTTCGACCCCGGTCTTGCCGGGTTATTTATTACTTCGACACTCCTGCACTTGGGAGAAGACATCAACCTTTTAGTTATGTCAGTTATTTAATCCTTACATTAATATTCTATCTCCAAGTTCTCATCATCTTCTTCTTCTTCTCTTTCTTTACTACTACTACTACTACTACTACTACTACTACTACTACTACTAGTATTATTTTTATTATTGCTACTATTATTGTTATTGTTGTTATTGTTAGTATTATTTATTGCTTATAATTGTTGTTTATAATTTGTATAATTAACCTCTTTGTGGTTCGACCCTGGTCTTGTCAGGTTATTTATTATTTTGATACTCCTGCACTTGGGAGAAGACATCAATCTTTTAGTCGTGTCACCTTTTATTTCCTTTCCTTTTCTTAGTTAACTTTTATCTTATTTATGTTCTTATTTTGTTTATCTATTTTTCTTTCTTTCATTATGTCTAGCTAAGTTTATTATGTCAAGATGAAAAGGTTACGCTAATGGTGTAAGAATAAGTATAGTGTAAACTTAATATGGACTTTAATGTTTGATACTAACATATTTTATATTTTTTATCTTATTCACTCTTTAATACTTTGCTTGTTAAGTGATTAATCTTGATTTATGTTGTATAACACTTGGTATAACAAATGCTTGACACTTTCATAGCTCAGGTGTTTTCATAGCCCATACTGTATGGTATAATCGACACTTAAGCTATGAATGGAACTTGATTTGTTGTTAACTTAAGTTATAATCATGAATGCTTGACGAGATTTACAAGTATTAGCATTAATCGAGTAAGATGACTAATGTAATCATGTTAACAATCTATAATCTGATTGGAACCTCCTTTGTGTGTGGTTTCCAATTGAATAATAAGAGTTTATACTATACTTGTTTGACATACCATTAGTGGATCCTCTAACCTTGACATTTGTTATTATCATTGTTTAATCCTTTCATTAATAATCCATCTCAAAGTTCTCATCTTCTTCTTCATCTTCTTCTCCTTCTTTTTTCTTTATTATTATTTTTATTGTTATTGTTAGTATTATTATTGTTAGTACTATTATTATTGTTGTTGTTGTTGTTGTTCTTATTGTTGTTGTATTATTGTTATTTATAATTTGTACAATTAACCTCCATGTGATTCGACTCTAATCTTGTCGGGTTATTTATTACTTCGAAACTCTTCCACTTGGGACAAGACATCAACCTTTTAGTCGTGTCAAGTTTTTGGCACCGTTGCTGGGGAGGTAAGTTTTGTATAAATTATAATATTTATTTTATTTTCTCTTTTCACTTTTCTTGTATATAACTTTGTTTCTTTTTTCATGTTTCTTCTTCTTTTGTTTTCTTTTTTCTTTTATTCTATTTCTATACGTGCATGAGAGCGTGGTCATGTACATCAAGTGGTAGACTTTGTAGGGTATCGTCATCATTTTCAGAAAATATGGCCGAAGAAGATAATCAATCACATTATAATGAGAATAATGAGAATAACCGTGCTAAAACACTTAGAGACCACATGAATCCCACAAGAACAAGTGCACCATTATGCATAGTTTGCAACACATATAATAATTTAAATTGTAGTATGAACACCATTAGATTAAAGCTTTTTCCTTTTTCATTAAAAGATAAATCTAAAACATGGCTACAAAATTTGAGACCAGGATCCATTCACGCTTTGGATGAAATGCAATAACAGGTTTTAAAGAAGTTTTCCCATCTCATAGAACAAACTCTTTCAAAAGACAAATCACCACTTTCACTCAAAAACCAGGAGAAACATTTTACCAATGTTGGGATAGGTATCGAGACTTGCTTAGTACTTGACCTCATCATGGTTTTGAAACATGGAGATTGGTTTCACATTTCTATGAAGGGTTAACACCTAGAGATAGGCAAACGGTTGAATTGATATGCAATGGAACTTTTGAAGATAAAGACCCTGATGAAGCAATTGAGTACTTCGACTTGTTAGCTGAAAATGCTCAAAATTGGAACACCGGGGGTACTTATGAGGCACCAAGTAAAACTCAACCTCATACATCTAGTAGAGGTATGTACAACTTTAGGGAAGATCATAACCTTCAAGCCAAGTTTGCATCTTTAGCTAGAAAAGTCGAGGCACTAGGATTGGAAAAGTATGGTCAATTGAAATCTGTTGAAAACATTGTGTGTCAAATATGTGAAACAAATGAACACTCAACCAATGATTGTCCAATCTTGCCTTCTTTTAAGGAATGTCTCCATGAACAAGCTCATGCTTTAAACAGTTTCCAAAGGGCCAACCACAACCCATATTCACAAACATACAACCCTGGTTGGAGAAATCACCCAAATTTTAGTTGGAAAAGTGAGAACAACAATGCACAAACTTCACAACCACCATTTTAAGCACACCATAATTTCCAAAATTCTCATGGATATGCACTTCCTTATGCTCCACCTCCTAGAAGAAATTTTAAGGAAACATTACATGCATTCATTGAAAAGTAAGAGACAATCAATACTCAACTTGCTCAAAACATGATAGATTTTAAAGATACTCTTACAAAATTAACATCTGCTCTTAGTTTCCAAGAGAAAGGTAAGTTTCCATCTCAACCACAACAAAATCCCAAGAGGCAATACAATGCAAATACAAGTAGTTTCGGAAGTCAACACATGGATCAAGTCAAATCAGTCACTACTCTACGCGGTGGTAAGGTTATTGAAAAACCCACTCTAGAACCTTATGAGAAAGATGATGAGTCAATCTCTGAGGGTAAGGAAGGGGTTGAATTTGAAAATTACAAAGAAACGACTGATTCACCGCCAGCACTTCTATCACAATTCTGAAATTTTTGAAATTTTCAAACAGGTAAGAATCAATATACCTTTGCTGGATGCTATTAAACAGGTTCCTTCCTATGCTAAATTTTTGAAAGATCTATGCACTGTGAAGAGGAAACAGAATGTGAAAAAGAAAGCCTTTTTAGTAGAATAAGTAAATGTCATTCTTCAGAACAATAATGCTTTGAAATATAAAGACCCTGGTTGTCCTACAATTTCTTGTTTTATTGGAGAACAAAAAATTGAAAGAGCCTTACTTGATCTTGGTGCTAGTGTGAATTTACTTCCATATTCAGTTTTTCAAAGTCTCAATCTAGGTGAGTTAAAACCAACTTCTATATCTCTTTTACTTGCCGATAGATCTGTAAAAGTTCCAAGAGGAATAATTGAAGATGTGTTAGTACAAGTCGATAAATTCATTTATCCTGTGGATTTTATTGCCTTGGACACACAACCTGTTGAAGCATGTAATTCATTTCCTGTTATTTTAGGACGTCTGTTTCTTGCAACGTCTAACGCATTGATTAATTGTAGGAATAGACTGATAAAGCTATCATTTGGAAACATGACATTGGAGATGAATATTTTCAACATTTGCAAGCAACCCGGAGGTGATAATGATTTACAAGAAGTAGATCATATTGACGAATTAGTTTATGATCAACTTGAATCTACTTTAAGTAAAAATGAGTTAGATGAATCTGAAGATTTGCAAATGATTTATTCTAAGAAAGAAATCACGGGTGAAACAAGCACTGAAAATGTTGATGCGAATCTTTTATCAACAGTGACAACAGATTCAACATCTAACATCACACCAATCGATGATTACTTTCCTAACGAATCCTTACTTTCTCTTAGTCCAATGCCTTGGTATGATAAAAATATCAAGTTTCTTGCTTTAGGAGATTTTCCAGCTGATTGGAGTACTCAAGACAAAGAAACTTTTTTTGAAGGAAGTGAAGAATTTTTATTGTGATGACCCTAACTTATTCAAATATTATCCTGATCAAATATTTTAAAGATTCATTCCCGACAATGAGGTAAGTAGTGTCATTAAACTTTGTCATTCTAAAGCATGTGGAGGTTATTTCTCATCAAAAAAGATAGCTGCAAAATTCTTTCAAAATGGATTTTATTGGCCCACTATGTTCAAGGACACGCATGCATTCTGCAAAACTTGATACTAGTCAAAAAGTTTTGTTTTATAATTCTCAACTCTATGCATTCCCTAGAGAGCTAAGACCAAGATAGAGCAATCCTTATGGGGCTTGTGATATTGAGAATTTAATGAATGACAATAATTTTAAGGAAAATGGACATCATTTGAAAGCTTACTTTGATAATTTTTCTAGTAAATATGAATCAACTGGTTGGAATGATTTTGTAGATAAAGGTTGAATATTTTTGTTTTTCTCACATTGTTTTTGTGTTTTTTTTAGTGATTTTTGCTAATTTCTCTCACCCTAGTCAAATGGCAGACAACGATACTTCATGTCTTAATTCGGTTGATTAGTACTTAAAAGTGCATTCTCATTAAGGATTTATGTCATCATATTACACCTAAAGTATCATTAAATTCCCTAACAAAAGCATGTTTTATATTAGCAAGTCTAAAAATATAATATATCTTTAATTCATGGTAAATGTTCATTCTAAATGTAGGTCTATCACATAAATAAAAGGATTGATTGATGAGTTTAAGGATTGAAATTGAAAGGATAAAAACAAGGCCAAACTTAGCAAAGTGTTGCTGGTGCATTCCAAACTCGAACACCATTCGGTAATTTAATCATATCTTGAGCTGTAGATATCCGATTTATGTCCATTTTATATGGATGGAAAGGTAAGACATAGACCTACAACTTTCATATGGACTTAAAGACTTAGTTTTGCCGTTTTCAAGCTCAAATCTTAGCAAAAACAAAGACGTCAGAAGTTGTCTTGCAACTCAAACACTATTCTGTTTTTGGCTCATATATTGAGTTCTAAAAGTCCAAATGAGATCTGGTTTTTTTTTCTTGGAAAGCTGAGACAATTGCCCACAACTTCCATAATTCTGTTGGCTATAATTCTGATGTGAGCAATGATGTTTTTGCTAGCCAATAATATCAATAATCAACCCACAATATCAAAAAAACAGCAGCCATTAATGTTAAAAACCAACCACCAAATCAATGGATGCCCACCAATTCTTCAATCAATCAATAGTTCTGAAACTTAGCCTATAAAAAGAGGCATTGTCCATGTATTTAGTCATATTAATTTTCAGATCAAAGTTATCTTCTTGCTTTCTCTCTACATCTTTATAATGTTCAAGTTTTCTTTCATGCTATAGTAAGCTCTTGTTTATGCTCTTTCATTTCCTTTCCGATTTTTAGTTAGCATATATTATGTTTATGTTTTTATATTGTTTATTTATATTTTTCTCCTTCTTAATGTTTAGCTAAGTTAATTATGTCAAGGTGAAAAGGTTTCTCTAATGGTGTTAGAATAAGTATAATATAAACTCAACATGGGCTTTAAATGTTTATATCTAAGAAAGATTGTTATTAACATGTTTTATCTTTCTATCTTATAAATTCTTAATACCTTGCTTATTAAATGGTTAATTTAGATTTGTGTTGTATAATATTTGGTACATCAAATGCTTAATCCTTTATAGTCTTCGGCCGACATCGTTATTATGATAGGAACTTGATTTGTTGTTAACATAAACTAGCAACATGAATGCTTGATGATATTTATAAGTATGGTATTACTTAGATAAGATAATTAATATGATCATGTTAGTAATTTATAATGAGCTAATAATGAGAAATCATCCGATTAGAACCTTCTTTGTGTGTGGTTTCTAGTTGAGTAATAAAAAGAGTTTATATTATATTTATTTAAAATACCATTAGTGAATCCTATAACCTTGACATATGTTTTGTTATTGTTTAATCCTTACATCAATATCACATCCTAAAACTTTCTTCAACTCTTTTTCTGTTATTATTCTCTTCAAATCTTTTTCTTTATTTGTAATTTATATAATTCACCTCTTTGTGGTTCGACTCCAGTCTTGCCGAGTTATTTTACTTTGACGCTCCTGCACTTGGGATAAGACATCAACTCTTTGATCGTGTCAAGTTTTTGGCGCCGTTGCTAGGGAGGTAAGTTATTGTATAAATTAAATATTTTATTTTATTTTATTTTCACTTTTATTTGTTTTTCTAATTGTTGTTTCTTTTTCTTTTTTCTTTTCTTTTCTTTTGTATTTGCATGAGAGTTTGGACACGTACATTAAGTGGTAGACTTTTTAGAAAATCCTCATTTTCTTCAGAAAACATGGCCGAAGAAGATAACCAATCAATTCATAATGAGAATAATCATGTTAGAACACTTAGAGATCATATAAATCCAACAAGAACAAGTGCACCATCATGTTTTGTTTTTCCTCCTAATGTATCTCATTTTAATTTTATGCCAGGTATTATTCAACTTTTACCCACTTTTCATGGCTTAGAATTAGAAAATCCATACTTGCACTTAAGAGAATTTGAAGAAGTTTGTTGTAACTCTTATAATGACTTAAATTATAGCATGACCACCATCAGATTAAAGCTTTTTTCTTTTTTGTTAAAAGATAAAGCTAAAACATAGCTACAAAATATTATGTCAAGATCCATTCATGCTTATGATGAAATGCAACAATAGTTTTTAAAGAAATTTTTCCCTTCTCATAGAACAAACTCTTTCAAAAGACAAATCACTGCTTTTACTCAAAAACCAGGAGAAACATTTTACAAATGTTGGGATAGGTATCGAGACTTGCTTAGTACGTGCCCTC
The DNA here is from genome assembly GCA_026413675.1 of Populus pruinosa. Classification (NCBI taxonomy): domain Eukaryota; kingdom Viridiplantae; phylum Streptophyta; class Magnoliopsida; order Malpighiales; family Salicaceae; genus Populus; species Populus pruinosa. Next base: position 6,902,518 of record CM048606.1, read on the forward strand.
ATCATGGTTTTGAAACATGGAGATTGGTTTCACATTTCTATGAAGGGTTAACACCTAAAGATAGGCAAATGGTTGAATTGATGTGCAATGGAACTTTTAAAGATAAAGACCCTGATGAAGCAATGGAGTACTTAGACTTGTTAGCTGAAAATGCTCAAAATTGGGACACCGTGGGTACTTATGAGGCACCGAGTAAAACTCAACCTCATACATCTAATGACTTGCTTAATACCTGTCCTCATCATTGTTTTGAAACATGGAGATTGGTTTCACAATTTTATGAAGGGTTAACACCTAAAGATAGGCAAATGGTGGAATTGATGTGCAATGGAACTTTTGAAAATAAAGACCCTGATGAAGCAATGTAGTACCTAGACTTGCTAGCTGAAAATGCTCAAAATTGGAACACCACAGGTACATGTGAGGCACTAGGTAAAACTCAACCTCATACATCTAATGGAGGCATGTATAGCCTTAGGGAAGATCATGACCTCCAAGTTGCATCTTTAGCTAGAAAAGTTGAGGCACTAGAATTAAAAAAAGAGTGGTCAATTAAAATCTGTTCAAGAAATTGTGTGTCAAATTTTTGAAACCAATGAACACTCAACCAATGATTGTCCCATGTTGCCTTCTTTTAAGGAATGTCTCCATGAACAAGCCAATGCTTTAAATAGTTTCCAAAGACCAAGTCATAACCCGTACTCACAAACATACAACCCTGGTTGGAGAAATCACCTAAATTTCAGTTGGAAGAGTGGTAACAATAATGCACAAACTTCACAGCCACCATTTCAAACACAACATAATTTTCAAAATTCTCATGGATATGCACCTCTTTATATTCCCCCTCCTAGAAGAAATCTTGAGGAAACATTACATGCATTCATTGAAAAGCAAGAGACAATCAACACTCAAAATGCTCAAACCATGGCTGATTTGAAAGATACTCTTGCAAAGTTCACATCTGCTCTCAGTTTTCAGGAGAAAGGTAAGTTTCCATCTCAACCCTAGTAAAATCCCTAGGGGCAATACAATTCAAGTACAAGCAGTTCCGAAAGTCAACATATGGATCAAGTCAAATCAGTCACTACTCTCTGCAGTGGTAAGGTTCTTAAAAAACCCATTCTTGAACCTTGTGAGAAAGAAGGTGAGTTAGTCTCCAAGGGTAAGGAAATGGTTGAACCTGATCATTGCAAAGAAGAGACTGATTCCCTATCAGCACTTCCATTTCCTCATGCCATGACCAAACAAAGGAAAGTCAATCACAATTCTGAAATCTTTGAAACTTTCAAACAGGTAAGGATTAATATACCTTTGCTAGATGCTATTAAACAGGTACCATCTTATGCTAAATTTTTGAAAGATCTATGCACTGTAAAGAGAAAATTGAATGTGAAAAAGAAAGCCTTCTTAGCCGAATAAGTAAGTGTCATTCTTCAGAACAATAATGTTTTGAAATATAAAGACCCTGGTTGTCCTACAATTTCTTGCTTTATTGGAGAACATAAAATTGGTAGAGCTTTACTTGATCTTGGAGCTAGTGTGAATTTAGTTCCATATTTGGTTTTTCAAAGTCTCAATCTAGGTGAGTTAAAACCTACTTCTGTTACTCTTTTACTTGCTGATAGATCTATAAAAATGCCTAGAGGAATAGTTGAAGATGTGTTAGTACAAGTTGATAAATTCATCTTTCCTGTGGATTTTATTGTCTTGGATACACAACCTGTTGAAGCATGCAATTCAATTCCTGTTATTTTATGACGTGCATTTCTTGCAACTTCTAATGCATTGATTAATTGTAGAAATGGACTGATAAAGCTATCATTTGGAAACATGACATTGGAGATGAATATTTTCAACATTTGCAAGCAACCTAAAGATGATAATGATTTACAGGAAGTGGACTTTACTGAAAAATTAATTCATGATCAATTTCCAACCACTTCCACTGGAATCGAGATTGATGAATTTGATGATTTGGAAATGATTTATTTTCAGGAAGAATCAAAGACAAGTAATTGGAGGCCACAAATTGAGGATTTGCCACCACGATCAATTAAGTCCATACCTTCAAATGTTCAACCACCAAAACCTGATTTGAAGCCATTGCCATCCAATCTCAAATACTCATTTTTGGGTGAAAATGAAACTTTTCCGATAATAATCTCTTCCAAACTTAATGCACATTAAGAAGGTAAGTTATTACAAACTCTAAAAATGCACAAAAATACATTAGGATGGACCATAGCTGATATAAAATTAATTAGTCCTTTGATTTGTACACACAGAATTTATTTAGAGGAAAATGCTAAACCCTCTAGAGAAATGCAACGAAGGCCAAATCCTAATATGAAGGAAGTAGTGAAAAATGAAGTCATCAAGCTTTTAGATAATGAAATCATTTATCCTATTTCTGACAGCAAATGGGTAAGTCCTACCCAAGTTGTACCCAAGAAGTCTGGAGTCACTGTGATAACAAATGAGAACAATGAGTTAATTCCCACTAGAACTGTTACTGGTTGGCGCATGTGTATTGACTAGAGGAAACTTAATTCAATGACTAGAAAAGATCATTTTCTTTTACCTTTCATGGATCAAATCCTAGAAAGAGTTGCAGGTCATGAATTTTATTGTTTCCTAGATGGCTATTCGGGTTACAACCAAATTGAAATTGCATTGGAAGATCAAGAGAAGACTACTTTCACATGTCTATTTGGTACTTTTGCATATCGAAGGATGCCTTTTGGATTATGTAATGCACCAGCCACATTTCAAAGATGCATGCTTAGTATATTTAGTGATATGGTTGAACATTTTCTTGAGATTTTCATGGATGATTTTTCTGTTTTTGGCAATTCATTTGATGATTGTTTGACTAACTTAGGAAAGGTTTTGACCAGGTGTGAAGAGAATAATCTTATGCTGAATTGGGAAAAATGTCATTTCATGGTAACAAACGGCATTGTACTTGGTCATATTGCTTCATCAAAAGGAATTGAGGTTGACAAATCTAAAATCGAGTTAATTGCAAACTTGCCAACACCAAAATCTCTTAAAGAAGTTAGATCATTCCTGGGACATGCTGGTTTTTATAGAAGGTTCATCAAAGATTTTAGTGTAATGTCTAAGCCTTTAAGTAACCTTCTAACAAAGGATACTATTTTTGAATGGACTGAACATTGTGAAGAAGCCTTTGTTAAGCTTAAAAACTTGCTTACTTGTGCTCCTATCATTCAACCTCCCGATTGGTCATTACCTTTTGAAATAATATGTGATGCTAGTGATTATACCATAGGTGCTGTTTTGGGACAAAGAAAAGATAAGAAACCTTATGTAATTTACTATGCAAGTAAAACTTTAAATAGTGCTCAAATGAATTATACCACCACAGAAAAAGAATTACTTGCAGTAGTATTTGCATGTGAAAAATTAAGATCTTATCTTGTTGGCTCACCTGTTGTTGTTTTTAGTGATCATGCAGCATTGAAATATCTTCTTTCTAAGAAAGATTCTAAGGCTAGATTGGTGCGGTGGATTTTATTACTTCAAGAATTTGATATCACAATCAAAGATAAGAAAGGCAGCAAAAATGTTGTCACAGATCACTTGTCAAGTTTGACAACAGATTCGAAAATTAACATCACACTAATCGATGACTACTTTCCCGATGAATCTTTACTTTCTGTCTCTACAATGCCTTGGTTTGCTAATATTGTCAATTTTCTTGTTTCAGGACAATTGCCAGCTTTATAATTCTCGACTGCATTTATTTCCTGGAAAATTAAGATCAAAATGGAGCGGTCCTTTTATTGTGAAACATGTGTATCCATATGGGGCCTATGACATCGAGAATCCAACAAATGACAATGTTTTCAAGGTAAATGGACATCGTCTGAAAGTTTACTTTGACAATTTTTTAGTTGAACATGACTCTATTAAATTGGGTGATCCTGTATATAAAGATTGATTTTTTTTTTTGTTTCTTTTTGAGTGATTTTTGCTAGTTTCTCCGTGACTTGAGTCGGTTCTTTCAGTTTCCCATAATAACTGATATCTGTGTATATATTTGTGCAATTCTTTGACTCTCTCTTCCAATTCTCATTTGAAAATGAACACTAATCTTGAAAAATTGAAAAAGTATTTTCCTGCTCTGCCTCAGAATACGATTACAAAAATTTATCGTGCTAGATGTGAAAGATTGAGATTGTTAATGAATCATGGAATTTCTGAAGATATTCGCTAGTTGATTGAAGCAAAGGTCCGATTATCAGGTGAGTCCTCTAACTTCATTTCACACATGCCTGGAACAAGTAAAAGCACTTTTCCAAAGAAGCGTCGTGCAAAACGACTGAAAGTTTGTCATCGATGTGCTAGATGGACTTGTAATACACAATGTCATTCTTTAGGAATGGTATCTATAAACCGTGAAGATAAAATACAATTCATTAAGGATGACCTGAGTAAGGAGTCTTTAGATAATCTTCTATTGACTCTTGAGACGCATCCTAGTGGCGATGTGCATCGTGTAATTCATGATTTATGGCCACTATTTCATAAAGAACAGGATCGACTTAGTCCTGGAAATCTGACTAAAAAAGACCTTGTTTGCCAGTTTTTAAGAAAACTGGATGGGAAGCCTATCCCCAACCCATAGAGGGCGTTTAAGCCATTCTTGGACGTAAAACCAAGGAAAGATGTGAGCCACAATCACAACTACCTGTACATATACATGCTTTTTCAAAAGTAAATAAATAAAAAAATAAAGAGAGAGAGAGAGTATGTGAGACTCCAGCTAGCCTACATATAGGTGTTATGATTGTCTTTCTAATTTCTCATTTATAAAACCCTCTTTTCCTTCCTTTCATTTCTACTCAACTCATACATTCAAAAAATACAAAAGTGTGTAGAAATGGCAAGTTCCTCAAGTCATCATATAAGAAATATTTGTGTTTTCGGTGGATCTAGTCCTGGAAAAGAAAGGGAGTTTTTAGAATCAGCAAATCATCTTAGTCAAGTGCTAGCTGAGAGAAAGATTCATTTAGTGTATGGGGGAGGCAGTCTTGGGTTAATGGGAGGTGTGTCAATAGCTGCATTTTTAGGAGGTAGTCAAGTTTTGGGGGTCATCCCCGAAGCTTTAGCACAAGGGGACATCATTGGAAAAACAATTGGAGAGGAACTTTAGGTCTCCATAATGTCAGCTCGAATGAATGCAATGTTTAACCATGCTGATGCCTTCATTGCTTTACCAGGTGGTCTAGGGACATTGGAAAAGATCTTTCATGTTTCCTCTTGGGCTCAACTGCACATTCACCATAAACCCATAGGTTTGTTAAATGTTAATGGTTATTATGATAAGTTGTTGTCTTTTCTTGATCATGCTGTGGAACAAGAATTTCTAACATCTTCTGCACGACAAATCATAATCTCTGCTGCTACTGCTGAATAATTGATTGACCAACTACAATCATTCATTCCTGTGATTGATCCTTCCATGAGTCGCATAAATTGGTCATCTAAGAAAAGTCGTAAAAAGCTTAGATTAGATTTGAGCCTTCATTTGTGAATTTTTGTGTCTTTTGGTTTTATTATTGTGTTTTGTTATTTCAGTGTGTTTCAGGTTTGTCAGTGTTCGTTATTTCAGGTGATATCTTCTATACTCTATCTTTCTACCTTAGAATATTGAGGATAATGTCTCGTTTTGGTTGGGGGGAGAGGGTAGTAGTTGATAAAAAAAAAATTCATTTCATAAAGTATGTGCAAAATTGTTGTTACTATGATAGTAGAGTAAGGAGAACTTTTATGACTCTTGAGACGCATCTTAGTAACCATTCTTAACAAGGTCTATTATAATACTTCTTGAAATATTCAGGTTTACAAACTCTCACATTGTTATCACTTAATTCTGCTCATATACTTATTTAACATGTATTCTTAAACCTTAATTTACACACACACACTTTAACATATGATTGTGGGTTGCATATTGGATTATTACATTATTTATGTTCTTTTGTTAAAGGTAACAGCTAAGGGAAAAGGATTGTATATAATTAAGAAAAAAAAACAAAGAAAAAAAGAAAAAAAGAAAAAAAATGATGATAATAAAAATGTAGATAAGTTTGGTTTCGTAGCCTCCCTAACCTAAGCAATTAAGCCCGAAGGGGTGTTTTAACACCTAATACCCTAAAGTCAACTGACTTGGAAGCTATTGGCCCAACGCTTGTTACATGGGTTGAGGAGAAAAGCTTAAGGGGAATCAAACATTGCACTATCTACATATTAGTATTTGCAACCCGAGTTACTAAGCTCGTAGGGGTGTTTTAACACCTAATGCCCTAAGACCAACTAGTCTGGGAGTCATTAGCTGAAAGCTCGTTACCTAGGTTAAAGATGCATGATGTTTTTAAATTATATGTATATATTTTTTTTTTAAAAAAAAAAAGAAGACAAAAATAATAATCCCAACCCAAAGGAAGTTAACCTTAAACATTAGAACAAAAATTTTGTTTTCTTTCAAGAAAAGCCCCATAATTATTCGTTGATACATTGAGCACAAAAGAAAGGTTTATTAATATCTTGTTAAGAGGTATTGAGCAGATATATAAATTTAATGAGAGTTTGTTTATCTGGATAGAGTAATGGAAGTTAAATGATGAATACCTTGCTTTGTGGAATTTGCAAATTGTTTTAACGCTTTGATTACTAGGGACTAGTAATAAGCTTGTTGGGGGGTGTGATTAGTACTTAAAAGTGCATTTTTATCATGGTTTTATATCATCATTTTGCACTTGAAGTATCAATAACTCCTTAACTAAAGCATGTTTTATAATAATATATCTAATAATATAAGATACCTTTAATTTGTGGTAAATGTTCATTTTAAATGTAGGCCTATCACATAAATGAAAGGATTGATTGATGACTTTAAGAACTTAAATTGCAAGGATAAAGAGATGGCCAAACTTGGAAAAGAGATGTCGGTGAAATCCAAACCGGAACACTGTTCGGTATTGGGTCATATCTGGAGTTATAGATCTCCGATTTAGATCCAATTTATATGGATGGAAAGGTAAGACATAGGCCTACAACTTTCATATGGAACCCAAGATCTAAAAAGATCATTTTCAAGTCCAAATTGTAGCAACAACAAAGAAGCCCGAATGTGTCTTCCAGCTAGAGCACTGTTCGGTATTTTGGCTATATCTGGAGTTCTAGAAGTCCAAATGAGCTGATGTTTTACACAAGAAAGCTAAGACAATGGCCTACAACTTTCATGTTTTTTACTGGCTCCAATTGTGACGTTATCAATGACGTTTTGGGCAGACAAGAGAAGATAAGGATTGTCACCAAGTCAAGAGTTGGCCACCCACTTATCAATTAGTCATCAAATCAATAGTTTCCAATTTTGGCCTATAAAAGGAGGCATTTGCCATCCATTTAGGCATCTTGGTGTTCAGATCAAGATCATGCTCTTCGTTTCTCTCTTTGTATTTTTTGTAATGTTTATGCCTTACTTTTATTAATATCAAGTTTATGTCTTTCATTTCCTTTCCTTTACTTAGTTAACTTTTATGTTCTTATTTTATTTATCTATTTTTCTTTCTTTCATTATGTCTAACTAAGTTAATTATGTCAAGGTGAAAAGGTTACACTAATGGTGTAAGAATAAGTATAGTGTACACTTAATATGGACTTTAATGTTTGATACTAACATGTTTTGTATTTGTTATCTTGTTCACTCTTTAATACTTTGCTTGTTAAATGACTAATCTTGATTTATGTTGTATAACACTTGGTACAACAAATGCTTGGCACTTTCACAGCTCATAATGTATGGTATAACTGACACCTGAGCTATGAAAGGAACTTGATTTGTTGTTAACATAAGTTATAATCATGAATGCTTGACGAGATTTATAAGTATTACCATTAATTGAATAAGATGACTAATGTAATCATGTTAACAATATATAATCTGATTGGAACCTCCTTTGTGTGTGGTTTACAATTGAATAATAAGAGTTTATATTATACTTGTTTGACATACCATTAGTGGAACCTCTAACCTTGACATTTGTTATTATCATTGTTTAATCGTTACATAAATATTTCATCTCAAAGTTCTCATAATCATCTTCTTCTTCTTCTTCTCTTTCTTTTTCTTTATTATTATTATTATTATTATTATTATTATTATTATTATTGTTACTACTACTACTACTACTAGTATTATTATTATTATTATTGTTATTGTTATTGTTATTGTTATTGTTGTTGTTGTTATTGTTGTTGTTGTTGTTACTATTGTTGTTATTGCTATTATTGTTGTTTATAATTTGTACAATTAACCTCCCTGTGGTTCGACCCCGGTCTTGCCATGTTATTTATTATTTTGACACTCCTGCACTTGGGAGAAGACATCAAACTTTTAGTCGTGTCACCATACTTATTTCAAAAGTTCATATATTGACATTCAAGTGTTCCACATTTTACAGCATCATACCATGAAATTGTTACTAGCATTTAAGTCATTTTTGCCTAGGAGGCTTATTGTAGAAATCGGCATCAAGAACTGGTTCGCTGCAGGCTGCCAAATTTGGCAACAAGAATTGGTTCGCTGAAGGCTGCCAATTCGGCAACAACAACTGTTTTGCTGCCAGCAGTCAGTTCGGCAGCAAAAACTATTTTGCTGTTGGTGTCACTGTTCCAGCAGGAGATGCTAAATCGTAGGGGACAACTCAGTTTCTGCAGCGAATCACAATTTCACTGCAACCAACTCAACTTCGGTGGTGAATCACAAATTCACTGTAGAACATGAAACTCGACAGCGAATGTTAATTTGCTGCAGACAACTCAACTTCAGTAGCGATTCACTGCAGCCGACACAGTTTCGGCATCGAATCACAATTTCGCTGCGGAACATAAATTCGGCAGCGAATTCTAATTCGCTGCAGCCGATAAAGTTTCGGCAGCGAATGCTAATTCGTTGCAGAACACACAATTTGACAGCGAATTCTAATTCGCTGTAGAAGGAAGACTCAATTTCGGCAGCGAATACTTATTCGATGCAGCCATCACATTTTCGGCAACGAATCAAAATTTGCTGCAAAACACACAATTTTGCAACGAATGCTGATTGCTGCAGAAGACTCAATTTCGGCAGCGAATGCTAATTCACTGCGGTCGACACATTTTTGGCAGCAAATCGAAATTTCGCTGCAAAACACCCAATTCGGCAGCAAATTCTAATTCGCTGCAGAAGACTCAATTTCAGCAGCGAATCAAAATTTGCTACAAAACACACAATTCTGCAGTGAATGTTGATTCGCTGTAAAAGACTTGGTTTCAGCAGTAAATTCTAATTCGCTGCAGAAGACTCAATTGTGGAAGCGAATACTTATTCGCTGCAGCTGTTATATTTTCGATAGCAAATCGAAATTTGCTGCAGAACACACAATTCTGCAGCTTATGCTGATTCACTGCAGAAGACTCGGTTTTGGTAGTGAATGCTAATTCGCTGCGGCTGACACATTTTTGGCAGCAAATCAAAATTTCATTGCAAAACACCGAATCTGGCAGCGAATTCTAATTCACTGCAGAAGACTCAATTTCGACAACGAATACTTATTTGCTCTAGCCGTCACATTTTCAACAGCGAATTGAAATTTGCTGCAGAACACACAATTCTGCAGCGAATGCTGATTCGCTGTAGAAGACTCGGTTTTGGCAGCAAATGCTAATTCGCTGCGGCCGACATATTTTTGGCAGCAAATCGAAATTTCGCTACAAAACACTCAATTCGACAGTGAATTCTAATTCGCTACAGAAGACTCAATTTCGGCAGCGAATACTAATTCGCTGCAGCCGATATAGTTTCGACAGCGAATTGAAATTTCATTGTAGAACACACATATTGAAAACCATCAATTACAGCATATATCTTTCAATCATTCCAGCAGAATACACACATTGAAACTATCCATTCTAGCACATAATCCTTCAGCCAATCCCAGCAAAACACACACATTGCATGTCGGCCAACCCTATAGTTAAAGCCAGCCCCCTACTATGATTTGTTGTTTCTATTTTATTCATTTTTCTTTGAGAGATGTTCTGAAATTGGCCTCATTTCATTTCTGTTTTCTGTCCTCTTAGTAAATTTTTGTTTTCTTCACAGCTAGCTTAGGGCATAGTTCAATTTTCTTAGGGTTTTTCTTCTTCATTTTTGGTTCTAAATCTTAAGGAGAAGAGGAAGGAAGTTTCATGACCCATACCTTATGAATCTAGCTAAGTTTGAGGAAGGTTTGACAGTGTTCTTCCTCCTCTCCCGCTGGTTTTCTTCCTTCTTCGTCCTCTCACGTTGGTTCCCTTCTCCTTTCTCTCTCTAGGTGGCTGTCCAATCTTCTCTCAAGGTCTCCTCTCTCTCCCTCACACGTTCACAAGGCTTAGGTTTCTGTTGGAGAGGAGAAAGGGAGAGTAACAAGCAACTTTGATAAAAGCTAGATGTGTTCTTATATTTATACTCCTCATATTTATACTCCCCATTAAATGAGGTGGGTGTTTGGGGGTTGGTTTAGATGTGTTCTTATCCTTGTTTTGGTCTATCTAAAACTAGTTTTACCCCTCCCTCTCAACTCCTTAAGAAAATTATTATTATTTTATTTTTTAAGACAAAAACTGCATCGCTGCCGATGGAGAAATCGACAACGAGAATTGCTTCGCTGCAAATGTAGAAATCGACAGCGGCAACTGTGTTGCTGCCGATGTAGAAATCAGCAGCGAAAATTGTGTCGCTATCGATACAGAAATCAACAGGAAAAACTGCTTTGCTGTAGATGCAGAAATCAGCAGCGAAAACTACTTCGCTGTAGATGCAGAAATCAATAGCAGAAATTGCATCGCTGCCGATCGAGAAATCGATAGTGAAAACTGCGTCGCTGCCAATCGAGAAATCGGCAGCCAAACTGCTTTGCTGTAGATGCAGAAATCGACAGTGGAAACTGTGTCGTTGTCGATGTAGAAATCGGCAGCGAAAACTGCTTCGCTGTAGATGTAGAAATTGTCAACAAAAACTGCTCCCTAACTAAAACATGTTTTACAATAATATATCTAATAATATAAGATATCTTTAATTTGTGGTAAATGTTTATTTTAAATGTAGGCCTATCACATAAATAAAAGGATTGATTGATGAATTTAAGAACTTAAATTGCAAGGGCAAAGAGATGACCAAAATTAGAAAAGAGATGTCAGTGCAATCCAAACTGGAATACTGTTCGGTAATTGGGTCATATCTGGAGCTATAGATATCAGATTTAGGTCTACTTTATATGGCTGGAAAGCTAAGACATAGGCCTACAACTTTAATATGGAGCCTAAGATCTAAAAAGGCCATTTTCAAGTCCAAATTATAGTAACAACAAAGAAGCCCGAATCTGTCCTCCAGCCCAAGCACTATTCAGTATTTTGGCCATATCTGGAGTTCTAGAAGTCCAAATGAGCTGAATTGTTTACACAAGATATAGAAGACAATTATCTACAACTTTCATGTTTTCAAGTGGCTTCTATTTTGACGTTATCAATGACGTTTTGGGCAAACAAGAGAAGATAAGGATTGTCACCAAGTCAAGAGTTGGCCACCCACTTATCAATTAGTCATCAAATCAATAGTTCCTAATTTTGGCCTATAAAAGGAGGCATTTGCCATGCATTTAGGCATCTTGGTGTTCAAATCAAGATTATGTTCTTGCTTTCTCTCTTTGTTTTTTTTGTAATGTTTATACTTTGCTTTCATTAATATCAAGTTTATGCCTTTCATTTCTTTTCCTTTACTTAGCTAACTCTTATCTTATTTATGTTCTTATTTTGTTTGTTTATTTTTCTTTCTTTTATTATGTCTAGCTAAGTTTATTATGTCAAGGTGAAAAGGTTACACTAATGGTGTAAGAATAAGTATAGTGTAAACTTTCATGTTTTTGAGTGGCTCCAATTTTGACATTATCAATGACGTTTTGGGCAGACAAGAGAAGATAAGGATTGTCACCAAGTCAAGAGTTGGTCACCAACTCATCAATTAGTCATCAAATCAATAGCTCCCAATTTTGGCCTATAAAAAGAGGCATTTGCCATGTATTTAGGCATCTTGGTTTCCAGATCAAGATCATGCTCTTCCTTTCTCTCTTTGTATTTTTTGTAGTGTTTATGTTTTGCTTTCATTAATATCAAGTTTATGCCTTTCATTTCCTTTTCTTTACTTAGTTAACTCTTATCTTATTTATGTTCTTATTTTGTTTATTTATTTTTCTTTCTTTTATTATGTCTAGCTAAGTTTATTATGTCAAGGTGAAAAGGTTACACTAATGGTGTAAGAATAAGTATAGTGTAAACTTAATATGGACTTTATTGTTTGATACTAACATGTTTTGTATTTGTTATCTTGTTCACTCTTTAATACTTTGCTTGTTAAATGACTAATCTTGATTTATGTTGTATAATACTTGGTACAACAAATGCTTGGCACTTTCATAGCCCATACTGTATGGTATAATCAACACATGAGCTATGAAAGGAACTTGATTTGTTGTTAACATAAGTTATAATCATGAATGCTTGACGAGATTTACAAGTATTAGCATTAATCGAATAAGATGACTAAAGAAATCATGTTAACAATCTATAATCTGATTGGAACCTCCTTTGTGTGTGGTTTCGAATTGAATAATAAGAGTTTATACTATACTTGTTTGATATACCATTAGTGGATCCTCTAACCTTGACATTTGTTATTATCATTGTTTAATCGTTACATTAATATTCCATCTCAAAGTTCTCATCATCGTTTTCTTCTTCTCCTTCTTTTTCTTTATTATTATTATTATTATTATTATTATTATTATTATTATTATTGTTATTACTATTATTATTGTTGTTGTTGTTGTTGTTGTTGTATTATTGCTATTTATAATTTATACAATTAAGCTCTCTATGGTTCAACCCCGGTCTTGCCAGGTTATTTATTACTTTGGCACTCCTGCACTTGGGAGAAGACATCAATCTTTTAGTTGTGTCAACCAGCATGTCCTAAGAATGATTTAATATCTTTAGTAGATTTTGGTATTGGCAAGTTAGTAATTAACTTGATTTTAGATTTGTCAACCTTAATTTCTTTTGATGAAACGATGTGACCAAGTAGAATGTTGTTTGTTACCATAAAGTGATATTATTTCCAATTTAGTACAAGATTCTTCTTTTCACACTTGCTCAAAACATTTTCTAAGTTAGTCAAACAATCATCAAATGAATCAGCAAAAATAGAAAAATCATCTATAAAAATTTTAAGAAAACATTCAACAATATCACTAATATACTAAGTATGCATCTTTGAAATGTGGTTGGTGCATTACATAATCTAAAAAGCATTCTTTATGCAAAAGTACCAAATAGACACGTGAAAGTAGTCTTCTCTTGATCTTCCAATGCAATTTCAATTTGGTTGTAACATGAATAGCCATCCAAGAAATAATAAAATTCATGACCTACAATCTTTCTATGAGTTGGTCCATGAAAAGTAAAAAAAAAAAAAAATCTTTTTTAATAATTGAATTAAGTTTTCTATAGTCAATGCACATATACCAACTAGTAATAGTCCTAGTTGGAATTAACTCATTTTTTTTTATTATTATCACAGTGACTCCAGACTTCTTAAGTACAACTTGGGTAGGACTTACCCATTTGTTGTCAGAAATAGGATAAATGATTATGTTATCTAGAAGTTTAATGACTTTACTTTTCACCACTTCTTTCATATTAGGGCCATGTTTGTTTCCCGAAAAACAGTTTTCGGGAAACTACTTTCCAAACTTTCCTGTGTTTCAAACTTTCCTGTGTTTGTTTGTCATTAGGAAAGTTGGTCAACAGAAAACACTTTCCGGTCAACAAAAAGCACTTTCCAGTCAATGGAAAACACTTTCCGGTCAACGGAAAACACTTTCTGGTCAACGAAAATATTTTTTAGTCAAAAAAAATTTGGCTTGATTTTCAGGAAAGTGTTTTCCTTTTAGCTGTGTTTGTTTTCCGGAAAGTGGTTTCCGGGAAAACACTTTCCAAACTTTCTTGTGTTTGTTTTTCAGAAAGTGGTTTCTAGGAAATCACTTTCCAAACTTTCTTGTGTTTGTTTGCTGTTAGGAAAGTTGGTAAACGGAAAACACTTTCCAGTCAAAGGAAAATTTGGCTTGATTTTCAGGGAAGTGTTTTCCTGAAAAATTTGGGAGGAAAATACTTTCCGGAAGTTGTGAAAAGTTTAAAAATATCATTATTTGCTGATTATATCAAATTTGATCCTCAAACTTTTGATTGCTATATATATGTTGTTTTAAATATTTATTTTTCAATTTTATTTCTTAAAATTTAATTTTTATATTTACTTTGGTCCTTATTTTTATAATTGTTATTTGCTTTTCTCCTATTATTTTTTTATTGAAATTTTTTTCTATCAAATTTGGTCCTCATTCTTTTGATTGTTATTTTTTTTTATTTCAAATACTTTATGAAATGTTAATTATTATTATTTTAATTTCTTCATCTTTTTTTTTAAGATTTGATCTTTATTGTTTTGATTATTATTTATTTTATTTGAGATAATTTATGAAATTTTTTTTTTTCAATTTTATTATTATTCAAATTTTTAATTTGTAAGATTTATTCCTTGTTATTTTAATAAACTTGAGAAAAATAAAATATTAATAAATTATTTTCCAGTTCATTTTCCATAACATAACCAAACACTGGAAAGTGTTTTCCAGTTCATTTTCCATAACACTGTCAAACATCGGAAAATACTTTACTTTTAAGGAATTCATTTTCCTCGGAATTCACTTTCCCCAGAATTCACTTTCCAAAAAGAAACAACTTTCCTGCAAACAAACGGGGCCTAGGATTAAGCCTTTGTTGCGTTTCTTTAGAGAGTTTAGCATTTTCCTCCAAATAAATTTTGTGTGTGCAAATCAAAGGACTAATTCCTTTTATGTTAGCTATGATCCATCCTAATGTATTTTTGTGATTTTTAGAGTTTATAACAACTTACCTTCTTGATGTGCATTAAGTTTGGAAGAAATTATTACTGAAAAAGTTTCATTTTCTCCAAAAAATAAGTATTTGAGATTGAATGGTAATGACTTCAAATCAGGCTTGGGTGGTTGAACACTTGAAGGTATGGACTTAATTGATCATGGTGGCAATTCATTAATTTATGGTCTCCAATTACTTGCCTTTGATTCTTCCTAAAAATAAACCATTTGCAAATCATCAGATTCATCAATCTCAGTTTTGTTGGAAGTGGTTTGAAATTGATCATGAACTAATTTTTCAATAAAATTTACTTCTTGTAAATCATTATCATCTCTAGATTACTTGCAAATATTAAAAATATTCATCTCTAATGTCATGTTTTCAAATGATAGCTTTAATAATCTATTCCTAAAATTAATCAATGCATTAGAAGTTGCAAGAAACAGACGTCCTAAAATAAAAGAAAATGAATTACATGCTTCAATAGGTTGTGTGTCTAAGACAATAAAATCTACAAGATAAATAAATTTATCGACTTGTATTAAAACATCTTCAATTATTTCTCTAGGTACTTTATAGATCTATCAACAAGTAAAAAAGTTACAGAAACTGGTTTTAACTCACCTAGATTGAGACATTAAAAAACTGAATATAGAAGTAAATTCACACTAGCTTCAATATCAAGTAAAGCTCTTTCAATTTTATGTTTTCCAATAAACAAAAAAATTATAGGACGACTAGGGTTTTTATATTTCAAAGCGTTATTGTTCTGAAGAATAACACTTACTTATTCAGCTAAAAAGGTTTCACATTCAAATATTTTCTCTTCATAGTGCACATATCTTTTAAAAATTTAGCATAAGAAGGTACCTGTTTAATAGCATCCAACAAAAGTATATTGATCCTTACCTATTTTAAAGTTTTAAAGATTTTAGAGTTGTGATTAACTTTTCTTTGTTTGGTCATGACATGAGCAAATGAAAATGCTAGTAGGGAATCAGTCTTTTCTTTGCAATGTTTGGATTTAAACTTTTCATTACCCTCATAAATTAACTCATCATCTTTCTCATAAGGTTCAAAAGTGAGTTTTTCAACAACCTTACTACTACAAAGAGTGATGACTAATTTGACTTAATCCATGTGTTGACTTCCAGAACTACTTGCATTGCATTGTATTGTCCCTTGAGATTTTGTTATAGTTGAGATAGAAACTTACCTTTCTCTTGAAAACTAAGAATAAATGTCAATTTTGCAAGAACATCTTTTAGATCTACCATGGTTTGAGCATTTTGAGTGTTAATTGTCTTCTAGTTTTCAATGAATACATGCAATGTTTCCTCAATATTTCTTCTAGGAGGTGGAACATAAGGAGGTGTATATCAATGAGAATTTTAAAATTATAGTGTACTTGAAATGGTGGTCGTGATGTTTGTATATTATTGTTATCACTCTTCCAACTGAAATTTGGGTGATTTCTCCTACTACGATCGTATGTTTACGAGTATGAGTTATGATTGGGCCTTTAAAAATTGTTTAAAGCATGAGTTACAAAAGAGAAAAACTTCTTTAAAAACCATTGTTACATTTCATCTCAAGCACGAATGGATCCTAGTCTCAAATTTTGTAGCCATATTTTAGCTTTATCTTTTAATGAAAAAAGAAAAAGTTTTAATTTGATTGTGTTCGTGCTATAATTTGAGTTATTATAGGTGTTACAGATTTTCTTAAATTCTCTTAAATGCAAGTATGAATTTTCTAAACTTAAGTCATGAAAATAAGGTGAAAGTTGAATAATGTCTAGCTTAAAATTAAAATGAGATGCATCATGAGGGAAAACTATACATGATGATGCACTTGTTCTTATAAGATTCATGTAGACTCTAAATGTTTTAACTCGATTATTCTCATTATTCTCATTATGAAATGATCGATTATCTTATTCATCTATATTTTTTAAAAATGATGAGGATACCTTACAAAGTCTACCACTTAATATACGTGACTAAACTCTCATGCACGTGTAAGAAGAAAATAAAAGGAAGAAGATAATAAAAAGAAGAAGAAAACAAAACAAAAGAAACAAAAGTTAGATACAAGAAAAGTGAAAAAATAAAATAAAATAAATATTATAATTTATATAGGAATTTACCTCCCCAACAATGGCGCCAAAAACTTGATATGATTAAAGAGTTGATATCTTCTCCCAAATATAGGAGTATTAAAGTAATAAATAAACCGGCAAGACTAGGATTGAAACAGAGAAAGGTTAATTATATAAATTATAAATAATAATAATAATAATAATAATAATAATAATAATAATGGTGGTGGTGGTGGTGAGTTAAAGAAGACTTTGAGATGTAAGATTACTGTAATAATTAAATAATGATAAAAATAATTGTCAAGGTTAGAGGATCTACTAATAGTATTTCAAATAAGTATAGTATAAATACTATTTATTACTCAACTGAAAACCAACACAAAGGAGGTCCAATTGGATGATTTGTCATTAATAGCATATTATAAATTATTAACATGATCATATTAATTATCTTATTTAAGCAACAACAAACTTTTAACTATTGTTATGAATTCATTATGCTAACTTATGTTAACAATAAATCAAGGTCTTTTCATAGCATAGTTGTAGGTTATACCATACGATTGATTGTGAAAGTGTCAAGTATTTGTTGTGCCAAGTGTTATACAACATAAATTTAGATTAACCATTTAACAAGTAAGGTATTGAGAATTGATAAGATAAAAATAATAAGACATGTTAATAGCAAATTGTTTATGATATAATCATTGAAATCCATATTGAGTTTATATTATACTTATCTTAACATTATTAGTGAAACCTTTTCACTTTGATATAATAAACTTAGTTAAATATAATGAAGACGAGAAACATAAATAAACAAGAGGAGAACATGATTATATAAGTATAGTAAAGGAAATGAAAGGTATAAACAAGAGATTAATGAAAACAAAACTTAAACATTATAAAAATATAAAGAAAGAGAATAAGAACATGATCTTGATCTAAAAACTAAAATGTCTAAATACATGAAAAATGCTTCCTTTTATAGTTCAAAATTCAAAACCATTAATTTGATGAATAATTGTTGAGTGGGTGACCATCTCTTACTTGGTGACAATCCTTATCTTCTTGTTTGTCAAAAATATCATTGATAACATTAGAATTTGAACAGATAATCTTCAAGAAAGTGTTGAGAAATTGTATCAGCTTTCCAACAAAATAAGAATGAGGTCATTTGGATTTCTAAAACTCGAGATATGCGTTAAACACTAAACAATATCTAGACTATATGATAGATTTTGACTTCACTGTTGTTGCAATAATTTAAACTTGAAAATGGTCATTTTGAATCTTGGACTCTCATGAAAGTTTTAGACCCATGTTTTAACTTTATATTAATATAAATCATACCTAAATCCAAATTTAACAGCTTCAGTTATGATCCAATAACCGAATAGTGTTTCAATTTGAATTCAACTAGCATCTCTTTTCTAAGTTTAGGCCTCTATTTGTCTTCTTAATTTTAGTAGTTAAACTTATCAATCAATTCTTTGATATATGTGATAGGCCTACATTTAAAATGAATATTTACCATATATTAAATGTATCTTATATTATCAGACTTGTTATTATAAAACATGCTCTAATTAAGAAGTTATTGATACTTCAAGTGCAAAATGATGCTATAAAATCTTGATAAAAATATACTTTTAAGTCTAATCAACATGTCACCATACAATATTTTTCTGTTTGAATTCAATTGTAATTTCTTCGATAAAAGCATCCATAAAAAATTACATGACATCATGTTTTTGGTTTTTTAAAATTTTTTTTATTCTAACCGAGGTTCCCTTGGTATTTACCAACAAAAATAGTTTGTCGATAAATACCAACAACAAGAGCAATGAGAATAATTCGGTCAGTAAATACCACGCCAAAATATCAATGAAATATTTTCGTTGATAATTTTATTTGTATTTGTAGATTTTATGGTAGTGTATTAAAGACTTGTTTGAAATTGTAATTGCGGTTATGGTTTAAAGTTCTTTTCATTTAGAAATACATCAAAATGATTTTATTTTATTTTTTAAAAAAATATTTTTGATATCAACATATCAAAACTATTTAAAAATATAAAAAAATAATTTTTAATAAAAAAATAAAACTTAAAAAAACATGATTTCAACTACATTTCTAAATAGATTTTAAATAATAAAACTTGAAAAAAACATGATTTCAAGTATATTTCCGCACAGAAAAAAATAATAATAACCTTGATTTGGTACAGTAAAAAAATCAGAACTCCAACCCCACGACAATATAGTAAGAATTGCAATTTGGCACACTAAAAAGAATAACAGAACTCCTGCCCCCAACCCCCGGCCATGTACACAGCTCTGCATCATCACGAACTAATATTAATAGCAACGGTCACTGCGCTCCATGTCGAGTTTTGGGCCTGGTTTCAATATGGAGGGACCCTGGCGGGTTAGGTTTGCTTGTGTTTTAAGGCATCACCTTAAGTTCGGTGACAATTACTCATGCTATTTGTGGCCGGTGCTGTTGCCCCACCGCCCCTTTTTTTTTTAGTGTGATTATTATTATTTTTTAAAATAATTTTTGTTTTAAAATATATTTAATTAATATTTTTTATTTTTAGAGAATTATTTTTAATATATAATTTAAAAATACTAAAAAAATCTTAATTTGACATAAATAAAAAATAATTTTTTCAAAAATATTTTTAAAATGGAAAAAAAAATAAGGGTAACTTGGCTGGCTTTAAGTGACTTCAGGTCATCAATA
Organism: Populus pruinosa; assembly: GCA_026413675.1. Taxonomy (NCBI): domain Eukaryota; kingdom Viridiplantae; phylum Streptophyta; class Magnoliopsida; order Malpighiales; family Salicaceae; genus Populus; species Populus pruinosa. The sequence goes on from CM048606.1 coordinate 6,922,433, forward strand.
CTTAATTTTTAATTTTAATTTTGTAATAGTTAGACATACTTTTCGTTTGCTACGACTTTCTTAATATAAACAATCTTTTAAAAGTTAATTTTAATAAGATACGTCAAACAAAAGTTTAGAAAAACAATTGCAATAAAGAAAATCAGGGGAGGGGGGACTCAGAGTATCCCCATTCATGCTCTTTAACAAGGCTCCTTAGCTATAATAGCTGACACATACGTTTATTTTTCATAGCATTTTTGCTCCTTATGTCATGTATATTTCACAAATTATTTTGAGATTATGCACGGATTTTCTAATTTTATTTTGATGAACAAGTTCCAAAGAGGTGAACTAATTAAATTATTGATCTCATTTCTTCTTCCTTTATTTATTTTTATTTTATTTCAAAATCAATCCTACCTTATTTCAAGATGATCTCCTAATTATTTCTTATGCATTATTGTCTTTTTACAAGTTTGATTTTATTATATGTTTAATAAAAATATTTTCAATACACAAATTATTTTTTCCTTGTTTTTTTGTAAGTGGTTGAGTGCTTAATTTTCTTGTTTAAGCTATCAAGTACTAATATCACATCTCTAATTGATGGATTTTTCATGTATTATCTACCTATTTATCTATGATAATTTATAGGCTATACGAGAATTATATAATAGAAAATAAATAGAGGATATTTTTATATATCTTTTTATTATTTATTTAGATTTTCTTCCTTTTCTCTTTGATGAAGTATGCTTAACTAGATTTGTTTTTAAAGATTGCTCCGATTATATACCCTTTAGAGTTGTGCCCCTTGTCTGCTTAGTTGCTTATCGCCTTGCACGATGTACGAACAAGTTTCCTTTAATTTAATTTTTAGTTTGAGAAGAACAAAGACATTTGAATTTTTGTAAAAATAATAATTTTTTATCATATTCTTTTATCCGAGATTCTTGGTTGCATGTTGTTATCACTTGCACATGTGTATATATAAAGATCTTTAATCGGGTTTCCTTCTTGCTATCATATCCAATAGGCTTAGATAGATGAACATAGAAAGAATAAGAGATGTGTGTGTGTGTGTGTGTGTGTGTGTGCAATGGAGCCTGTAGAATATAGGAAAATATTTGGGATGTCCCGCGTTGCAGTGATGAAGCGTATCAGCTCTAATCATATATTAAAGGGAAGTATGACATATATCCTAAATTACATTAATACTCCTCCGAAGGAAAATGAAAAAAAATCTACGCAGCTACAAAATCGTTGCCGGTCTCTTAAGCTCCAGAAGAACTAATGATGAGCAAAGAAAAGCAGAATAACAACAGCGTTACAGCGAGCTCATTCTATGGGAGAACTAAAAATGGAAGCAGGAAACAAGCATGGCATGCATTGGCACCATTATCCGATCTGAATAAAGAGCAAACTCAATACCTTCAAGGAAAAATCACGTTGAAGAATCTGTCAAAAGATGTGCTGACAAAACAGTTTACATCTGCTCCACAGAAAAATAATTATTTGTGTCGTGATGGTGCAAGTAATTAATGTTTACATCGTGGATTCTGTAAATCAAGGAAGCACATCATGAGATATACAATAACAGCAAAATAACAGAACAGTGAAATTTATGTCACTCAGAATTTGCAGCAAAGAAAACGCATTCTCCAACGATGATGCCTTTGAAATTGTCCTTGGTCAATGCTTGCCATTCTTTCAGGACTGCCAGCCCATTCTGAGGGCAATCTACACAAAAGCGAGCACAAGGATTAACAAATTAGTAGAGTGACTGAGAAAGAAAAATAAATAGGATTTACATTCGGGAAAGCATTAACATTTGAGCATCAACACAAAAAACAAAGGATTTACATGGGAAACGCAAACGAATGCGAGCTGACACTTCCACAATATATAGGACCTTCTGAGTAGGTCAGGCCTGGAGGGGGATCAACTGCAAAGAAACTCGACTCTCCTTGAACATTCTCATCACCCAAACTTCGACTTGAACTTGTTAAGGTTCCTGACATCCCATCTTCAGGCTTGGACATGCTTTCAGTTTCAACGACCAGTTCAAAATCTGCCTCTGTGTTGCTTATTGTGTCGTCCACCTCATTTCTGAAGGTGGCTGCACTCGTAGGGCAGTCATAATAAACTTCTTCAGTTGTGTATAATACAATGGAGCTTGACAGTATTGCTTCCTTACATGGAACCTATAATTTCTAAGAAATCCCATGTCAAAATTTATGAAAGGGTGCCAAGGATCTGTATCAGCTCTATGAACATGCAGGAAAAATATCAGGCTAAGCAAGTAGTGTCTACTCTAGCGGACAGCAACTAAACATGGTGTGTCACCAGCTCCAGCTATGACAAAATCCAAACTCAATAGATACAGACATTATTCTGCTTCACAATCCTGTGAATCGCAACATCATTATTGCCCAAGTTGTAAGGCAACAGTACCCACGCATGTCTTAAAGCTAGTTCTTGCCGTCCACAACAACAAGCATTGCAAGATAACACAAACCTATCCTCTCTGCCTCTCTCTCTCTCAAACACACACATCATCATCATCATCATTCGAAGTAAGCAAAAGTCTATGGGATACAGTACTAACTGATGTGCTATCTAAATCTAATCTAGTTGCTTTCATGCTTCAGGAAAAGCATACTCTTCTGATCTGGAATCAAACTGCTCAAAATCTAATCTAGTTGGTTTCATGCTTCAGGACATGCTTAAGAAACTACATACAATTCTAGGAATATAGTGTTCCTGGAAACCATATAGCTGAACCATCGATGAATCCATCAACATTAACCTAAAATGATCAAAAAGATATACAAATCGAGGTTTACCAAATTTTAGCCTTTTGTTCAACCTCGTGTCCATTGTTATCGAATGTTTAAAGTGTGTAGAGAAGTGATCACTGACCTTTTTAACCATATGAGATCCGTGTACGTTCTTTTCTACCAAAACATATTCTTGTCCATCAAAATCTTTCATCGACATTCTGGAACCATGTTGATTAATCAAAAGATTATGGCAGTCATCATCTGCCACATATTTTGACTCATTTGAAATGGATGGAACTGAATCCTGAGTTCCAACGGTTGATGTACTGCTACTTTCTACATCAAAGTTAAGTATGGAAGAGATACTATTATGGTCTAATTGGCAATTTTCGACGGAACAGATATCCTCGCAGTGAACTTCTCCATTCATGAAAATGTCCTTCACAAAATGATAATTGCTGTCTTGAAAAAAGGCAACCATCTCTGGCATGTCAGAATCCATCACATTGCTTTTAATGTAAATCTTCCTTCTTCCTCTACTTTCTTCCAATTCACTGAGGCTGGTTGGATATTCTGTTCCATGTACAGGATTCACCCAAGCCATAATGGCATCTACTCCTGATTGGTTTCTGGCCACTGCTTCTCCCTTCTGTCTCTGTAGTTCTAAAGCAGTACCCTTATCCCCTTCTAATCCTCTTATCTCCCGAGAGTTGTCGATGAATTTGAAAGACTTGTAATGAGGCTTACTGGCCAAGGCTGAACACCCACACGTGGATTCACTGGCTGGACGTGTTGTATATATTGTCAGTGCAAATGATATAAAACTAAAGAGGGAAAGAATAATTTTGTAAAACTAATAAATGCAGGGGAAGGTTACTGGAGTAACAGGTTTTACTCAAAGAGGATCCGTTTTCAGTTTCTCCTCATCCTTCACCGATTATCACACTCCGATTGGCAGTATGTACACATCAGTTATACATGCAAAAGCATGTCAAATCCTAAAAAGTATTTATCAAATTCTAAGCATTTAGAAGTTATAAGATATTGTGTTGGATCTTATTTATGCTCCAGGAGTTGATATCAAGTAGTGAAATTCATACCTAAGCATTTAGAAATTATAAGATATTGTGTTGGATCTTATTTATACTCCAGGAGAGGATATCATGTAGTGAAATTCATACCTTGTCTTTCATCAACATGCTCCATGTCTAATCCTCTTTGGAATGGAGTGTTTTTGCTGTTGCGCAATCTGCCTCCTTAAGAAGTCCAGGATAATCTAATTCTTCGATGATGCATATGCAATTAGGTGAATGATACGTAATGATTTGAAGGGTAGAGGAGAACTTACTTGAAATGATGCTAGAAGAAAGAAAAATTGGTGCAGAAATGATTGAAGGACTAGTAACTAGATGCTCAGTCGACTTGTACTTGTTGCTTCTTCGACCTAAACCAGAATTAATAGATTGTCAGAGGCAGGATTCATTAAGTCGATGAGCTTCTTGCTTTCTTGAGGAGGTAGCTTTGATGGTACAAAGAATTACATATATTCTTCTCAATAGGTAGCATCTTACACGATAAATTTCAGAGATAGAGCATCTATCATCATTCCCCTTTATAAACTTTAAATACAGTCATAGTAGAAAAGGAAAATGAGGCCAAATACAAGCAAACCGAGGCCGCTGTCAAACAATACCCAATGTAAAGTAGAAAATTTCAAATAGTGCTGGTGGTATGCTTCAGCAAAAACACATTGTTCTGTGCATGCAATGCTCCCCAAAAACTAGTGCAAAATAAGTCAATATGAAAACAGATCATCATAGAAGCCAGTTCAAGTTAAAAAAGAAACAAAAAAAATCTCACAGGGCATTAGATCTGTCTCCAAAGTAATTAGTCAGTTACATCTCTCTATAAAGAGTCATTTCTTTCAATGCCTCCACTGCATTGAACAAAATTAAGAAATTGAGTTTTCATAACATTGTCACTGCGACCACTCTAATCTGTAACCAAAGAAGCAAGAAGCAAATATATACCAAAAAGAAGAAAAGGGAACAATTTGGGTCCTTACTGATGTATGCAGAAGGACATTACTCAGATAAAGAAAGAAATAAAATGAGAACTCACGTTGATTGAGGCATGAAGCATGATTGCTCGTATTATGCCAAGAGTTAAGGCTTTGATGCCGAAGAAATTAAGTAACATTCACCTAATTGACTTGCATTATAGAAAAAGATTGTTTTTTAATGTGATTTATACAGGAAGGGAAATGACATTCCGGCCATTGTTATGCAAAAACGGTAGAACAAAGGCAGCCATATATTGAAGGAAGGAAGATTCCTTCAAAAAGCAGGAGGATTATACTGCAATTTGAAGTCTTGAACACAGAATGCATGAAAAGGTGAAACGGCAGTCTTTGTTCTCCTTTATCATATGGAAAATTCGACAATACGCAACAGGAAAACCAATAATAAAAAATTAACGATTGATCAGGGAGGGCTTACAGGCTAAAAGTTCAACGTCTTTCCGTATCCTCTCTCTGGCAAGCTAGCCTTGAGAAATGCAAGCCCTTGCAACCGAAGATAACAACAAACCAATATGAATCAGCAGCAGGCAAACTCATTATTAGAAATAAACGTTATCCTGCCTCTGAAGCCAAAAGAGAGAGGAAATAATTAAATGCCCCCAAAAGCTTCAGAGAAGAGAAGCATCAAGTCATGGAGGGTAAGTATTGGGATAAAAAAAAATAGCTTTCTTTGGCACAACAATGAAGGAATGCAATAAGCATGACAACCCATCACAAGATATTTGTGATTTAATATACCACAAGAGGTTTTTCAAGATTTTTTAACTCTCAAGAACTCATGAATTCAGCATGAAACTAGCCAATCACAATCTTCCTGGACCAAGACACCCATGTTAATTTTATCTTATAAGAACATCGATGCGCTGATCTGTGTCTATAATTCCTGAACCTGTCGTGTTTAAACTGAGGTTTGCTCCTTTGACTGCCAGAAAAAAATATTATGATTGTCCTGTTCTAGTTGTTTTTTTTTTTTTTCCATGTGTGCGCGAGCTACTGCATCGCAAATGTCACCCTCTATCGGCTCTGGAAACAGACAATGAAAAGACACTTGTATATAATATAATGGCCTGCCTTGGATAAATTTGGAAGGGTGGACCTAACTTTCCTGTCATTAAAAGAATAATAAAAATTGATTCAAGCACACCACCTAACCTGAGAGGGAATGTTTTTCTTTTTTCCTGATACTCCTTGCTGGAGCAAGCATCTTTAGGTATTTTTGTTTTTTACAGGTGTTCTCGTTGGAAAATAGAAGAGCTCGAGGCTCGAACACGCCTGTTTAAGTTTAAAGGGGACTTAATCAGATTCCGGAATTGGAAGAAGAGAGCGCGTAGTGTTGTGGCTGCTTCAATAATATATTCTCATCAGCAGAACGAGTAGAAGAAAGTGCTGCCATGAACTAACAGAGAAGCAAAATAAAAAAATAGAAGAAGCACAGTGACAGGGTGAGCAAATTAATAATATATATATATAGCTGAGCACCAGCACACCAGTTACCTTCTCCTTGCCCCCAAGATCAAATTAATATATATATATATTTATATCCCATGGACCCTTCTGCCACATTAAATTCAAGAAGCGGTTAGACCGAAGGTCGTTGTGTTAAATGAGCAGTTGAGCTGATAGATAGCAGCACTTGTCACATCAGCATATTACACTCTTCTTAAATTCTAAATAAATAATCATAAAACCGTTACTTGACCACCCAACAGATATTACCTTTTCCATTTAATAATTCAATAGTGAGTTATCATTGGGTGACGAGAAATTCTCTCACACGAAAGCAAAAATGAATCGTTTTTTCAAAACTCTCATCACCTGGCCACCCCTCTCGACATATGGCAGCTTAATTGCATCGAACTTCTTGCTTGTATCCATGGCTTGAGACAGGTTAATTCCTGCAAACTTAATCGGTCAAAACAATATAATGTTGGAAAAATGTCTGAGGTATAAGAAGGAAAAACACCAACTTGACCACGGAAGAAAAACAAACTTCAACCATTTAGGTGGTGGCCAAGTGGTAAGGATCTGGGATCAAGGGGTTTGCTCTCTCTGTAATTTTAGGTTCAAGTCCTTGGTTACTCATATGATGGCCACTGGAGGCTTACATGGTCGTTAACTTCAGGGCCCATGAGATTAGTCGTGGTGTGCGTAAGCTGGCCCGGACACCCACGTTAATCTAAAAAAAAAAACAAACTTCAATCACAACATATCGTGTGAATCAGTAATCATATTATGCCCTCAAAGCTATGGCCCTGCATTTTTCATTCTTACTCAAGGGATCGGAAGCTTGGATGAGAAGATGATAAAATAAATTGAAGTGGCTTTATCTCATACACACACGCGCAACGTTACTAAAATCTATTATGCTCAAAAATAAAAATATTGAGTTTTTAAATAAAAGATAATCACTTATTCATTTTTACACTTCCTCCTCTAAAGTTCATAAGAAATCAAAGTCTGAATGTGTCATCTTTTCTAACTATCAACTTTTATTTTCCACTTCCATGAAACCTTCCAAACTCAATCTTCTAGCCCACAACTCTTTTTATCTTTTGTTTACTTGGGATGCATATTTTTTATTTTTTTATTTTTCTCAACATGTTGTCATATATTTTTAAGCAAGCTTTTTCTTCACTAGTGTTTTTATTATTATTATTAAGTCTAATCATTTCATCAACAAATAAAGAAATCAAATCTAGTAGAGTTCAACCATAAACTATTTTAAATAATGATTCTTTTTTTAATTTAATAGATTAACAACACATAACGATTTTTTTGTAACATATTAAAGAAAAATTATAAATTCTCAATATACTCACCTTGATTCTTACTATGAATATCATCAAAGTAATCAATAATAAAGCTGTCTATAAATTCTCACAATATATGATTCATCAATCTCATTAAATTACTATGTGCAATAGTTAGACTAAACAACATGACTAACAATTCAAACAATTCATATTTAGTTTTAAAGTTATTTTTTCCTCCATCTCCTTCTTTCATCTTAATTTGATGATAATCAATTTTCAAATCAATCTTATTAAACAACCTTATCTAGGGTAATTATTTGCATTACTCCAATCCAAGTGCTAGTCCTTATATCGAGATAACTAGCTTTTCATTCTCAATTTGAGTGCTAGTCACTAAATCAGAATAACTATGTTGACATGCCTAAACCGGGCTTTAGTTAAATCAAATGAACTAACTCGATATGCCCAAACCAAGCACTGGTCCTTAAACTGTAATAACTAGCTTGAAATGTTATTCTAGAACATGAATTTGAAATTAAATGAGATTTCAATAACATGCTTAACTTTGAATAAAGAATTAAAAATGTTATGGAGTCTAACAATAACATGACGAAAAAATTGATGTCTTCTCCTAAGTGTAGAAGTGTTAAAGTAATAAATAACCCAGCAATACTGAGATCGAATCACAGGAAGGTTAATTGTATAAATTATAGATAATAATAATAATACAACAACAACAATAACAACAATAATAGTAACAATAATAACAATAGTAGTAGTAGTAGTAGTAGTAGTAGTAATAAAGAAGAAGAAGAAGTTGATGAGAATTTTAAGATAGAAGATTAACATAAGAATGAGACAATTATAATAACAGATGTCAAGGTTAGAGGATCCACTAACGGTATTTCAAACAAGTATAGTATAAGATCCACTAATGGTATTTCAAACAAGTATAGTATAAATTTTTGTTACTTAAATGGAAACCACACACAAAGAAGGTTCCAATCAGATTATAAATTGTTAACATGATTACATTAGTTATCTTATTCGAATAATGATAATACTTGTAAATGTTGTCAAACATTCATGATTATAACTTATATTAACAACAAATCAAGTTCTTTTCATAGTACAAGTGTTAGTTATACCATATAGTATGAGCTATGAAAGTGCTAAGTATTTATTGTACCAAGTATTATACAACATAAATCTAGATTAGTCATTTAACAAGCAAAGTATTAAATGTGAACAAAATAACAAATACAAAACATGTTAGTATAAAACATTAAGGTCCATGTTGAGTTTACACTGTACTTGTTCTTACACCATTAGTGTAACCTTTTCACCTTGACATAATAAACTTAACTAAACATAATGAAAGACAGAAAAATAAATAAACAAAATAAGAACATAAATAAGATAAAAGTTAACAAAGTAAAGAAAAGGAAATAAAATGCATAAACTTGATATTAATAAAAGCAAAACATAAGTGACACGACGAAAAGGTTGATGTCTTCTCCCAAGTGCAGGAGTGTCGAAGTAATAAATAACCCGGCAAGACCGGGGTCGAACCACAGGAAGGTTAATTGTACAAATTATAAACAACAATTATAAAACAACAACAATAACAACAACAACAACAACAACAACAACAACAACAACAATAACAATAATAATAATAATAATAATAATAATAATAATAATAATAATAATAAAGAAAGAGAAGAAGAAGAAGATGATGATGATGATAACTTAAAGATGAAACATTAACAAATGTCAAGGTTAGAGGTTCCACTAATGGTATATCAAACAAGTATAGTATAAACTCTTATTATTGAATTGGAAACCACACACAAAGGAGGTTCCAATTAGATTATATATTGTTAACATGATTACATTAGTCATCTTATTCAATTAATGCTAATACTTGTAAATCTCGTCAAGCATTCGTGATTATAACTTATGTTAACAATAAATCAAGTTCCTTTCATAGCTCAGGTGTCGGTTATACCATACATTATGAGCTATGAAAGTGCCAAGCATTTGTTGTACCAAGTGTTATACAACATAAATCAAGATTAGTCATTTAACAAGCAAAGTATTAAAGAGTGAACAAGATAACAAATATAAAACATGTTAGTATCAAACATTAAAGTCCATATTAAGTTTACATTATACTTATTCTCACACCATTAGTGTAACCTTTTCACCTTAACATAATTAACTTAGCTAGACATAATGAAAGAAAGCAAAATAGATAAACAAAATAAGAACATAAACTTGATATTAATGAAAGCAAAGTATAAACATTACAAAAAATACAAAGAGAGAAAGGAAGAGCATGATCTTGATCTGGAAACCAAGATGCCTAAATGCATGGCAAATGCCTCCTTTTATAGGCCAAAATTGGGAACTATTGATTTGATGACTAATTGATAAGTGGGTGGCCAACTTTTGACTTGGTGACAATCCTTATCTTCTCTTGTCTGCCCAAAACGTCATTGATAACGTCAAAACTGGAGCCAGTTGTAAACATGAAAGTTGTAGGCAATTGTCTCAGCTTTCTTGTGTAGAACATTCAGCTCATTTGGACTTCTAGAACTCCAGATATGGCCAAAATACCGAACAGTGCTCGGGCTGGAAGACAGATTCGGGCTTCTTTGTTGTTGCTATAATTTGGACTTGATAATGGCCTTTTTAGATCTTGGGCTCCATATGAAAGTTGTAGGCCTATGTCTTACCTTTCCATCCATATAAATTGGACCTAAATCTGAGATCTGTAGCTCCATATATGACCCAATTACCGAACAGTGTTCCGGTTTGGATTGCACTAACATCTCTTCTCTAAGTTTGACCATCTCTTTATCCTTGCAATTTAAGTTCTTCAAGTCATCAATCAATCCTTTCATTTATTTGATAGGCCTGCATTAAAAATAGACATTTATCACAAATTATAGGTATCTTATATTATTAGATACATTATTATAAAACATATTTTAGTTAAGGAGTTATTGATATTTCAAGTGTAAAATGATGATATAAAACCATGATAAAAATGCACTTTTAAGTACTAATCAATAAGCAATGCAAAGCAAGAAAGCAAGAGCATAATCTTGATCTAGAAACCAAGATGTCTAAATACATAGAAAATGCCTCCTTTTATAGGCTAAAATTGGAAACTATTAATTTGATGACTAATTGATGAGTGGGTGGCTAACTCTTAACTTGGTGACAATTTTTATCTTTTTTTGTCTGCCCAAAACATCATTGATAATGTCAGAATTGGAACCACTTGAAAATTTGAAATTGTCTCATCTTTTCAGGAAAACAAATTACGGTATTTGGACTTCTAGAACTCTAGATATGGGCTAAACACTAAATAGTGTTCGGGCTGCAAGATAAATTCGGATTTCTTCGTTATTGCTATAATTTGAACTTGAAAATGACCTTTTTAAATCTTGGACTCTATGAAAGTTGTAGACCTATGTCTTACCTTTTCATCTATATAAAGGAGACCTAAATTCAAGATTTACAGTTCCAGATATGATCCAATTACTGAATAGTGTTCCAGTTTGGACTGCACCAGCATCTATTTTCTAAGTTTGGCCATCTCTTTGTCCTTTAAATTTCAGTTCTCAAACTCATCAATTAATCATTTTATTTATGTGATATGCCTATACTTAAAATGAACATTTACCACAAATTAAAGTTATTTTATATTATTAGATGTGTTATTATAAAACATATTTTAGTTAAGGAGTTATTGATACTTCAAGTGCAAAATGATAATATAAAACTTTGATAAAAATATATTTTGAAATATTTATCAAACACCAACTTGAAACTTGCACTCTACTAATCATTCTCTATTGTTGAATGGTACCCGCGATCTCACCTATAATAACATGTATGTTGTATAAATTTTAAATCCTCATTAACATATAATCCAAATTTCTATTTCACAATCATAACTCAATTTTCAACTTAAAGATGAGAACTCATGAATCTTTTATTTTTTTTATGAAATTATGCATAGACAAGGAAATAATAGTCCATTTGGAATTTCTTTGAAATTAATAATTTATTCATCAATCAATAATTTATTTAACATGTTAATAACCACATTTCATGGTATATTAACCATTTTAATTAAATTTTTTGTGTCTTAGCTAAAATTTCTCCTTATGCATAAATATTCTATTTTTCTTTCAATTGATCCAATCACTTTACCATGCCTTATTCATTCAATTGACATAATTTTACACAATTAATTTATCAATGCCATTAAATAATTCAAACACTAATTTTCTCCTATTTGATTGAAATCCTTGTCTAATAGGAAGAATGCGTTTTCTTCAATTTGTTCATATTGAGTTGTGACCAAATTAGTTTTTACATAAGTCAACATAATTCAACAATCAAAACATATAATCTAACACCCTAAAATACAATTTCAAACATCCCTGCACCCTAAAGTTTTCAATTAACACTACAAACAAAACTTCTCAATCAATAGTTTTTGAGAAGTTTCTTACCTCCCAACTTAAGGAAAAAGAAAGGTTGAAAGGTTGAAAAAAATACCCTTATCCTCACTTTTCTTCCTTCCCTCTAATAATCCCTTATCCTAAATATTCAAGGATTTAGACCTTGAATTTACTAATTTTTCATGTACAAATCTCTTTCTAACAAACTTTGATTACTTAATCAATCTTTTTTTTTTGTTTTTAGGATGAATTTATTTGGTTTTCCTTATAATTTTTTTCTCCTTTTTTTCTTTGTTGTCAGACACTAATGTGTTCTTCAAGAACACAATTTATGCTTATATAACAATAAATTTTTCTTATTTACTCCTATGATCCTATGTTTCTTTTATTTTCATATGGAATCCCACACTTTTCTTTTAGTTTAATTAGTGTAATTAGTTTTCCACTCTTTCAATTTCATCCTTACATTTAATCAAGCCTCCTTAATTAAAATGTTATTCATTTACATTAAAGGAGTAAATTTAAAAAACTTCAACATAAAGCAGTCAACCTAAACATATATTTGTACCATAATATTTGTTTTTAAACCAAGGTTTACATTCATCACCCTACTAAGAAACTCAAGTTGCTGGGTGAAAGCTTACATCTAAAAGGTCTTATATGCTTTAGGTGTCGCGAACTCATGATTTTTAGACATCTTTGAATATGTAAAGATTGATTACTAGCAATTAAAAATATATCCTCACAACTCTTGTGTTTCATATAATTCAAGGCTTTTCATTTAATTGTTCTCACTACGCCTTTTACTTCTCAATCATCTTCTTCTAGTTCTTTCAAAACTGAAAATCATCTCTCTTACACAAGATAAATAAATTTGGTAGCACTAAATTATTAAGTCTTAATATTTTGACATTATAAAGAGTATTTATACTTTTAAAAATAAAACCCTAAAACTAATGGATCAGATATACACTCTTTCATCGCATAAGGTTTAAAAATAAAAAAAATAAAAAAATAGTCTAAAATCATTTTTCACCTTTTTTTTGCACATAGTGAAAAATACCCAAGAAAAATAATTGTTGAAGAATTGTTGTTAAACAAAAGCCTAATGACTTGTAAAATAAAAATTAATTTCTAACCAATTAATTCTTCTTGTTTGATATGGAGTCCATGTTAAATAACTAACCCAAAGGTTGCCATATAAGTTCCCAATAAAAAGGACTCCTTATAGTGAATGGAATCCATAACTCTTAAGGAAATGATTATTACTTAAAAGTGTATTTTTATCAAGGTTTTATATTATCATTTTGCACTTGAAATATCAATAACTCCTTAACTAGAGCATGTTTTATAATAAAAAAGTTTGATAATATAATATATCTTTAATTTATGGTAAATGTAGATTTTAAATACAGGCCTATCACATTAATCAAAGAATTAAATGATGTATTTAACTACCAAAATTAAGAAGAGAAAGATAGGTTTTAAAATAGAAAAAAGATATTGGTTGAGTTTGACACACTAAAAAATTGATGCCTTCTCCCAAGACTGGGTCGAACCACAGGGAGGTTAATTGTATAAATTACAGATAACAATAATACAACAATAATAACAACAACAACGACAACAATAATAACAATAACAATAATATAGTAGTAGCTACTACTAGTAGTAGTAATAGTAGTAGTAGTAGTAGTAGTAATAAAGAAAAAGATGAGAACTTTTAGATGGAGTATTAATGTAAGGATTAAACAATGATAATAACAAATATCAAGGTTAGAGGTTCCACTAATGGTATGTCAAACAAGTATAGTATAAACTCTTATTACTCAATTGGAAACCACACATAAAGGAGGTTCCAATTAGATTATAGATTGTTAACATGATTACATTAGTCATCTTATTCGATTAATACTAATACTTGTAAATCTCGTCAAGCATTCATGATTATAACTTATGTTAACAACAAATCAAGTTCCTTTCATAGCTCAGGTGTCGGTTATACAATATAGTATGCTCTTATGTTAACAACAAATCAAGTTCCTTTCATAGCTCAGGTGTCGGTTATACCATATAGTATGCTCTATAAAAGTGCCAAGCATTTGTTGTACCAAGTATTATACAACATAAATCAAGATTAGTCATTTAACAAGCAAAGTATTAAAGAGTGAACAAGATAACAAATACAAAACATGTTAGTATCAAACATTAAAGTCTATATTGAGTTTACAGTATACTTATTCTTACACCATTAATGTAACCTTTTCACCTTGACATAATAAACTTAGCTAAACATAATAAAAGAAAGAAAAATAAATAACAAAATAAAAACATAAATAAGATAAGAGTTAACTAAGCAAAGAAAAGAAAATGAAAGGCATAAACCTGATATTAATGAAAGCAAAGCATAAACATTACAAAAAATACAAAGAGAGAAAGCAAGAGCATGATCTTGATCTGGAAACCAAGATGCCTAAATGTATGGCAAATGCCTCCTTTTATAGGCTAAAATTAGGAAGTATTGATTTGATGACTAATTGATGTGTAGGTGGCCAACTCTTGACTCGGTGACAATCCTTATCTTCTTTTGTCTGCCCAAAACGTCATTGATAACGTCAAAATTGGAGCCACTTGAAAACATGAAAGTTGTAGGAAATTGTCTCATATTTTTTGTGTAAAACAAATTCAGGTCATTTGAACTTTTAGAACTCCAAATATGGGCTAAACAGTGAACAGTGCTCGAGCTAGAAGACAGATTCAGACTTCTTTGTTGTTGTTACAATTTGGACTTGAAAATGACCTTTTTTAAGTCTTAGGCTCATATGAAAGTTGTAGGCCTATGTCTTACCTTTCCATACATATAAAGTAGACCTAAATCTGAGATCTACAGCTCCAGATATGACCGAATTACTGAACAGTGTTCTAGTTTGGATTGCACCGATATCTCTTTTTTAAGTTTGGTCATCTCTTTGTCCTTTCAATTTCAATTGTTAAATTCATCAATCAATCCTTTCATTTTTATGATATACCTGCATTTAAAATGAACTTTTACCATAAATTAAAGGAATCTTATATTATTGGATATATTATTATAAAACATGCTTTAGTTAAGGAGTTATTGATACTTCAAGTGCAAAATGATATAAAATCTTGATAAAAAATGCACTTTTAAGTACTAATCACACCCCTAACCAGCTTATTACTAGTCTTTAGTAATTAAAGCGTTAAAATAGAAAAACAATTTGCAAATTCCACAAAGCAAGGTATTCATCATTCAACTTTCATTAATCTATCCAGATAAACAAACTCTCAATAAATTTATATATCTGCTCAATACCTCTTAACAAGATATTAATAAACCTTTTTTTGTGCTCAATATTTCAACACTTAATTATGGGGTTGTTCTTGGAAGAAAATAAATTTTTATTCTAATGTTTAAGGTTAACTTCCTAGGGTTGGGATTATTATTTTTTTTTTCTTTTTTTTTAAATATATATACATATAACTTGAAACACCATGCATCTTTAACTCATGTAACGAGCTTTCGGCTAATGACTCCCAGACCAGTTGGCCTTAGGGCATTAGGTGTTGAGACACCCCTACGAGCTTAATAACTTGGGTCGCAGATACTGATATGTAGATAGTGCAATGTTTGATTCCCTTAAGCTTTTCTCCTCAACCCATGTAACAAGCGTTGGACTAATAGCTCCTAAGTCAGTTAACTTTAGGGTATTAGATGTTAAAACACCCCTTCGGGCTTAATTGCTTGGGTTAGGGAGGCTACGAAACCAAACTTATCTACACTTTTGTTATCATCATTTTTTTTTGCTCTTTTTTTTTGTTTTTTTTTGTTTTTTTTCAAATTATATACTATCTCTTTTTCTTGGTTGTTACCTTTAACAAAAAAACCTAAATAATGTAATAATCCAATGTGCAACCCACAATCATATGTTAAAGTATGTGTGTAAATTAAGGTTTAAGAATACATATTAAATAAGTATATGAGCAGAATTAAGTAATAACAATGCGAGAGTTTGTAAACCTGAATATTTCAAGAAGTATTATGATAGACCTTATTAAGAATAGTTACTAAAATGCATCTCAAGAGTCATAAAAATATCTCCTTTACTCTACCATCATAGTAACAACAATTTTGCACATGCTTTATGAAATAGAAAACACAGTTAGTTATTATTTTTTTTAGCTATGACACGACTAAAAGATTGATGTCTTCTCCCAAGTGCAGGAGTGTCGAAGTAATAAATAACCCGGTAAGACCGGGGTCGAATCACAGAAAGATTAATTATACAAATTATAAATAATAATACAATAACAATAACAACAACAACAACAACAATAATAATAGTAATAACAACAACAATAATAATAGTAATAATACTAATAATAGTAGTAGTAGTAATACTAATACTAATAATAATAATAATAATAATAATAATAATAATAATAATAGCAATAATAATAATAATAATAATAATAATAATAATAATAAAAAAGAAAAAGAAGAAGAAGATGATGATGATGAGAACTTTGAGATGAAATATTAACGTAAAGATTTAACAACGATAAAAGATCCGCATCAATATTTTCGGTGCCTTTTTCATCTTGGATGTCTTCCTGATTGGTCATGGCATGAGAAAATAGAAGTATTGGAGGGGAATTGGTCTTTTCTTTGTAATGTTCAGATTCAACCCCTTCCTTACCCTTAGAGATTGACTCATCATCTTTCTCACAAGGTTCAATAAGTGGTTTTTGAATAACCTTACCACTACAAAGTTATATACAAGAAAAGTGAAAAGAAAAAATAAAATAAATACTATAATTTATACAAGAACTTACCTCCGCGACAATGGTGTAAAAAACTTGACATAACTAAAAGATTCATGTCTTCTCCCAAGTGCAGGAGTGTCAAAGTAATAAAGAACCCGGAAAGACCGGGGTTGAACCACAGGGAGGTTAATTGTATAAATTACAGATAATAATAATAACTACAATAACGACAACAATAATAACAATAATAATACTAGTAGTAATAGTAGTAGTAGTAGTAGTAATATTAATACTAATACTAATACTAATAATAATAATAATAATAATAATAATAATAAAGAAAATGAAGGAGAAGAAGATGATGATGATGAGAACTTTGAGATGGAATATTAATGTAAGGATTAAACAATGATAATAACAAATGTCAAAGGTTAGAGGATCCACTAATGGTAAGTCAAACAAGTATAGTATAAACTCTTATTATTCAATTGGAAACCACACACAAAGAAGGTTCCAATCAGATTATATATTGTTAACATGATTATATTAGTAATCTTATTCAATTAATGCTAATACTTGTAAATCTCGTCAACCATTCATGATTATAACTTATGTTAACAACAAATCAAGTTCCTTTCATAGCTGAGGTGTCGGTTATACCATATAGTATAGGCTATGAAAGTGCCAAGTATTTGTTGTGCCAAGTATTTGTTGTACCAAGTGTTATACAACATAAATCAAGATTAGTCATTTAACAAGCAAAGTATTAAAGAGTGAACAAGATAACAAATAAAAAACATGTTAGTATCAAACATTAAAGTCCATATTGAGTTTACAGTACACTTATTCTTACACCATTAATGTAACCTTTTCACCTTAACATAATAAATTTAGCTAAACATAATGAAAGAAAGAAAAATAATTAAACAAAATACGAACATAAATAAGATAAGAGTTAACCAAAAGATTGATGTCTTCTCCCAAGTGTAGGAGTGTCGAAGTAATAAATAACCTGACAAAACCGGGGTCGAACCATAGGGAGGTTAATTGTATAAATTATAAACAACAATTATAAACAACAATAATAGTAACAACAACAACAATAATAGTAACAGCAACAACAATAGTAGTAGTAGTAGTAGTAGTAGTAGTAGTAATATTAATACTAATACTAATAATAATAATAATAATAATAATAATAATAATAATAAAGAAAATGAAGGAGAAGAAGATGATGATGATGAGAACTTTGAGATGGAATATTAATGTAAGGATTAAACAATGATAATAACAAATGTCAAAGGTTAGAGGATCCACTAATGGTAAGTCAAACAAGTATAGTATAAACTCTTATTATTCAATTGGAAACCACACACAAAGAAGGTTCCAATCAGATTATATATTGTTAACATGATTATATTAGTAATCTTATTCAATTAATGCTAATACTTGTAAATCTCGTCAACCATTCATGATTATAACTTATGTTAACAACAAATCAAGTTCCTTTCATAGCTCAGGTGTCGGTTATACCATATAGTATAGGCTATGAAAGTGCCAAGCATTTGTTGTACCAAGTGTTATACAACATAAATCAAGATTAGTCATTTAACAAGCAAAGTATTAAAGAGTGAACAAGATAATAAATACAAAACATGTTAGTATCAAACATTAAAGTCCATATTAAATTTACACTATACTTATTCTTACACCATTAGTGTAACCTTTTGACCTTGACATAATAAACTTAGCTAGACATAATGAAAGAAAGAAAAATAAATAAACAAAATAAGAACATAAATAAGATAAGAGTTAACTAAGTAAATGAAAGGAAATGAAAGGCATAAAGTTGATTTTAACGAACGCAAAGCATAAACATTACAAAAAATACAAAGAGAGAAAGCAAGAGCATGATCTTGGTTTGGAGATCAAGATGCCTAAATGCATGGCAAATGCCTCCTTTTATAGGCCAAAATTGGGAACTATTGATTTGATGACTAATTGATGAGTGGGTGACCAACTCTTGACTTGGTGACAATGTTTATCTTCTCTTATCTTCCTAAAATATCATTAATAACGTAAAAATTAGAGCCACTTGAAAGCATGAAAGCTGTAGGAAATTGTCTCATCTTTCTTGTGTAAATAATTCAGCTCATTTGGACTTCTAGAACTCCAGATATGGGCTAAATACTAAACAGTGCTTGGGCTGGAAGATAGATTCGGGCTTCTTTGTTGTTGCTATAATTTGGACTTGAAAATGGCCTTTTTAGATCTTGGGCTCCATATGAAAGTTGTAGGCCTATGTCTTACCTTTCCATCCATATAAAGTAGACCTAAATCTGAGATCTATAGCTCCAAATATGACTCAATTACTGAACAGTGTTCCGGTTTGGATTGCACTGACATCTCTTTTCTAAGTTTGGTCATCTCTTTATCCTTTTAATTTCAGTTCTTATATTCATCAATCAATCCTTTCATTTATGTGATATGCCTGCATTTAAAATGAACATTTACCATAAATTAAAGGTATCTTATATTATTAGATACGTTATTATAAAACATGCTTTAGTTAAGGAATTATTGATACTTCGAGTGCAAAATGATGATATAAAACCTTGATAAAAATGCACTTTTAAGTACTAATCACAAAGCATAAACATTACAAAAAATACAAAGAGAGAAAGCAAGAGCATGATCTTGATTTGGAAATCAAGATGCCTAAATGCATGGCAAATGCCTCCTTTTATAGGCCAAATTTGGAAACTATTGATTTGATGACTAATTGATGAGTAGGTGGCCAACTCTTGACTTGGTGACAATCCTTATCTTCTCTTGTCTGCCCAAAAAGTCATTGATAATGTCAAAATTAGAGCCACTTGAAAACATGAAAGTTGAAGAAAATTGTCTCATCTTTCTTGTGTAAAATATTCAGGTCATTTGGACTTCTAGAACTCCAAATATAGGCTAAACACTGAACAGTGCTCAGGCTGGAAGACAAATTCGGACTTCTTTGTTGTTGCTACAATTTGGACTTGAAAATGACCTTTTTAAGTATTGGGCTCCATATGAAAGTTATAGGCCTATGTCTTACCTTTCCATCCATATAAATAGACCTAAATCTGAGATCTAAAGCTCCAGATATAACCCAATTATGAACAGTGTTTTAGTTTGGATTACATCGACATCTCTTTTCTAAGTTTGGCCATCTCTTGTCCTTTCAATTTCAGTTCTTAAATTCATCAATCAATCCTTTCATTTATATGATAAGCCTGCATTTAAAATGAATGTTTACTTTAAATTAAAGGAATTTTATATTATTAGATATATTATTATAAAACATGTTTTAGTTAAGGAGTTATTGATACTTCAAGTGCAAAATGATGACATAAAAGCTTGATACAAAATACACTTTTAAGTACTAATCAGAGTCCAAATTAAACACTATTTAGTTATTAGACCATAACTAGAGTTATAGATCTTGTATTTAGGTCTGCTCTATATGGATAGGAAGCTAAAACATAGGTCTAAAATTTTCATGGAGTCCAAGATTCAAAAAGGCCATTTTTAAGTTCAAATTACAGCAATAATAGAAAAGTCAGTGTTTTACCCATATTTGAGTTAGAAGTCTAAATGCACCTATTTTGTTTATGTTGGAAAGCTAAGATAATTTTTCAGAACTTTCATGAAGACTATCTATTCAAATTTTGATGTTAGCAATGATGTTTTTGGTAGACAAGAAAATAAAAATGGTCACAAAGTCAAGAGGTGGCCACCCACTCAACAATTATTCATCAAATCAATAGTTCTGAATTTTAACCTATAAAAAGGAGGCATTTGCGATGCATTTAGGCATCTTGGTTTTTAGATCAAGATCATGTTCTTGCTCTTTCTCTTTAGATTTTTGTAATGCTTAAGTTTTGCTTTCATTAATCTCTTGTTTATGCATTTCATTTTCTTTACTATACTTATATAATCATATTTTCCTCTTATTTATTTATGTTTCTCTTCTTCATTATGTTTAGCTAAGTTTATTATGTCAATGTGAAAAGGTTTCACTAATGGTGTTACGATAAGTATAATATAAACTCAGTATGGACTTCAATAATTATATCCTAAACAATTTGCTATTAAAATGTCTTATTATTTTATCTTATTAATTCTTAATACCTTGCTTGTTAAATGGTTAGTCTAAATTTGTATTGTATAACACTTGGTACAATAAATACTTGACTCTTCATAGCCAACCATATGGTATAAGCTACAGCTGTGCTATGAAATAAACTTGATTTGTTGTTAACATAAATCAACATCATAAATTCCTAACATTATTTAAAAGTATTGGTGTTACTTAAATAAGATAATTAATATGATCATGTTAATAATTTGTAATGAGTTATTAATGACAAATAATCTGATTTAATTCTCCTTTGTGTGTGTTTCTAGTTGAGTAATAAAAAGAGTTTATATTATACTTATTTGAAACATCATTAGTGGACCCTCTAACCTTGACAACTGTTTTTATCATTGTTTAATCTTCACATTAATCTTACATCTTAAAGTTGTTGTTGTCGTCATTATCATCATCATCACTTATAATTTATATAGTTAACTTCCATGTGTTTCGATCTTGGTCTTACCGGGTTATTTATTACTTTGACACTCCTACATTTAGGAGAAGACCAATTTTTTTATTGTGTCAAGTTTTTGGCATCATTGCTTGGAAAGGTAAATTACTATATAAATTATATATTTTATTTTATTGTTTTTTATTTTCTTTCCTTTTATCTAACTTTTGTTTTGTTTTGTTTCTCTTTTTCTTTTTTCTTCCATTTTATTCTCTTCCTACACATGCATGAGACTTTGGTCACATACATTAAGTGATAGACCTTGTAGGGTATCCTTATCATTTTTAGGAAAATATAGCCGAAGAGAATAACCCGTCACTTTATAATGAGAATAATAAAAATAATTGAGTTAGAAAACCTAGAGACCACATGAATGCAAAAAGAATAAGTGCATTCTCATGTATAGTTTTTCCTCTTGATGCATCTCACCTTAATTTTAAACTAGACATTATTCAACTTCTACCTTTTTCTTTATGGCTTAAATCTAGAAAATTCATATTTGTATTTAAGAGAATTTGAAGAAGTTTATAACACTTATAATAACTTAAATTGTAGCATGAACACCATCAGATTACAACTTTTTTTTTCATTAAAAGATAAAACTAAAATATGGCTAAAAAATCTTAGGTCAGGATCCATTCGTGCTTGGGATGAAAGGCAACAATAATTTTTAAATAAGTTTCTTTTGTCTCACAAAACAAACTCTTTCAAAAGACAAATCATCACTTTCACTTAAAAACCAGGAGAAACATTTTACCAATATTGGGATACGTATCGCGACTTCCTTAATACTTGCCCTCATCATAGTTTTGAAACATGGAGATTGATTTCATATTTTTATGAAAGTTTAACACTTAAAGATAGACAAATGGTGGAATTAATGTGCAATAAAACTTTTGAAGATAAAAACCCTAATAAATTAATAGAGTACCTAGACTTACTACTAAAATTAGGACACTATAGGTATTTGATTGTGCATCAAAAGTGTCATTAAGTCTCTTGTTTTACATATGTATTTATTGTTTTTATTTGGTTGTTTTTATAATAATTGATGTGTTTTTTAGTAATGAAGTTTGTTTTAATGTTTCGATAGGTTTTTGGAGCTTAAATGAATTAATTCAGAAAATTCAACGTCGGAATTCAGAACAAAGAATTGAAGAGACATTTAGTTGAAGATTGAAGCAAATCTTGGTTCAAATAAGTGCTCCAAATTTGTCTCAAAAATCAATTCTATTCCAATTCTAGAAAAGAATATCATATGATTTATTTCAAGCCCAAACTTGCCTTATGTTGTGTGCAAACTTCAACCATTAAACACTCAAGGTTTCAATGTCAATCTTAGCCCAAATAATAAGTACATTTGTATACTTATTTGATGCTCAAATTCAGCCCAAAATCAGCCCAAAATCAGCCCTAAATCAACCCCAAATCAACCTTCAAATCAACCCAAACACAATCCATGATCTTACATGTTCACACAACAAATAACAATTGATTTATTTTGGGTAATCCATTGATCCAAGAAGGCAAGCACATGGATGGAAAGCTGGAGGGGATATTTTAACATTATTTTGGGTCAAAAAGAAGAAGGAGACACCTCATAAATGAGGAAGAAAAACGAGCACCAAAGTAGTTGTAAAGCTGTCTTGATTTGATTTTTCAGAACACCTTTCGGTGTTTTGCCCATAACTTTTGACTCAGGTGTCCAAATGAGCTGTTCTTTAATGATCTGGAAAGGTGACAGAATTGCCTATAAATATGTCTCTAATAGACTTCTCCAAAAAACGCTTGAAAGAGGGTCGAATTGCTGTCCAAAGTTAGAGTCACATTTGTGTCCGAATTTTTTCTGAAATTGTATTGTGTTCTTCTTTATAGATTTCGGTTCTTTAGTTTGTAAAACTTATTTTTTTAGTTGGATTCAAGTTCTTTCATGTTTATTGAAGTGTTCTTATATATAATCATGGTTGGCTAAACTCTTTCTTGGATCCAAATCAAGGATAATGGTGATTGAGGTGAGTTCTTTAGGATATGAATGAATCTTAATGTTTATCTTCTTATTTTCTTCATGAATGATTTATTATTGTAAAGAAATTTTAGAAATCATTTAGGTAATGTTATAATCTTGAATTTTTATGCACAAACTTTAGTTTTGGTATAGAGATTGCTTGATTCAATGTCTTACTTAATATGAAAGTACTTGTTCATTCTTAAGCAATAATCAATCTTCATCTTTCTAATCTTCATTGTAATATCTTCCGATCTAATATCACCATCGTTGAGATTAGGTTGAGTTATCTTATATATGTTGAAGAAATCACCAATACATCACCATTAAAATTGATTTGGACCAAGACTTACTTTTCTTGTCATTTAAAATCTATTTACATTTTTTTTTATCTTTGAAAACAAATCCATCAATTATTTTCAACCAAGTTATTGTTAATTTAATTTCTCTTGAGTTTTTTTTTTGTTACTTAGCTTAATTTCCAGATCTAGCTCTCTGTGGATATGACCTCGATCTTACCGAGTTAATTGCTACATCGCACACTCGTGCACTTGCGAGTTAAAACAAGCCGATCATAACAAGCTTGAATAAAAAGGCGGTAATACCAGCCAAGCACTTTAAACAATAAATATATATAAAAAATAAGCATAACAAAACAACAAAATAAACTGAAATAAACAAGAGGCGGTAATACCGGCCAAACATTTTTGACAATAAATAAAAACAATATCAACAAAATAAAATGAAATAAACAAGAAAAATATTAGAAACTAATAAGAGTAGACAATAAAAGAAAAATGGTTGAACCAACCAAAATCCAACAATTAATAGTCCAGTCCACAGTCCAATATCCGAAACGTTAAGGTAAATTTTTTTTTAGGCGGTAAAACCAGCCAATTGATTTTTTTATATGATTTTTTTTAGTTTTCTAATAATCAAATCTAAATTTGTTACCTTTGCTTGTTAGCTCCCCGGCAACGGCGCCAAAATTGCTTGACCGCTTTTTATGATCGGCTTGTTTTAACTCGCAAGTGCACGAGTGTGCGATGTAGCAATTAACTCGGTAAGATCGAGGTCATATCCACAGAGAGCTAGATCTGGAAATTAAGCTAAGTAACAAAAAAAAACTCAAGAGAAATTAAATTAACAATAACTTGGTTGAAAATAATTGATGGATTTGTTTTCAAAGATAAAAAAAAATGTAAATAGATTTTAAATGACAAGAAAAGTCTTGGTCCAAATCAATTTTAATGGTGATGTATTGGTGATTTCTTCAACATATATAAGATAACTCAATCTAATCTCAACGATGGTGATATTAGATCGGAAGATATTACAATGAAGATTAGAAAGATGAAGATTGATTATTGCTTAAGAATGAACAAGTACTTTCATATTAAGTAAGACATTGAATCAAGCAATCTCTATACCAAAAATAAAGTTTGTGCATAAAAATTCAAGATTATAACATTACCTAAATGATTTCTAAAATTTCTTTACAATAATAAATCATTCATGAAGAAAATAAGAAGATAAACATTAAGATTCATTCATATCCTAAAGAACTCACCTCAATCACCATTATCCTTGATTTGGATCCAAGAAAGAGTTTAGCCAACCATGATTATATATAAGAACACTTCAATAAACATGAAAGAACTTGAATCCAACTGAAAAAATAAGTTTTACAAACTAAAGAACCGAAATCTATAAAGAAGAACACAATACAATTTCAGAAAAAATTCGGACACAAATCTGACTCTAACTTTGGACAGCAATTCGACCCTATTTTGTTGAAGTGCTTGGCCGGTATTATCGCCTTTTTATTCATGCCTGTTATAATTATCTTTTAATGTTTATTATTATTATTTTTCTTATATTTATTGTCTAAAGTGCTTGGTCGGTATTACCGCCTCTTGTTTATTTCATTTTATTTTGTTGTTTTGTTATGATTATTTTTCTTATATTTATTGTTTGAAGTGCTTGGCTGGTATTACCGCCTTTTTATTCAAGCTTGTTATAATTATCTTTTAATGTTTATTGTTGTTAATAGTGTTTATTAGTTGGAGAGTGAATTTCTTAATTTGTTGTATTTTTATTTTTGAGCTATTACTTTTATTTGCAATTTTTTTTCTTTTTCTTTCCTTTCTTTTCATATTCATATAATTGTTATATTATTATTATTATTATTATTTTATCATGGCTAATGTTGAAGATGTAGAGGGTGAAGGGAGTGTTCAAGGTAATGGACCTCCACAATTCAATGATCAACCTAATTTTCGAACTCTTAGAGAGTATCTTCACCCGGCTACACAAAGTACACCTTCGTGTATTATCTTACCTCTTAACCAACAAGCTTTCAATTTGAAACCGGGCATGATTCAACTTCTTCCCACATTTCATGGTATGGATTCTGAAAATCCATACATACACATTAAAGACTTTGAAGAGGTATGTAATACTTTTATTGATAGAACATGCACAGAGGAAACCATTCGGCTTAAATTGTTCCCATTCTCTCTAAAGGATAAAGCTAAGCTTTGGCTAAACTCCTTGCGTCCTAGGTCTATAGGTACATGGAGAGAAATGCAAGCTGAATTTTTGAAAAAATACTTCCCCACTCATAGGACAGCAGCCTTACAACGTCAAATGATGAATTTTTCTTGTAGTCCAAATGAGTCATTTCACTAAGCTTGGGAAAGGTTCAAAGACTTGTTAAATGCATGCCCTCAC
Organism: Populus pruinosa; assembly: GCA_026413675.1. Lineage (NCBI taxonomy): Eukaryota > Viridiplantae > Streptophyta > Magnoliopsida > Malpighiales > Salicaceae > Populus > Populus pruinosa. The sequence continues at coordinate 6,948,666 of CM048606.1, forward strand.
CATGGTTTTGAGATGTGGAGGTTAGTGAGTTTCTTTTATGACTCTCTTACCGCAGATTTTAAAAAGCTAGTGTCAACCATGTGTAATGGTGAGTTTTATGACAAAGAACCAAGTGAAGCCTTTGATTTTTTTGATCAATTGGCTGAAAACACAAAGCAATGGGAGACTTCTCTCCCAGTTCATGTTGAGTCTAGAAACACCATTTCTCATTCAAGTGGGAAGTTTCAATTGAAAGAGACTGATGACCTCAATGCTAGATTAGCCTCATTGGCTAGGAAAGTACAGTCTCTTGAGATTAAAAAAGTGCATGTCATAAGTGAACAACAAGAGGAAAGTTGTGTTGTTTGTGAAAGCAAAGGGCATAGGACAACTGAATGTCCTACCATTCCAGCCTTCAAGGAAGTGCTATATGGCCAAACTTCTGATTCAAGTAATGTTAGAAAGCCATTTCCAAACCAAGTAGGCAATCCCTACTCTGAGACCTATAATCCTAGATGGAGGAACCACCCAAATTTTGGATGGAGAAATGAGGGCTCTTCAGTACCTCAAACATTTCAACCTCCACCCCAACCATTTCATGCTCCCACACATAACACATACCAACCACCTCATAAGAGATCCTTAGAGGATACTCTTCAACAATTCATGCAAACGCAAGGAGGAATCAACAACCAAGTTTACAAATTCCAAGACCAGACCAATAGGACCTTAGATGACATTCGAAGTCAACTAACTAAGTTGACTCAATCACTAAGCATTCAAGAGAAGGGAAAAATCCCAGCTCAACCAATGCCCAATCCTAGAGGTCAGGTACACATGAGTGAATCCTCACCTAGTGAACCTTCAAACCATGAACAAGTCCAAGCCATCACTACCCTTAGAAGTGGAAAGATTGTTGACAAAGGTGTAGGTTTTAGGATTCCTAAAGGTATTGTGGAGGAGAAATCTAGGGAAAGTGAAGAGGGAATCAAAACACAAGTGACAAATGAGAGTTTGAAAGATAAAGAAGGTGAGCTAAATGAGAAAGAGATGAGTGAGAAAGGAGATGATTCAAGAAAAATTGAAGTCAAAGTGAGTGACTTAGAATTTGTTCCTAGAGCACCATTTCCACAAAGGTTAGGGAAACCTAAGCAAGATCTTATGAACTTAGAAATCTATGAGTTGTTCAAACAAGTGAAAGTCAATATTCCACTTTTTGATGCAATTAAACAAGTTCCATCTTATGCAAAGTTTCTTAAGGATTTATGCACAGTCAAAAGGAGATTGAATGTGAAAGAAAGAGCCTTTCTAACTGAACATGCTAGTGCCATCATCCAGTTTAAGACCCCTCCCAAATACAAAGATCCTGGTTGTCCTACCATTTCATGCATTATTGGAAGTCATAAGATAGATCAAGCTTTGTTGGATTTAGGAGCAAGTGTGAATTTAATAACCTACACTGTTTACGAACAATTAGGTTTAGGAGAAATCAAGCCTATTCGAATCACCTTTCAATTAGCTGATAGGTCAATCAAGATTCCCAGGGGTATCATTGAGGATGTGTTGGTCCAAGTAGATAAATTCTACTTTCCTGTTGATTTTGTAGTATTAGACACCGTACCAATTCAAGGTTCTAATGCCCCCATCCCAGTCATTTTAGGGAGACCTTTCCTAGCTACATCCAATGCCTTAATTAACTGTAGGAATGGGGTGATGAAATTGTCTTTTGGGAATATGACTGTGGAGATGAACATATTCAATGTCTCTAAACAAATCGGGGAACATGAGGACATTAGAGAGGTAGATTTCATCCAAACAGTTTGTCAAGAACACTTTGAGAGAGTGTGGATCAAGGATCCATTGGAGAGAACTTTAATTCATGATGAAAGATTTTGTTCTTTGGAATGTGTTGATGAGGAAGTAAGAGAACTCGAGACTTATCTAGATCCAATGCCTATTATGTCAATAGGTCAATGGACCCCATCATTTGAGCCTTTGATTTCACCCCAAGTGAAAGTTGAGGAATCTCTTGTCCAGCCTGATAAACTAGAAAGGAAGCCTTTACCGAGTGATCTTAAGTATGCATTTCTAGGGGAAGATGAATCATATCCTATTGTGATCTCATCAAAACTTAGCATAGAGCAAGAACACAAACTTTTGAGAGTGGTGAGAAAACACAAGAAAACAATTGGGTGAGGAATTAGCCCTCTTTTATGTACACATAGAATCTATCTTGAAGAAGAGGCTAAATCTGTGAGGCAAATGCAAAGACGATTGAACCCAAACATGAAGGAAGTAGTGAGAGGTGAAGTGCTTAAGCTACTTGATGCAGGTATCATTTACCCTATTGCAAACTCAAAATGGGTTAGTCCAACCCAAGTTGTCCCAAAAAAATCTGGAGTCACGGTAGTGAAGAATGAAAATAATGAGCTGGTACCAACTAGAATCCAAACTGGATGGCGTATGTGCATTGATTATCATAAATTGAACATGGTGACTAGGAAGGACCATTTTCCGCTTCCATTTTTAGACCAAGTGCTTGAAAGAGTAGCTGGAAGAGCTTTCTATTGTTTTCTGGATGGATACTCAGGTTACAACCAAATTGAGATTTCTTTAGAAGACCAAGAAAAAACCACTTTCACTTGTCCTTTTGGTACTTATGCTTATAGAAGAATGCCATTTGGTTTGTGTAATGCACCAACCACTTTTCAAAGGTGTATGATGAGTATCTTTAGTGACATGGTGGAAAATTTTTTGGAAGTTTTCATGGATGATTTTTCAGTTTATGGAGATTCTTATGAGTTGTGTCTAATGTTAAGGATTAATCACAGGAATGAAAGATTGTAGTTGGTCAATCAATTGTTCAGCAGTAGTAGCAGAGATTATGATTTGTTGTGCAGAAGATGTTAGAAATTCCTGTTCCACAGCATGATCAAGAAAAAACAACAACTTATCATAATAACCATTAACATTTAACAAACCTATGGGTTTATGGTGAATGTGCAATTGAGCCCAAGAGGAAATATGAAAGATCTCTTCCAATGTGCCTAGACCACCTGGTAAAGCAATGAAAGCATCAGCATGGTTAAACATTGCATTCATTCGAGCCGACATTGTGGAGACCTGAAGTTCCTCTCCAATTGTTTTTCCAATGATGTCCCCTTGTGCCAAAGCTTCAGGGACGACCCCCAAAACTTGACTACCTCCTAAAAATGCAGCTATTGACACACCTCCCATTAACCCAAGACTGCCTCCCCCATATACTAAATGAATCTTTCTTTCAGCTAGCACCTGACCAAGATGATTTGCTGATTCTAAAAACTCCTTTTCTTTCCCAGGACTAAATCCACCGAAAACACAAATATTTCTTATTTGATGACTTGAGGAACTTGTCATTTCTACACACTTCTGTACTTGTTAAATGTATGGGTTGAGTAGAAATGAAAGGAAGGAAAAGAGGGTTTTATAGATGAGAAATTAGAAAGGCAATCATAACACCTATATGTAGGCCAGGTGGAGTCTCACACTCTCTCTCTCTCTCTTTTTATTTATTTATTTATTTACTTTTGAAAAAAGCATGTGTATGTACAGGTGGTTGTGATTGTGGCTCACATCTTCCCTTGGTTTTACGTCCAAGAACGGCTTAAACGCCCTCTATGGGTCGGGGATAGGCTTCCCATCCAGTTTTCTTAAAAACTGGCAAACATGGTCTTTTTTAGTCAGATTCCCGAGACTAAGTCGAGCATGTTCTTTATGAAATAGTGGCCATAAATCATGAATTACACGATGCACATCTCCACTAGGATGCGTCTCAAGAGTCAATAGAAGATTATCTAAAGACTCCTTACTCAGGCCATCCTTAATGAATTGTATTTTATCTTCACGGTTTATAGATACCATTCCTAAAGAACGACATTGTGTATTACAAGTCCATCTAGCACATCGATGACAGACTTCTAGTCGTTTTGCATGACGCTTCTTTGCAAAAGTGCTTTTACCTGTTCTAGGCATGTGTGAAATAAAGAAATTAGAGGACTCACCTGATAATCGGACCTTTGCTTCAATCAACCAGTGAATATCTTCAGGAATTCCATGATTCATTAACAATCTCAATCTTGCACATCTAGCACGGTAAATTTTTGTAATCGCATTCTGAGGCAGAGCGGGAAAATACTTTTTCAATTTTTCAAGATTAGTGTCCATTTTCAAATGAGAATTGGAAGAGAGATTCAAAGAATTGCACAGATATATACACAGATATCAGTTATTGTGGGAAACTGAAAGAACCGACTTAAGTCATGGAGTACCGTTGTCCGCCATTTGACCGGGGTGAGAGAAACTTGCAAAAATCACTCAAAAAGAAACATAAAAAAGAAAATGTGAGAAAAACAAAATAATCAACCTTTATCTACAAGATCATTCAAACCAGCTGATTCATTTTCAGTAGGAAAATTATCAAAGTAAGCTTTCAAATGATGTCCATTTTCCTTAAAATCATTGTCATTTATTGAATTCTCAATATCACAGGTCCCATAAGGATTGGTCCACCTTAATCTTAGCTCTTTAGGGAATGCATAGAGTTGAGAATCATAAAACAAAACTTTTTGACTAGTGTCCTTGAACATGGTGGGCCAATAAAATCCATTTTGAAAGATTTTTGCAGAAGTCTTTTTTGACGGGAAATAACTTCCACATGCTTCAAAATGACAAAGTTTAATAACACTACTTACCTCATTGTCCGGAATGAATCTTTGAAATATTTGATCACGACAATATTTGAATAAGTTAGGGTCATCACAATAAAAACTCTTCACTTCGTTCAAAAACTTTTCTTTGTCTTGAATACTCCAATCAGTTGGCAAATCTCCTAAAGCAAGAAAATTGATATTTTTATTATACCAAGGCATTGGACTAAGAGAAAGTAAGGATTCGTTAGGAAAGTAATCATCCATTGGTGTGATGTCAGATGTCGAATCTGTTGTCACTGTTGACAAAAGATTCGCATCAACATTTTCGATGCTTGTTTCATTCGTGATTTCTTCCTCGGAATAAATGATTAGTACTTAAAAGTGCATTTTTATCATGGTTTTATATCATCATTTTGCACTTGAAGTATCAATAACTCCTTAACTAAAGCATGTTTTATAATAATATATCTAATAATATAAGATACCTTTAATTTGTGGTAACTTTTCATTTTAAATGCAGGCCTATCACATAAATGAAAGGATTGATTGATGACTTGAAGAACTTAAATTGCAAGGATAAAGAGATGGTCAAACTTAGAGAAGAGATGTCGGTGCAATCCAAACCGAAATACTGTTCGGTAATTGGGTCATATCTGGAGCTATAGATCTCAGATTTAGGTCCACTTTATATGGATGGAAAGGTAAGACATAGGCCAACAACTTTCATATGGAGCCCAAGTCTAAAAAGGCCATTTTCAAGCCCGAATCTGTCTTTATTATTATTATTATTATTACTACTACTACTACTACTACTAGTATTATTATTATTATTATTATTATTACTACTACTACTACTACTACTATTATTGTTGTTATTATTATTATTGTTGTTATTATTATTATTGTTGTTATTGTTATTGTTGTTGTATTATTGTTATTATAATTTGTACAATTAACCTCCCTGTGGTTCGACCCCGGTCTTGCCGGGTTATTTATTACTTCGACACTCCTGCACTTGGGAGAAGACATCAACCTTTTAGTCATGTCAATAAACCATTTGCAAATCTTCAGTTTCATCCAATTCATTTTTACTTAAAGTAGATTCAAGTTGATCATAAACTAATTCATCAATATGATCTACTTCTTGTAAATCATTATCATCTCCAGGTTGCTTGCAAATGTTGAAAATATTCATCTCCAATGTCATGTTTCCAAATGATAGCTTCATTAGTCCATTCCTACAATTAATCAATGCGTTAGACGTTGCAAGAAATGGATGTCCTAAAATAACAGGAAATGAATTACATACTTCAACAGGTTGTGTGTCCAAGACAATAAAATCCACAGGATAAATGAATTTATCGACTTGTACTAACACATCTTCAATTATTCCTCTAGGCACTTTTACAGATCTATCGGCAAGTAAAAGAGTTATAGAAGTTGGTTTTAACTCACCTAGATTGAGACTTTAAAAAACTGAATATGGAAGTAAATTCACACTAGCACCAAGATCAAATAAAGCTCTTTCAATTTTATGCTCTCCAATAAAGCAAGAAATTATAGGACAACCAGGGTCTTTATATTTCAAAGCATTATTGTTTTGAAGAATAGCACTTACTTGTTCGGTTAGAAAGACTTTCTTTTTCACATTCAGTTTCCTCTTCACAGTGCATAGATCTTTCAAAAATTTAGCATAGGAAGGAACCTGTTTAATAGCATCCAACAAAGGTATATTGATCCTTACCTGTTTGAAAATTTCAAAAATTTCAGAGTTGTGATTAACTTTCCTTTGTTTGGTCATGGCTTGAGAAATGGAAGTGCTGGTGGTGAATTAGTCGTTTCTTTGCAATTTTCAGATTCATCCCCTTCCTTACCCTCAGAGATTGACTCATCATCTTTCTCATAAGGTTCAAGAGAGGGTTTTTCAATAACCTTACCACTGCGCAGAGTAGTGACTGATTTGACTTGATCCATGTGTTGGTTTCCGGAACTACTTGCATTTGCATTGTATTGCCCCTTGGGATTTTGTTGTGGTTGAGATGGAAACTTACCTTTCTCTTGAAAACTGAGAGCAGATGTTAATTTAGCAAGAGTATCTTTAAAATCTGTCATGTTTTGAGCAAGTTGAGTATTGATTGTCTCTTGCTTTTCAATGAATGCATGCAATGTTTCCTCAAGATTTGTTCTAGGAGGTGGAGCATAAGAAGGTGCATATCCATGAGAATTTTGGAAATTGTGGTGTGCTTGAAACGATGGTTGTGAAGTTTGTGCATTGTTATTCTCACTCTTCCAACTGAAATTTGGGTGATTCCTCCAACCAGGGTTGTATGTTTGGGAGTATGGGTTGTGGTTGGCCCTTTGAAAACTGTTTAAAGCATGGGCTTGTTCATGGAGACATTCTTTAAAAGAAGGCAAGGTTAGACAATCATTGGTTGAGTATTCATTTGTTTCACAGATTTGACACACAATGTTTTCAACAGATTTTAATTGACCACTCTTTTTCAATTCTAGTGCCTCGACTTTTCTAGCTAAAGATGCAAACTTGGCTTGAAGGTCATGATCTTCCCTAAGGTTGTACATACCTCCACTAGATATATGAGGTTGAGTTTTACTCGGTGCCTCATATGTACCCGCAGTGTCCCAATTTTGAGCATTTTCAGCTAACAAGTCTAAGTACTCCATTGCTTCATCAGGGTCTTTATCTTCAAAAGTTCCATTGCACATCAATTCAACCATTTGCCTATCTTTAGGTGTTAACCCATCATAGAAATGTGAAACCAATCTCCATGTTTCGAAACCATGATGAGGGCAAGTACTAAGCAAGTCTCGATACCTATCCCAACATTGGTAAAATGTTTCTCCTGGTTTTTGAGTGAAAGTGGTGATTTGTCTCTTGAAAGAGTTTGTTCTATGAGATGGGAAAAACTTCTTTAAAAACTGTTGTTGCATTTCATCCCAAGCACGAATGGATCCTGGTCTCAAATTTTGTAGCCATGTTTTAGCTTTATCTTTTAATGAAAAAGGAAAAAGCTTTAATCTGATGGTGTTCATGCTACAATTTAAATTATTATATGTGTTGCACACCTCCTCAAATTCCCTTAAATGCAAGTATGGATTTTCCAATTCTAAGCCATGAAAAGAAGGTAAAAGTTGAATAATGTCTGGTTTAAAATTAAAATGAGATGCATCAGGAGGAAAAACTATACATGATGGTGCACTTGTTCTTGTGGGATTCATGTGGTCTCTAAGTGTTCTAGCACAGTTATTCTCATTATTCTCATTATGAAGTGATTGATTATCTTCTTCGGCTATATTTTCTGAAAATGATGAGGATACCCTACAAAGTCTACCACTTGATGTACGTGATCACACTCTCATGCATGTGTAAAAAAAAAAAAAAGAAGAAAGCAAAAGAAGGAGGAAGAAAACAAAATAAAAAGAAACAAAAGAAAAGAAACAAAGTTATATACAAGAAAAGTGAAAAGAGAAAATACTATAATTTATACAAGAACTTACCTCCCTGGCAACGACTGAAAGATTGATGTCTTCTCCCAAGTGCAGGAGTGTCGAAGTAATAAATAACCCGGCAAGACCGGGGTCGAACCACAGGGAGGTTAATTGTACAAATTATAGACAACAATTATAAACAACAATAACAACAACAACAATAGTAGTAATAATAATAATAATAATAATAATAATAATAATAGTAGTAGTAGTAGTAGTAGTAGTAGTAGTAGTAGTAGTAGTAGTAGTAGTAATAAAGAAAGAGAAGAAGAAGATGATGATGAGAACTTGGAGATGGAAAATTAATGTAAGGATTAAACAATAATAATAACAAATGTCAAGGTTAGAGGTTCCACTAATGGTATATCAAACAAGTATAGTATAAACTCTTGTTATTGAATTGGAAACCACACATAAAGGAGGTTCCAATTAGATTATATATTGTTAACATGATTACATTAGTCATCTTATTCAATTAATGCTAATACTTGTAAATCTCGTCAAGCATTCATGATTATAACTTATGTTAATAACAAATCAAGTTCCTTTCATAGCTCAGGTGTCGGTTATACCATACATTATGGGCTATGAAAGTGCCAAGCATTTGTTGTACCAAGTGTTATACAACATAAATCAAGATTAGTCATTTAACAAGGAAAGTATTAAAGAGTGAACAAGATAACAAATATAAAACATGTTAGTATCAAACATTAAAGTCCATATTAAGTTTACATTATACTTATTCTTACACCATTAGTGTAACCTTTTCACCTTGACATAACTAACTTAGCTAGACATAATGAAAGAAAGCAAAATAGATAAACAAAATAAGAACATAAAAGTTAACTAAGTAAAAGAAAGGAAATGAAAGGCATAAACTTAATATTAATGAAAGCAAAGCATAAACATTATAAAAAATACAAAGAAAGAAAGGAAGAGCATGATCTTGATTTGGAAACCAAGATGCCTAAATGCATGGCAAATGCCTCCTTTTATAGGCCAAAATTGGGAACTATTGATTTGATGACTAATTGATAAGTGGGTGGCCAACTTTTGACTTGGTGACAATCCTTATCTTCTCTTGTCTGCCCAAAACGTCATTGATAACGTCTAAATTGAAGCTAGTTGTAACATGAAAGTTGTAGGCAATTGTCTCAGCTTTCTTGTGTAAAAAATTCAGCTCATTTGGACTTCTAGAACTCCAGATATGGCTAAAATACCGAACAGTACTCGGGCTGGAAGACAGATTCGGGCTTCTTTGTTGTTGCTACAATTTGGACATGATAATGGCCTTTTTAGATCTTGGGCTCCATATAAAAGTTGTAGGCCTATGTCTTACCTTTCCATCCATATAAATTGGACCTAAATATGAGATCTGTAGCTCCAGATATGACCCAATTACCAAACAGTGTTCCGGTTTGGATTGCACCGACATCTCTTTTTTAAGTTTGGTCATCTCTTTATCCTTGCAATTTAAGTTCTTCAAGTCATCAATCAATCCTTTCATTTATTTGATAGGCCTACATTAAAAATAGACATTTACCATAAATTATAGGTATCTTATATTATTAGATACATTATTATAAAACATATTTTAGTTAAGGAGTTATTGATACTTCAAGTGCAAAATGATGATATAAAACCATGATAAAAATACACTTTTAAGTACTAATCAGTGTTCTAATTTTGATTGCACCAACATCTATTTTCTAAGTTTGGCCCTCTCTTTGTTCTTTTAATTTCAGTACTTCAACTCATCAATCAATCCTTTCATTTATGTGATAGGCTTACATTTAGGATGAACATGAACATTTACCATAAATTAAAGGTATTTTATGGTATTAGACTTCTTATTATAAAACATGTTTTAGTTAAGGAGTTATTGATACTTCAAGTGCAAAATGATGATATAAAATCTTGATAAAAATACACTTTTAAGTACTAATAACACCCTTTTAACCAGCTTATTACTAGTCCATAGTAATTAAAGTGTTAAAATAAAAACTAATTTGCAAATTCCACAAAGTAAGGCATTCATCATTCAACTTCTATTATTCTATCGAGATAAATAAACTCTTTTTAAATTTATCTATCTACTCAATACCTTTTAAACAAAATATTAATAAGCCTTTCTTTTGTGCTTAATATATCAACATATAGTTATGGAATTTTACTTAGAATAAAAATAAAATTTTTGTTCTAATGTTTAAGGTTAACTTGTTTAGGTTGGGATTATTATCTTTTTCTTCTCTTTTTTTTTCTTTTTTTAATTAATATACATATAACTTAAAAACATAATGCATCTTTAACCCATGTAATGACCTTTTGACTAATGACTCCCAAACCAATTGGTTTTTGGGCATTAGGGGTTGGGACATTCTTACGAGCTTAGTAACTGGGGTTGCAGATACTAATATATAGACAGTGCAATGTTTGATTCCCTTAAGATTTTTTGCTCAACCCATGTGACACGACTAAAAGATTGATGTCTTCTCCCAAGTGCAGGAATGTCGAAGTAATAAATAACCCAGCAAGACCGAGGTCGAACTACAGGGAGGTTAATTGTACAAATTATAAACAACAATTATAAACAACAACAATAGTAACAAAAACAACAACAATAATAATAGTAGCAATAATAATACTAATAATACTAGTAATAGTAGTAGTAGTAATAATAATAATAATCATAATAATAATAATAAAGAAAAAGAAGAAGAAGAAGAAGAAGAAGAAGAAAAGTTGATGAGAACTTTGAGATGAAAAGTTAACGTAAGGATTAAATAATGATAATAAACAATGTCAAGGTTAGAGGATCCACTAATGGTATGTCAAACAAGTATAGTATAAACTCTTATTATTCAATTGGAAACCACACACAAAGGAGGTTCCAATTAGATTATAGATTGTTAACATGATTACATTAGTCATCTTATTCGATTAATACTAATACTTGTAAATCTCGTCAAGCATTCATGATTATAACTTATGTTAACAACAAATCAAGTTCCTTTCATAGCTCAGCTGTCGGTTATACCATATAGTATGGGCTATGAAAGTGCTAAGCATTTGTTGTACCAAGTGTTATACAACATAAATCAAGATTATTCATTTAACAAGCAAAGTATTAAAAAGTGAACAAGATAACAAATACAAAACATGTTAGTATCAAACATTAAAGTCCATATTAAGTTTACACTATACTTATTCTTACACCATTAGTGTAACCTTTTCACCTTAACAAATTTGCATCTTTAGTTAGAAAAGTTAATGATTAGTACTTAAAAGTGCATTTTTATCAAGGTTTTATATCATCATTTTGCACTTGAAGTATCAATAACTCCTTAACTAAAGCATGTTTTATAATAATATATCTAATAATATAAGATACCTTTAATTTGTGGTAAATGTTTATTTTAAATGCAGGCCTATCACATAAATGAAAGGATTGATTGATGAATTTAAGAACTGAAATTGAAAGGATAAAGAGATAGCCAAACTTAGAAAAGAGATGCATAGGAAGGAACCTGTTTCCTCTTCACAGTGCATAGATCTTTCAAAAATTTAGCATAGGAAGGAACCTGTTTAATAGCATCCAGCAAAGGTATATTGATCCTTACCTGTTTGAAAATTTCATAAATTTCAGAGTTCTGATTGACTTTCCTTTGTTTGGTCATGGCTTGAGGAAATGGAAGTGCTGGCGGTGAATCAGTCGTTTCTTTGCAATTTTCAGATTCATCCCCTTCCTTACCCTCAGAGATTGACTCATCATCTTTCTCATATGGTTCAAGAGAGGGTTTTTCAATAACCTTACCACTGCGCAGAGTAGTGACTGATTTGACTTGATCCATGTGTTGGCTTCCGGAACTACTTGCATTTGCATTGTATTGCCCTTTGGGATTTTGTTGTGTTTGAGATGGAAACTTACCTTTCTCTTGGAAACTAAGAGCAGATGTTAATTTAGCAAGAGTATCTTTAACATCTGTCATGTTTTGAACAAGTTGAGTATTAATTGTCTCTTGCTTTTCAATGAATGCATGCAATGTTTCCTCAAGATTTCTTCTAGGAGGTGGAGCATAAGGAGGTGCATATCCATGAGAATTTTGAAAATTATGGTGTGCTTGAAACGGTGGTTGTGAAGTTTGTGCATTGTTATTCTCACTCTTCCAACTGAAATTTGGGTGATTCCTCCAACCAGGGTTGTATGTTTGGGAGTATGGGTTGTGGTTGGCCCTTTGAAAACTGTTTAAAGCATGGGCTTGTTCATGGAGACATTCTTTAAAAGAAGGCAAGGTTGGACAATCGTTGGTTGAGTGTTCATTTGTTTCACAGATTTGACACACAATGTTTTCAACAGATTTTAATTGACCACTCTTTTTCAATTCTAGTGCCTCGACTTTTCTAGCTAAAGATGCAAATTTGGCTTGGAGGTCATGATCTTCCCTAAGGTTGTACATACCTCCACTAGATGTATGAGGTTGAGTTTTACTCGGTGCCTCATAAGTACCCGCGGTGTCCCAATTTTGAGCATTTTCAGCTAACAAGTCTAAGTACTCCATTGCTTCATCAGGGTCTTTATCTTCAAAAGTTCCATTGCACATCAATTCAACCATTTGCCTATCTTTAGGTGTTAACCCTTCATAGAAATGTGAAACCAATCTCCATGTTTCAAAACCATGATGAGGGCAAGTACTAAGCAAGTCTCGATACCTATCCCAATATTTGTAAAATGTTTCTCCTGGTTTTTGAGTGAAAGTGGTGATTTGTCTCTTGAAAGAGTTTGTTCTATGAGATGGGAAAAACTTCTTTAAAAACTGTTGTTGCATTTCATCCCAAGCACGAATGGATCCTGGTCTTAAATTTTGTAGCCATGTTTTAGCTTTATCTTTTAATGAAAAAGGAAAAAGCTTTAATCTGATGGTGTTCATGCTACAATTTAAGTTATTATATGTGTTGCACACCTCCTCAAATTCCCTTAAATGCAAGTATGGATTTTCCAATTCTAAACCATGAAAAGATGGTAAAAGTTGAATAATACCTGGTTTAAAATTAAAATGAGATGCATCAGGAGGAAAAACTATGCATGATGGTGCACTTGTTCTTGTGGGATTCATGTGGTCTCTAAGTGTTCTAGCACGGTTATTCTCATTATTCTCATTTTGAAGTGATTGATTATCTTCTTCGGCCATATTTTCTGAAAATGATGAGGATACCCTACAAAGTCTACCACTTGATGTACGTGACCACACTCTCATGCACGTGTAGGAATAAAATAAAAAAAAAACGAAGAAAGCAAAAGAAGGAGGAAGAAAACAAAATAAAAAGAAACAAAAGAAAAGAAACAAAGTTATATACAAGAAAAGTGAAAAGAGGAAATAAAATAAATACTATAATTTATACAAGAACTTACCTCCCCGGCAACGGCGCCAAAAACTTGACACGACTAAAAGATTGTTGTCTTCTCCCAAGTGCAGGAGTGTCGAAGTAATAAATAACCCGGCAAGACCGGGGTCGAACCACAAGGAGGTTAATTGTACAAATTATAAATAACAATTATAAACAACAACAATAATAATAGTAATAACAATAATAACAACAATGACAATAACAATAATAATAATAATAATAATAATAATAATAGTAGTAGTAGTAGTAGTAGTAGTAGTAGTAGTAGTAGTAATAATAATAATAATAATAATAATAATAATAATAATAATAATAATAAAGAAAGAGAAGAAGAAAATGATGATGAGAACTTGGAGATGGAAAATTAATGTAAGGATTAAACAATAATAATAACAAATGTCAAGGTTAGAGGTTCCACTAATGGTATATCAAACAAGTATAGTATAAACTCATATTATTCAATTGGAAACCACACACAAAGGAGGTTCCAATTAGATTATATATTGTTAACATGATTACATTAGTCATCTTATTCAATTAATGCTAATACTTGTAAATCTCGTCAAGCGTTCATGATTATAACTTATGTTAACAACAAATCAAGTTCCTTTCATAGCTCAGGTGTCGGTTATACCATACATTATGGGCTATGAAAGTGCCAAGCATTTGTTGTACCAAGTGTTATACAACACAAATCAAGATTAGTCATTTAACAAGCAAAGTATTAAAGAGTGAACAAGATAACAAATATAAAACATGTTAGTATCAAACATTAAAGTCCATATTAAGTTTACACTATATTTATTCTTACACCATTAGTGTAACCTTTTCACCTTGACATAATTAACTTAGCTAGACATAATGAAAGAAAGAAAAATAGATAAACAAAATAAGAACATAAAAGCTAACTAAGTAAAGGAAAGGAAATGAAAAGCATAAACTTAATATTAATGAAAGCAAAGCATAAACATTACAAAAAATACAAAGAGAGAAAGGAAGAGCATGATCTTGATCTGGAAACCAAGATGCCTAAATGCATGGCAAATGCCTCCTTTTATAGGCCAAAATTGGGAACTATTGATTTGATGACTAATTGATAAGTGGGTGGCCAACTTTTGACTTGGTGACAATCCTTATCTTCTCTTGTCTGCCCAAAACGTCATTGATAACGTCAAAACTGGAGCCAGGTGCAAACATGAAAGTTGTAGGAAATTGTCTCAGCTTTCTTGTGTAAAAAATTCAGCTCATTTGGACTTCTAGAACTCCAGATATGGCCAAAATACCGAACAGTGCTCGGACTGGAAGACAGATTCGGGCTTCTTTGTTGTTGCTACAATTTGGACTTGATAATGGCCTTTTTAGATCTTGGGCTCCATATGAAAGTTGTAGGCCTATGTCTTACCTTTCCATCCATATAAATTGGACCTAAATCTGAGATCTTTAGCTCCAGATATGGCCCAATTACCGAACAGTGTTCCGGTTTGGATTGCACCGACATCTCTTCTCTAAGTTTGACCATCTCTTTATCCTTGCAATTTAAGTTCTTCAAGTCATCAATCAATCCTTTCATTTATATGATAGGCCTGCATTAAAAATAGACATTTACCACAAATTATAGGTATCTTATATTATTAGATACATTATTATAAAACATATTTTAGTTAAGGAGTTATTAATACTTCAAGTGCAAAATGATGATATAAAACCATGATAAAAATGCACT
This sequence comes from Populus pruinosa, assembly GCA_026413675.1. Classification (NCBI taxonomy): domain Eukaryota; kingdom Viridiplantae; phylum Streptophyta; class Magnoliopsida; order Malpighiales; family Salicaceae; genus Populus; species Populus pruinosa. Next base: position 6,963,969 of record CM048606.1, read on the forward strand.
TTTAAGTACTAATCAATATACCATTAGTGGAACCTCTAACCTTGACATTTGTTATTATTATTGTTTAATCCTTACATTAATATTTCATCTTTAAGTTCTCATCATCATCATCATCTTCTTCTTCTCTTTCTTTATTATTATTATTATTATTATTATTACTATTATTAGTATTACTACTACTACTACTACTACTACTACTACTACTACTACTACTACTACTATTACTATTATTATTATTATTATTATTATTATTATTATTATTATTATTATTATTATTATTATTGCTACTATTATTATTGTTGTTGTTGTTGTTACTATTGTTGTTATTTATAGTTGTTGTTTATAATTTGTACAATTAACCTCCCTGTGGTTCGACCCCGGTCTTGCCGGGTTATTTATTACTTCGACACTCCTGCACTTGGGAGAAGACATCAATCTTTTCGTCGTGTCATTGTACATACCTCTACTAGATGTATATGGTTGAGTTTTACTTAGTGCCTCATACGTGCCTGTAATATTCTAATTTTGAGTATTTTCAGTTAATAAGTCTAAGTATTTCATTTCTTTATTAGGGTCTTTATCTTTAAAAGTTCTATTGCTCATCAATTCCCTAATTTTTCTATCTTTATATATTAACCCTTCATAAAAATATAAAACCAATTTCCATGTTTCAAAACCATGATGAAGGCAAGTATTAAGCAAATCTCAGTATTTATCTCAATATTGGTAAAATATTTCTCCTAGTTTTTTAGTAAAAGTGGTGATTTGTCATTTAAAAAAGTTTGTTATGTGAGACGGAAAACACTTCTTTAAAATATTTTGTTGCATTTCATCTTAAGCATGAATGAATCTTAACATAAGATTTTATAGCTATATTTTAGCTTTATCTTTTAATGAAAAAAAAATCTTTAATATAATGGTGTTCATATTACAATTTAAGTTATTATAAGCATTACAAACTTCTTCAAATTCTCTCAAATGCAAGTATGAATTTTTTAGATATAAGTCATGAAAAGAATGTAAAAGTTTTTATTAATTATTTTTAATAAAAAAATATTTTTATGGGTTTTTAATCTTATAAAAATCGAAGGCAATTAAAATCAATAAAAAATAAAAATAATTTGAAATAAAGATAAAAAAAACAGAGAGAAGTTTTACTTCAATCAACATTGTTATCTTATCAATGCAATTTTCTTTACTATAATAATTATTTTTTAAACGAATTATCAAAATCATAAATGCAAGTTTTAATACAAAAGAAACAAAATCTTTTGATACCTTATAGGTGAATGTATCAGGAAAGAAAACAATAATATATTACTTTGAGTGAAGAAATTTTCAAAACCTATTTTTTTACTAATTATATAGTTATAAAAAAAATCATAGAAAAGATAATTAATAAAATTATGGAGAATAAAATGTATTTTTTTCAAACTTTTTTTTTATGATTCATTAATATTTCCTTTTATGAAACCAAAAAAAAATATTAACAATAAATATAATAACTTGAACATTATTTTTGAAGAATATTAATTATCACAAACATAGTAGGTTCACATGGAATAATTAACAAAATGATTACTAATATGATTAAAGGGCAAGAATATCATTCAAAAATAAATACTGAGTTAATTTGATATTTAATGAAACAATATTTTGAATATATTTTATTTTATTTATATTATAATTATTTTTTTATTAAACTTTCATAAAAATATAGAAAAAAATAATCATGAAATATTGTAAAAAGAATATCTCCTACTATCGTAAAAAATTATCATAATCTTATCTGAAAACAATATTAAAATTGAATTGTATTTAATAAAATAATTTTTTTAAATAATTTTAATTAATTTAATTAAATGGTTTTCTCATTAAAAAAATAAAAGTTTTTAAAACAGAGTGCATAAATGCATCATGCCTAACTTTTTTTTTTAAATAACCAAATAAAATGTCTTTTCTAGTTTGACTTTGATGACTTTAGACTGTTAAAAAATTAGAAATTCCAACTAAAACAATAATAATTAAAAAAAACTTATTTTAAATCTTTTTTAAATCTAAAAACATCTAATGAATATAAAAATGTTCAAAACTTCCTATAGGTGTCAAAAATTTATGATCATAAATTAATATTGAATTGAATGAAAAAAAAAAGAAAAATCAACCTGGTTTACAAAAAATTCTTAAGGCTCATTTTATTTTTTTCAATAATATAAATATTAAAAAAATATCTCAATAAAATTATTCTTATTAATAAAATTCATGCACATCAAGATTAACTATTTTTTGTTTTTGTAATGGGTTCAATCAACAATTGTTTTATATTCTCTCTCATTTTGAAGCAACTCTCTTTTATTTTTCAAGCTCAATGACTGAAAAATAGAATTTTATAAATTGAATGGACTGAAAAGGAATTCAAAGGAAAGTAGGCGGGTCAAAGAGAATTTTTTTTGTACCTATTTGTAATTGATCACTTGGTTTTCCCAAGTTTTAAACTTTGATCTTCTATTTTTTTAATTTGATATTTCTATAATAAATGATAAGGTAGTGGACATTAATTGGGCCACTCATGTGATGCACATGAGTGAGACATGAAATGATAAATGCATTTAGCCTCTGTCAGTGCCTGTTAAAGGCAAACATGGACGTTATTTTTAGCGTCAATTTATTATAGGTTGTGGCTATAATAAATTAAGTTAGAATTGAAGACGCTTGTTTTTTTTTTTTTGAAAGATTTTGAAATTCAAAATATTTTTTTATTTTTTTATATTATTTTTTATATTGATATTAAAAATAAATTTAAAAAAATCATTTTTACAAGTAAGCTGCAAAATCAGCAAATCAATTAAAAAGAGTCAACTTAACAAAACATCAATATTCGAGGGACTGAGTTAAAATGGACAATCGGTTGGTGGGTGACTCAATTGTGGATAGTCAAGTGGCAAATTTTTATCCTTCCCAAAAAATGATAATAATATTCTAAACTCAACGTCGTCACTCTCAATTGGTTGGATTTGGTGGCCATAATTGATTCAATGTGACATTGTTAAATTACTGATCTGCCACGAGGCATTACATTTTTTTCTTCAATTATTTATATAGAATTCTGACTTCATGTTCCAATCTTTTGTATTGGTTGAGCCTTTTGTAATCTTTTGTACTGGTTGAGCCTTTTGTAATATATATATATATATATATATAAAATAAGATTATTTAGGAGTTTTTAAAATCTTGTTAAATAGATTTAGAGTTGTTTAAAGTTTTATTATTTGAATATTTAATTTTTTTTAGCTTTGAATAATTCTTTAAAAATTAGATTATTACAAATTATAAGTCATTCAATTGTTTGAACTCCAACGATAATCTATGTGAATCACCTGTAAAAAATCTCTAAATCTCCTAGATTCCTATTTAGAAGAGATTATTATATCTAGAATACTAGCTTTAATTCTATATTTTTGTAGTTTTACTATCTAATAAACAACCTTTAAAAAATAAGAGGTATAGATTTTTATTTATAGAGAAATCTAAAAAACTTATAAATTGATAAAATATTAATTTTTCCCTTGAATAATATCTATATATTAAATAGAAATATTTTAGAAATTAACTCAATTAAGTCCTTTCTAGATTTTTCTAAATCTAGAAATATAATCTTTGTATTAATTATATTCTAGTTTTTAATTTTTAAAATATATTTTAATTAAGTCATACTTAATTAAATCATCTCATTTTAATTATGAATAATAATTTTTAATATGTTTACTACATTAGGTTTCTAATATGTTGGTTTAAATATAAAATACAATTCTGATTAAATAGATTAAATAATTTAATTTATTATTAATTATACAATTGATTAATTTATATTTGAAGATCAAGTGCATTGTCTAATAACATGTCATGATTCTCAAAATATTAAAAAATTCATTAGTAGTTTGATATTTAACCTTTTTACTGATTGGTTTCTTAATATAAATAATATCATTTCATCAATAATATTTTAATTTAACATTAAAGCATGAAGTATGTCTATCATATTAAATTATGTTTGTTCTTTACATAATAATCATTAATCGTCTAAATAAAATTTAAAACTCTTTTCAAATATTATTTTAACTTGGTCAAAGATTTGTCAATCAATACTACTTGAAAACAAATGAAATATTTTCTCTACTTTACTTAGGATGATGAATCATTTCTTAATCACTCCAGTATCTTTATATAATTCATGTTATTTCTAATGTTTTTTCTTTTATTATTTCGATTAAGATAATATATAATATGATCAAAGTATAATATTCTCTATATAACATAATTTAGTGATTTTAAGTTTAAAAATCACTTACACAACCGTCACATGAACTTTTACATAAACAAAAGTGATCTTTCCATATGAAATTTTCATGTAAATCAGTTTACTACACATGTCTTATGACAATCACCTACACATTAGTTTTAGATATCTCTTATACCTTAGCTTATAATAACAGTTACTTCCTTTCACAATAAGAAAGAACATGATATATGTCGGTCTTTACAACTCTATTAAATGTCCAGTTTTTAAGGTTTATCAATCAAGAATATTTTAAGAACAATGATTTGATGCAATAGAAATCATGTAATTATAATAATTGTTTTTGCATAACGTTTTTCTTATAAACTTTATTTTTTCTCTAGATTTATTAATCTAATATTATATGAATATTAAAAATAAATTAAATCTTCATTAATAATAAATATATATTTATATGAATATAATAATATCATATATAACCACCTAATTGACTACAAAACATATTAAATATATACCCATGTGTGTGTACAAGTTGTGTTAGTGTTTATTTTAAAAATAAATATTTACATGTTAATTATTAACAATAATAATTATTACAAGAAAATATATGAAGGAATTTGAAATTGATCGGTGCAATAGAATCAATCATATTAAAAGAAAAATAAACATGATTGATGACAAGAATTAAAATAATTGTTTATCTATTAATCAAGTGATCAGTATTCACACTCTGCCAAATAAAAAGGGACAAAATAATAAGAGTTTGAACATGCACAAGGATTAACAAAACTTAATTTTATTTAGAGAGAAAATCCTCAATATATAGCTATTTAAAAACCATAAATTAGCTTAGTATTCATGTGGATATTGAGCCTTTTGTATTACAATTTAACAAAGTCTTCTTGTCTTGTACTAGCATAGTATCTGTATAGGATTAGAATTGTGTATTTAAATAAGATTCAAACTTGTATTCATAATATATAAAAGATTCATACGGACACTTATATATAAGCTATGCAATTTCCATTCGATTTATCCTTCTTTCCTGCTTTTATTGCTTTATTTATTGCCTTTCCATTATACATGATTTCTTTTCTTGCAAATTCCATTTTCTTCTCTCGATATTGATTGATGGATTCTATATTATTATTTAAGGTTTTAATTTTAGAAAAGGTTATGAAATTGAATCATAGAAATTTAATTTTAATGTAAAATTAAATTAAATTAAAATCTAGTTTCTATGAAAGCGAAAGATAAAAGGGGAGAGACAAAGCGTTGAAATGCCAATGAGATCTTAGAGTCCAAAGACAATATTTTAAGACAGCTCCAATTTCCATTCTTGAAAAAAGAAGAAGAAGAAAAAGAAATCAACGGTCAAGTTTTTGTTGGCATCGAAATTTATGGGACATAAATTGTAAAAGAAGAGGCAGTCTCAACTCATTTGGTACAACGTTAAGATTTTTGGTAACTAAACTAATTAAAGCCCACCTGTCAAGAATTTGAGTGTTCTCTCAAGGACCAAAAAAAAGAAAGACAAATAACAGCTAATGCCAAAGTCTTGATTGGCAATAAGGTTGCCAACTATCATGTCGTTATCTCCTTCAATTTCTCTCTCTTTTTTTACCATATCTAGAATCATAACCGTCTCAAGGTCATAATTGTTTCACACTGCCTGATTGCCTGTCACTCCCTAATTTATTCGTGCACTTCTTCTACTTTTTTCAAATTCAAAAGCCTCCATTTCCCTCTCCTATCCCAATTTCCTCTTATCTACTGTTTTTTTTTCTTGAAAAGAGGATAGAGCATTTTCGTAACTATCAAAAAATAAAAAAAATGTCCACACCATTGACTATGACCAGGTTTGTTAGATGGAGAGTGAGGGACTGGGCGTCCTGTTTCTTGGCTTGCAGGTTTTCTTTAGGTACCCACGAGAATTCTATTTGAGCCTGATCAATTATTTTTTTTAAAAGAAAAAATAATAAAATTTGGGCAGATGGGTTGTGTAGAAGTACTAGTTTTTTCCATTGTAGCTATTTTCATGCAAAAACTATCAGCTTTAGCATTGTGTTGATTTCTCTCTCTGTTCCTAATATTTGTGAGTTCTGTATGTTTTTGTTTCCTTACAGATGATGAACAGGAAGCGTTTCCCAATTCATCATCTAAACTGCCAATCAGAAACATGGTTTTTGGCGTGAAAAAAGATAGTACTAGAGGTGGCAATAAAAGACACAAAAAATTATCGAAAAAAAATAAGAAATTCAGACAGGTAAATCCTGGTTCAACACAGGCTACTGTTGACAGTAGTGTTTCAGTGCAAAATTGTAATAGCGGGGACTCATGCCGGCCCCACTTGCAAGATGAGGAATACATTGTTTTTTGTTTTGGAGAGGATGGTGGTTTTGATGTTGTGAAAGAATGCAAGTCGCCAGAAACATTTCTTCATTTCACTGCTAATAATACAAGTCCAAGGTCTGTCAATCGAAAGGTGAGCACTGGGCAACCATTTCTTCATTTTCTGTTCTGCAAAAGGTTAGATATTGAGCTAACAAGGCAAGTATAATTGATTCAGTGCAAAATTACAAATGAAAGATTCAATATTTATGTTCTTCGATCTTTTTACTATGCCAAAACAGCTTCACTGTGTAGAGGTTTCAGAAACAGTAAGGAAGAGCAGCCATCAGAGGAAGTCAATTGTTGTAAATGGACATGAGACAGAGATGACTCCTGTTAAAAACGTAAAAACACTCTCTCTCTTTTTCAATAGTTAAAACAAAATTTACATGCCAAGATTGGAAAACTGAAGTAATCACGTAGAAAATTACATTACATGCTACATATTTTCCACTGGAATAATACGTAGGACTGATTGCTATGAATTTAACAACAATGAAACTTGTTGGCTTTGTGAAGTGGATTAGAGCATCAAATTTAATTTTTTCCTTTTTTCTCAATAGGAGGAGGAAGCAGCTGACAGCCATTCGGGTCCAGACCCACCTTGTAATGCTAGAACAAAGTGGTGCCATATTGGGGAGATTGACAATTGCGGGACGGTATCTGCTAAATCTAGTGACTCAAGTCAATCAGATGGAAGCAGTACAGGATCCTTTTCCTTTCCAGTGTGAGCTAACTAAACTTGCATCTTGTTTATTTTCAACTTGGATCGTATAATTTTTGGATACTAACTTTGTTAAATAATCAATTAAAATGATGCAGAATGCATTGGGAGTTGATGGGCAGTCCTGTGCAAATGCCAAAATCAGAGAGCCTTCATGCAAGGAAGCACAAGGCCCCCTGTGCTCGTTTTCAATGTTGTAGATTCTGAAACTTGTCCTCCCTCTCCCTCTCTCTCCCAGTTTTTCTTATTTTTTCTTCTTCTGGTTATACTAGGTCTACATTAAACAATTATTATTAATTCTCGATTTTCTTAATCACAGTAGCTATCAATGCTTGCATGCGAGGACTTGGTTCATTTGTATTTGATTAAGTATTTGGAGAGGTTTTCGTAAGCACCAAAGTTGAGGATTAACTAGAGTTTCCCCATCTGATTGCGAGGAAGTTGAAGGTTATTGCAAGCCTTTTACAGAAGCATAAAGACAGGAACCTAAACAATGCTATTGATTGATCGGTCCCAAAGTGATCCTATCATTGCCCGTATTTGATGTAGAGATAGAAAATGAGAGAATAAACAAATATTTTCTTATTAAACACATAATTTTAATTGGATTCGACTATAATAGCATGGAGTGGTTTTTAGGAACTTGAACTTTCTTCGCTTCCTCTCCAGTATGCAGTTCATAATATCAAGGGATAAATTTGTGCAAGCGACACGACAATTCGATGAGCAGGGCAAGATATATTCTAATATTTCTTTTGCTAACAAGCTATTTCTCCAATGCTTTTTATCCTATACTACATTTACAGGTTCCACTCATAAAAGTTGACAATAGCCTCTCTATTGTATCCCATCCACTTAACAGCGCATAAAGATCTCTTATACTGTAACACAAACACGGTACAAAAATATGAAAAGACCGTACAAATACATCAGATTTCTCCCCTGTAACCACCAGACCCGAAATAATCCGTCCTGGAGATGGCGAGTTGCTGGCCTCTCCGATGCTCCAACTTGGGGTACTCACGGATGTGGTGACCGAGACCACCACAATAAGCACACCCTTCAATTCCACTTGAAGCAGTAATTGCGTCTCCATCTTCCATTGGATCATTTAACTCACCCAAAACAGGAGGAACCTCTGCTTCGCTTGTTGCAAGAGGTGCTTCAGATCAAGAAGTGTTGTCTCACTCTGGTTTTTGTTTATGAAAGTTGTTGCAATTCCAGCCTTACCACATCTTCCTCTTCGCCCAATCCTCTGTACATAGTTCTCAATTTCAGCAGGCATGTCATAGTTAAATTAAGTGTTGAATGTCAGGAAAATCCAAGCCTTTTGAGGCGACATCAGTTGCAACCAAACATCTTTCTTGCCTTCTTTAAATGATGAGATAGCATCCTCTCTTCCTGGCCTTTGCCTCAATGAATAGCCACAACAGCCTCAACTCCCTTCAGGAGAAGATACTCGTGAATGTCACCCGCACCAGCCTTGTTCTCACAAAATACTAATACAGGAGGTGGTGTTTTCTATAGGCAAAATACAATCTTTGCCTCTTGTTTTACTTACTCAGCCTCCTGATTATTCTCCACATGCCACATGTCCTCCATCGCTTCCCATGTCGTTAAAAGGCTGTCTTATGAACAATAGAAAGGGGAGCTGCTCATCGCGCTGAATTCAATAAAACAAACTTGCGACCATGTCCTTACTGGTTTTCTCAAATGAAAAGTACTGAGTCTGGTGGCGAAAAATCCAAATTTTTAACATTATTTTCAATAACAGTTAAATCAGTAATAACTGTTGCCAGAATGTCCTATTTGAAGTTAACAGCAAATACACATACCAGCAAATATGAAAAGTTTAATAGGTTTGACAATTCTTCCCGGATATTCCTGGATAGAGATCTATATTAATTATATTATTGAGTTTCTTGAAACATATTGAGGAAAGATCTCAATCGATATATTTAAAATAATTTATTTATAATTTTTTTTTAGTTTTAAATAATTACTTCAAAATTAAATTATTGCAAAACCACAAATTATCTAAATATTTAGCTTTTAACCATAATTCACATTAACAAATAATAAAAAATCTCTTAAACCATTTTAAAAAAGAGAGATTATTATAGCTTTGAGTATATCTCTTTTCTTTTGTCTTTCAATGTTTTTGTATATGTAATGCTAGAAAAAAAAAAGATATAACAATCCATATGTAGAAAAACCTAAAAACTATAAATGAAAAAAAAAATCAATTTGCCCTTTAAATAATATTATATATATTACTTTAGGATAATTTTAAAAATTTACTCAATCAAATTCCTATTTGATTTTTTCTAAGTCTAGAATTGTAATCCCCTATATTAATATCCTTAATTTTTAGAAATTATTTACAATCAAGTCACACTTGATTAATCATCTTATTTTAATTTATGATAAATAATTATTATATGTGTGATCCATTAGATCCCTTAATAAGTTGGTCTAAATATAAATAATAATCCTAAATAAAATAGAATTAAATAAATTGAATAATTTAATGTATTATCAATTCAATAATTAATTAATTTATATTTGAAAATCAAACATAATATTTAGCAACCTATCATAACTTTTAAATATTAAAACAAAATTTAAGTAGTTTAATTTAACTTTTTAGTAACTAGTTTTTAGATTGCATCACATTCCTTTCAAACATTCTTCTTGTATGATGATTACTACTTAAAAATGTATTTTTATCAGGATTTTATATTATTATTTTACCCTTGAAGTATCAATAACTCCTTAACTAGAGCATGCTTTATAATAACATGTCTAATAATATAAGATACCTTTAATTTATGTTAAATATTCATCTTAAATGCTTATCATATAAATCAAATGATTAATTGATGAGTTTAACTACTAAAATTGAGAAGACAAAGAGATGGCTAAGTTTAGAAAAGAGATGTTGGTTCAGTTCAAACTAGAACACTATTTGGTTATTGGATCTTAACTAGAGCTATAGAACTTGGATTTAGGTCTGGTCTATATAAATGAAAAGCTAAGACATAGGTAACAATGGAGAAGTCTAAATCTGTCCTATAGCCTAAACACTGTTCAATATTTGACCCATATCTCGAGTTCTAGAAGTCCAAATACACTGATTTTTTTTCTGTTGGAAAGCTGAGTCAATTTTCCAAAACTTTCATGAAGACTATATGTTTAAATTTTGATGTTACCAATGACGTTTTCTTTAGACAAAAGATAAGAATTGTCATCAAGTTAAGATATGATCACTCTCTCACCAATTAGTCATCAAATTAATAGTTCTGAATTTTGACCTATAAAAGAAGGCATTTGCCATGCATTTAAGCATCTTAGTTTTTAGATCAACATCATGTTCTTACTCTTTTTGTTTATATTTTTATAATGATTAAGTTTTGCTTTTATTAATATCTTGTTTATACCTTTTATTTCCTTTACTATACTTATATAATCATGTTCTCCTCTTGTTTATTTATGTTTCTCTTCTTTATTATATTTAGCTAAGTTTATTATGTAAAGGTGAAAAGGATTCACTAATGGTATTAGGATAAGTATACTATCAATTCAATATGGACTTCAATGATTATATCCTAAACAACTTGCTATTAACATGTCTTATTATTTTTATCTTATTAATTCTTAATATCTTACTTGTTAAATAGTTAATCTAGATTTGTGTTGTATAACACTTGGTATAACAAATGCTTGGCACTTGCATAGCCAACCGTATGATATAACATATACTTGTGCTATGAAAGGAACTTGATTTGTTGTTAACATAAGTTAACATTATGAATTCCTGAAAATATTTAAAAGTTTGGTGCTACTTAAATAAGATAATTAATATGATCATGTTAATAATTTATAATGAGCTATTAATGACAAATCATCCAATTGGAACCTTTATGTGTGGTTTCTAGTTGAGTAATAAAAAAAAGTTTATATTATACTTATTTAAAATACTATTAGTAGATTCTCTAATCTTGACAATTATTTTTATCATTGTTTAATCTTCACATTAATCCTACATGTCAAAGTCCTCATTATCATCATCATCATCATTATTTATAATTTATATAGTTAACATCCTTGTGGTTTGACTCCAATCTTGCCGGGTTATTTATTATTTTAACATTTCTATATTTGGAAGAAGATATTAATTTTTTGGTCGTGTCAATACATATACTAGAAAATTATTATTTTTTTAATGAAATTAAAATTATTACTTTTCTTACCATAAACAATTTTATCATTGTATAATTATTTTTTTTTGAAAAGCTTCTCGAATGATGCAATCAAATATATTAATGTGTATTTTTATCTCAATTTACCAACGCAATCTTTGATTAGTGTTAAAAAGATTAATATCCATTAATATATATAATTTTTAATTTATTTTATTAAATAAATATTATTTTTTCAATTCACAACAATAATTTTTCTTGATAATAAAAAACATATTGTTATTGCTTTTTTTTTTTTTGAAAAAGGAAACTTTTAATCCAGCCCGGAGCTCTAGCACGTGACGAGTGACAACTAATCTACAAGTCTTCTTTTACAATTGTAGGTAGAAATTAGAATAATCAAGGAGGGGTATTTTAGGAGACGCATCGTTTTGAGACGAAACTTCTTCTCCTTCGAGTCTCTTTTTGTCCAAGATTGAGGGTGTAGACAATAGCTAGTTGAAGTTAAAAGAGCATAAAAAGTCAATTTATAACCACCACCGTCGACAACACACATGCTTTCCAGAAGAAAAGGAAGCTTATTCTTCATCAATTTGGCTAGTTTATGTTAAAAGAACATAAAGAATTTTTACACCGTGGCGCAGACATCTCATGACAGGCTAAACAAGCCTCGTTTCTTCCATTTCAAGCTTTTAATATATATATAAGTAGGGTCGTATCATAATAAATTATTATTGTAAACAAAATATATTTATTTTATGAAGTACAATTTTAATTAAAATACATCTACCAACTCAATCAAACTTGAAAGCTACAATATCATTTCTTGTTAATGCAAGTTCTTTTTTCAATCCTTGATGTGTTGCTCTGTAAATTAGGTTTCAAGATCAATCCTTCTCAAGGGGAAACAAATATACAAAATCGAGTAACACTCGGTTAAGATGTAACAAGCGTGAAGATATTTGGAAAGAAAATTCGCAGATTAATTGCTAAATGGATTGGTAGAACTTAATTAAGGGTTTTTATTGAATACAAATTAATAAAAAAAGAGCAAAAAAAGAGCAATGTTTCTTGAACTGGTTTGAGGGAGTTTAAGTAACACGACTAAAAGATTGATGTCTTCTTCCAAGTGCAGTAATGTCGAAGTAATAAATAATCCGCAAGACTAGGGTCGAACCACAGAGAAGTTAATTGTACAAATTATAAACAACAATTATAAACAACAATAACAACAACAATAATATTAGTAGCAATAATAATAATAATAGTAATAATAATAGTAGTAGTAGTAGTAGTAATAATAATAATAATAATAAAGAGGAAGAAGAAGAAGAAGTTGATGAGAACTTTGAGATGAAAGATTAACGTAAGGATTAAACAATGATAATAACAAATGCCAAGGTTAGAGGTTTCATTAATAGTATGTCAAACAAGTATAGTATAAATTCTTATTATTCAATTGGAAACCACACACAAATGAGGTTCCAATCAGATTATAAATTGTTAACATGATCACATTAGTTATCTTATTCGATTAATGCTAATACTTATAAATCTCATCAGACATTCATGATTATAACTTATATTAACAATAAATCAAGTTTCTTCCATAACTCAAGTATCGGTTATACCATACAGTATGAGTTATGAGAGTACCAAGTATTTGTTGTACCAAGTGTTATACAACATAAATCTATATTTGTTATTTAACAAGCAAAGTATTAAAGAGTGAACACGATAACAAATACAAAACATGTTAGTATCAAACATTAATGTCCGTATTAAGTTTACACTATACTTATTCTTACACCATTAGTGTAAACTTTTCACCTTGACGTAATAAACTTAACTAAACATTATGAAAGAAAGAAAAAAAAAATAAGAACATAAATAAGATAAAAGTTAACTAATTAAATGAAAGGAAATGAAAGGTATAAACTTGATATTAATGAAAGCAAAGCATAAACATTACAAAGAGAGAAAGCAAGAGCACGATCTTGACCTGGAAACCAAGATGCCTAAATGCATGGAAAATGCCTCCTTTTATAAGCCAAAATTGGGAACTATTGATTTGATGACTAATTGATGAATGGGTGACCAACTCTTGATTTGGTGACAATCCTTATCTTCTCTTGTCTACCCAAAATGTCATTGATAACGTCAAAATTAAAACCACTTGAAAACATGAAAGTTGTAGGAAATTGTCTCAGCTTTATTGTGTAAAAACGTCAGGTTATTTGGACTTCTAGAACTCTAGATATGGGTCAAACACTGAACAGTGCTCGGGCTGGAGGACAGATTCGAACTTCTTTGTTGTTGCTATAATTTGGACTTGAAAATGACCTTTTTAAGTGTTGCGCTCCATATAAAAGTTGTAGGCCTTACCTTTCCATCCATATAAAGTAGACCTAAATCTTAGATCTATAACTCCAGATATGACCTAATTACTAAACAGTGTTCTGATTTAGCCATCTCTTTGTCCTTTCAATTTCAATTCTTAAATTCATCAATCAATCCTTTTATTTATGTGATAGGCCTGCATTTAAAATAAATATTACCATAAATTAAAGGTATCATATATTATTAGATATGTTATTATAAAATATGCTTTAATTAAGAAGTTATTGATACTTCAAGTGCAAAATGATGATATAAAACCTTGTTAAAAAATGCATTTTTAAGTACTAATCACACCCCCTAACCAGCTTATTACTAGTCTCTAGTAATCAAAACGTTAAAATAGAAAAATAATTTTGCAAATTCTACAAAGCAAGGTATTCATCATTCAACTTCCATTAATTTATCTAGATAAACAAACTCTCATTAAATTTATATATCTACTCAATACCTCTTAACAAGATATTAATAAACCTTTCTTTTATACTCAATATATCAACACATAATTGTGGGGCTTTTTCTTGGAAGAAAACAAAATGTTTGTTTTAATGTTTAAGGCTAACTTTCTTGGGTTGAGATTATTATTATTATTTTTTAAAATATATATACATATAACTTAAAACATCATGCATCTTTAACCCATGTAACGAGCTTTCGGCTAATGACTCCTAGACCAGTTGGTCTTAGGGCATTAAGTGTTGAGACACCCCTATGAGCTTAGTAACTCGAGTTGCAGATACTGATATGTAGATAGTACAATGTTTAATTCTCTTAACCTTTTCTCCTCAACCCATGTAACAAGTGTTGGACCAATAGCTCCCAAGTTAGTTGACTTTAGGGTATTAGGTGTTAAAACACCTTTTCGGGCTTAATTACTTAGGTTAGAGAGTCTACGAAACCAAACTTATCTACATTTTTATTATCATAATTTTTTTTGCTCTTTTTTTTTGTTTTTTTATTTCAAATTATATACTATCCCTTTCCCTTAGTTGTCACCTTTAACAAAAGAACATAAATAATGTAATAATCTAATGTGCAACCTACAATCATATGTTAAAATGTGTGTGAAAATGAAGGTTTAAGAATACATGTTAAATGAGTATATGAGTAGAATTAAGTGATGATAATGCGAAGTTTGTAAACTTGAATATTTCAAGAAGTATTATAATAGACCTTGTTAAGAATGGTTACTAAGATGTGTCTCAAGAGTCACTTTAGCAAAAGAGCTCCTTTACTCTGTCATCCTAGTAATAACCATTTTGCGCATGCTTTATGAATTAGAAAACACAGTTAGTTAGTTTTTTTTGTTTTTTTTTTAAAGCTACTACCCTCTCCTCTCAACCAAAATGAGACATTGTCCTCAATGTCCTAAGGTAGAAAGATAGAGTATAGAAGACATCACCTGAAATAATAAACATTGACAAACTTGAAACACACTTAAACAAATATAAGAAATAACAAAACACAATAATAAAAGCAAAAGACACAAAGATTCACAAATGAAGACTCAAATCTAATCTAAGCTTTTTACAGCTTTTCTTAGATGACCAATTTATACGACTCATGGAGGGACCGGTGATGTAACCATATTATTCAATAGTTTCACCCACATCTACCTAATGTTTTATCCATGTTTTATATGTAAAATGCCTTGATATTCTTTGTTTTATATTTTGAAGGCACTTTTGGATGAAAGATGTAAAAAGGAGTAAATTGGAGGTAATAGGCAGATTTGATGTTCAATCGATATTTTATGCAGAGCGTGAGTTCTAGAGATTGAAATGAAGTGATTCTAGTGGAAATAAAAGGCTAACATCCATACCTTTTTGGAAATGTAATGCAAGAAAAATAAAAAGAGAAAGATCATGGAAATCACATTCTTTAAAGTCAAATCTCGAATCTTGCCACTATTGATCTTTGTCCATTCAAAATTCAATATCTGGAGCTATAGAAGTCCAATTGATGCAAACTTATTTTTTTTGGATTCCTGACTCAAAGGTCTATAAATGTACCAAAGTTTAGCCAAAAAAGATGTTAGATGAGGGAGATATTATTTTTCATAGATGACAAGTGAATTTTGCCAGCAATCAGGTTCCGTGAAGAAATGAGTCCAGATTATGTGTCGAAGCTTCTAAACCGTCATCCAAGTTTTTATATCAGCAATTTAACTCCACTAAGTCAATGCTTGAAGATTTCATGCAAGGCTATTTCTCCTTTTTAGGGAAAATAGTTATTGAAGTACTTAAATGTAAACTGTCAATTTAAGGGAGGACTACTTTGTAAAATAGGAACTAGGGTTTCTTAGCATATAAAAAGAAAGAGAGAGGGGAGAGAAAGGGGGCAGCAGCCAGAAGTTAAGAAACACAAATTCTCTCCTCTACAAACCTAAAAATCATGCTCTCTTCATTCTTTAAGAGTAGTTCAATAGTTGTGCAAGGCTAAACTCTTTTCTTGGTTGCAAGGACACAACAAACCTTCGAATTTCAAGAACCGTGAGATTTATTTTTTCTTTTATTTTCAATTTATATTATGAATGAGTATGATTGTTTTCCTATGCATATTTTCTTGGTTGCAAGGACACAACAAACCTTCGAATTTCAAGAACCGTGAAATTTATTTTTCCTTTTATTTTCAATTTATATTATGAATGAGTATGATTGTTTTCCTATGCATATTTTCTATGATTTTTGTTGATGATTGCTAGAGCGGAACTCTAAGTTATTATTGTGAACAATTTATTGCTAAGTTTGATATCAAAACCGAAGTTATGATGCATGAACTTGTGAAGCAACTAAGCTTGATAATTGTGGCAGAACTACATTATTAAACTTAGGGAGAACACTCAAATATCTAGTTCTTAGGGCTGCCATTGAACTAAATCATTAATACGAATATTGTGATTGTTTGTTGGTTAGGGTTAGTTATACGGCGGATCCGTTAATTAATCAACATTAAGAAAAGATAAAAATTCAAAATATAAATTTTAGTTTTGTTTCAAGGATTGGTTCTAATTTTCGTTGGTGGATGTGTGCTTGTGACCAAGGTTTGTTTTCTTGATAAATTTCAATTTTAATTGATTTTGTTTGCTATTTTAATTTCTTCTATATTGTAGATAATCACAAATCAAAACCCCCCTAAATTGCATAATGTATAGCATAAGAAATCTCAACAAAATCTTTCTTGTGGGATCAACCTCTTGCTTGCTCTATACTATCTTGTGTGTTGTGTTTTAAGTTAAGGTAATTAATTTGTGCGACCGCGACATCGTAACAAATTTTGGCGCTATTACCAGTGAAGTAATTTTAGTTGATTTTTGTGCTTGTATTGTTATTTTTAGTTCCTATGATTGTTATTTATATTTATGAAAAAAAGAGAGAAATATAATTTTTTACTTGTGGCAGTACTGTTCACTTGCGGCAGCAGTACTGTTCAAAACAGAATTGCTTGTGGAATTAGGTTTTACAAATTAGTGTTTCCTAAAGGGAAACGACGCTCTGAACAAAACTAGTGGAATTCCACTAGCCCCACCCTATCGAGGCTAAATTCTGCTATTTTCTAGGGTTCTTAGGCAGTTTTAGTTTTCTAGCGTAGGATTTTTGTAAAATTTACATTATTTTTGATCTCTTGTGTGGTTGATTTTTTTATTAGTTTTCTTGATGATTTATACCAGTAACTTGTTCTACTAATCAAATTCAAGTGCAGTTGGATCTTAAAATAGAAAAAACTTTACATAGGTTAACACCATGGCTATTGCACGACAACAAACACTCAAGGAGCTTGCTGCTCCTAACGTGGAAAATCAACCATTGTGCATAAATATTGACAATAATGTTAACTTCAAGCTCAAATCTAGTTTTATACATTTGCTACCAACATTTAATGGTCTTGCAGAAGAAGATCTTCATACTCATCTCAAGGAGTTTCATATGGTTTGTGTTGGCATGAAACCGAACGGAGTTGATGAAGAACAGGTTAAGTTGAAAGCTTTCCTTTTCTCTTTAAAAAGGGCAGCAAAGGCATGACTTTTCTCCATTCTCCCATGTTCAATTAGAACTTGGAATGGCATGAAGAAGATCTTCCTTGAAAAGTATTTTCTAGCATCTCGAGTTGCTAACATAAGGAAAGAAATATGTGGGATTCGATAATCTTATGGAGAGACACTCTTCGAATATTGGGAAGGATTTGAGCAATTGTGTATTCAATGCCCTCATCATCAAATACCTAATCAGTTGCTCATTCAATATTTCTATGAAAGATTGATGCCTACTGACCGTAGTATCATTGATGGTGCAAGTGGAGGCACATTGGTGGATAAGACACCCGAGGCTGCAGGCCAATTGATCTTAAACATGGCAGCCAACTGAAAACAGTTTGGCACTCGTGGACTCTTCTCCAACAAACAAGTAAATGAGGTATGCATTTCCAACCTAGAAAATAAAGTTAATTATCTTACTTATCTTATGCGTTCTTTGGCTTGTGGAAATGTGCAGCAGGTGAAAGTTTGTAGCATATGCTTTTAACAAGGACATGTTTTGAATATATGCCTAACAACGCAAAAAGATTACATTAAACAAGTTAATGAAGTTGATGGAGCATTCAATGGACAACCTCAACGTAAATATGATCCTTTTTCCAACATATACAATCCTGGATGGAGAGATCATCCCAACTTACGCTACAGCAACCCATCCCAACAAGGCAATCAAGGCCGATAGTTCCATCCCCATGGATTTCAGCCTTAACAGAATTATCAAGCAAGACAACCCCCTCCATTCACAAACTCCAATGTTATAGGGTCGTCATCCAATGATGATTTTTGTGAGATGATGAAAACTTTGGCTTCTAATACTATTACCTTGCAATAAAATGTCATGTCTTTTCAACAGGAAATAAGGTCAAGTATTCACAACTTGAAAAAGAAAATGGGGCAAGTAGCTTCAAGTGTAGGGAAATTAGAGGCATAAATGAATGGAAAATTGCCCTCCCAAGCATTGAATCCAAAAGAGAATGTTAGTGCGATCATGCTGCGAAGTGGGAAAAAACTTGAAGAGAAAAGGTTGAAAGAAATTGAGATGGAGGAATAAGAAGAGATAGAGACTGAATTGAGTATAAAAAAGGAACATCCTCCTCCTCCATAAACTAAAACATCGACCAACACTCCAAAGGTAACTCCTCACTCAAAGAATTCTAGTTTTAAAGCAATTCCACCCTTTCATGTGAGTTCTTCTAGGTCAAAGAAAGAGGATAAAGAAAAAGAGATTTTAGAGATTTTTAAGAAAGTAGAACTCAACATTCCTTTGCTTGATGCTATCAAGCAAATTCCCAAGTATGCCAAATTTTTGAAGGAGTTGTGTACTACCAAGAGAGCTTTCAAAGTGAAAGGTCATGAAATGGTAAGTATAGGTGAAGTTGTATCTGCTGTTGCTCAAAAGAATATGCCTTTGAAGCAAAAAGACCCAAGTGCATTTACTATCCCATGTGTTATTGGTAATGCTAGTTTCAAAAGGGCCTTGTGCAATTTAGGTGCATTTGTTAGTGTTATGCCCAAATATGTTTATGATTCTCTTAGTCTTGAGCCTTTGAATAAAACTAGCATCGTAATACAACTTGCGGATCGTAGTTTTGTTTACCCACTTGGTATGATAAAGGATGTCCTAGTCAAGATTGATAGTTTGGTTATTCCATGCGACTTTTATATTCTTGACATGGAACATGATTCTTGTGATTCATCAACCAGCACTCCTATATTGTTTGGGAGACCATTCTTGAAAACTACCAACACAAAGATTGATTGTGGTAAGGATACCTTGTCTATGGAGGTAGGAGATGAAAAAATTGAATTCAATTTTCATGATGCAATGAAATATCCTTATAGCAATGTTTATTCTGACCAAATTGATAAGTGTGTGCAGTAAGGTTGTGATTTTGATTGCGAAGACAGATTAAGCATAACTTTGAGCTATGTTATGATTTCACTAAGATAGAAGAGATGAAGAGGCATGTGTGTGTTCCCCAAAACATACACGAATCAGTGTTGGCCTTACAAGCTTTACAAACCGTTCCCCATGATAATGTCTTTGTTGATTTAGTACTCACATAAAAAGCTTTTACCATCTATTTTACAAGCCCCCGAGTTAGAATTAAAACCTTTGCCCGATAATTTGATGTATGTATTCATTGGCGATAACAATACACTTCCCGTTATCATAGCAAAAGGTTTGACAAGTATGCAAGAGGAAAAACTTGTAAAGTTGTTGTGTGATCATAAGACGGCCATTGGATGGACTTTAGCCGACATCAAGGGCATCAGTCCCTCAATGTGTATGCATCACATACTGTTGGAGGACAACACAAAACCAACAAGGGAAATGCAAAGGAGGTTGAACCCGTCTATGATGGAGGTAGTGAAAGCTGAAATTTTAAAACTGTTAGATGCAGGAGTCATTTACCCCATCACTGACAGTAAATGGGTCGCACCAATCCATGTGGTGCCCAAAAAAACTGGAATCACGTTGGTGAAAAACAAAAATGATGAGTTCATTCCTACTCCCATCTCAAGTGGATGGAGAATGTGTGTTGATTACCGAAAGCTCAATCTTTCTACATGCAAAGATCATTTCCCATTACCATTCATGGATCAAATGTTTGAACACCTAGCAGGTAAGTCTTTTTATTGCTTTCTTGATGGATATAGTGGATATAATTAGATTGTTATTAATCTTGAGGATCAAGAAAAGACTACATTTACATGTCTATTTGGTACATATGCATATAGAAGAATGCCTTTTGGTCTTTGTAATGCTCCTGTAACTTTTCAAAGATGCATGATGAGTATTTTTTCTGACTATGTTGAAAGAATAATCGAGGTTTTTATGGATGATTTCACGGTGTATGGTGATTCTTTTGATAAATGTCTAGAAAATTTATCTTTGATCCTTAAAAGGTGCATTGAAACTAACCTTGTCTTGAACTATGAAAAGTGTTATTTTATGGTAAAACAAGAAATAGTTCTTGGGCATGTTGTGTCTTCATGTGGATTACAGGTTGATAAAGCTAAGATAAATGTTATTTCATCATTACCTTACCCCTCATGTGTGAGGGAAGTTCATTCTTTTCTAGGCCATGCAGGTTTCTATCGACACTTTGTCAAAGATTTCTCGAAGATTACAGTACCCTTATACAGACTTTATAGGTCCATTTCCTTCTTCTTTTGGAAATCTTTATATTCTTCTTGTTGATTATGTGTTCCAATAGATTGAGGCGAAAGCCACATGGACTAACGATGCTAAGGTTGTTTTAGATTTTGTCAGGACTCGTATATTTAACAATTGTGGCATCCCTAAAGCTATCATTAGTAATCGTGGTACTCATTTCTGCAATCGTTCCATGGAAGCATTGCTACGCAAATATCATGTGACTCATTGAACTTCCACAACATATCATCCTCAACTGAATGGCCAAGCTGAAATTTCAAATCGAGAAATCAAGTCCATTTTAGAGAAAAGAATGCAACCTAACCGACGAGATTGGAGTCTACAACTTGGAGATGCACTTTATCGAACTGCTTATAAATCACCTATAGGAATGTCACCTTATAAAATGATTTATGGGAATGCATGTCATCTATAGTGGAGCTTGAACACAAATTTTTTTGGGCCATTAAACAATGCAACATGGATTATGATGCTGCTGGGATTGTAAGAAAACTACAACTGCAAGAGTTGGAAGAAATTCAAAATGATGCTTACGAGAATGCAAGGATTTGCAAAGAAAAGATGAAGAATCTTTATGACTGAATGCTTACAACAAAGGAATTTCATGTTAGAAACAAAGTCTTTCTTTATCATTCATGTTTGAAACGTTTTCCTAGAAAATTGCGCTCTCATTGGATTGGACCTTTTGTTGTTTCTAATATTTTTCCTTATGGTGTAGTTGAAATTACAAGTTTAGAAACCAACAAAGTACTCAAGGTCAATGGGCATCATTTGAAACCTTTCCATGAAGGTTGGATGACAGAACTCACCGTTCTATAGAGCTAGTGATTGATACTTAAAAGTGTATTTTTATCAAGGTTTTATATCATCATTTTGCATTTGAAGTATCAATAACTCCTTAACTAAAGCATGTTTTATAATAACGTATCTAATAATATAAGATACCTTTAATTTATGGTAAATGTTCATTTTAAATGCAGGCCTATCACATAAATGAAAGGATTGATTGATTGATGAATTTAAGAACTAAAATTAAAAGGACAAAGAGATGGCCAAACTTAGAAAAGAGATGTTGGTGCAATCCAAACCGAAACACTATTCGGTAATTGGGTCATATTTAGAGCTGTCAATGTCAAATTTTGGTTTACTTTATATGGATGGAAAGGTAAGACATAGGCCTACAACTTTCATATGGAGCCCAAGATCTAAAAAGGACATTTTCAAGTCCAAATTGTAGCAACAACAAAGAAGCCCAAATCTATCTTTTAGCCCGAGCACTATTTAGTATTTGGCCCATATCTGGAGTTCTAGAAGTTCAAATGAGCTGAATGTTTTACACACAAAAGTTGAGATAATTGCCTACAACTTTCATGTTTCGAGTGGCTCCAATTTTGACGTTAGCAATGATGTTTTGGGCAGACAAGAGAAGATAAGGATTATCACCAAGTCAAGAGTTGGCCACCCACTCATCAATTAGTCATTAAATCAATACTTCCCAATTTTGGCGTATAAAAGGAGGCATTTTCCATGCATTTAGGCATCTTGGTTTCCAGATCAAGATCATGCTCTTGCTTTCTCTCTTTGTATTTTTTATAATGTTTATGCTTTACTTTCATTAATATCAAGTTTATTCCTTTCATTTCATTTCCTTTACTTAGTTAACTCTTATGTTATTTATGTTCTTATTTTGTTTATTTATTTTTCTTTCTTTCATTATGTCTAGCTAAGTTTATTATGTCAAGGTGAAAAGGTTACACTAATGGTGTAAGAATAAGTATAGTGTAAACTTAATATGGTGAAAAGGTTTGATACTAACATGTTTTGTATTTGTTATCTTGTTCACTCTTTAATACTTTGCTTGTTAAATGACTAATCTTGATTTATGTTGTATAACACTTGGTACAACAAATGCTTGGCACTTTCATAGCTCATACTGTATGGTATAACCGACACCTGAGTTATGAAAGGAACTTGATTTGTTGTTAACATAAGTTATAATCATGAATGCTTGACGAGATTTACAAGTATTAGCATTAATTGAATAAGATGACTAATGTAATCATGTTAACAATATATAATCTGATTGGAACCTCCTTTATGTGTGGTTTCCGATTGAATAATAAGAGTTTATATTATACTTGTTTGACATACCATTAGTGGAATCTCTAACCTTGACATTTGTTATTATCATTGTTTAATCCTTACATTAATATTCCATCTTAAAGTTCTCATCATCATCTTCTTTTTCTCCTTCTTTTTCTTTATTATTATTGTTGTTGTTGCTGTTGTTGTTGTTGCTGTTGTTGTTATTACTATTATTACTATTATTATTATTATTATTATTATTATTATTATTATTATTATTATTATTACTACTACTACTACTACTACTATTACTATTGTTGTTGTTGTTGTTGTTGTTGTTGTTGTTGTTGTTGTTATTGTTGTATTATTGTTATTTATAATTTGTACAATTAACCTTCCTGTGGTTCGACCCCGGTCTTGCCGGGTTATTTATTACTTCGACACTCCTGCACTTGGGAGAAGACATCAATCTTTTCGTCGTGTCAGCTAGCTAAACTAGTCTATAAAGAATGAGAATGAAACATGTCAAGCCAATGACATAAAACAAAAGCGCTTACTGGGAGGCAACCCAGCACAAAAAAAATAAAATCAAATTTGCTTTCTTTTTCCTTATCTTTTATTTTTTTTCGCATTTTAATTTATTTTCTATCATTCTCTTGTGTTCCTTTGCTTTTATTTCAACATTGAAGACAATGTTGTGTTTTAAGTGTGGGGGTATTGGGAGAATTTTGGTTTTCTTATTTTAGTTTTCTTTGTTATTCTTTAAAAAAAAAATTATGTTTGATCTTTTTAACTCGCATTGGTTTTTGAAAAAATGAGAATTATGTATGAGAATTAATTGAGATAGATGAAGATATAAATCAAATGAAGGAGTATCCATGCAAATTTTAAGGTTTAATTGGTTTAGGGATTGACTTTGAGAATATGCCATGTTGACTTTATAGTGTTATACCAATGCAAGCTTTTGAGCTTTCAACATTATATTCTTTGAGTGTGTATTCTTTCAATGATATGTATCTCTAGAACTTGCTTCATATTTTATTGAGATTATATTCTATTACAAATATACATGAAGATGATAAAGGTATTAGGAATTTTAATCACTTGAACCAAAAAGACAACCTAAAGCATATTATACTTAGTGAGCCCCTTTTGAGCTTGTTTATCTTTTCCTTGCTTTATCCATGTATAAGCCTTAACTTTATATATGTTTTCCTTTTCCCCTAGCCAAGGATTAATAGAGCATATACTTGTGATATTTCATGGAATTATGGTTGGAAATTATGTGAAAAGAAAGAAGTTATGCTTGATGAAAAGATGGGCAAAATTACAAAAAAGGAAAAAGAAAAAGAAAAAAAATATTCCTTTATATTCTTAAGATTTTATGTTGAAAAAGCTTGAAATCAAAAGAAGTTAAGCATTGGTGATTAAAGATGAAAAATTTATGTGCTTTGATGGAATATCTTGTTTGAAATATCATTTTTTTTTAGAATGCTCTACTATCTTTGATTTGAATCTTTTCTTTTACTCTCTTTTCCCTCATCTTAACCTTAGCCCCATTACAACCGGAAAATAAGACTTTTTGATTCATGCATTGTTTGTAATATGTTAGTAATGGAGATGAGATTGAAAAGCAAGCTTATGGTAGAACATACTCTTTGATTGAATTTGAGAGATTTAAACACATAAACCCTAAACACATGAGTATTGGAGTGCATATCAATGAGAGGACCTATCACTTTGGCATGGCATAGATTTCATTTAAATCCCGACTATTGATTGAGTTTTGAAGTTTGTATGTAAACAAATTCATAAAAATTTATTTTTTAACCTTTTTTATTATATTCTTATTTATAATGCTTGTATGCTTGGACATTGATGGGAGATTAAGAGATTGATCATAGTTATTTTTAATTTAATTTTATTGATCCTTTCTCAAGGGCGAGCAAGAGATCCTTTCTCAAGGACGAGCAAGAGCTAAGTGTGGGGGTATTTGATGTAACCATATTATTTGATAATTTCACCCACATCTACCTAATGTTATGTCCATGTTTTATATGTAAAATGCCTTGATATTCTTTGTTTTATGTTTTGAAGGTACTTTTGGATGAAAGATGCAAAAAGGAGTAAATTGGAGGTAATAGGCAGATTTGACATTCAGTCGATATTTTATACAAAGCATGAGTTCTAGAGATCGAAATGAAGTGATTCCAATGGCACTAAAAAGCTAGCATCCATACCTTTCTGGAAATGTAATTGACATGACCAAAAGATTAATGTCTTCTCCCAAGTGCAGGAGTGTCAAAGTAATAAATAACTCTGCAAGACCGGGGTCAAACCACAGGGAGGTTAATTGTACAAATTATAAACAACAATTATAAAGAACAACAATAGTAACAACAACAATAACAATAACAGTAATACTAATACTACTACTAATAATAATAATAATACTATTAGTAGTAGTAGTAGTAGTAGTAGTAGTAGTAGTAATACTAATAATAATAATAATAATAATAGAAGAAGAAGAAGTTGATGAGAACTTTGAGATGGAAGATTAACGTAAGAATTAAACAATTATAACAATAAAATGTCAAGGTTAGAGGATTCACTAATGGTATGTCAAACAAGTATAATATAAACTCTTATTATTCAATTGGAAACCACACACAAAGGAGGTTCCAATCACATTATAAACTGTTAACATGATTACATTAGTCATCTTATTCTATTAATGCTAATACTTGTAAATCTCGTCAAGCATTCATGATTATAACTTATGTTAACAACAAATCAAGTTCCTTTCATAGCTCAGGTGTCGGTTATACCATACAGTATGGGCTATGAAAGTGTCAAGTATTTGTTGTACCAAGTGTTATACAATATAAATCAAGATTAGTCATTTAACAAGCAAAGTATTAAAGAGTGAGCAAGATAACAAATACAAAACATGTTAGTATCAAACATTAAAGTCCATATTAAGTTTACACTATACTTATTCTTACACCATTAGTGTAACCTTTTCACCTTGACATAATAAACTTAGCTAAACATAATAAAAAAAAAGAAAAATAAATAAATAAAATAAGAACATAAATAAGATAAGAGTTAACTAAGTAAAGGAAAGGAAACTAAGTAAAGGAAAGGAAATGAAAGGCATAAACTTGATATTAATGAAAGCAAAGCATAAACATTACATAAAATATAAAGAAAGAAAGTAAGAGCATGATCTAGATATGGAAACCAAGATGCCTAAATGCATGGCAAATGCCTCCTTTTATAGGCTACAATTGAGAACTATTGATTTGATGACTAATTGATGAGTAGGTGATCAACTCTTGACTTGGTGACAATCCTTATCTTCTCTTGTCTGCCCAAAATGTCATTAATAACATCAAAATTAGAGCCAATTAAAAACATGAAAGTTGTAGGAAATCATCTCAGCTTTCTTTTGTAAAAACTTCAGATCATTTCGACTTCTAGAACTCTAAATATGGCCTAAATACTAAATAGTGCTCGAGCTAGAGGATAGATTCAGACTTCTACGTTGTTGCTCCAATTTGAACTTGAAAATGAGCTTTTTAGATCTTGGGCTCCATATGAAAGTTGTAGGCCTATGTCTTATCTTTCCATCCATATAAAGTAACCTAAATCGGAGATCTACAGCTCCAGATATGACCCAATTATAGAAGAGTATTCCGGTTTGGACTGCATCGGCATCTCTTTTCTAAGTTTGGCCATCTGTTTGTCCTTTCAATTACAATTCTTAAATTCATTAATCAATCCTTTTATTTATGTGATAGGCCTGTATTTAAAATGAACATTTACCATAAATTTAAGGTATCTTTTATTATTAGATATATTATTATAAAACATGCTTTAGTTAAGGAGTTATTGATACTTCAAGTGCAAAATGATGATACAAAACCTTGATAAAAATGCACTTTTAAGTATTAATCACACCCCCTAACCAACTTATTTAACTTGATCCATGTGGTGGCTTCCAGAACTTCTTGCATTTGTATTATATTGCCCCTTGGGATTTTGTTGTGGTTGAGATAGAAACTTACCTTTCTCTTGAAAACTGAGAGCAGATGTTAATTTTCTAGCTAAAGATGCAAACTTAGCTTGGAGGTCATGATATGCCCTAAGGTTGTACATACCTCCACTAGATGTATGAGGTTGAGTTTTACTCGGTGTCTCATAAGTACCCGCGGTGTCCTAATTTTGAGCATTTTCAGCTAACAAGTCTAAGTACTCCATTGCTCCATCAGGGTCTTTATCTTCAAAAGTTCCATTGCATATCAATTCAACCATTTGCCTATCTCTAGGTGTTAACCCTTCATAAAAATATGAAACCAATCTCCATGTTTCAAAACCATGATGAGGGCAAGTATAAAGCAAGTCTCGATACCTATCCTAACATTGGTAAAATGTTTCTCCTGGTTTTTGAGTGAAAGTGGTGATTTGTCTTTTGAAAGAGTTTGTTCTATGAGATGGGAAAAACTTCTTTAAAAACTGTTGTTGCATTTCATCCCAAGCACGAATGGATCCTGGTCTCAAATTTTGTAGCCATGTTTTAACTTTATCTTTTAATGAAAAAGGAAAAAAGCTTTAGTCTGATGGTATTCACGCTACAATTTGAATCATTATATGTGTTACAAACCTCCTCAAATTCCCTTAAATGCAAGTATGGATTTTTCAATTCTAAGCTATGAAAAGAAGGTAAAAGTTGAATAATACCTGGTTTAAAATTAAAATGAGATGCATCGGGAGGGAAAACTATGCATGATGGTGCACTTGTTCTTGTGGGATTTATGTGGTCTCTAAGTGTTCTAAGACGGTTATTCTCATTATGAACTGATTGATTATCTTCTTCGACCATATTTTCTAAAAATGATAAGGATATCCTACAAAGTCTACCACTTGATGTACGTGACCACACTCTCATGCACGTATAGAAATAGAATAAAAGAAAGAAGAAAACAAAAGAAGAAGAAACAAGAGAAAAGTAACAAAGTGATATACGAGAAAAGTGAAAAGAGAAAATAAAATAACTACTATAATTTATACAAGAACTTACCTCATCGGCAACGGCGCCAAAAACTTGACACGATTAAAAGATTGATCTCTTCTACCATGTGCAGGAATGTCAAAGTAATAAATAAACCGGCAAGACCAGGGTCGAACCACAGGGAGGTTAATTGTACAAATTATAAACAACAATAATAGCAATAACAACAATAGTAACAACAACAACAACAACAACAATAACAACAACAACAACAATAATAGTAGTAGTAGTAGTAGTTATAATAGTAGTAGTAAAGAGAGAGAAGAAGAAGAAGCTGAGAACATAGAGATGGAATATTAATATAAGGATTAAAAACGATGATAATAACAAATGTCAAGGTTAGAGGATCCACTAATGGTATGTCAAACAAGTATAGTATAAACTCTTATTACTCAATTGGAAACCACACACAAAGGAGGTTCCAATCACATTATAAACTGTTAACATGATTACATTAGTCATCTTATTCTATTAATGCTAATACTTGTAAATCTCGTCAAGCATTCATGATTATAACTTATGTTAACAACAAATCAAGTTCCTTTCATAGCTCAGGTGTCGGTTATACCATACAGTATGGGCTATGAAAGTGTCAAGTATTTGTTGTACCAAGTGTTATACAATATAAATCAAGATTAGTCATTTAACAAGCAAAGTATTAAAGAGTCAACAAGATAACAAATACAAAACATGTTAGTATCAAACATTAAAGTTCATATTAAGTTTACACTATACTTATTCTTACACCATTAGTGTAACCTTTTCACCTTGACATAATAAACTTAGCTGACATAATCAAAGAAAGAAAAATAAATAAACAAAATAAGAATATAAATAAGATAAAAGTTAACTCAGTAAATGAAAAGAAATGAAAGGCATAAACTTGTTATTAATGAAAGCAAAGCATAAACATTACAAAAAATACAAAGAGAGAAAGCAAGAGCATGATCTTGATCTGGAGACCAAGATGCCTAAATGCATGGCAAATGCGTCCTTTTATAGGCCAAAATTGGGAACTATTGATTTGATGACTAATTGAAGAGTGGGTGGCCAACTCTTGACTTGGTGACAATCCTTATCTTCTCTTATCTTCCCAAAACATCATTGATAATGTCAGAATTGGAACCACTTGAAACATTAAATGTAGGAAATTGTCTCAACTTTCTTGTGTAAAAAATTCAGCTCATTTGGACTTCTAGAACTCCAAATATGGGCCAAATACTGAACAGTGCTCGGGCTGGAAGACAGATTCGGGCTTTTTTGTTTTTGCTATAATTTGGACTTGAAAATGGCCTTTTTAGATCTTGGGCTCCATATGAAAGTTGCAGGCCTATGTCTTACCTTTCCATTCATATAAAGTAGACCTAAATTTAAGATCTACAACTCCAAATATGACCCAATTACCGAACAATGTTCCGGTTTGGATTGCACCGACATCTCTTTTCTAAGTTTGGCCATCTCTTTATCCTTTTAATTTCAATTCTTAGATTCATCAATCAATCCTTTTATTTATGTGATAGGCCTACATTTAAAATGAACATTTACCATAAATTAAAGCTATCTTATATTATTAGATATGTTAGTATAAAACATGCTTTATTTAAGGAGTTATTGATACTTTGAGTGCAAAATGATGATATAAAACCTTGATAAAAATGCACTTTTAAGTATTAATCAGTTACTTAAGGGCTTAGTTATTACACGAAAATCTTTGATAAACCTCCTATAAAAACCAGCATGACCTAAGAATGATCTAACATATTTAATAGATTTTGGTGTTGGCAAGTTAGCAATTAACTCGATTTTAGATTTGTTAACCTTAATTCCTTTTGATGAAACAATGTGACTAAGTACAATGTCGTTTGTTACCATAAAGTGATATTTTTCTAAATTCAGTACAAGATTCTTCTCTTCACATCTGCTCAAAACCTTTTTTAAGTTAGTCAAATAATCATTAAATAAATCCCCAAAAAGAGAAAAATCATCCATAAAAATCTCAAGAAAATGTTCAACCATATCACTAAATATACTGAGCATGCATCTTTGAAACGTGGCTGGTGCATTACATAATCCAAAAGGCATACTTCGATATGCAAAAGTACCAAAAGTACCAAATGGACATGTGAAAGTAGTCTTCTCTTGATCTTCCAATGCAATTTCAATTTGGTTGTAACCTGAATAGCCATCTAGGAAACAATAAAATTCATGACCTGCAACTCTTTCTAGAATTTGATCCATGAAAGGTAAAGGAAAATGATCTTTTCTAGTCATTGAATTAAGTTTCCTATAGTCAATGCACATGCACCAACCATTAATAGTCATAGTGGGAATTAACTCATTGTTCTCATTTGTTATCATAGTGACTTTAGACTTCTTGGGTACAACTTGGGTAGGACTTACCCATTTGTTGTCAAAAATAGGATAAATGATTTCATTATCTAGAAGCTTAATGACTTCATTTTTCACTACTTCTTTCATATTAGGATTTAGCCTTCGTTGCATTTCCCTAGAGGGTTTAGCATTTTCCTCCAAATAAATTATGTGTGTACAAATCAAAGGACTAATTCCTTTTATGTCAGCTATGGTCCATTCTAATGCATTTTTGTGCATTTTCAGAGTTTGTAATAACTTACCTTCTTGATGTGCATTGAGTTTGGAAGAGATTATTACTGGAAAAGTTTCATTTTCTCCCAAAAATAAGTATTTGAGATTGAATGGCAACGCCTTCAAATCAGGTTTGGGTGGTTAAATACTTGAAAGTATGGATTTAATTGATCATGGTGGCAATTCCTCATTTTGTGGTCTCCAATTAATTGCCTTTGATTCTTCCTGAAAATAAACCATTTGCAAATAATCAGATTCATCAATCCTAATTTCACTGGAAGTGGTTTGAAATTGATCATGAATTAATTTTTAAGTAAAGTACACTTTTTATAAATTATTATCATCTCTAAGTTGCTTGCAAATGTTGAAAATATTCATCTCCAATGTCATGTTTCCAAATGATAGCTTCATCAGTCCATTCCTACAATTAATTAATGCATTAGAAGTTGCAAGAAATGAACGTCCTAAAATAACAGGAAATGAATTACATACTTCAATAGGTTGTGCGTCTAAGACAATAAAATCCATATGATAAATGAATTTATCGACTTGTACTAACACATCTTCAATTATTCCTCTAGGTACTTTTATAGATCTATCGGTAAGTAAAAGAGTTATAGAAGTTGGTTTTAACTCACCTAGATTGAGACTTTAAAAAACTGAATATGGAAGTAAATTCACACTAGCTCCAAAATCAAGTAAGACTCTTTCAATTTTATGTTCTCCAATAAAGCAAGAAATTGTAGGACAACCAGGGTCTTTATATTTCAAAGCATTATTGTTATGAAGAATGATACTTACTTGTTCGGCTAAAAAGGCTTTTTTTTTTTCACATTCAATATCCTCTTCACC
Source organism: Populus pruinosa (assembly GCA_026413675.1). Lineage (NCBI taxonomy): Eukaryota > Viridiplantae > Streptophyta > Magnoliopsida > Malpighiales > Salicaceae > Populus > Populus pruinosa. The sequence continues at coordinate 6,995,809 of CM048606.1, forward strand.
GTGCATAGATCTTTCAAAAATTTAGCATAAGAAGGAACCTGTTTAATAGCATCCAGCAAAGGTATATTGATTATTACCTGTTTGAAAGTTTCAAAGATTTCAGAATTGTGATTGACTTTCCTTTGTATGGTCATGGCATGAGGAAATGGAAGCGTTGGTGGGGAATTAGTCTTTTCTTTGCAAATTTTAAATTCAACCCCTTCCTTACCCTCAGAGATTGACTCATCATCTCTCTCACAAGGTTCAAGAGTGGGGTTTTCAAGTGCAGGAGTGTTGAAGTAATAAATAACCTAGCAAGACCGGGGTCGAACCACAAGGAGGTTAATTGTACAAATTATAAACAACAATTATAAATAACAACAACAACAGTGACAATAATAACAATAATAATATTAGTAGCAACAACAACAACAACAATAATAGTATTAATAGTAGTAGTAGTAGTTGTTGTAGTACTAATAATAATAAAGAGGAAGAAGAAGAGGAAGTTGATGAGAAATTTGAGATGGAAGATTAACGTAAGGATTAAACAATGATAATAAAAAATGTCAAGATTAGAGGTTCCACTAATGGTATGTCAAACAAGTATAGTATAAACTCTTATTATTCAATTGGAAACCACACACAAAGCTAATGAGGTAAGGTATGTTAACTTTTAGAGACTCCAACTCTTTTTGGAAATAAGCTTCATGATGAACACACTCTTCATCTTTTATATTTCTCAGGTGAAGTCGGGTATTGTAGATGATTAGTACTTAAAAATGCATTTTTTTATTAAGGTTTTATATCATCATTTTGCACTTGAAGTATCAATAACTCCTTAACTAAAACATGTTTTATAATAATGTATCTAATAATATAAGATACCTTTAATTTATGGTAAATGTTCATTTTAAATGCAGGCCTATCACGTAAATGAAAGGATTGAGTGATGAATTTAAGAACTGAAATTAAAAGGACAAAGAGATGGCCAAACTTAGAAAAGAGATGTTAGTGCAATTGACACGACTAAAAGGTTGATGTCTTCTCCCAAGTGTAGGAGTGTCGAAGTAATAAATAACCCGACAAGACCGGGGTCGAACCACAGGGAGATTAATTGTACAAATTATAGACAATAATTATAAACAACAATAATAGCAATAATAACAACAATAATAACAATAACAACAACAACTATAATAATAATAGTAGTAGTAGTAGTAGTAGTAGTAGTAGTAGTAATAAAGAAAGAGAAGAAGAAGAAGATGATGAAAAATTGGAGATGGAAAATTAATGTAAGGATTAAACAATAATAATAACAAATGTCAAGGTTAGATGTTCCACTAATGGTATATCAAACAAGTATAGTATAAACTCTTATTATTGAATTGGAAACCACACACAAAGGAGGTTCCAATCAGATTATATATTGCTAACATGATTACATTAGTCATCTTATTCAATTAATGCTAATACTTGTAAATCTCGTCAAGCATTCATGATTATAACTTATGTTAACAACAAATCAAGTTCCTTTCATTGCTCAGGTGTTGGTTATACCATACATTATGGGCTATGAAAGTGCCAAGCATTTATTGTACCAAGTGTTATACAACATAAATCAAGATTAGTCATTTAACAAGCAAAGTATTAAAGAGTGAACAAGATAACAAATATAAAACATGTTAGTATCAAACATTAAAGTCTATATTAAGTTTACATTATACTTATTCTCACACCATTAGTGTAACCTTTTCACCTTGACATAACTAACTTAGCTAGACATAATGAAAGAAAGCAAAATAGATAAACAAAATAAGAACATAAAAGTTAACTAAGTAAAGAAAAGGAAATGAAAGGCATAAACTTGATATTAATGAAAGCAAAGCATAAACATTACAAAGAATACAAAGAGAGAAAAGAAGAGCATGATCTTGATCTGGAAACCAAGATGCCTAAATGCATGGCAAATGCCTCCTTTTATAGGCCAAAATTGGGAACTATTGATTTGATGACTAATTGATAAGTGGGTGGCCAACTTTTGACTTGGTGACAATCCTTATCTTCTCTTGTCTGCCCAAAACGTTATTGATAACGTCAAAATTGGAGCCAGTTGCAAACATGAAAGTTGTAGGCAATTGTCTCAGCTTCCTTGTGTAAAAACTTCAGCTCATTTGGACTTCTAGAACTCCATATATGGCCAAAATATTTAACAGTGCTCGTGCTGGAAGACAAATTCGGGCTTCTTTGTTGTTGCTACAATTTGGACTTGATAATGGCCGTTTTAGATCTTGGGCTCCATATGAAAGTTGTAGGCCTATGTCTTACCTTTCCATCCATATAAATTGGACCTAAATCTGAGATATATAGCTCTAGATATGACCCAATTACCAAACAGTGTTTCGGTTTGGATTGCACCGACATCTCTTTTCTAAGTTTGACCATCTCTTTATCCTTGCAATTTAAGTTCTTAAAGTCATCAATCAATCCTTTCATTTATGTGATAGGCCTGCATTTAAAATGAACATTTACCACAAATTAAAGGTATCTTACATTATTAGATATATTATTATAAAACATGCTTTAGTTAAGGAGTTATTGATACTTCAAGTGCAAAATGATGATATAAAACCATGATAAGAATACACTTTTAAGTACTAATCACACCCCCCAACCAGCTTATTACTAGTCCCTAGTAATCAAAGCGTTAAAACAATTTGCAAAATTCACAAAGCAAGGTATTCATCATTTAACTTCCATTAATCTATCCAAATAAACAAACTCTCATTAAATTTATATATCTGCTCAATACCTCTTTGACACGACTAAAAGGTTGATGTCTTCTCCCAAGTGCAGGAGTGTCGAAGTAATAAATAACCCGGCGAGACCGGAGTTGAACCACAGGGAGGTTAATTGTACAAATTATAGACAACAATTATAAGTAACAATAATAGCAATAATAACAACAACAATAACAATAACAACAACAACAACAACAACCATAATAATAATAATAATAATAATAATAGTAATAGTAGTAATAGTAGTAGTAGTAGTAGTAATAATAATAATAATAATAATAAAGAAAGAGAAGAAGAAGAAGATGATAAGAACTTGGAGATGAAAAATTAATGTAAGGATTAAACAATAATAATAACAAATGTAAAGGTTAGAGGTTCCACTAATGGTATATCAAACAAGTATAGTATAAACTCTTATTATTGAATTGGAAACCACACACAAAGGAGGTTCCAATCAAATTATATATTGTTAACATGATTACATTAGTCATCTTATTCAATTAATGCTAATACTTGTAAATCGCGACAAGCATTCATGATTATAACTTATGTTAACAACAAATCAAGTTCCTTTCATAGCTCAGGTGTTGGTTATACCATACATTATGGGCTATGAAGTGCCAAGCATTTGTTGTACCAAGTGTTATACAAGTATTATACAACATAAATCAAGATTAGTTATTTAACAAGCAAAGTATTAAAGAGTGAACAAGATAACAAATATAAAACATGTTAGTATCAAACATTAAAGTCCATATTAAGTTTACATTATACTTATTCTTACACCATTAGTGTAACCTTTTCACCTTGACATAACTAACTTAGCTAGACATAATGAAAGAAAGAAAAATAGATAAACAAAATAAGAACATAAAAGTTAACTAAGTAAAGGAAAGGAAATGAAAGGCATAAACTTAATATTAATGAAAGCAAAGCATAAACATTACAAAAAATACAAAGAGAGAAAGGAAGAGCATGATCTTGATCTGAACACCAAGATGCCTAAATGCATGGCAAATGCCTCCTTTTATAGGCCAAAATTGGGAACTATTGATTTGATGACTAATTGATAAGTGGGTGGCCAACTTTTGACTTGGTGACAATCCTTATCTTCTCTTGTCTGCCCAAAACGTCATTGATAACGTCAAAATTGGAGCCAGGTGAAAACATGAAAGTTCTAGGAAATTGTCTCAGCTTTCTTGTGTAAAAACTTCAGCTCATTTGGACTTCTAGAATTCCAGATATGGGTGAAATACCGAACAGTGCTCGGGCTGGAAGACAGATTCGGATTTTTTGTTGTTGCTACAATTTGGACTTGTAAATGGCATTTTAGATCTTGGGCTCCATATGAAAGTTGTAGGCCTATGTCTTACCTTTCTATCCATATAAATTGGACCTAAATCTGAGATCTGTAGCTCCAGATATGACCGAATTACCGAACAGTGTTCCGGTTTGGATTGCACCGACATCTCTTCTCTAAGTTTGACCATCTCTTTATCCTTGCAATTTAAGTTCTTCAAGTCATCAATCAATCCTTTCATTTATGTGATAGGCCTAAATTAAAAATAGACATTTACCACAAATTATAGGTATCTTATATTATTAGATACATTATTATAAAACATGCTTTAGTTAAGGAGTTATTGATACTTCAAGTGCAAAATGATGATATAAAACCATGATAAAAATGCACTTTTAAGTACTAATCACACCCCTCAACCAGCTTATTACTAGTCCCTAGTAATCAAAGCGTTAAAACAATTTGCAAATTTCACAAAGCAAGGTATTCATCATTTAACTTCTATTAATCTATCCAGATAAACGAACTCTCATTAAATTTATATATCTGCTCAATACCTCTTAACAAGATATTAATAAACCATTCTTTTGTGCTCAATGTATCAACACATAATTATGGGGCTTTTCTTGGATGAAAACAAAATTTTTGTTCTAATGTTTAAGGTTAACTTCCTTGGGTTGGGATTACTATTTTTGTCTTTTTTTTTTAAACTCTATATACATATAATTTTAAAACATCATGCATCTTTAACCCATGTAACGAGCTTTCAGCCAATGACTCCCAGACCAGTTGGTCTTAGGGCATTAGGTGTTAAGACACCCCTACGAGCTTAGTAACTCGGGTCGTAGATACTGATATGTAGATAGTGCAATGTTTGATTCCCTTAAGCTTTTCTCCTCAACCCATGTAACAAGCGTTGGGCCAATAGCTCCCAAGTCAGTTGACTTTAGGGTATTAGGTGTTAAAACACCCCTTCGGGCTTAATTACTTAGGTTAGGGAGGCTACGAAACCAAACTTATCTACATTTTTATTAACATCATTTTTTTTTCATTTTTCATTTTTTTTTCATGTTTTTTTTTAATTATATACAATCCCTTTCCCTTAGTTGTTACCTTTAACAAAAGAACATAAATAATGTAATAATCCAATATGCAACCCACAATCATATGTTAAAGTGTGTGTGTGTGTGTAAATTAAGGTTTAGGAATACATGTTAAATAAGTATATGAGCAGAGTTAAATAGTAACAATACGAGAGTTTGTAAACCTAAATATTTCAGGAAGTATTATAATAGACCTTGTTAAGAATGGTTACTAAGATGCGTCTCAAGAGTCACTTTAACAAAAGAGCTCCTATACTCTGCCATCCTAGTAACAATAATTATACACATGCTTTATGAAATGAAAAACAATTTTTTTTTTATATCAACTACTACCCTCTCCCCCCCACTAAAATAAAACATTGTCCTCAATGTTTAAAGGTAGAAAGATAGAGTATACAAGATATCACCTGAAATAACGAACACTTACAAAACCTAAAACACACTAAAACAAAAATAAGAAATAACAAAACACAATAATAAAACCAAAAGACACAAAAATTCACAAATGAAGGCTCAAATCCAATCTAAGCTTTTTACGACTTCCCGTAGATGATCAATTTATGCGACTAATGGAAGGATCAATCACAGGAATGAAAGATTGTAGTTGGTCAATCAATTGTTCAGCAGTAGTAGCAGAGATTATGATTTGTCGTGCAGAAGATGTTAGAAATTCCTGTTCCACAGCATGATCAAGAAAAGACAACAACTTATCATAATAACCATTAACATTTAACAAACCTATGGGTTTATGGTGAATGTGCAATTGAGCCCAAGAGGAAATATGAAAGATCTCTTCCAATGTGCCTAGACCACCTGGTAAAGCAATGAAAGCATCAGCATGGTTAAACATTGCATTCATTCGAGCCGACATTGTGGAGACCTGAAATTCCTCTCCAATTGTTTTTCCAATAATGTCTCCTTGTGCCAAAGCTTCAGGGACGACTCCTAATACTTGACTACCTCCTAAAAAAGCAGTTATTGACACACCTCCCATTAACCCAAGACTGCCTCCCCCATACACTAAATGAATCTTTCTCTCAGCTAGCACCTGATCAAGATGATTTGCTGATTCTAAAAACTCATTTTCTTTCCCACGACTAGATCCACCGAAAACACAAATATTTCTTATTTGATGACTTGAGGAACTTGCCATTTCTACACACTTCTGTATTTGTTGAATGTATAGGTTGAGTAGAAATGAAAGGAAGGAAAAGAGGGTTTTATAGATGACAAATTAGAAAGGCAATCATAACATCTATATGTAGGCCAGCTGGAGTCTTACACTCTCTCTCTCTTTTTATTTATTTATTTATTTACTTTTGAAAAAGCATGTGTATGTACAGGTAGTTATGATTGTGGCTCACATCTTCCCTTGGTTTTACGTCCAAGAACGGCTTAAACGCCCTTTATGGGTGGGGGATAGGCTTCCCATCCAGTTTTCTTAAAAACTGGCAAACAGGGTCTTTTTTAGTCAGATTCCCAAGACTAAGTCGATCATGTTCTTTATGAAATAGTGGCCATAAATCATGAATTGCACGATGCACATCTCCACTAGGATGCGTCTCAAGAGTCAATAGAAGATTATCTAAAAACTCCTTACTTAGGCCATCCTTAATGAATTGTATTTTACCTTCACGGTTTATAGATACCATTCCTAAAGAACGACATTGTGTATTACAAGTCCATTTAGCACATCGATGACAGACTTCTAGTCGTTTTGCACGAAGCTTCTTTGCAAAAGTGTTTTTACCTGTTCCAGGCATGTGTGAAATGAAGGAGTTAGAGGACTCACCTGATAATCAGACCTTTACTTCAATCAACCAACGAATATCTTCAGGAATTCCATGATTCATTAATAATCTCAATCTTGCACATCTAGCACGGTAAATTTTTGTGATCGCATTACAGATATCAGTAATTATGGGAAACTAAAAGAACCGACTTAAGTCACGGAGTACCGTTATCCGCCATTTGATCGGGGTGAGAGAAACTTGCAAAAATCACTCAAAAAAAACATAAAAAAGAAAATGTGAGAAAAACAAAATAATCAACCTTTATCTACAAGATCATTCAAACCAGCTGATTCATTTTCACTAGGAAAATTATCAAAGTAAGCTTTCAAACGATGTCCATTTTCCTTAAAATCATTGTCATTCATTGAATTCTCAATATCACAGGCCCTATAAGGATTGGTCCATCTTAATCTTAGCTCTTTAGGGAATGCATAGAGTTGAGAATCATAAAACAAAACTTTTTGACCAGTATCAATCTTTTGACAATTTTCACAAGTTTTGCAGAATGCATGCGTGTCCTTGAACATGGTAGGCCAATAAAATCCATTTTGAAAGATTTTTGCAGTTGTCTTTTTTGATGAGAAATAACTTCCACATGCTTCAGAATGACAAAGTTTAATGACACTACTTACCTCATTATCGGGAATGAATCTTTGAAATATTTGATCAGGACAATAATTGAATAAGTTAGAGTCATCACAATAAAAATTCTTCACTTCGTTCAAAAACTTTTCTTTGTCTTGGGTACTCCAATCAGCTGACAAATCTCCTAAAGCAATAAAATTGATATTTTTATCATACCAAGGCATTGAACTAGGAGAAAGTAAGGATTCGTTAGGAAAGTAATCATTGATTGGTGTGATGTCAGATGTCGAATTTGTTGTCACTGTTGACAAAAGATTCGCATCAACATTTTTTGTGCGTTTGTTATCCGTGATTTCTTCCTCAGAATAAATCATTTGCAAATCTTCAGATTCATCCAACTCATTTTTACTTAAAGTAGATTCAAGTTGATCATAAACTAATTCGTCAATATGATCTACTTCTTGTAAATCATTATCATCTCCAGGTTGCTTGCAAATGTTGAAAATATTCATCTCCAATGTCATGTTTCCAAATGATAGCTTCATCAGTCCATTCCTACAATTAATCAATGCGTTAGAGGTTACAAGAAACGGACGTCCTAAAATAACAGGAAATGAATTACATACTTCAACAGGTTGTGTGTCCAAGACAATAAAATCCACAGGATAAATGAATTTATCAACTTGTACTAACACATCTTCAATTATTCCTCTAGGCACTTTTATAGATCTATCGGCAAGTAAAAGAGTTATAGAAGTTGGTTTTAACTCACCTAGATTGAGACTCTGAAAAACTAAATATGGAAGTAAATTCACAATAGCACCAAGATCAAGTAAGGCTCTTTCAATTTTATGCTCTCCAATAAAGCACGAAATTGTAGGACAACGAGGGTCTTTATATTTCAAAGCATTATTGTTTTGAAGAATAGCACTTACTTGTTCGGCTAGAAATACTTTCTTTTTCACATTCAGTTTCCTCTTCAAGGTGCAAAGATCTTTTAAAAATTTAGCATAGGAAGGAACCTGTTTAATAGCATCCAGCAAAGGTATATTGATCCTTACCTGTTTGAAAGTTTCAAAGATTTCAGAGTTGTGATTAACTTTCCTTTGTTTGGTCATGGCTTGAGGAAATGGAAGTGCTTATGGTGAATCAATCGTTTCTTTGCAATTTTCAGATTCAACCCCTTCCTTACCCTCAGAGATTGACTCATCATCTTTCTCATAAGGTTCAAGAGAGGGTTTTTCAATAACCTTACCACTGCGCAGAGTAGTGACTGATTTGACTTGATCCATGTGTTGGCTTCCGTAACTACTTGCATTTGCATTGTATTGCCCCTTAGGATTTTGTTGCGGTTGAGATGGAAACTTACCTTTCTCTTGGAAACTGAGAGCAGATGTTAATTTAGTAAGAGTATCTTTAAAATCTGTCATGTTTTGAGCAAGTTGAGTATTGATTGTCTCTTGCTTTTCAATGAATGCATGCAAGGTTTCCTCAAGATTTCTTCTAGGAGGTGGAGCATAAGGAGGTGCATATCCATGAGAATTTTGTAAATTGTGGTGTGCTTGAAATGGTAGTTGTGAAGTTTGTGCATTGTTGTTCTCACTCTTCCAATTGAAATTTGGGTGATTTCTCCAACCAGGGTTGTATGTTTGGGAGTATGGGTTGTGGTTGGGCCTTTGGAAACTATTTAAAGCATGGGCTTGTTCATGGAGACATTCCTTAAAAGAAGGGAAGGTTGGACAATTGTTGGTTGAGTGTTCATTTGTTTCACAGATTTGACACACAATGTTTTCAACAGATTTTAATTGACCACCCTTTTTTAATTCTAGTGCCTCGACTTTTCTAGCTAAAGATGCAAACTTGGCTTGAAGGTCATGATCTTCCCTAAGGTTGTACATACCTCCACTAGATGTATGAGGTTGAGTTTTACTCGGTGCCTCATAAGTACCCGCGGTGTCCCAATTTTGAGCATTTTCAGCTAACAAGTCTAAGTACTTCATTCCTTCATCAGGGTCTTTATCTTCAAAAGTTCCATTGCACATCAATTCAACCATTTGCCTATCTTTAGGTGTTAACCCTTCATAGAAATGTGAAACCAATCTCCATGTTTCAAAACCATGATGAGGGCAAGTACTAAGCAAATCTCGATACCTATCCCAATATTTGTAAAATGTTTTTCCTGATTTTTGAGTGAATGTGGTGACTTGTCTCTTGAAAGAGTTTGTTCTATGAGATGGGAAAAACTTCTTTAAAAACTGTTGTTGCATTTCATCCCAAACACGAATGGATCCTGGTCTCAAATTTTGTAGCCATGTTTTAGCTTTATCTTTTAATGAAAAAGGAAAAAGCTTTAATCTGATGGTGTTCATGCTACAATTTAAATTATTATATGTGTTGCAAACCTCCTCAAATTCCCTTAAATGCAAGTATGGATTTTCCAATTCTAAACCATGAAAAGAAGGTAAAAGTTGAATAATACCTAGTTTAAAATTAAAATGAGATGCATCGGGAGGAAAAACTATGCATGATGGTGCACTTGTTCTTGTGGGATTCATGTGGTCTCTAAGTGTTCTAGCCGAGTTATTCTCATTATTCTCATTATGAAGTGATTGATTATCTTCTTCGGCCATATTTTCTGAAAATGATGAGGATATCCTACAAAGTCTACCACTTGATGTACGTGACCACACTCTCATGCACGTGTAGGAATAAAATAAAAAAGAAGAAGAAAGCAAAAAAAGGAGGAAGAAAACAAAATAGAAAGAAACAAAGTTATATACAAGAAAGGTGAAAAGAGAAAATAAAATAAATACTATAATTTATACAAGAACTTACCTCCCCGGCAACGGCGCCAAAAACCTGACACGACTAAAAGGTTGATGTCTTCTCCCAAGTGCAGGAGTGTCAAAGTAATAAAGAACCTGGCAAGACCGGGGTCGAACCACAGGGAGGTTAATTGTACAAATTATAGACAACAATTATAAGCAACAATAATAGCAATAATAATAAGAACAATAACAACAACAATAACAACTATAATAATAATAATAATAATAATAATAATAAAGAAAGAGAAGAAGAAGAAGATGATAAGAACTTGGAGATGGAAAATTAATGTAAGGATTAAACAATAATAATAACAAATGTCAAGGTTAGAGATTCCACTAATGGTATATCAAACAAGTATAATATAAACTCTTATTATTGAATTGGAAAGCACACACAAAGGAGGTTCCAATCAGATTATATATTGTTAACATGATTACATTAGTCATCTTATTCAATTAATGCTAATACTTGTAAATCTCGTCAAGCATTCATAATTATAACTTATGTTAACAACAAATCAAGTTCCTTTCATAGCTCAGGTGTCGGTTATACCATACATTATGGCTATGAAAGTGCCAAGCATTTGTTGTACCAAGTGTTATACAACATAAATCAAGATTAGTCATTTAACAAGCAAAGTATTAAAGAGTGAACAAGATAACAAATATAAAACATGTTAGTATCAAACATTAAAGTCCATATTAAGTTTACATTATACTTATTCTTACACCATTAGTGTAACCTTTTCACCTTGACATAACTAACTGAGCTAGACATAATGAAAGAAAGCAAAATAGATAAACAAAATAAGAACATAAAAGTTAACTAAGTAAAGGAAAGGAAATGAAAGGCATAAACTTAATATTAATGAAAGCAAAGCATAAACATTACAAAAAATACAAAGAGAGAAAGGAAGAGCATGATCTTTTGTGCTCAATGTATCAACACATAATTATGGGGCTTTTCTTGGAAGAAAACAAAATTTTTGTTCTAATGTTTAAGGTTAACTTCCTTGGGATGGGATTATTATTTTTGTCTTTTTTTCTTTTTTTCTTTTTTTTTTAAAAAATCTATATACATATAATTTAAAAACATCATACATCTTTAACCCATGTAACGAGCTTTCAGCTAATGACTCTTAGACGAGTTGGTCTTAGGGCATTAGGTATTAAGACACCCCTACGAGCTTAGTAACCCGGGTCACAGATACTGATATGTAGATAGTGCAATGTTTGTAACAAGCATTGAGCCAATAGCTCCCAAGTCAGTTGACTTTAGGGTATTAGGTGTTAAAACACCCCTTCGGGCTTAATTGCTTAGGTTAGGGAGGCTACGAAACCAAACTTATCTATATTTTTATTATCATCATTTTTTTCTTTTTTTTTATGTTTTTCTTTTTTTAATTATATACAATCCCTTTCCCTTAGTTGTTACCTTTAACAAAAGAACATAAATAATGTAATAATCCAATATGCAACCCACAATCATATGTTAAAGTGTGTGTGTGTAAATTAAGGTTCAAGAATACATGTTAAATAAGTATATGAGCAGAATTAAGTGGTAACAATACGAGAGTTTGTAAACCTGAATATTTCAGGAAGTATTATAATAGACCTTGTTAAGAATGGTTACTAAGATACGTCTCAAGAGTCACTTTAACAAAAGAACTCCTTTACTCTGCCATCCTAGTAACAACAATTATGCACATGCTTTATAAAATGAAAAACAATTTTTTTTATCAACTACTACCCTCTCCCCCCAACCAAAACGAGACATTGTCTTCAATGTTCTAAGGTAGAAAGATAGAGTATAGAAGATATCACCTGAAATAACGAACACTGACAAAACCTGGAACACACTAAAAAAAAAAGAAATAACAAAACACAATAATAAAACCAAAAGACACAAAAATTCACAAATGAAGGCTCAAATCCAATCTAAGCTTTTTACGACTTCCCGTAGATGACCAATTTATGAGACTCATGGAAGGATCAATCACAGGAATGAAAAATTGTAGTTGGTCAATCAATTGTTCAGCAGTAGTAGCAGAGATTATGATTTGTCATGCAGAAGATGTTAGAAATTCCTGTTCCACAGCATGATCAAGAAAAGACAACAACTTATCATAATAACCATTAACATTTAACAAACCTATGGGTTTATGGTGAATGTGCAATTGAGCCTAAGAGGAAATATGAAAGATCTCTTCCAATGTGCCTAGACCACCTGGTAAAGCAATGAAGGCATCAACATGGTTAAACATTGCATTCATTCGAGCCGACATTGTGGAGACCTGAAGTTCCTCTCCAATTGTTTTTCCAATGATGTCCCCTTGTGCTAAGGCTTCGGGGACGACCCCTAAAACTTGACTACTTCCTAAAAATGCAGCTATTGACACACCTCCCATTAACCCAAGACTGCCTCCCCCATATATTAAATGAATCTTTCTCTCAGCTAGCACCTGACCAAGATGATTTGCTGATTCTAAAAACTCCTTTTCTTTCCCAGGACTAGATCCACCGAAAACACAAATATTTTTTATTTGATGGCTTGAGGAACTTGCCATTTCTACACACTTCTGTATTTGTTGAATGTATGGGTTGAGTAGAAATGAAAGGAAGGAAAAGAGGGTTTTATAGATGAGAAATTAGAAAGGCAATCATAACACCTATATGTAGGCCAGCTGGAGTCTCACACTCTCTCTCTCTCTCTCTCTTTATTTATTTATTTATTTACTTTTGAAAAAGCATGTGTATGTACAGGTAGTTGTGATTGTGGCTCACATCTTCCCTTGGTTTTACATCCAAGAACGGCTTAAACGCCCTCTATGGGTCAAGGATAGGCTTCCCATCTAGTTTTCTTAAAAACTGGAAAACAGGGTCTTTTTTAGTCAGATTCCCAAGACTAAGTCGATCATGTTCTTTATGAAATAGTGGCCATAAATCATGAATTGCACGATGCGCATCTCCACTAGGATGCGTCTCAAGAGTCAATAGAAGATTATCTAAAGACTCCTTACTCAGGCCATCCTTAATGAATTGTATTTTATCTTCACGGTTTATAGATATCATTCCTAAAGAACGACATTGTGCATTACAAGTCCATCTAGCACATCGATGACAGACTTCTAGTCGTTTTGCACGACACTTCTTGGCAAAAGTGCTTTTACCTGTTCCAGGCATGTGTGAAATAAAGAAATTAGAGGACTCACCTAATAATCAGACCTTTGCTTCAATCAACCAGTGAATATCTTCAGGAATTCCATGATTCATTAATAATCTCAATCTTGCACATCTAGCACGGTAAATGTTTGTAATCGCATTCTGAGGCAGAGCGGGAAAATACTTTTTCAATTTTTCAAGATTAGTGTCTATTTTCAAATGAGAATTGGAAGAGAGCTTCAAAGAATTGCACAGATATATACACAGATATCAGTAATTATGGGAAACTGAAAGAACCGACTTAAGTCACGGAGTACCGTTATCCGCCATTTGACCGGGGTGAGAGAAACTTGCAAAAATCACTCAAAAAGAAACAAAAATAAAATAAAATAAAATAAAATCAATCTTTATATACAGGATCACCCAATTTAATAGAGTTATGTTCAACTGAAAAATTGTCAAAGTAAACTTTCAAACGATGTCCATTTACCTTGAAAACATTGTCATTCTTTGGATTCTCGATGTCATAGGCCCCATTTGGATACACTTGTTTCATAATAAAAGGACGACTCCATCTTGATCTTAATTTTCCAGGAAATAAATGCAGTCGAGAATTATAAAGCAAGACTTTTTGACCAACATTGAAGGTTTTTCTTTGTATTTTCTTGTCATGAAACTCTTTAATTCTTGCTTTATGAATTCTTGAATTTTCATATGCATCATTTCTTATTTCCTCAAGCTCATTTATTTGTAATTTTTGCAGTTGACTAGCATCATCCAGATTTGAATTGAAAGCTTTAATAGCCTAATAAGCTTTATGTTCAAGTTCCACAGGCAAGTGACAAGGTTTTCCATAGACTAGTCTATAAGGTGACATGCCTAATGATGTTTTATAAGCAGTTCGATAAGCCCAAAGTGCATCATTAAGTCTTAAAGACCAGTCTTTCCTATTAGGGTTCACTGTTTTCTCCAAAATATGTTTGATCTCCCTATTAGCAAGCTCTACTTGTCCACTTGTTTGAGGGTGATAAGGGGTGGCAACTTTGTGTGTGATTCCATATTTCTTCATTAAAGACTCAAATGGCTTGTTGCAGAAATGTGTTCCACCATCACTTATTATGGCTCGAGGGACTCCAAATCGACTCAAAATATTTTCTTTCAAAAACTTTATCACTGTTTTGTGATCATTGTTTCGACTTGGAATTGCCTCTATCCATTTTGAAACATAATCTACTGCGACTAATATAAGAAACCAAATGATGGAGGGAATGGGCCCATGAAATCTATACCCCAACAGTCAAAGATCTCAATGACAATAATAGGGTTTAAAGGCATCATGTGACGTTTTGAAATAGATCCCAACTTTTGACAATTTTCACAAGACTTGCAGAATGCATGTGAGTCTTTGAACATGGTGGGCCAGTAAAATCCACTTTGTAAGATTTTTGCAGTTGTCTTTCTTGATGAGAAATGACCCCCACATGCCTCAAAATGACAAAATTTAATAACACTACTTACCTCATTGTCAGGAATGCATCTTTGAAATATTTGATCAGGACAATATTTGAATAAATAAGGATCATCCCAATAAAAGTTCTTCACTTCGTTCAGGAACTTCCTTTTATCTTGGGTACTCCAATGAGCTGGCAATTGTCCTGAAACAAGAAAATTGACAATATTAGCAAACCAAGGCATTGTAGAGACAGAAAGTAAAGATTCATTGGGAAAGTAGTCATCGATTGGTGTGATGTCAGTTTTCGAATCTATTGTCAATCTAGACAAGTGATCTGCGACAACATTTTCGCTGCCTTTCTTATCTTTGATTGTGATATCAAATTCTTGAAGTAATAAAATCCACCGCACCAATCTAGCCTTAGAATCTTTCTTAGAAAGAAGATATTTCAATGCTGCATGATCACTAAAAACAACAACAGGTGAGCCAACAAGATAAGATCTGAATTTTTCACATGCAAATACTACTGCAAGTAATTCTTTTTCAGTGGTGGTATAATTCATTTGAGCACTATTCAAAGTTTTACTTGCATAGTAAATTACATAAGGTTTCTTATCTTTTCTTTGTCCCACAACAGCACCTACGACATAATCACTAGCATCACACATTATTTCAAAAGGTAATGACCAATCGGGAGGTTGAATGATAGGAGCACAAGTAAGCAAGTTTTTAAGTTTAACAAAGGCTTCTTCACAATGTTCAGTCCATTCAAAAATAGTATCCTTTGTTAGAAGGTTACTTAAGGGCTTAGATATTACACTAAAATCTTTGATGAACCTACTATAAAAACCAGCATGTCCCAGGAATGATCTAACATCTTTAAGAGATTTTGGTGTTGGCAAGTTTGCAATTAACTCGATTTTAGATTTGTCAACCTCAATTCCTTTTGATGAAACAATGTGACCAAGTACAATGCCGTTTGTTACCATAAAATGACATTTTTCCCAATTCAGCACAAGATTCTTCTCTTCACACCTGGTCAAAACCTTTCCTAAGTTAGTCAAACAATCGTCAAATGAATCGCCAAAAACAGAAAAATCATCCATGAAAATCTCAAGAAAATGTTCTACCATATCACTAAATATACTAAGCATGCATCTTTGAAATGTGGCTGGTGCATTACATAATCCAAAAGGCATCCTTCGATATGCAAAAGTACCAAATGGACATGTGAAAGTAGTCTTTTCTTGATCTTCCAATGCAATTTCAATTTGGTTGTAACCCGAATAGCCATCTAGGAAACAATAAAATTTATGACCTGCAACTCTTTCTAGAATTTCATCCATGAAAGGTAAAGGAAAATGATCTTTTCTAGTCATTGAATTAAGTTTCCTATAGTCAATGCACATGCGCCAACCAGTAACAGTTCTAGTGGGAATTAACTCATTGTTCTCATTTGTTATCACAGAAACATTTTACAAATGTTGGGATAGGTATCGAGATTTGCTTAGTACTTGCCCCCATCATGGTTTTGAAACATGGAGATTGGTTTCACATTTCTATGAAGGGTTAACACCTAAAGATAGGCAAATGGTTGAATTGATGTGCAATGGAACTTTTGAAGACAAAGACCCTGATGAAACAATGAAGTACTTAGACTTGTTAGCTGAAAATGCTCAAAATTGGGACACCGCGGGTACTTATGAGGCACTGAGTAAAACTCAACTTCATACATCTAGTGGAGGTATGTACAACCTTAGGGAAGATCATGACCTTCAAGCCAAGGTTGCATCTTTAGCTAGAAAAGTCGAGGCACTAGAATTGAAAAAGAGTGGTCAATTAAAATCTGTTGAAAACATTGTGTGTCAAATCTGTGAAACAAATGAACACTCAACCAACGATTATCCAACCTTGCCTTCTTTTAAGGAATGTCTCTATAAACAAGCTCATGCTTTAAACAGTTTTCAAAGGCCCAACCACAACTCATACTTCCAAACATACAACCCTGGTTGGAGAAATCACCAAAATTTTAGTTGGAAGAGTGACAATGCACAAACTTCACAACCACAGTTTCAAGCACACCATAATTTCCAAAATTATCATGGATATGCACCTCCTTATGCTCCACCTCCTACAAGAAATTTTGAGGAAACTTTGTATGTCAAGGTGAAAAGGTTACACTAATGGTGTAAGAATAAGTATAATGTAAACTTAATATGGACTTTAATGTTTGTTACTAACATGTTTTATATTTGTTATCTTGTTCACTCTTTAATACTTTGCTTGTTAAATGACTAATCTTGATTTATGTTGTATAACACTTGGTACAACAAATGCTTGGCACTTTCATAGCTCATAATGTATGGTATAACCGACACCTGAGCTATGAAAGGAACTTGATTTGTTGTTAACATAAGTTATAATCATGAATGCTTGACAAGATTTACAAGTATTAGCATTAATTGAATAAGATGACTAATGTAATCATGTTAGCAATGTATAATCTGATTGGGACCTCCTTTGTGTGTGGTTTCCAATTCAATAATAAGAGTTTATACTATACTTGTTTGATATACCATTAGTGGAACCTCTAACCTTGACATTTGTTATTATTATTGTTTAATCTTTACATTAATATTTCATCTCTAAGTTCTCATCATCATCATCTTCTTCTTCTCTTTCTCTACTACTATTATTATTATTATTATTATTATTATTATTATTGTTGTTGTTGTTGTTGTTGTTGTTGTTGTTGTTGTTGTTGTTGTTGTTGTTGTTGTTGTTATTGTTGTTTATAATTTGTACAATTAACCTCCCTGTGGTTCGACCCCGGTCTTGCCGGGTTATTTATTACTTCGACACTCCTGCACTTGGGAGAAGACATCAACCTTTTAGTCGTGTCACACCAACATCAAGTAAGTCTCTTTCAATTTTATGCTCTCCAATAAAGCACGAAATTGTAGGACAACCAGGGCCTTTATATTTCAAAGCATTATTGTTTTGAAGAATACCACTTACTTGTTCGACTAGAAAGGCTTTTTTTTTCACATTCAGTTTCCTCTTCACAGTGCAGAGATCTTTCAAAAATTTAGCATAGGAAGGAACTTGTTTAATAGCATCCAGCAAAGGTATATTGATCCTTACCTGTTTGAAAGTTTCAAAGATTTCAAAGTTGTGATTAACTTTCCTTTGTTTGGTCATGGCTTCAGGAAATGGAAGTGCTGGCGGTGAATCAGTCGTTTCTTTGCAATTTTCAGATTCATCCCCTTCCTTACCCTCAGAGATTGACTCATCATCTTTCTCATAAGGTTCAAGAGAGGGTTTTTCAATAACCTTACCACTGCGCAGAGTAGTGACTGATTTGACTTGATCCATGTGTTGGCTTCCGGAACTACTTGCATTTGCATTGTATTGCCCTTTGGGATTTTGTTGCGGTTGAGATGGAAACTTACCTTTCTCTTGGAAACTGAGAGTAGATGTTAATTTAGCAAGAGTATCTTTAAAA
This sequence comes from Populus pruinosa, assembly GCA_026413675.1. Taxonomy (NCBI): domain Eukaryota; kingdom Viridiplantae; phylum Streptophyta; class Magnoliopsida; order Malpighiales; family Salicaceae; genus Populus; species Populus pruinosa. The sequence goes on from CM048606.1 coordinate 7,014,318, forward strand.
TCTGTCATGTTTTGAGCAAGTTGAGTATTGATTGTCTCTTGCTTTTCAATGAATGCATGCAACGTTTCCTCAAGATTTCTTCTAGGAGGTGGAGCATAAGGAGGTGCATATCCATGAGAATTTTGGAAATTGTGGTGTGCTTGAAATGGTGGTTGTGAAGTTTGTGCATTGTTGTTCTCACTCTTCCAATTGAAATTTGGGTGATTTCTCCAACCAGGGTTGTATGTTTGGGAGTATGGGTTGTGGTTGGGCCTTTGGAAACTGTTTAAAGCATGGGCTTGTTCATGGAGACATTCCTTAAAAGAAGGGAAGGTTGGACAATCGTTGGTTGAGTGTTCATTTGTTTCACAGATTTGACACACAATGTTTTCAACAGATTTTAATTGACCACCCTTTTTTAATTCTAGTGCCTCGACTTTTCTAGCTAAAGATGCAAACTTGGCTTGAAGGTCATGATCTTCTCTAAGGTTGTACATACCTCCACTAGATGTATGAGGTTGAGTTTTACTCGGTGCCTCATAAGTATCCGCGGTGTCCCAATTTTGAGCATTTTCAGCTAACAAGTCTAAGTACTCCATTGCTTCATCAGGGTCTTTATCTTCAAAAGTTCCATTGCACATCAATTCAACCATTTGCCTATCTTTAGGTGTTAACCCTTCATAGAAATGTGAAACCAATCTCCATGTTTCAAAACCATGATGAGGGCAAGTATTAAGCAAGTCTCGATACCTATCCTAACATTTGTAAAATGTTTCTCCTCGTTTTTGAGTGAAAGTGGTGATTTGTCTCTTGAAAGAGTTTGTTCTATGAGATGGGAAAAACTTCTTTAAAAACTGTTGTTGTATTTCATCCCAAGCACGAATGGATCCTGGTCTTAAATTTTGTAGCATGTTTTAGCTTTATCTTTTAATGAAAAAGGAAAAAGCTTTAATCTGATGGTGTTCATGCTACAATTTAAATTATTATATGTGTTGCAGACCTCCTCAAATTCCCTTAAATGCAAGTATGGATTTTCCAATTCTAAACCATGAAAAGAAGGTAAAAGTTGAATAATACCTGGTTTAAAATTAAAATGAGATGCATCGGGAGGAAAAACAATGCATGATGGTGCACTTGTTCTTGTGGGATTCATGTGGTCTCTAAGTGTTCTAGCACGGTTATTCTTATTATTCTCATTATGAAGTGATTGATTATGTTCTTCGGCCATATTTTCTGAAAATGATGAGGATACCCTACAAAGTCTACCACTTGATGTACGTGACCACACTCTCATGCACGTGTAGGAATAAAATAAAAGGAAGAAGAAAATAAAAGAAGAAGAAACAAGAGAAAAGAAACAAAGTTATATACAAGAAATGTGAAAAGAGAAAATAAAATAAATATTATAATTTATACAAGAACTTACCTCCCCGGCAACGGCGCCAAAAACTTGACACAACTAAAAGGTTGATGTCTTCTCCCAAGTGTAGGAGTGTCGAAGTAATAAATAACCCGGCAAGACCGGGTTCGAACCACAAGGAGGTTAATTGTGCAAATTATAGACAACAATTATAAATAACAATAATAGCAATAATAACAACAACAATAACAATAACAACAACAACTATAATAATAATAATAATAATAATAATAATAATAATACTAGTAGTAGTAGTAGTAGTAGTAGTAGTAGTAATAGTAGTAGTAGTAATAATAATAATAATAATAAAGAAAGAGAAGAAGAAGAAGATGATGAGAACTTGGAGATGGAAAATTAATGTAAGGATTAAATAATAATAATAACAAATGTCAAGGTTAGAGGTTTCACTAATGGTATATCAAACAAGTATAGTATAAACTCTTATTATTGAATTGGAAACCACACACAAAGGAGGTTCCAATCAGATTATATATTGTTAACATGATTATATTAGTCATCTTATTCAATTAATGCTAATACTTGTAAATCTCGTCAAGCATTCATGAATATAACTTATGTTAACAACAAATCAAGTTCCTTTCATAGCTCAGGTGTCGGTTATACCATACATTATGGGCTATGAAAGTGCCAAGCATTTGTTATACCAAGTGTTATACAAGTATTATACAACATAAATCAAGATTAGTTATTTAACAAGCAAAGTATTAAAGAGTGAACAAGATAACAAATATAAAACATATTAGTATCAAACATTAAAGTCCATATTAAGTTTACATTATACTTATTCTTACACCATTAGTGTAACCTTTTCACCTTGACATAACTAACTTAGCTAGACATAATGAAAGAAAGAAAAATAGATAAACAACATAAGAACATAAAAGTTAACTAAGTAAAGGAAAGGAAATGAAAGGCATAAACTTGATATTAATGAAAGCAAAACATAAACATTACAAAAAATACAAAGAGAGAAATAAAGAGCATGATCTTGATCTGAAAACCAAGATGCCTAAATGCATGGCAAATGCCTCCTTTTATAGGCCAAAATTGGGAACTATTGATTTGATGACTAATTGATAAGTGGGTGGCCAACTGTTGACTTGGTGACAATCCTTATCTTCTCTTGTCTACCCAAAACGTCATTGATAACGTCAAAATTGGAGCCAGTTGCAAACATGAAAGTTGTAGGCAATTGTCTCAGCTTTCTTATGTAAAACCGTCAGCTCATTTGGACTTCTAGAACGCCATATATGGCCAAAATACCGAACAGTGCTCGGGCTGGAAGACAGATTCAGGCTTCTTTGTTGTTGCTACGATTTGGACTTGATAATGGCCTTTTTAGATCTTGGGCTCCATATAAAAGTTGTAGGCCTATGTCTTACCTTTCCATCCATATAAATTGGACCTAAATCTGAGATATATAGCTCCAGATATGACCCAATTACCGAACAGTATTCTGGTTTGGATTGCACCGACATCTCTTTTCTAAATTTGTCCATCTCTTTATCCTTGCAATTTAAGTTCTTAAAGTCATTAATCAATCCTTTCATTTATGTGATAGGCCTACATTTAAAATGAATATTTACCACAAATTAAAGGTATCTTACATTATTAGATATATTATTATAAAACATGCTTTAGTCAAGGAGTTATTGATACTTCAAGTGCAAAATGATGATATAAAACCATGATAAGAATACACTTTTAAGTACTAATGAGCAATCCAAACCGAAACACTGTTCGGTAATTGGGTCATATATGAAGTTGTAGATCTCCAATTTAGGTCTACTTTATATGGATGGAAAGGTAAGACGTAGGCCTACAAGTTTTATATGGATCCCAAAATCTAAAAAGGCCATTTTCAAGTCCAAATTGTAGCAGTAAAGAAGTCCAAATCTGTCTTCTAGCCCGAGCACTATTCAGTGTTTGGCCCATATCTAGAGTTCTAGAAATCCAAATGAGCAGGAAAGTTGAGACAATTTCCTACAACTTTCATGTTTTCAAGTGGCTCCAATTTTGACGTTATCAATGACGTTTTGGGTAGACAAGAGAAGATAAGGATTGTCACCAAGTCAAGAGTTAGTCACCCATTCATCAATTAGTCATCAAATCAATAGTTTCTAATTTTGGCCTATAAAAGAAGGCATTTGCCATGCATTTAGGCATCTTGGTTTCCAGATCAAGATCATGCTCTTACTTTCTCTCTTTGTATTTTTTTGTAATGTTTATGTTTTCCTTTCATTAATATCAAGTTTATGCCTTTCATTTCCTTTCATTTACTTAGTTAACTCTTATCTTATTTATGTTCTTATTTTTTTATTTATTTTCCTTTCTTTCATTATGTTTAGCTAAGTTTATTATGTCAAGGTGAAAAGGTTATACTAATGGTGTAAGAATAAGTATAGTGTAAACTCAATATGAACTTTAACGTTTGATACTAACATATTTTGTATTTGTTATCTTGTTCACTCTTTAATACTTTGCTTGTTAAACATGAAAGTGTAGGAAATTATCTCAACTTTTTTGTGTAAAACATTGAGGTCATTTGGACTTATAAAACTCTAGATATAGGTCAAACACTGAACAATGGTTGGGCTGGAGAACATATTTGGACTTCTTTGTTGTTGCTACAATTTAGACTTGAAAATGACCTTTTTAGATCTTGGGCTCCATATGAAAGTTCGAGGCCTATGTCTTACCTTTCCATCCATATAAAGTAGACCTAAATCTAAGATCTACAACTCTAGATATAACTTAATTATCGAACAGTGTTTCCATTTGGACTGCACCGACATCTCTTTTCTAAGTGTGGGCATCTCCTTTTCCTTTCAATTTCAGTTCTTAAATTCATCAATCAATCCTTTTATTTATGTGATTGGCCTGTATTTAAAATGAACATTTACTACAAATTAAAGGTATCTTATGTTATTAGATATGTTATTATAAAACATGTTTTAGTTTAGGAGTTATTGACACTTCAAGTGCAAAATGATGATACGAAACCTTGATAAAAATGCACTTTTAAGTACTAATTAATAACAAATACAAAACATGTTAGTATCAAACATTAAAGTCCATGTTAAGTTTACACTATACTTATTCTTACACCATTAGTGTAACCTTTTCACCTTGACATAATAAACTTAGCTAAACATAATGAAAGAAAGAAACATAAATAAAATAAAACTTAATAAAGTAAAAGAAAGGAAATGAAAGGAATAAACAAGATATTAATGAAAGCAAAACTTAAGCATTACAAAAATACAAAAAGAGAAAGCAATAGCAAGATCTTGATTTGGAAACCAAGATGTCTAAATGCATGGAAAATGCCTGCTTTTATAAGCCAAAATTAGGAACTATTGATTTGATGACTAATTGATGAGTGGGTGGTCACCTCTTGATTTGGTGACAATCCTTATCTTCTCTTGTCTGAATAAAATGTCAATGATAACATCAGAATTTGAACCAGATCTCCACATGAACGTTGTAGGAAATTATCTCAAGTTTCCATGAAAAATAATTGAGGTCATTTGGACTTCTAAAACTTAAGATATGGGTTGAACACTGAATAGTATCTAAGCTGGAGGATAGATTTAGATTTCTTCATTATTGCTATAATTTAGACTTGAAAACGGCCTTATTAAAACCAGACCTCCGCATAAAAGTTGTAGGCCTATGTCTTACCTTTCCATCCATATAAAGTAAAATTAAATTAAAGATCTACAGCTTCAGATATGACCCAATCATCGAACAGTGTTCTAGTTTGAACTGTTCCAGCATCTCTTTTCTAAGTTTGACTATCTCTTTGTCCTTTCAATTTTAGTACTTAAACTCATCAATAAATCCTTTAATTCATATGATAGACCTACATTTAAGATGAATATTTATTGTAAATTAAAGGTATCTTATATTATTAGATATGTTATTATAAAACATGCTTTAGTTAAGGAGTTATTAATACTTCAAGTGCAAAATAATAATATAAAACTTTGATAAAAATGTATTTTTAAGTACTATTCACATCTCCCAGCTATTTTATTATTAGTCCTTAGTAATCAAAGCGTTAAAATATAAAAACAATTTGTAAATTTCAGAAAGCAAGGCGTTCATCATTCAACTTCCATTAATCTATCCAGATAAATAAACTCTCATTAAATTTATATATCTGCTCAATACCTTTTAAACAGATTATTAATAAACCTTCTTTTTATTCTCAATATATCAATATATAGTTATGGAGCTTTACTTGGAAGAAAATAAAATTTTTGTTCTAATTTTTAAGGTTAACTTCCTTAGGTTGAGCTTATTATCTTTTTCTTCTTTTTTTCTTCTTTTTTCTTTTTTGGTAAAATGTTTCTCTTGGTTTTTTAGTGAAAGTGTTGATTTGTCTTTTGAAAGAGTTTTTTCTGTGAGATGGGAGAAACTTCTTTAAAAACTGTTGTTACATTTCATCCCAAGCACAAATGGATCCTGGTCTTAAATTTTGTAGCCATATTTTAGCTTTATCTTTTAATGAAAAAGGAAAAAGCTTTAGTCTGATAGTGTTTATGCTATAATTTGAGTCATTATAGGTGTTACAGACCTTCTCAAATTCCCTTAAATGCAAGTATGGATTTTCTAAATCTTACCCATGAAAAGAAGGTAAAAGTTGAATAATGTCTGGCTTAAAATTAAAATGAGATACATTAGGAGGAAAAACTATGCATGATAGTGCACTTGTTCTTGTGGGATTCATGTGGTCTCTAAGTGTTCTAACATGGTTATTTTTATTATTCTCATTATGAAGTGATTCATTATCTTCTTCAGTCATATTTTCTGAAAATGATGAGGATACCCTACAAAGTTTACCACTTAATGTACGTGACCACACTCTCAAGCATATGTAGGAATAAAATAAAAAGAAGAAGAAAGCAAAAGGAAGGATGAAGAAAACAAAATAAAGAGAAACAAAACAAAAGAAACAAAGTTATATACAAGAAAAGTGACAAAATAAAATAAAATAAATACTATAATTTGTACAAGAACTTACCTCCCCAGCAACGGTACCAAAAACTTGACACAACTAAAAGATTGATGTTTTCTCCCAAGTGTAGGTGCGTTGAAGTAATAAATAACCCAGCACGACTAGGGTCGAACTACAAGGAGGTTAATTGTATAAATTATAGATGACATTAATAGAACAACAATAACTACAACAACAATAACAACAACAACAACAATAATAATAGTAGTAATAGTAGTAGTAGTAATAATAATAATAAAAAAAAAGAAGGAGAAGAAGATGATGATGATGAGAACTTTGAGATGGAATATTAATGTAAGGATTAAACAATGATAATAACAAATGTCAAGGTTAGAGGTTAGAGGTTCCACTAATGGTATGTCAAACAAGTATAGTATATACTCTTATTATTCAGTTGGAAATCACACACAAAGAAGGTTCCAATCAGATCATAAATTGTTAAAATGATCACATTAGTTATCTTATTCGATTAATACTAATACTTGTAAATCTCGTTAGGCATTCATGATTATAACTTAGTAAAGGAAATGAATTGAAAGTCATAAACTTGATATTAATGAAAGCAAAACTTAAGCATTATAAAAATATAAAGAGAGAAAGCAAGAGCATGATCTTGATCTGAAAACCAAGATGCCTAATGCCTCCTTTTATACGCTAAAATTAGAAATTATTGATTTGATGAGTAATTAATGAGTGGGTGGTCAACTATTGACTTGGTGACAATCATTATCTTCTTTTATCTGCTCAAAACATCATTGATAACGTCAAAATTGGAACCACTTGAAAACATGAAAGTTATAGGCAATTGTCTCAACTTTCTAAGGTAAACAATTAAGGTCATTTGAACTTCTGGAACTCTAGATATGGGCCAAAAATTAAACAGTGATCGGGTTGGAGGACAGATTCAGACTTTTTTTCTTGTTGCTATATGACCTTTTTAAATCTTGGGTTCTATATGAAAGTTGTAGGCCTATGCCTTACCTTTCCATCCATATAAAGTAGACTTAAATTCGAGATCTACAGATCCAGATATGACCCAATTACCAAATAGTGTTTCGGTTTGGAGTACACCGACATCTCTTTGTCCTTTCAATTTTAGTTTTTAAATTCATCTATCAATCCTTTCATTTATGTGATGGGCCTGCATTTTAAATGAACATTTACCATAAATTAAAGGTATCTTATATTATTAGATATGTTATTATAAAACATGTTTTAGTTAAGGAGTTATTGATACTTCAAGTGCAAAATGATGATATAAAATCTTGATAAAAATATAGTTTTAAGTACTAATTAATAGTGAAAAATTTTATTCCCTTAAGCTTCTCAACCCATATAACAAGTGTTGGGCCAATTGCTCCCAAATTAGTTGACTTTAGGGTATTAAGTGTTAAAGCACTCCTTCGGGCTTAATTGTTTAGGTTAAGGAGGCTACAAAACCAAACTTATCTGTATTTTTATTATCATCATGTTTTTTTATAACTTATATATATATATTATTCCTTTTTTTTAGTTGTTACTTTTAACAAAAGAACATAAATAATGTAATAATCCAATATTTCAAGAATTAAATGATAGCAATGCAAGATTTTGTAAACCTGAATATTTCAAAAAGTATTTTTATAGACCTTGTTATAAATATTACATATAACCATTGAAAAATGTTACCAAAGATATGTCTCAAGAGACAATAAAATTCCTCCTTACTCTGTCATCTTAGTAACAACAGTTTTTAAATGGTTTATATAAAAGAAAACACATTTAGTTTTTTTTTTAATATTAACTATTACCCTTTCCCCCCAACCAAAATGAGACATTGTCCTCAATGTTACAAGATAAAAAGATAGAATATAGAAGACATCACCTGAAACACCGAATACTGACAAACCTGAAACATGCTTAAACAAATATAAGAAATAACAAAATAATATACTATTAAGAAAACCAAAAGACACAAGGATTCACAAATAAAAGCTCAAATCCAATCTAAGTTTTTTATGGCTTTTCTTAGTTGATCAATTTATGCGACTTATGGAAGGATCAATTACAAGAGTGAAAGATTGTAGTTGGTCAATCAATTGTTCAACTGTAGTAGTATAGATTATGATTTGTTGTGCTGAATATTTTAGCAATTCCTGTTCCACAGCATGAGCAAGAAAAGATAATAATTTATCATAAAAATCATTAACATTTAATAGACCTATAGGTTTATGGTGAATGTGTCGTTGGGCCCAAAAGGTAATATGAAAGATCTCTTTCAATGTGCCCAGACCACCTGGTAAGGCAATGAAGGTATCAGTGTGTTTAAACATTGCATTCATTCGATCAGACATTATAGAGACTTGTAGTTCCTCTCCAATTGTTTTTCCAATGATGTTTCCTTGTACTAAAGCTTTAGGGACAACCCTATAACTTCACTGCCTCCTAAAAATACAACAATTGACACTTCCCCCCATTAACCCAAGGCTACCTCCCCCATACACTAAATGAATCTTTCTCTCAGCTGATACTTGACTAAGATGTTTAGCTGATTCTAAAAACTCTATTTCCTTCTTAGGATTGGATCCACCAAAAACAAAAATGTTTCTTATATGATGACTTGAGGAACCTGTCATTTCTACACACTTCTATACCTGTTGAATGTATAGGTGGAGTAGAAATGAAAGGAAGAGAAGATTTTATAGATGAGAACTTGAAAATACAATCATACCACCTATATGTAGCCAGCTAGAGTCTCACTATCTCTCTCTCTCTTTATTTATTTATTTTAATTTTTTAAAAAAGAATGAGTATATACAAGTAGTTGTGATTGTGGCTCATATCTTCACTTGGTTTTACGTCCAAGAATGGCTTAAACTCCCTTTATAGGTTGGGGATAGGCTTCCTATCTAGTTTTCTTAAAACCTGGCAAATATGGTCTTTTTTAGTCAGATTCAAAAGACTATGTCGAGCATGTTCTTTATGGAATAATGGCCACAAATCATGTATTGCACGATGCTCATCTCCACTAGGATGCGTCTTAAAAGTTAATAGAAGATTATCTAAAGACTCTTTACTCAAGTCATCCTTAATGAATTGTATTTTATCTTCACGGTTTATAAATACCATTCCTAAAGAACAATATTGTGCATTACAAGTCCATTTAGCACATCAATGATAAACTTTCAATTGTTTTGCATGATGTTTCTTTGCAAAAGTGTTTTTACTTATTCTAGGCATGTGTGAAATGAAGGAATTAGAGAATTCACCTAATAATTAGACCTCTGCTTTAATCAGCCAGCGAATATCTTCAGGAATTTCATGATTTATTAACAATATCAATCTTACTCATCTAGTACAGTAAATTTTTGTAATCGCATTCAGAGGCAGAGCGGAAAAATACTTTTTCAACTTTTCAAGAGTGGTGTCTATTTTCAAATGAGAATTGAAGGAGAGATTCAAAGAAAAGGAAAAGAGGAAAGAATTGCACAAATATATACACAGATATCAGTTATTATGGGAAACTAAAAGAACCGACTTAAATCATAGAGTACCGTTATTCATCATTTGACCGGGGTGAAAGAAACTAGCAAAATAAAAATCACAAAAAAAAAAGAAACATAAAAACAATGTGAGAAAAAAAAGAAGCAATCTTTATATACAGGATCACCCAATTTAATAGAGTCATTTTCAATTGAAAAATTATAAAAGTAAACTTTCAAACGATATCCATTTACTTTGAAAACATTATCATTCTTTGGATTCTCGATATCACAGGCCTCATATGGAGATACGTGTTTCACAATAAATAGTCTGCTCCACCTTGATCTTAGTTTTCTTGGAAATAAATGTAGTCTAGAATTATAAAGCAAGACTTTTTTACCAACAATGAATGTTTTTCTCAGTATTTTCTTGTCTTGAAACTCTTCGATTCTTGCTTTAAGAATTCTTGAATTTTCATATAAATCATTTCTCATTTCCTCAAGCTTCTTTATTTGTAATTTTCATAGCTGACTAGCATCATTAAGATTTGAATTGAAAGCTTTAATAGCCCAATAAGCTTTATGTTCAAGTTCCACAGGCAAGTGACAAGGTCTTCCATAGACTAGTCTATAAGGTGACATACCTAATGATGTTTTATAAGCAGATCTATAAGCCCAAAGTGCATAGACTAGTCTTAAACAAATGATTTGTGGCAATATTTTCGGTGTCTTTCTTATCTTTGATTGTGATATCAAATTCTTGAAGTAACAAAATTCACCACATTAATCTAGCTTTAGAATCATTTTTAGAAAGAAGATATTTCAATGGTGCATGATTACTAAAAACAACAGCAGGTGAGCCAATAAAATAAGACCTGAATTTTTCACATGTAAATACTATTGCAAGTAATGCTTTTTCAGTGGTGGTGTAATTCATTTTAGCACTATTTAAAGTTTTACTTGCATAGTAAATCACATAAGGTTTCTTATCTTTTCTTTGTCCCAAAACAGCACCCACGGCATAATCACTAGTAGCATGTTGCGATGTCGCGATCGCACAAATTAATTACCCTAGCTCAAATCACACAAGAAAGTATAGAGCAAGCAAGGGATCGATCCCACGAGGAAGATTTAGTTCAGATTTTTATGCTATACGTTATGCAATTGGGGGGTTTTGATTTGTGATAATCTAAAATATGGAAGAAATTAAACTAGTGAACACAATCAATTAAAACTGAAATTTATCAAGAAAACAAACCTTGGTCACAAGCACACATCCACCTACAGAAATCTGAATTGATCCTTGAAACGAAACTCCAGTTTATATTCTGAATTTTTATGTTTTCTTAACTTTGGTTAATTAACGGATCCGCCGTATAACTAGCCCTAACCAACAAATAATCACAGTGTCCGCACTAATGATTTAATCTAATGGCAGCCTTAAGATCTAGATAAATTCATTAATCTTAACAACCAAGTTGTCTGCTTGTATTGCTTTGATCGAATGTTTTCCCTAAGTTTAATAACGTAGTTCCGCCACAATTATCAAGCTTAGTTGCTTCACAAGTTTATATACCCTAACTCCGGTTTTGATATCAAACTTAGCAATAGATTATTCACAATAATAACTTAGAGTCCGCTCTAGCAATTATCAACTACAATCATAGAAAATATGCATAGGAAAACAATCATACTCATTCATAATATAAACTGAAAATAAATGGAGAATAAATCTCACAGTTCTTGAAATCTGAAAGTTTCTGCGTCCTTGCAACCAAGAAAAGAGCTTAGCCTTGCATATCTATTGAACAACTACTCCTAAAGATAAAAGAAAGCATTATTTCTAGTATGTAGAGAGGAGAGTTTGTGTTTCTTCACTTCTAGTTGCTGCCACCTTTCTTTGATTCTATTGCACTCTCTCCTCTCCTTTCTTGGCTCTCTTGGTGTTTATATATAGGCTTCAATGGCAGCTCCTCTTGCTTCTTTATCAATAATGGTGGTTGCCAAACATGCCAAACTTTGACATTAGTAGTCACCACAAACAACCCACCATTGTAGCCTCCTTCTTTGACAATGGCAGCATTCCAACTTGCAGCTGGTTTATGGTTGGTGATTTGAGGTTGGTGGATTGAGGTTGGTGGCTACTTTTCTTGACCTTCTAGATTGATTTACTAGAGGGGCTAAATTGCTGAAATTATAACTTGGATGATAGTTTAGAAGCTTCGAAACATAATTTGGACTCATTTCTTCACGAAACCTGATTGCTGGCAGAATTCAATTGTCATCTTTGAAACATCATATCGCCCTCATCTAACATCTTTTTTTGCTGCAAATTGGACCATTTCTAGACTTTGATTCAGGAATCCAACAAAATTGAGTTTGCATCAATTGGACTTCTATAGCTCCAGATATGGAATTTTGAATGGACAAAGGTCAACAGTGGCAAAATACGAGATTTGACTTTGAAGGATGTGATTTCCATGATCTTCCTCTTCGTATTTTTCTTGCATTACATTTCCAGAAAGGTATAGATGTTAGATTTTTAGAGCCACTGGAATCACTTCATTTTGATCTCTAGAACTCACGCTCTGCACAAAACATCGATTGAACGTCAAATCTGCCAATTATCTCCAATTTACTCCTTTTTGCATGTTTCATCCAAAAGTGCCTTCAAAACATAAAACAAAGAATATCAAGGCATTTTACATATAAAACATGGACAAAACATTTGGTAAATGTAGGTGAAACTATCAAATAATATGGTTACATCAAATACCCCCACATTTAGCTTCTTCTCGTCCTTGAGAAAGGATAAATAAAATTAAATTGAAAATAACCATGATCAATCTCTTAATTTCCCATCAATGTCTAAGAGTACAGGCATTATAAATAAGAATATAATAAAAAAGGATAAAATAAATAAATTTTTATGAATTTGTTTACATGCAAACTTCAGAATTCAATCCATCATCGGGATTTAAATGAAATCTATGCCATGCCAAAGTGATAGGTCCTCTCATTGATATACACTCCAACACTCATGTGTTTAGGGTTTATGTGTCTAAATCTCTCAAATTCAATCAAAGAGTATGTTCTACCATAAGCTTGCTTTTCAATCTCATCTCCATTACTAATATATTACAAACAATGCATGAATCAAAAGGTCTTATTTTCTGGTTGTAATGGGGCTAAGGTTAAGGTGAGGTAAAAGAGAGTAAAAGAAAAGGTTCAAATCAAAGAAAGTAGAGCATTCCAAAAAATGATATTTCAAACAAGATATTCCATCAAAGCTCATAAATTTTTCATCTTTAATCACCAATGCTTAACTGCTTTTGATTTTAAGCATAAAATCTTAAGAACATAAAGGAACATTTTTTCTTCTTCTTCTTTTTTTTTGTAATTTTGCCCATCTTTTCATCAAGCATCACTTCTTTTGTCTTTTCACATAATTTTCAACCATAATTCCATGAAGTATCACAAGTACATGCTCTACTAATCCTTGGCCAGGGGAAAAGGAAAATATATATAAAGTTAAGGCTTATACATGGATAAAGCAAAGAAAAGATAAACAAGCTCAAAAGGGGCTCACTAAGGATAATATGCTTTAGGTTGGCTTTTTGGTTCAAGTGCTTTAAAATTCCTATTGCCTTTATCATCTTCATGTATATTTGTAATGGAACATAATCTCAATAAGATATGAAGCAAGTTCTACAGATACATATCATTGAAAGAATGCACACTCAAAGAATACAATGTTGAAGGCTCAAAAACTTGCAGTGGTATAACACTATAAAATCAACATGGCATATTCTCAAAGTCAATTCCTAAACTAATTAAACCTTAAAATTTGCATGCATGCTCTTTCATTTGATTTATCTCTTCATCTATCTCAATTAATTCTCATACATAATACTCATATTCTCAAAAACCAATGGGAGTTAAAAAGATCAAACATAATTTTTTTTTTGAACAACAAAGAAAACTAAAATAAGAAAATAAAAATTCTCCCAATACCCCCACACTTAAAACACAACATTGTCCTCAATGTTGAAATAAAAGCAAAGGAACATAAGAGAATGACAGAAAATAAATTAAAATACAAAAAAGTAAAAGATAAGGAAAAAGAAAGCAAATCTGATATATATATTTTTTTTTGTGCTAGGTTGCCTCCCAGTAAGTGCTTTTGTTTTATGTCATTGGCTTGACATGTGGCATGCTCATTCTTCATAGATTGGTTCAGTTAACTCTATAGAAGCGGTGAGTTCTGCCGTCCAACCTTCATAGAAAGGTTTCAAACGATGTCCATTGACCTTGAGTACTTTGCTGGTTTCTAAACTTGTAATTTCAACTGCACCATAAGGAAAAATATTAGAAAAAACAAAGGGTCCAATCCAACGAGAGCGCAAATTTCCAGGAAAAAGTTTCAAACGCGAATGATAAAGAAGGACTTTGTCTCCAACATGAAATTTCTTTCTTGTAAGCATTGGATCATGAAGATTCTTAGTCTTTTCTTTGTAAATCCTTGCATTCTCGTAAGCATCATTTCGAATTTCTTCCAACTCTTGCAGTTGCAATTTTCTTGCAATCCCGGCAACATCATAATCCATGTTGCATTGTTTAATGGCCCAAAAAGCTTTGTGTTCAAGCTCCACCGGTAGATGACATGCTTTCCCATAAATCATTCTATAAGGTGACATTCCTATAGGTGATTTATAAGCAGTCCTATAAGCCCAAATTGCATCTCCAAGGCGTAGACTCCAATCTCGTCGGTTAGGTTGCACTGTTTTCTCCAAAATGAACTTGATTTCTCGATTGGAAATTTCAGCTTGGCCATTCATTTGCGGATGATATGCTGTGGATGTTCGATGAGTCACGTGATATTTGCGTAGCAATGCTTCCATGGAACGATTGCAGAAATGAGTGCCACGATCACTAATGATAGCTTTAGGGATGCCAAACCTATCAAATATGTGAGTCCTGACAAAATCTAAAACAACCTTAGCATCGTTAGTTCGTGTGGCTTTCGCCTCAATCCATTTGGACACATAATCAACAGCAAGAAGAATATAAAGATTTCCAAAAAAAGAAGGAAATTGACCCATAAAGTCAATACCCCAAACATCAAAAATTTCACTTATAAGAATATTTGTTAAAGGCATTTGATTTTTATGAGTGATATTACCTGTTCTTTGGCATTTTTCACATGATTTGTAGAAGTGATATGCATCTTTAAAAATAGAAGGCCAATAGAAACCACTTTCAAGTACCTTATGGGCTGTTCTTTTTGCTCCAAAATGCTCACCACAAAAATAAGAATGACAAAAAGTGAGAATGGAATGAAATTCATCTTGTGGTACACATCTTCTTACTACTTGATCCACACAAAATTTCCACAAGTAAGGAGTATCCCAAAAATAATATTTAGCATCAGCTCGTAACTTGTCCTTTTGGGATGTAGACAAACCTGGACTGAATTCTTTGGTGACTAAATAGTTCACCAAATCAGCATACCATGGTCTTGTAGAGGAATGCAACATATACAACTGTTCATCAGGAAATGTTTCTCTTATTGTTTCAGTTGGAATATCCTCGGTCCTTAGTCGACTCAAGTGATCAGCCACATGGTTTTCGGCATCTTTTTTGTCTTTGATCTCAAGATCGAATTCTTGTAAAAGCAAGATCCACCTAATCAGTCTTGATTTGGACTCCTTCTTCTTCAAAAGATACTTGAGAGCTGCATGGTCAGTAAAAACAATGACTCTTGTACCAAGTAGATATGACCTGAATTTTTCAAGAGCAAACACCACTGCAAAAAGTTCCTTTTCAGTTGTATGGTAATTGCATTGTGCTCCATTCAACGTGCGAGATGCGTAGGCGATAACATGTAAATTCTTCCCAATTCTTTGCCAAGCACAACTCCTACTGATAGTCACTCGCATCACACATTATCTCAAAAGGTTCTTCCTAATTTGGTGGTTGGATGATAGGGGCAGATGTGACACATCTCTTAAGCTCATCATGGGCATCTTTACAAGCTTGATCAAACACAAAATCAACTTCTTTGGCTAATAGTCTGCACATAAGTGCTGTAATCTTCGAGAAATCTTTGATAAAGCGTCGATAGAAACCTGCATGACCTAGAAAAGAACGAACTTCCCTCACGCATGAGGGGTAAGGCAATGATGAAATAACATCTATCTTAGCTTTATCAACTTGTAATCCACGTGAAGACACAACATGCCCAAGAACTATTCCTTGTTCTACCATAAAATAACACTTTTCATAGTTAAAGACAAGGTTTGTTTCAATGCACCTTTTTAGGATCAAAGATAAATTTTCTAGACATTTATCAAAAGAATCACCATACACCGTGAAATCATCCATAAAAACCTCAATTATTCGTTCAACATAGTCAGAAAAAATACTCATTATGCATCTTTGAAAAGTTGCAGGAGCATTACAAAGACCAAAAGGCATTCTCCTATATGCATATGTACCAAATGGACAAGTAAATGTAGTTTTTTCTTGATCCTCAGGATTAATAACAATCTGATTGTATCCACTATATCCATCAAGAAAGCAATAAAAAGACTTACCTGCTAGGCATTCAAGCATTTGATCTATGAATGGTAATGGGAAATGATCTTTGTGTGTAGAAAGATTGAGCTTTCTGTAATCAACACACATTCTCCATCCACTCGAGATACGAGTAAGAATGAGCTTATCATTTTTGTTTTTCACCAACATGATTCCAGTCTTTTTAGGCACCACATGGATTGGTGCTACCCATTTACTGTCAGTGATGGGGTAAATGACTCTTGCATCTAGCAGTTTTAAAATTTCAGCTTTCACTACCTCCATCATAGGTGGGTTCAACCTCCTTTGCATTTCCCTTGTTGGTTTTGCGTTGTCCTCCAATAGTATGTGATGCATACACATTGAGAGACTAATGCCCTTGATGTTAGCTAAATTCCATCCAATGGCCGTTTTGTGATCACACAACAACTTCACAAGTTTTTCCTCCTGTATACTTGTCAAACCTTTTGCTATGATAACGGGAAGTGTATTGTTGTCGCCAATGAATACATACTTTAAATTATCGAGTAAAGGTTTTAATTCTAACTCGGGGGCCTGCAAAATAGATGGCAAAAGCTTTTTATGTGAGAGTAATAAATCAATAAAGACATTACCATGGGGAACAATTGTAAAGCTTGTAAGGCCAATACTGATTCGTGCATGTTTTGGGGAACACATATGTGCCTCTCCATCTCTTCTATCTTGGTGAAATCATAGCTATAGCTCAAAGCTATGCTTAATCCATCTTCACAATCAAAATCACAAACTTGCTGCAGACACTTATCAATTTGGTCATAGCATGTGATAGAATAAACATTGCTATAAGGATATTTCATTGCATCATGAAAATTGAATTCAATTTTTTCATCTCCTACCTCCATAGACAAGGTATCCTTACCACAATCAATCTTTGTGTTGGTAGTTTTCAAGAATGGTCTCCCAAACAATATAGGAGTGTTGGTTGATGAATCACAAGAATCGTGTTCCATGTCAAGAATATAAAAGTCGCATGGAATAACCAAACTATCAATCTTGACTAGGACATCCTTTATCACACCAAGTGGGTAAACAAAACTACAATCCGCAAGTTGTATTACGATGCTAGTTTTATTCAAAGGCTCAAGACTAAGAGAATCATAAACATATTTGGGCATAACACTAACAGATGCACCTAAATTGCACAAGGCCCTTTTGAAACTAGCATTACCAATAACACATGGGATAGTAAACGCACTTGGGTCTTTTTGCTTCAAAGGCATATTCTTTTGAGCAACAGCAGACACAACTTCACCTATACTTACCATTTCATGACCTTTCACTTTGAAAGCTCTCTTGGTAGTACACAACTCCTTCAAAAATTTGGCATACTTGGGAATTTGCTTGATAGCATCAAGCAAAGGAATGTTGAGTTCTACTTTCTTAAAAACCTTTAAAATCTCTTTTTTTTATCCTCTTTCTTTGACCTAGAAGAACTCACATGAAAGGGTGGAATTGCTTTAAAACTAGAATTCATTGAGTGAGGAGTTACCTTTGGAGTGTTGGTCGATGTTTTAGTTTGTGGAGAAGGATGATGTTCCTTCTTTGTACTCAATTCAGTTTCTATCTCTTCTTCTTCCTCCATCTCAATTTGTTTTGACCTTTTCTCTTCAAGTTCTTTCCCACTTCTCAGCATGATCGCACTAACATTCTCTTTTGGATTCAATGCTTGGGAAGGCAATTTTCCATTCATTTGTGCCTCCAATTTCCCTACACTTGAAGCTACTTGCCCCATTTGCTTCTCCAAGTTGTGAATACTTGACCTTGTTTCCTGTTGAAAAGACATGACATTTTGTTGCAAGGTAACAGTATTAGAAGCTAAAGTTTTCATCATCTCACGAAGATCATCATTGGATGACGACCCCGTAACATTGGAGTTTGTGAATGGAAGGGGTTGTCTTGCTTGATAATTCTGTTGGGGTTGAAATCCATGGGGATGGAATTGTCGGCCTTGATTGCCTTATTGGGATGGGTTGCCATAGCGTAAGTTGGGATGATCTCTCCATCCGGCATTATACGTGTTGGAAAAGGGATCATATTTACGCTAGGGTTGTCCTTTGAATGCTCCATCAATTGCATGAGCTTGTTCAATGTAATCTTCTTGCATTGTTGGGCACATATCCGAAGTATGTCCTTGTAAGGAGCATATGCTACAAACTTTCACCTATTGCACATTTCCACAAGCCAAAGAACGCACAAGAGAAGTAAGATCATTAACTTGATTTTCAAGGTTAGAGATACTTACCTCATTTACTCGTTTGTTAGAGAAGTCTCCACGAGTGCCAAACTGTTTTGAGTTAGCTGCCATGTTTGAGATCAATTGGCATGCAGCCTCGGGTGTCTTATCCACCAATACGCCTCCACTTGCAGCATCAATGATACTACGGTCAGTAGGCATCAATCCTTCATAGAAATATTAAATGAGCAGTTGATCAGGTATTTGATGACGAGGGCATTGAATGCATAGTTGCTCAAATCTTTCCCAATACTCGGAGAGTGTCTCTCCATGAGATTGCCGAATCCCACATATTTCTTTCCTTATATTGGCAACTCGAGATGCTGGGAAATACTTCTCAAGGAAAATCTTCTTCATTGCATTCCAAGTTCCAATAGATCCTGGGAGAATAGAGAAAAGTCATGCCTTTGCTGCCCCTTTTAAAGAGAAAGGGAAAGCTTTTAACTTAACTTGATCTTCATCAACTCCATTCGGTTTCATGCCAACACAAACCATATGGAACTCCTTAAGATGAGTATGAGGATCTTCTCCTACAAGACCATTAAATGTTGGTAACAAATGTATAAAACCAGATTTGAGCTTAAAGTTTACATTATTGTCAATGTTTATGCATAGTGGTTGATTTTCCACATTAGGAGTAGCAAGCTCCTTGAGTGTTTGTTGTCGTGCAATAGCCATGGTGTTGAGGTGAGCTTCCTTTCTTAACCTGCGTAAAGTGCTTTCTATTTCAAAATCAACCTGCACTTGAATTTGATTAGTAGAACGGGTCACAAGCATCAATCGCTAAGAAAACTCAAAAGAAAGAAACCACAGAAGAGATAAAAAAAAGTAATGCAAATTATATGAAAATCCAATGCTAGAAAACTAAAACTACCTAAAAACCTTAGAAAATAGTCAAATTTGGCCTCAATAGGATGGGGCTAGTAGTGTGCTATTAGTCTTGTTCAGAACGTCGTTTTCCTTTAGGAAAAGAAAATCCAAAACCTAATTCCACAAACAATTCTGTTTTGAACAGTAATGCCACGACAAATAAATATTACTACCGCAAGCAAAAATTTTTTTTTTTCAGAAATATAAATACAAAATCACAGCAACTAAAAATAACAGTACAAGCACAAGAATCAACTAAAATTACCTCCCCAGCAACGGCGCCAAAATTTGTTGCGATGTCGCGGTCGCACAAATTAATTACCCTAGCTTAAATCACACAAGATAGTATAGAGCAAACAAGGGATCGATCTCACGAGGAAGATTTAGTTTAGATTTTTATGTTATACGTTATGCAATTGGGGGGTTTTGATTTGTGATAATCTAAAATATGAAAGAAATTAAACTAGTGAACAAAATCAATTAAAACTGAAATTTATCAAGAAAACAAACCTTAGTCACAAGCACACATCCACCTACAGAAATCTGAACTGATCCTTGAAACGAAACTCCAGTTTATATTCTGAATTTTTATCTTTTCTTAACTTTGGTTAATTAACGGATTCGCCGTATAACTAGCCCTAACCAACAAATAATCACAGTGTCCGCACTAATGATTTAATCTAATGGCAGCCTTAAGATCTAGATAAATTCATTAATCTTAACAACCAAGTTGTCTGCTTGTGTTGCTTTGATCGAATGTTTTCTCTAAGTTTAATAACATAGTTCCGCCACAATTATCAAGCTTAGTTGCTTCACAAGTTTATATACCCTAACTCCGGTTTTGATATCAAACTTAGCAATAGATTATTCACAATAATAACTTAGAGTCCGCTCTAGCAATTATCAACTACAATCATAGAAAATATGCATAGGAAAACAATCATACTCATTCATAATATAAACAGAAAATAAATGGAGAATAAATCTGAAAGTTTCTGCGTCCTTGCAACCAAGAAAAGAGCTTAGCCTTGCATATCTATTGAACAACTACTCCTAAAGATAAAATAAAGCATTATTTCTAGTATGTAGAGAGGAGAGTTTGTGTTTCTTCACTTCTAGTTGCTGCCACCTTTCTTTGATTCTATTGCACTCTCTCCTCTCCTTTCTTGGCTCTCTTGGTGTTTATATATAGGCTTCAATGGCAGCTCCTCTTGCTTCTTTATCAATAATAGTGGCTGCCAAACATGCCAAACTTTGACATTAGTAGTCACCACAAACAACCCACCATTGTAGCCTCCTTCTTTGAGAATGGCAGCATTCCAACTTGCAGCTGGTTTGTGGTTGGTGATTTGAGGTTGGTGGATTGAGGTTGGTGACTACTTTTCTTAACCTTCTAGATTGATTTACTAGAGGGGCTAAATTGCTAAAATTATAACTTGGATGATAGTTTAGAAGCTTCGAAACATAATTTGGACTCATTTCTTCACGAAACCTGATTGCTGGCAGAATTCAGTTGTCATCTTTGAAAAATCATATCACCCTCATCGGACATCTTTTTTGGCTGAAAATTGGAGCTTTTCTAGACCTTTGAGTTAGAAATCCAACAAAATTGAGTTTTCATCAATTGGACTTCTATAGCTCTAAATATGGAATTTTGAATGGACAAAGGTCAATAGTGGCAAAATACGAGATTTGACTTTGAAGGATGTGATTTCCATGATCTTCCTCTTCGTATTTTTCTTGCATTACATTTTCAGAAAGGTATGGATGTTAGCTTTTTAGAGCCACTAGAATCACTTTATTTTGATCTTTAGAACTCATGCTCTGCACAAAACATCGACTGAACGTCAAATCTGTCAATTATCTCCAATTTACTCCTTTTTGCATTTTTCATCCAAAAGTGCCTTCAAAACATAAAACAAAGAATATCAAGGAATTTTACATATAAAATATGGACAAAAAATTAGGTAAATGTGGGTGAAACTATCTAATAATATGGTTACATCACAGCACACATTATTTCAAAAGGTAATGACCAATCAGGAGGTTGAATGACAGGAGTAGAAGTAAGCAAGCTTTTAAGTTTAACAAAGACTTCTTCACAATGTTCACTCTATTAAAAAATATTATCATTTGTTATGAGGTTACTTAAGGGTTTAGATATTACACTAAAATCTTTGATAAACCTTCTATACAAACCAGGATGTCCTAAGAATTATCTAACATCTTTAATAGATTTTGGTGTTGGCAAGTTAGCAATTATCTAATATTATCTTTTGATAAAACAATGTGACCAAGTACAATGTTGTTTGTCACCATAAAGTGACATTTTTTCCAATTTAATACAAGATTCTTCTCTTTACACTTACTCAAAACCTTTTTTAAGTTACTCAAACAATCATTAAATAAATCACCAAAAATAGAAAAATCATCCATAAAAATCTCAAGAAAATGTTCAACCATATCACTAAATATACTGAGCATGCATCTTTGAAATGTGGCTGGTGCATTACATAATCTAAAAGGCATCCTTCGACATGCAAAAGCTCCAAATAGAGATGTGAAAGTAGTTTTCTCATAATCTTCCAATGCAATTTCAATTTGGTTGTAACCTGAATAGCCATCTAGGAAACAATAAAATTCATGACCTGCAACTCTTTCTAGGATTTGGTCCATGAAAGGTATAGGAAAACTAGTCATTGAATTAAGTTTTCTATAGTCAATGCATATGCGCCAACCAGTAAGAGTCCTAGTTGGAATTAACTCATTTCTCTCATTTGTTATCACAGTCACTCTAGACTTCTTGGGTATAACTTGGGTAGGACTTACCTATTTGTTGTTAGTAATAGGATAAATAATTTCATTATCTAGAAGTTTAATGACTTTATTTTTCACTTCTTTTTTCATATTAGGATTGAGCCTTCATTGCATTTCTCTAGAGGGTTTAGCATTTTTCTTGAAATAAATTTTGTGTGTGCAAATCAAAGGACTAACTCCTTTTATGTCTGCTATGATCCATTTTAATGTATTTTTGTGCATTTTCAAAGTTTATAATAACTTACCTTTTTAATGTGCATTAAGTTTGGAAGAGATTATTACTGTAAAAGTTTTATTTTCTCTCAAAAATGAGTATTTGAGATTGAATTGTAATGACTTCAAATCATGTTTGGGTGGTTGAACACTTGAAAGTATGGACTTAATTGATCATGGTAGAAATTCCTCAATTTAGGTCTCCAATTACTTGCCTTTGATTCTTCTTGAAAATAAACCATTTGCAAATCGTCCAATTCATCAATCTCAATTTCACTTGAAGTGGTTTGAAGTAGATCATGAACTAATTTTTTTGGTAAAATCCACTTCATGTAAATCATTATCATCTCCAAGTTACTTGCAAGCGTTAAAAATATTCATCTTCAATGTCATGTTTCTAAAAGATAGTTTCATCAGTCCATTCTTACAATTAATCAATGCATTATAACTTGCAAGAAACATACATCCTAAAATAACAAGAAATGAATTACATGCTTCAACAGGTTGTGTGTCCAAGAAAATAAGATCTAGTGGATAAATGAATTTATCAACTTGTACTAACACATCTTCAACTATTTCTCTAGGTACTTTTACAGATCTATTAATAAGTAAGAGAGTTGCAGAAATTGGTTTTAATTCTCCTAGATTGAGACTTTGAAAAACTGAATAGGGAAGTAAATTCACACTAGCTCCAAGAACAAGTAAGGCCTTTTCAATTTTATGTTCTCCAATAAAGCAAGAAATTATAGGACAACCAGGGTCTTTATGTTTCAAAGCATTATTGTTTTGAAAAACAGCACTTACTTGTTTTCACATTCAATTTTCTCTTCACAGTGCACAGATCTTTCAAAAATTTAGCATAAGAAGGAACTAGTTTAATAGCATCTAACAAAGGTATATTGATCTTTGCCTATTTCAAAGTTTCAAAGATTTTAGAGTTGTGATTAACTTTCCTTTATTTGGTCATGGCATGAGGAAATGGAAGAACTGGTAGGGAATCGGTCTTTTGTTTTGCAATATTCAAATTCAACCCCTTCCTTACCTTTAGAGACTGTCTCACCATCTTTCTCACAAGGTTCAAGAGTGGGTTTTTCGATAACCTTACTACTATGAAGAGTAGTGACTAATTTAACTTGATCCATGTGTTGGCTTCCAGAACTACATGCATTTGCATTGTAATGCCCCTTGACATTTTGTTATGGTTGAGATGGAAACTTACCTTTCTCTTGGAAACTAAGAGCAGATGTCAATTTTGCAAGAGTATCTTTAAAATCTGTCATGCTTTGAGTAAGATGAGTATTGACTGTTTCTTACTTTTTAATAAATGTGTATAATGTTTCTTTAAGCTTTCTTCTAGGAGGTGGAGCATAAGAAGGTGCATATCTATGAGAATTTTGGAAATTATGGTGTGCTTGAAATGGTGGTTGTGAAGTTTGTGCATTGTTATTATCACTCTTCCAACTGAAATTTTGGTGATTTCTCCAACTAGGATTGTATGTTTGCGAGTATGGGTTATGATTGGGCCTTTGAAAACTATTTAAAGATGAGCTTGTTCATGGAGACATTCCTTAAAAGAAGAAAAAGTTAGACAATTATTAGTTGAGTGTTCATTTGTTTTACAGATTTGACACACAATATCTTAAACAGATTTTAATTGACCACTTTTTTTTAATTATAATGCCTCGACTTTTCTAGCTAAAGATGCAAACTTGGCTTGGAGGTCATGATCTTCCCTAAGGTTATAAACACCTCCACTAGATGTATAAGGTTGAGTTTTACTCGGTGCCTCATAAGTACCTGCTATGTCCCAATTTTAAGCATTTTCAGCTAATAAGTCTAAGTACTTCATTGCTTCATCAAGGTCTTTATCTTCAAAAGTTCCACTGTATATCAATTCAACCATTTGCCTATCTCTAGGTGTTAACACTTCATAAAAATGTTGGTCAAAAAGTCTTGCTTTATAATTCTCGACTGCATTTATTTCTTAGAAAACTAAGATCAAGATGGAGCGGTCCTTTTATTGTGAAACATGTGTATCCATATAGGGCCTATGATATCAAGAATCCAAAGAATGACAATGTTTTTAAGGTAAATCGACATTGTTTGAAAGTTTACTTTGATAATTTTTCAATTAAAAATGACTCTATTGAATTGGGTGATCTTGTATATAAAGATTGATTTTTTTTCCTCATATTGTTTTTGTGTTTCTTTTTGAGTGATTTTTGTTAGTTTCTCTCACCCAGTCGGGCAATGGTACTCCATGACTTAAGTCGGTTCTTTTAGTTTCCGATAATAATTGATATTTATGTATATTTGTGCAATTCTTTGAATCTCTCTTCCATTTCTCATTTGAAAATGGACATTAATCTTGAAAAACTAAAAAAGTATTTTCCTGCTTTGCCTCATAATGCGATTACAAAAATTTACCATGCTAGATGTGCAAGATTGAGGTTGTTAATGAATTATGGAATTCCTAAAGATAATCACTGGTTGATTGAAGCAAAGGTTTGATTATCAGGTGAGTCCTCTAATTCCTTCATTTCACACATGCTTGGAACAGGTAAAAGCACTTTTGTAAAGAAACGTCGTGCAAAACGATTGAAAGTCTGTCATCGATGTGCCAGATGGACTTGTAATGCACAATCTTTAGGAATGGTATCTATAAACCGTGAAGATAAAATACAATTCATTAAGGATGGCCTAAGTAAGGAGTTTTTAGATAATCTTCTATTAACTCTTGAGACGCATCCTAATGGAGATGTGCATCATGCAATTCATGATTTATGGCCCCATTTTCATAAAGAACATGATCGACTTAGTCTTGGGAATCTAACTAAAAAAGACCTTGTTTGCCAATTTTTAAGAAAATTGGATGGGAAGCCTATCCCCGACCCATAGAGGGTGTTTAAGTCGTTCTTGGACGTAAAACCAAGGAAAGATGTGAGCCACATGCTTTTTTCAAAAATAAATAAATAAAGAGTGTGTGAGACTCCAGCTAGCCTGTATATAAGTGGTATGATTGCCTTTTTAATTTCTTATAATAAAATCCTCTCTTCCTTCCTTTCATTTTTACTTAACCTATACATGCAACAAATACAGAAGTGTGAAAAAATAATAAGTTCCTCAGGTCATCACATAAGAAATATTTGTGTTTTCGATGGATCTAGTCCTGGAAAAGAAAAGTAGTTTTTGGAATCAACAAATTATCTTGGTTAGGCGCTAGTTGAGAGAAAGATTCATTTAGTGTATAGGGAAGGTAATCTTGGGTTAATAGGAGGTATGTCAATAACTATATTTTTAGGAGGTAGTCAAGTTTTAGGGGTTGTCCCCAAAGCTTTAGCACTAGGGGACATTATTGGAAAAACAATTGGAGAGGAACTACAGGTCTCCACAATGTCTACTTGAATGAATGCAATGTTTAACCATGTTGATGCCTTCATTGCCTTACCAGGTGCTCTGGGCATATTGGAAGAGATCTTTCATATTTCATTTTGGGCTCAGCTGCATATTCACCATAAACTCATAGATCTGTTAAATGTTAATTGTTATTATGATAAGTTGTTCTCGTTTCTTGATCATGCTGTAGAACATGAATTTTTAACATCTTCTGCACGATAAATCATAATCTTTGTTGCTACTACTGAACAATTGATTGACCAACTATAATCTTTCATTCCTGTAATTGATCCCTCCATGAGTCACATAAATTGGTCATCTATAGAAAGCTGTAAAAAGCTTAGATTGGATTTGAGTCTTCATTTGTGAATCTTTATGCCTTTTGCTTTTATTATTGTGTTTTGTTGTTTCTTTTATTTGTTTAAGTGTGTTTCAAGTTTTTCAGTGTTTGTTATTTCAGGTGATGTCTTTTATACTCTATCTTTCTATGTTAGGACATTGAGGACAATGTCTCGTTTTAGTTAGAGGGAGAGTGTAGTAATTGACAAAAAAATTAACTAACTATGTTTTCTATTTTATAAAGCATATGCAAAATTGTTGTTACTAGGATGACAGAGTAAAGGAGCTCTTTTATTAAAGTAACTCTTGAGATGCATCTTAGTAACCATTCTTAACAAAGTCTATCATAATACTTATTGAAATATTCAGGTTTACAAACTCTCGCATTATTATCACTTAATTTTGCTCATATACTCATTTAACATGTATTCTTAAACCTTAATTTTCACATACACTTTTTAACATATGATTATGGGTTGCACATTGGATTATTACATTATTTATATTCTTTTGTTAAAGGTAACAACTAAGGGAAAGGGATAGTATATAATTTGAAAAAAACAAAAAAAAAGTAAACAAAAAATGATAATAATAAAAATATAGATAAGTTTGGTTTTGTAGCCTCCCTAACCTAAGCAATTAAGCTCGAAAGGGTGTTTTAACACCTAATACCCTAAAGTCAACTGACTTAGGAGCTATTGGCCCAATGCTTGTTATATGGGTTAAGGAGAAAAGCTTAAGAAAATCAAACATTACACTATCTACGTATCAGTATCGGCAACCTGAGTTACTAAGCTTGTAGAGGTGTCTTAACACTTAATGTCCTAAGACCAACTGGTGTGGGAGTCATTAGCCGAAAGCTTGTTACATGGGTTAAAGATGCATAGTGTTTTAAGTTATATATATATATATATATATATATATATATTGAAAAAAAATAATAAAAAATAATAATCACAACTCAAGGAAGTTAACCTTAAACATTAGAACAAAAATTTTGTTTTCTTCCAAGAAAAGCCCCATAACTATGTGTTGATATATTAAGCACAAAAGAAAGGTTTATTAATATTTTATTTAAGAGGTATTGAGCAGATATATAAATTTAATGAGAGTTTGTTTATCCGGATAAATTAATGGAAATTGAATGATAAATACCTTGCTTTGTGGGATTTGCAAATTGTTTTTATATTTTAACGCTTTGATTACTAGGGACTAGTAATAAGCTGGTTGGGGGTGTGATTAGTATTTAAAAGTGTATTTTTATCAAGGTTTTATATCATCATTTTACACTTGAAATATCAATAACTTCTTAACTAAAGCATGTTTCATAATAACATATCTAATAATATAAGATACCTTTAATTTGTGGTAAATGTTTATTTTAAATGCAGGCCTATCATATAAATAAAAAGATTAATTGATGAATTTAAGAACTGAAATGAAAGGACAAAGAGATAGCAAACTTACAAAAGAGATGTTGGTGCATTCCAAACAGGAGAACCTAGAAAGCATTATTATACACTACAAATCCCTCAAACCCTTCTAAAAGCGTCAATATTGGAGTTGAATCCAATATTTTATTCAATTCTTGGAAGTATATTTCACATTCCTTGGGCCATATATACTTAACTTATTTCCTAGTTAACCAAGTCATCAGAGTAGTTATAGTGGAAAATCCCTTTATAAACCACATATAATATCATAGAAAACTATGAATTTTAGTAATATTCGTATGTTTTTCCCACTTTAACACAATGACACGACTAAAAGGTTGATGTCTTCTCCCAAGTGCAGGAGTGTCGAAGTAATAAATAACCCGGCAAGACCGGGATCGAACCACAAGGAGGTTAATTATACAAATTATAGACAACAATTATAAGCAACAATAATAGCTATAACAACAACAACAATAACAATAACAACAACAACTATAATAATAATAATAATAATAATAATAATAATAATAATAATAATAACAACAATAATAATAATAACAATAATAATACTAATAATAATAATAATAATAATAATAATAATAATAATAATAGCAGTAGTAGTAGTAGTAGTAGTAGTAAAGAAAGATAAGGAGAAGAAGATGATGATAACTTGGAGATGGAAAATTAATGTAAGGATTAAACAATAATAATAACAAATGTCAAGGTTAGAGGTTCCACTAATGGTATATCAAACAAGTATAGTATAAACTCTTATTATTGAATTGGAAACCATACATAAAGAAGGTTCCAATCAGATTATATATTGTTAACATGATTACATTAGTTATCTTATTCAATTAATGCTAATACTTGTAAATCTCGTCAAGCATTCATGATTATAACTTATGTTAACAACAAATCAAGTTCCTTTCATAGCTCAGGTGTCGGTTATACCATACATTATGGGCTATGAAAGTGCCAAGCATTTGTTGTACCAAGTGTTATACAACATAAATCAAGATTAGTCATTTAACAAGCAAAGTATTAAAGAGTGAACAAGATAACAAATATAAAACATGTTAGTATCAAACATTAAAGTCCATATTAAGTTTACATTATACTTATTCTCACACCATTAGTGTAACCTTTTCACCTTGACATAATTAACTTAGCTAGACATAATGAAGGAAAGAAAAATAGATAAACAAAATAAGAACATAAAAGCTAACTAAGTAAAGGAAAGGAAATGAAAAGCATAAACTTAATATTAATGAAAGCAAAGCATAAACATTACAAAAAATACAAAGAGAGAAAGGAAGAGCATGATCTTCATCTGGAAAACCAAGATGCCTAAATGCATGGTAAATGCCTCCTTTTATAGGCCAAAATTTGGAACTATTGATTTGATGGCTAATTGATAAGTGGGTGGCCAACTTTTGACTTGCTGACAATCCTTATCTTCTCTTGTCTGCGCAAAACGTCATTGATAACGTCAAAATTGGAGCTAGTTGAAAACATGAAAGTTGTAGGGAATTGTCTCAGCTTTCTTGTGTAAAACATTCAGCTCATTTGGACTTCTAGAACTCCAGATATGGCCAAAATACCAAACAGTGCTCGGGCTGGAAGACAGATTCGGGCTTCTTTGTTGTTGCTACAATTTGCACTTGATAATGGCCTTTTTAGATCTTGGGCTCCATATAAAAGTTGTAGGCCTATGTCTTACCTTTCCATCCATATAACTTGGACCTAA
Organism: Populus pruinosa; assembly: GCA_026413675.1. Classification (NCBI taxonomy): domain Eukaryota; kingdom Viridiplantae; phylum Streptophyta; class Magnoliopsida; order Malpighiales; family Salicaceae; genus Populus; species Populus pruinosa. The sequence continues at coordinate 7,043,891 of CM048606.1, forward strand.
ATCTGAGATATATAGCTCCAGATATGACCCAATTACCGAACAGTGTTCCGGTTTGGATTGCACCGACATGTCTTTTCTAAGTTTGGTCATCTCTTTATCCTTGCAATTTAAGTTCTTAAAGTCATCAATCAATCCTTTCATTTATGTGGTAGGCTTGCATTTAAAATGAACATTTACCACAAATTAAAGGTATCTTATATTATTAGATATATTGTTATAAAACATGCTTTAGTTAAGGAGTTATTGATACTTGAAGTGCAAAATGATGATATAAAACCATGATAAAAATGCACTTTTAAGTACTAATCACACAACCTCCACCTTCTTAGGATCCACATAAATACTTTTTTGTGATAACATGTCCTAAGAATACTACTTCATTTAACTAAAACTCACATTTACTTAGTATAAAATACAATTTATTTCTTCTCAAAATCTCCAATAAAATTCTTAAATGTTGCTCATACTCTACCTGAGAGGGTGAGTACATCAAGAAGTCATCAATAAACACTACTACAAACTTGTCCAAATAGGGTTTAAATACTCGATTCATTAAGTCCATAAACATTGATAGAGCATTTATCAGTTTAAATGGCATGAATAGAAATTCATAATGCCCATAATATGTCTTAAAGGCTGCATTTTATGCATCTTATTCCTTTATTCACAATTGGTAATACCCTGATCGCAAATCTATCTTTGAAAATACTTATGCTCTCTTATGTTGATTGAACAAATCATCAATCCAAGGAAGCAATTATCTATTCTTTAATGTCATTTTATTCAATTGTCTATAATCTTTACAAAGCCCCAAAGTACCATCCTTTTCCTTTATGAACAATACTAGAGCTTCCTATGATGAGTTTCTAGGCTGAGTAAATCATTTATCCAATAATTCTTGAAATGGGATTTTTAGTTCATTTAACTCAATAAGTGACATCTTATATGACGATAACACCATATAAGGGATTCCTTGAAGAGTTTCAATTGAGACTTTAATCTCTCTAACTGGAGGCAGTCTGAGCAATTCATTTGGGAATATGTCTTGAAAGTCTCTTATAATAGGAATATTAATCAGCTTCATGTTATCCTTTTCCAATTCACCCACATGGGCTAAGTAAGCATGACATCCCTTTTTGATTAGCTTTTCAATAGTCATGATTGAAATCACATAGTTAGGTATTACTCTCTTATCTCATCAAAATACTATTCTTTTACCGTCTACTTTATGGATAATCACCATTTTGGTGAAAAAATCCATTGATGCATGATACATACTTCACCAATCTATAACCTGAATTAGATCAAAATTATACAATTTTAAAGGTTTTAAATCTACCTTCAACTCACACTCTCCAATATACAATTTTACCTCTTATAAATATCATCACTATCTATATTTCCCCCTAGTATTGTACTAATAAATACTCATTTTCTTTTCATTTTACAGGGAATTACATGCAGTTTATCCATAATCTGATTTAATACGAATGAATGACTAGCCGCTGGATTAAACAAGGCATGTACTTATAAAGATTTTAATAGTAATGTACCTATTATCACATCTAATGCAGTTCTTATATCCTCCTGAGTCATATGGTATATTCTACCCTAGGTTCTCCCCTTCTAGGATCTAGGTTGACCTTTATTAGCATTTGCTCCAGACTGAGTGGGTGGGTTTTTCAAATCTATCCGCAGTAATGGACTCTTGCTAACTTTATGCAACAGCTCTCTAGCCCTACATAGCCTTTATAACATGACGAGGATACTCCCTTTTTCCTGTAACTTGTCTTACCACAATAATAACAACCCCTCCTTAAATACTAGCAATCCCTTTATTGGTGTCCCTCACCTCTACAAATGTAACATCTATCTAGTGTAGTTAAGCAATCTGCAAGGTGTTTGGTGTTTCTGATTGTAGCTTATGCATAAAGGATACATGGGTCCCTTCTACTTAGTAGACCCTACCATAACAGTAGACCTTGAGCAACCCTGACTACCAAAAGATTCTCTACCACTCACTTGTGTAGCCCCACTAAACTCTCACCTGTAGTGAAATTTCCTCATTTCTTTTGAAATTGTCTAGATAATTTCCCTCCTTTCCTTTCCTTTTTTTTTTGAAATAGAGGTGAATTAGTAGAATGCACCATATCTTTTCTTTTTAACTATGATAATTGTCTTTGCTCAATTCCCTATATTTGATCATCCCGAGTCACTATATCCATAGCTTGAGCAACCCATACTAATTCATGTACTACCTGAAATAGCATAGTTATCAATACCATCTTCAATTCTTGTCTAAGCCTACCATGTAGTCTCTTTATCCAATAGCGCTAAGTAGGAAAGTATAAAGAAGAAAAAATAAAGAAAGAGGTCCTGAAACCTTTTATCATACTCCAAGATTACTAGTCATATCCCCTTGTTTCATATATAAAAACTTTTGTTCCTTATCCTTTCTAAATTTCCCAAAATAATACCATTCCTTGAGTTTTTCTTTAAATTCCCTCTACATTAATAACGCTCTAAATCTCTTCTCCCTAACCATCTCTCACCAAGAGTGGGCATTGTCACCCAACCCAACAAATACCCTACAATCTCAGCAACCTATCTCCTACATCCCTTACATGTAATGTAATATGGTGACTATTTTATCCTCTCTAAGTGTTGTGCTAAAAGCCCAACCATACCTTCCATCACAGCTCTAACAACCTACTCTAATATTGTAGGGTCTATGAATGATGCAAGTTTAATTAGCTTGTGTCACGTGTCAGGGGTTTATCTGTCTACCCCTGTCCATCTGAGCCCTCTGGATATGGCTTCTCTTCTCATAAGAAAGTAGAATCATTTTGATGTCCTATTGATTCGCTTTGCTATGAATAAATTGATGCAACAAGTAATAAATCCTCCCTTCAATCATCCTTATAGTGAATACGCAACTCCCTTCCTCAAGCTGGGGATGGGTTAGTTTATTAGTACTTAAAAATGCATTTTTTATTAAGGATTTATATCATCATTTTGCACTTGAAGTATCAATAACTCCTTAACCAAAGCATGTTTTATAATAATATATCTAATAATATAAGATACCTTTAATTTGTGGTAAATGTTCATTTTAAATACAAGCCTATCACATAAATAAAAGGATTGATTGATGAATTTTAGAACTAAAACTGAAAGGACAAAGAGATGGCCAAACTTAGAAAAGAGATGTCGGTGCAATCCAAATAGGAACATTATTCGGTAATTGAGTCATATTTGGAGTTGTAGATCCTAGATTTAGGTCTATTTTATAGAGATGGAAATGTAAGACATAGGCCTACAACTTTCATATGGAGCCCAAGACTTAAAAAAGTCATTTTCAAGTCCAAATTGTAGCAACAACAAAGAAGTCTGAATCTGTCTTCTAGCCCGAGCACTGTTCAGTGATTGGCCCATATCTGGAGTTCTAAAAGTCTAAATGACCTGAATTCTTTACACAAGAAAGCTGAGATAATTTTGTACAACTTTCATTTTTTAATTGGCACCAATTTTGACATTATCAATTATGTTTTGGGCAAACAAGAGAAGATAAGGATTGTCACCAAATCAAGAGTTGGTCACCCACTCATCAATTAGTCATCAAATCAATAGTTCCCAATTTAGGCCTATAAAAGGAGGCATTTGCCATGCATTTAGGCATCTTGGTTTCCAGATCAAGATCATGCTCTTGCTCTCTCTCTTTGTATTTTTTGTAATGTTTATGCTTTGCTTTCATTAATATCAAGTTTATGCCTTTCATTTCCTTTCCTTTACTTAGTTAACTTTTATCTTATTTATGTTCTTTTTTTTTTCTTTCATTCATTATGTTTAGCTAAGTTTATTATGTCAAGGTGAAAAGGTTACACTAATGGTGTAAGAATAAGTATATTGTAAACTTAATATGGACTTTAATGTTTGATACTAATATATTTTGTATTTGTTATCTTGTTCACTCTTTAATACTTTGCTTGTTAAATGACTAATCTTGATTTATATTGTATAACACTTGGTACAACAAATACTTGGCACTCTCATAGCTCATACTGTATGGTATAACCGACACCTGAGCTATGAAAGGAACTTGATTTGTTGTTAACATAAGTTATAATCATGAATGCTTGATTAGATTTACAAGTATCAGCATTAATCAAATAAGATGACTAATGTAATCATGTTAACAATCTATATTCTAATTGGAACCTCCATTGTGTGTGGTTTCTAATTGAATAATAAAAGTTTATACTATACTTGTTTGACATACCATTAGTGGATGCTCTAATCTTGATATTTATTATTATCATTGTTTAATCCTTACGTTAATATTCCATCTCAAAGTTCTCATCTTCTTCTTCTTCTTCTCCTTCGTTTTCTTTACTACTACTACTACTACTAGTAGTAATAGTAGCAGCAGTATTATTGCTATTATTGTTGTTATTGTTGTTATTGTTACTATTGTTGTTGTTTATAATTGTTGTTTATAATTTATACAATTAACCTCTTTGTGGTTTGACCCCGGTCTTGCCAAGTTATTTATTACTTTGACACTCCTACACTTGGGAGGAGACATTAATCTTTTAGTCGTGTTAAGTTTTTGGCGTCGTTGTATGGGAGGTAAGTTCTTGTACGAATTATAGTATTTATTTTATTTTCTCTTTTCATTTTTCTTGTATATAACTTTGTTTCTTTTGTTTTGTTTCCTTTTCTTTTCTTTTTTTTATTCTATTCCTACACGTGCATGAGAGTGTGGTCATGTATATAAGGTATCCTCATCATTTTTAGAAAATATGGTCAAAGAAGATAATCAATCACTTCATAACGAGAATAATGAAAATAACTGTGTTAGAACACTTAGAGACAACATGAATCCCGCAAGAACAAGTGCACCATCATGCATAGTTTTTCCTCCTAATGCATCTATTTTTAATCTTAAGCAAGACATTATTCAACTTTTACCTTCTTTTCATGGCTTAGATTTGAAAAATCCATACTTGCATTTAAGGGAATTTGAGGAGGTCTGCAACATATATAATAATTTAAATTGTAGCATGAACACCATCAGATTAAAGCTTTTTCCTTTTTCATTAAAAGATAAAGCTAAAACATGGCTATAAAATTTGAGACTAGGATCCATTCATGCTTGGGATGAAATGCAACAACAGACAATCAATTCTTAACTTGCTCAAAACATGACAGATTTTAAAGATACTCTTGCAAAATTAACATTTGCTCTCCGTTTCCAAGAGAAAGGTAAGTTTCCATCTCAACCACAACAAAATCCCAAGGGCAATACAATGCAAATACAAGTATTTCCAGAAGTCAACACATGAATCAAGTCAAATCAGTCACTACTCTTCGCAATGGTAAGGTTATTGAAAAACCCACTCTTAAACCTTGTGAGAAAGATGATGAGTCAATCTCCGAGGGTAAGGAAGGGGTTGAATCTGAAAATTGTAAAGAAATGACTCATTCCCCACCAGTTTCTAAGAGAAAGGTAAGTTTGCAAAATTAACATCTGCTCTCAGTTTCCAAGAGAAAGGTAAGTTTCCATCTCAACCACAACAAAATCCTAAGGGGCAATACAATGCAAATGCAAGTAGTTCCGGAAGCCAACACATGCATCAAGTCAAATCAGTCACTACTCTGCGCAGTGGTAAGGTTATTGAAAAACCCTCTCTTGAACCTTATGAGAAAGATGATGAGTCAATCTCTAAGGGTAAGGAAGGGGTTGAATCTGAAAATTGCAAAGAAAAGACTGATTCTCCGCCAGCACTTCCATTTCCTCAAGCCATGACCAAACAAAGGAAAGTCAATCACAACTCTGAAATTTTTGAAATTTTCAAACAGGTAAGGATCAATATACCTTTACTGGATGCTATTAAACAGGTTCCTTCCTATGCTAAATTTTTAAAAGATCTATGCACTGTGAAGAGGAAACTGAATGTGAAAAAGAAAGCCTTTCTAGCCGAACAAGTAAGTGCTATTCTTCAGACCAATAATGCTTTGAAATATAAAGACCCTGGTTGTCCTACAATTTCTTGCTTTATTGGAGAGCATAAAATTGAAATAGCCTTACTTGATCTTGGTGCTAGTGTGAATTTACTTCCATATTCAGTTTTTCAGAGTCTCAATCTAGGTGAGTTAAAACCAACTTCTATATCTCTTTTACTTGCCGATAGATCTGTAAAAGTGCCTGGAGGAATAATTGAAGATGTGTTAGTACAAGTCGATAAATTCATTTATCCTGTGGATTTTATTGCCTTGGACACACAACTTGTTGAAGCATGTAATTCATTTCCTGTTATTTTAGGACGTCTGTTTCTTGCAACTTCTAATGCACTGATTAATTGTAGAAATGGACTGATGAAGCTATCATTTGGAAACATAATGTTGGATATGAATATTTTCAACATTTGTAAGTAACCTGGAAATGATAATGATTTACAGGAAGTGGACTTTACTGAAAAATTAATTCATGATCAATTTCAAACCACTTCCAGTGAAATTGAGATTGATGAATCTAATGATTTACAAATGGTTTATTTTCAGGAAGAATCAAAGGCAAGTAATTAGAGACCATAAATTAAGAAATTGCCACCACGATCAATTAAGTCCATACCTTCAAGTGTTGTCGTTGCCATTAATCTCAAATACTCATTTTTGGAAGAAAATGAAACTTTTCCGGTAATAATCTCTTCCAAACTTAATGCACATTAAGAAGGTAAGTTATTACAAATTCTGAAAATGCACAAAAATGCATTAGGATGGACCATAGCTGACATAAAAGGAATTAGACCATTGATTTGTACACAGAATTTATTTGGAGAAAAATGCTAAACCCTCAAGGGAAATACAACAAAGGCTCAATCCTAATATGAAAGAAGTAGTGAAAATAAAGTCATTAAGCTTTTAGATAATGAAATCATTTATCTTATTTATGACAACAATGAGTAAGTCTTACCCAAGTTGTACCCAAGAAGTTTGAAGTCACTATGATAACAAATAAGAACAGTGAGTTAATTCCCACTGCGACTGTTACTGGTTGGCGCATATGCATTGACTATAGAAAACTTAATTCAATGACTAGAAAAGATCATTTTCCTTTACCTTTCATGGATCAAATCCTAGAAAGAGTTGCAAGTCATGAATTTTATTGTTTTCTATATGGCTATTTAGGATACAACCAAATTAAAATTGCATTGAAAGATCAAGAGAAGATTACTTTCATATGTCCATTTAGTACTTTTGCATATTGAAAGATACCTTTTGGATTATGTAATGTACCAGTCATGTTTCAAAGATGCATGCTTAGTATATTTAGTGATATGGTTGAACATTTTCTTGAGTTTTTTATGGATGATTTTTCTGTTTTTGGCGATTCATTTGATGATTGTTTGACTAACTTAAAAAAGGTTTTGAATAGGTGTGAAGAGAAGAATCTTATACTGAATTAGGAAAAATATCACTTTATGGTAACAAATGGCATTGTACTTGGTCACATTATTTCATCAAAAGGAATTGAGGTTAACAAATCTAAAATCGAGTTAATTACAAACTTGCTAACACCAAAATCTATTAAAGATGTTAGATCATTCCTAGGACATGGTGGTTTTTATAGAAGGTTCATCAAAGATTTTAGTGTAATATCTAAGCCCTTAAGTAACCTTCTAACAAAGGATACTATTTTTGAATGGACTGAACATTGTGAAAAAAGCCTTTGTTAAACTTAAAAACTTGCTTACTTGTGCTCCTGTCATTCAACCTCCTGATTGGTCATTTATCTTTTGAAATAATGTGTGACGCTAATGATTATATCGTAGGTGCTATTTTGGGACAAAGAAAAGATAAGAAACCTTATGTGATTTACTATGCAAGTAAAACTTTAAATAGTACTCAAATGAATTATACCACCACTGAAAAAGAATTACTTGCAGTAGTATTTGCATGTGAAAAATTCAGGTCTTATCTTGTTGGCTCACTTGTTGTTTTTAGTGATCATGCAGCATTGAAATATCTTCTTTCTAAGAAAGATTCTAAAGCTAGATTGGTGCGGTGGATTTTGTTACTTCAAGAATTTGATATCACAATCAAAGATAAGAAAAGCAGCGAAAATATTGTCACAGATCACTTGTCAAGATTGACAACAGATTCGAAAACTGACATCACACCAATCAATAACTACTTTCCCGATGAATCTTTACTTTCCATCTCTACAATGCCTTGGTTTGCTAATATTGTCAATTTTCTTGTTTCAGGACAATTGCCACCTCATTGGAGTACCCAAGATAAAAGAAAGTTCTTGAATGAGGTGAAGAACTTTTATTGGGATGACCCTTATTTATTCAAATATTGTCCTGATCAAATATTTCGAAGATGCATTCCTGACAATGAGGTAAGTAGTGTCATTAAATTTTGTCATTCTAAAGCATGTGGAGGCCATTTCTCATCAAGAAAAACAACTACAAAAATCTTACAAAGTGGATTTTATTGGTCCACTATGTTCAAAGACTCACATGCATGCTGCAACTCTTGTGAAAATTATCAAAAGTTAGGATCAATTTCAAAATGTCACATGATGCCTTTAAATCCTATTCTTGTCATTAGTACTTAAAATTGCATTTTTAGCAAGGTTTTATGTCATTATTTTGCACTTGAAGTATCAATAACTCCTTAACTATAGCATGTTTTATAATAATATATCTAATAATATAAAATAACTTTAATTTATAGTAAATATTCATTTTAAACACAAGCCTATCACATAAATGAAAGGATTGATTGATGAATTTAAGAACTGAAATTGAAAGGACAAAGAGATGGCAAAACTTAGAAAATAGATGTCGATGCAATCCAAATCAAAATACTATTCAGTAATTGGGTCATATATAGAGCTGTAGATCTCAGATTTAGGTCCACTTTATATGGATGGTGATTGGTACTTAAAAGTGCATTTTTATCATGGTTTTATATCATCATTTTGCACTTGAAGTATCAATAACTCCTTAACTAAAGCATGTTTTATAATAATATATCTAATAATATAAGATACCTTTAATTTGTGGTAAATGTTCATTTTAAATGCAGGCCTATCATATAAATGAAATGATTGATTGATGACTTTAAGAACTTAAATTGCAAGGGCAAAGAGATGACCAAAATTAGAAAAAGAGATGTCGTTGCAATCCAAACCGGAACACTGTTTGGTAATTAGGTCATATCTGGAGCTATAGATCTCAGATTTAAGTCTACTTTATTTGGATGGAAAGGTAAGATATAGGCCTATAACTTTCATATGGAGCCCAAGATCTAAAAAGGCCATTTTCAAGTCCAAATTGTAGCAACAACAAAGAAGCCCGAATCTGTCCTCCAGCCCAAGCACTGTTCCGTATTTTGGCCATATCTAGAGTTCTAGAAGTCCAAATGAGCTGAATGTTTTACACAAGAAAGCTGAGATAATTGTCTACAACTTTCATGTTTTCAAGTGGCTCCAATTGTGATGTTATCAATGATGTTTTGGGCAGACAAGAGAAGATAAGGATTGTCACCAAGCCAAGAGTTGCCTACCCACTCATCAATTAGTCATCAAATCAATAGTTTCCAATTTTGGCCTATAAAAGAAGGCATTTGCCATGCATTTAGGCATCTTGGTGTCCAGATCAAGATCATGCTCTTGCTTTCTCTCTTTGTATTTTTTCTAATGTTTATACTTTGCTTTCATTAATATCAAGTTTATGCCTTTCATTTCCTTTTCTTTACTTTGTTAACTCTTATCTTATTTATGTTCTTATTTTGTTTATTTATTTTTCTTTCTTTCATTATGTCTAGCTAAGTTAATTATGTCAAGGTGAAAAGGTTACACTAATGGTGTAAGAATAAGTATAATGTAAACTTAATATGGACTTTAATGTTTGATACAAATATGTTTTGTATTTGTTATCTTGTTCACTCTTTAATACTTTGCTTGTTAAATAACTAATCTTGATTTATGTTGTATAACACTTGGTACAACAAATGCTTGGCACTTTCATAGTTCATACTGTATGGTATAACCGACACCTCAGCTATGAAAGGAACTTGATTTGTTGTTAACATAAGTTATAATCATGAATGCTTGACGAGATTTACAAGTATTAGCATTAATCGAATAAGATGACTAATGTAATCATGTTAACAATCTATAATCTGATTGGAACCTTCTTTATATGTGGTTTCCAATTGAATAATAAGAGTTTATAGTATATTTGTTTGACATACCATTAGTGGAATCTCTAACCTTGACATTTGTTCTTATCATTGTTTAATCGTTACATTAATATTTCTTCTCAAAGTTCTCATCTTCTTCTTCTTCTTCTTCTCCTTCTTTTTCTTTATTATTATTATTATTATCATTATTATTATTATTATTATTATTATTATTGTTGTTGTTGTTGTTGTTGTTGTTGTTGTTGTTGTAATTGTTATTGTTGTTGTATTATTGTTATCTATAATTTGTACAATTAACTTCCTTGTGGTTCGACCCCAGTCTTGCTGGGTTATTTATTACTTTGACACTCCTGCACTTGGGAGAAGATATCAATCTTTTCATCGTGTCAAGTTTTTGGCGTCGTTGCCGGGGAGGTAAGTTTTGTATAAATTATAATATTTATTTTATATTCTCTTTTCACTTTTCTTATATATAACTTTGTTTCTTTTCTCTTGTTTCTTCTTATTTTGTTTTCTTCTTCCTTTTATTCTATTCCTACACGTGCTTGAGAGTGTGGTCACGTACATCAAGTGGTAGACTTTGTAGGGTATCCTCATCATTTTCAGAAAATATGGCCGAAAAAGATAATCAATCACTTCATAATGAGAATAATGAGAATAACCGTGCTAGAATACTTAGAGACCACATGAATCCCACAAGAACAAGTGCACCATCATGCATAGTTTTTCCTCCCGATGCATCTCATTTTAATTTTAAACCAGGTATTATTCAACTTTTACCTTCTTTTCATGGCTTAGAATTGGAAAATCCATACTTGCATTTAAGGGAATTTGAGGAGATCTGCAACACATATAATAATTTAAATTGTAGCATGAACACCATCAGATTAAAGCTTTTTCCTTTTTCATTAAAAGTTAAAGCTAAAACATGGCTACAAAATTTGAGACTAGGATCCATTCGTGCTTGAGATGAAATGCAACAATAGTTTTTTAAGAAGTTTTTTCCATCTCACAGAACAAACTTTTTCAAAAGACAAATCACCACTTTCACTCAAAAACCACGAGAAACATTTTACCAATGTTGGGATAGGTATCGAGACTTGTTTAGTACTTGCCCTCATCATGGTTTTGAAACATGGAGATTGGTTTCACATTTCTATAAAGGGTTAACACCTAAAGATAGGCAAATGGTTGAATTGATGTGCAATGGAACTTTTAAAGATAAAGACCCTGATGAAGCAATGGAGTACTTAGACTTGTTAGCTGAAAATGCTCAAAATTGGGACACCGCGGGTACTTATGAGGCACCGAGTAAAACTCAACCTCATACATCTAGTGGAGGTATGTACAATCTTAGAGAAGATCATGACCTTCAAGCCAAGTTTTCATCTTTAGCTAGAAAAGTCAAGGCACTAGAATTGAAAAAGAGTGGTCAATTAAAATCTGTTGAAAACAATGTGTGTCAAATCTGTGAAACAAATGAACACTCCACCAAAGATTGTCCAACCTTGCCTTCTTTTAAGGAATGTCTCCATGAACAAGTCATGCTTTAAACAGTTTTCAAAGGGCCAACCACAACCCATACTCCCAAACATACAACCCTGGTTGGAGAAATCAACCAAATTTTAGTTGGAAAAGTGAGAACAACAATGCACAAACTTCACAACCACCATTTCAAGCACACTATAATTTCCAAAATTCTCATGGATATGCACCTCTTTATGCTCCACCTTCTAGAAGAAATCTTGAGGAAACATTGCATGCATTCATTGACAAGCAAGAGACAATCAATACTCAACTTGGTCAAAACATGATAGATTTTAAAGATACTCTTGCAAAATTAACATCTGCTCTCAGTTTCCAAGAGAAAGGTAAGTTTCCATCTCAACCACAACAAAATCCTAAGGGGCAATACAATGCAAATGCAAGTAGTTCCGGAAGCCAACACATGCATCAAGTCAAATCAGTCACTACTCTGCGCAGTGGTAAGGTTATTGAAAAACCCTCTCTTGAACCTTATGAGAAAGATGATGAGTCAATCTCTAAGGGTAAGGAAGGGGTTGAATCTGAAAATTGCAAAGAAAAGACTGATTCTCCGCCAGCACTTCCATTTCCTCAAGCCATGACCAAACAAAGGAAAGTCAATCACAACTCTGAAATTTTTGAAATTTTCAAACAGGTAAGGATCAATATACCTTTGCTGGATGCTATTAAACAGGTTCCTTCCTATGCTAAATTTTTAAAAGATCTATGCACTGTGAAGAGGAAACTGAATGTGAAAAAGAAAGCCTTTCTAGCCGAACAAGTAAGTGCTATTCTTCAGACCAATAATGCTTTGAAATATAAAGACCCTGGTTGTCCTACAATTTCTTGCTTTATTGGAGAGCATAAAATTGAAATAGCCTTACTTGATCTTGGTGCTAGTGTGAATTTACTTCCATATTCAGTTTTTCAGAGTCTCAATCTAGGTGAGTTAAAACCAACTTCTATATCTCTTTTACTTGCCGATAGATCTGTAAAAGTGCCTAGAGGAATAATTGAAGATGTGTTAGTACAAGTCGATAAATTCATTTATCCTGTGGATTTTATTGCCTTGGACACACAACCTGTTGAAGCATGTAATTCATTTCCTGTTATTTTAGGATGTCCGTTTCTTGCAACTTCTAACGCATTGATTAATTGTAGGAATGGACTGATGAAGCTATCATTTGGAAACATAATGTTGGATATGAATATTTTCAACATTTGCAAGCAACCTGGAGATGATAATGATTTGCAAGAAGTAGATCATATTGACGAATTAGTTTATGATCAACTTGAATCTACTTTAAGTAAAAATGAGTTGGATGAATCTGAAGATTTGCAAATGATTTATTCTGAGGAAGAAATCACGGATGAAAAATGCACCAAAAATATTGATGTGGATCTTTTATCAAAAGTAACAACAGATTCGACACCCGACATCACACCAATTGATGATTACTTTCCTAATGAATCCTTACTTTCTCTTAGTTCAATGCCTTGGTTTGCTAAAAATATCAATTTTCTTGCTTCAGGATTTTTGCCAGCTCACTAGAGTACCGAGGACAAAAGAAAATTTTTGAGCAACGTGCAAAATTTATATTGGGATGACCTTTACTTATTCAAATATTATCCTGATCAAATATTTCAAAGCTGCATTCCCGACAATGAGGTAAGTAATGTCATTAAATTTTGTCACTCTAAGGCACGTGGGGATCATTTCTCATAAAAAAAGAGAACTGTAGAAATCTTACAAAATGAATTTTACTGGCCCACCATATTCAAGGAATCACATGCATTCCACAAAACCTGTGAAAATTGTCAAAAGGTGGGATTTATTTCAAAACACAGAGAGTCTTTAGATAATCTTTTATTGACTCTTAAGTCTCATCATAGTCGAGATAAGCATTGTGCAATTCATGATTTATGGCCAATATTCCATAAGGAACATGTTTGACAGTCTTGGGAATCTGACTAAAAAAAGACCCTGTTTGCCAGTTTTTAAGAAAACTGAATGGGAAGCCTATCCCCGACCCATAGAGGGCGTTTAAGCCGTTCTTGGACGTAAAACCAAGGGAAGATGTGAGCCACAATCACAACTACTTGTACATACACATGCTTTTTCAAAAGTAAATAAATAAATAAATAAAAAGAGAAAGAGAGAGTGTGAGACTCTAGCTGGCCTAGATATAGGTGTTATGATTTCCTTTCTAATTTCTCATTTATAAAACTCTCGCTTCCTTCCATTCATTTCTACTTAACCCATACATTCAACAAATACAGAAGTGTGTAGAAATGGCATGTTCCTCAAGTCATCATATAAGAAATATTTGTGTTTTCGGTGGATCTAGTCCTGGGAAAGAAAAGGAGTTTTTAGAATCAGCAAATCATCTTGGTCAAGTGCTAGCTGAGAGAAAGATTCATTTAGTGTATGGGGGAGGCAGTCTTGGGTTAATGGGAGGTGTGTCAATAGCTGCATTTTTAGGAGGTAGTCAAGTTTTGAGGGTCGTCCCCGAAGCTTTAGCACAAGTGGACATCATTGGAAAAACAATTGGAGAGGAACTTTAGGTCTCCACAATGTCAGCTCGAATGAATGCAATGTTTAACCTCCTTTATGTGTGGTTTCCAATTGAATAATAAGAGTTTATATTATATTTGTTTGACATACCATTAGTGGAATCTCTAACCTTGACATTTGTTATTATCATTGTTTAATCATTACATTAATATTTCTTCTCAAAGTTCTCATCATCTTCTTCTTCTTCTCCTTCTTTTTCTTTATTATTATTATTATTATTATTATTATTATTATTACTACTACTATTATTATTCTTGTTGTTGTTGTTATTATAATTGTTATTGTTGTTGTATTATTGTTATTTATAATTTGTACAATTAACCTCCTTGTGATTCGACCCCGGTCTTGCCGGGTTATTTATTACTTTGACACTCCTGCACTTGGGAAAAGACATCAATCTTTTCATCATGTCAGATGGAAAGGTAAGACATAGGCCTACAATTTTCATATGGAGCCCAAGATCTAAAAAGGCTATTTTCAAGTTCAAATTGGAGCAACAATACAGAAGTTCGAATTTGTCCTCTAGCCCAAGCATTGTTCAGTGTTTGGCCTATATCTAGAGTTCTAGAAGTCCAAATGATCTGAAATGTTTGCCCAAGAAAGCTGAGACAATTTTCTACAACTTTCATGTTTTCAAGTGGTTTTAATTTTGACATTATCAATGATGTTTTGGGCAGACAGGAGAAGATAAAGATTGTCATCTAGTCAAGAGTTGGTCACCCACTCATCAATTAGTTATCAAATTCATAGTTCCTAATTTTGGCCTATAAAATGAGGCATTTGCCATGCATTTAGGCATCTTGGTTTCCAAATCAAGATCATGCTCTTGCTTTCTCTCTTTGTATTTTTTGTAATGTTTATGTTTTGCTTTCATTAATATCAAGTTTATGCCTTTCATTTCCTTTCCTTTACTTAGTTAACTTTTATCTTATTTATGTTCTTATTTTGTATATTTATTTTTCTTTTTTTCATCATGTTTAGCTAAGTTTATTATGTCAAGGTGAAAAGGTTACACTAATGGTGTAAGAATAAGTATAGTGTAAACTTAATATGGACTTTAATGTTTGATACAAATATGTTTTATATTTGTTATCTTATTCACTCTTTAATACTTTGCTTGTTAAATGACTAATCTTGATTTATGTTGTATAACACTTGATACAATAAATGCTTGGCACTTTCATAGTTTATACTGTATGATATAACCGACACCTAAACTATGAAAGAAACTTGATTTGTTGTTAATATAAGTTATAATCATGAATGCTTGACGAGATTTACAAGTATCAGCATTAATCGAATAAGATGACTAATGTAAACATGTTAACAATCTATAATCTAATTGGAACCTCCTTTGTGTGTGGTTTCCAATTGAATAATAAGAGTTTATACTATACTTGTTTGACATACCATTAGTGGATCCTCTAACCTTGACATATATTATTATTATTGTTTAATCCTTACATTAATATTCCATCTCAAAGTTGTCATCTTCATCTTCTTCTTCTCCTTCTTTTTCTTTTTTATTATTATTATTATTACTACTACTAATATTATTGTCGTTGTTGTTGTTGTTGCATAATTGTCATCTATAATTTATATAATTAACCTCTCTATGGTTCAACTCCGGTCTTGCCGGGTTGTTTATTACTTCGACACTCCTGCACTTGAGAGAAGACATCAATCTTTTAGTCATGTCACTAGGCTATTTTGAATTTCATTAAATGATATTCCAGTACCTTTCTTTCCTCTTACATCACTCCCATTTAAATTTTATTCACAATTCTATATTCTTTTTATTTTTCAGCCATTTCCATATTTTTAGTTTTTTACATTACATACACCTTTTATTCCAAATTCCTTTAATCCATTATCATCTCTTTATGTGAATATTCAATCTATAATTAACATAATATTTACTTCCTTATTCTTATAAATGTTTTTCTTTATCCAAGGGTTCACATTTCTGAACTCTAATTAATATGAAATTTAATATATATATATATATATATATATATATATATATATATAAAGGCTTATAGAATCTTCTGGTAAAATATTAGATTGATCAAATGGTCGAATTTAAAGTTATGCTTGTTAAATTAAAATTTTATATTAGAAAAAAAAAGTCTAAAACCGTCTCTTCTTATCAAATCCGCTAGCCAATAACTTGGTATTCTTGAAAATTGAAAATTTCTATATATATATATATAAAGGCTTATAGAATCTTCTGGTAAAATATTAGATTGATCAAATGGTCGAATTTAAAGTTATGCTTGTTAAATTAAAATTTTATATTAGAAAAAAAAAGTCTAAAACCGTCTCTTCTTATCAAATCCGCTAGCCAATAACTTGGTATTCTTGAAAATTGAAAATTTCTTGCCTTCCAAATTTGTTTCCTTGTAAAAATTAAAACTTCCAATGCTACCAAAGTTGCTGAAATCTTTCCTTGAAGAAAAAGAATTCTTGTTGCATAAGGAATCCTTGCAAAATAAGGATTCCACATGTAATTAAATTATTTTCTTGAAAGAATCTACAAATCATATGGAAAATGTTCCTTTTTCATTTTGTTTTGTTTTCTAACAGCTTTTAAGCTGACTTCAAACATTTCATTCTCTCTCGTCTAAATGAGTCATTAGGCCTAACATATATAGATTGAAAGTTTGGTATTTCTAGTTTCCATCTCATCTGGAATAGAAACAAAGTTCTACTTGTAGTTTCATATATGGCCTAAGTAGTACATGGATGTCCAATATAGTATCTTTACAACTTGTTAACTGACACGACCAAAAGATTGATGTCTTCTTCCAAGTGTAGAAGTGTCAAAGTAATAAATAAGTCGGTCAGACTGAGATTGAACCACAGGAAGCTTAACTATAATGATGATGATGAGTTAAAGAGGACTTTGAGACATAAGATTAATATAAAGATCAAACAATTATAAAAACAGTTGTTAAGGTTAGAGGATCCACTAATGGTATTTCAAATAAGTATAATATAAATTCCTTTTATTACTCAATTGGGAACCATTCACAAAAAAGGTTTCAATCGGATGATTTGTCATTAATAGCTCATTATAGATTATTAACATGATTATATTAATTATGTTATTTAAGTACCACCAAACTTTTAAATATTGTTAGGAATTCATGATGATAAATTATGTTAACAACAAATCAAGTTCCTTTCATAGCACAAGTGCAGGTTATCCTATATGGTTGATAATAAAAGTACCAAGTATTTGTTGTACAAAGTGTTATACAATAAAAATCTAGATTAACCATTTAACAAGCAGAGTATTAAGAATTAATAAGATAAAAATAACAAGACATGTTAATAACAAGTTGTTTAGGATATAATCATTGAAGTCCATATTGAGTTTATATTATACTTATCCTAACATCATTAGTGAAACCTTTTCACATTGACATAATAAACTTAGTTAAACATAATGAAGACATAAATAAACTAGAGGAGAATATGATTATATAAATATAGTAAAAGAAATTAAATGTATAAACAAGAGATTAATAAAAGCAAAACTTAAGCATTACAAAAATATAAAGAAAGAGAACAAGAATATGATCTTGATCTGAAAATCAAGATGCTTAAATGCATGGAAAATGTCTCTTCTTATAGGCCAAAATTCAAAACTATTAATTTGATGACTAATTGTTGAGTAGGCAGCCATCTCTTGACTTAGTAATGACACGACTAAAAGGTTGATGTCTTCTCCCAAGTGCAGGAGTGTCGAAGTAATAAATAACCCGGCAAGACCGGGGTCGAACCACAGGGAGGTTAATTGTACAAATTATAAATAACAATAGTACAACAACAACAATAACAACAACAACAACAACAACAACAACAATGACAATAATAACAACAATGACAATAACAATAATAACTATAATAATAATAATAATAATAATAATAATAATAATAATAATAATAATAATAATAATAATAATAATAGTAGTAGTAGTAGTAGTAGTAGTAGTAGTAGTAGTAGTAGTAGTAGTAATAATAATAATAATAATAATAATAAAGAAAGAGAAGAAGAAGATGATGATGAGAACTTGGAGATGGAAAATTAATGTAAGGATTAAACAATAATAATAACAAATGTCAAGGTTAGAGGTTCCACTAATGGTATATCAAACAAGTATAGTATAAACTCTTATTATTGAATTGGAAACCACACACAAAGGAGGTTCCAATCAGATTATATATTGTTAACATGATTACATTAGTCATCTTATTCAATTAATGCTAATACTTGTAAATCTCGTCAAGCATTCATGATTATAACTTATGTTAACAACAAATCAAGTTCCTTTCATAGCTCAGGTGTCGGTTATACCATACATTATGGGCTATGAAAGTGCCAAGCATTTGTTGTACCAAGTGTTATACAACATAAATCAAGATTAGTCATTTAACAAGCAAAGTATTAAAGAGTGAACAAGATAACAAATATAAAACATGTTAGTATCAAACATTAAAGTCCATATTAAGTTTACACTATACTTATTCTTACACCATTAGTGTAACCTTTTCACCTTGACATAATTAACTTAGCTAGACATAATGAAAGAAATAAAAATAGATAAACAAAATAAGAACATAAAAGTTAACTAAGTAAAGGAAAGGAAATGAAAGGCATAAACTTAATATTAATGAAAACAAAGCATAAAAAATATAAAGAGAGAAAGGAAGAGCATGATCTTGATCTGGAAACCAAGATGCCTAAATGCATGGCAAATGCCTCCTTTTGTAGGCCAAAATTGGGAACTATTGATTTGATGACTAATTGATAAGTGGGTGGCCAACTTTTGACTTGGTGACAATCCTTATCTTCTCTTGTCTGCCCAAAACGTCATTGATAACGTCAAAACTGGAGCCAGGTGCAAACATGAAAGTTGTAGGCAATTATCTCAGCTTTCTTGTGTAAACAATTCAGCTCATTTGGACTTCTATAACTCCAGATATGGCCAAAATACCGAACAGTGCTCGGGCTGGAAGACAGATTCGGGCTTCTTTGTTGTTGCTACAATTTGGACTTGATAATGGCCTTTTTAGATATTGGGCTCCATATGAAAGTTGTAGGCCTATGTCTTACCTTTCTATCCATATAAATTGGACCTAAATCTGAGATCTGTAGCTCCAGATATGACCCAATTACCGAATAGTGTTCCGGTTTGGATTGCACCGACATCTCTTCTCTAAGTTTGACCATCTCTTTATCCTTGCAATTTAAGTTCTTCAAGTCATCAATCAATCCTTTCATTTATGTGATAGGCCTGCATTAAAAATAGACATTTACCACAAATTATAGGTATCTTATATGATTAGATACATTATTATAAAACATATTTTAGTTAAGGAGTTATTGATATTTCAAGTGCAAAATGATGATATAAAACCATGATAAAAATGCACTTTTAAGTACTAATCACACCCCCCAACCAGCTTATTACTAGTCCCTAGTAATCAAAGCGTTAAAACAATTTGCAATTTTCACAAAGCAAGGTATTCATCATTTAACTTCCATTAATCTATCCAGATAAACAAACTCTCATTAAATTTATATATCTGCTCAATACCTCTTAACAAGATATTAATAAACCTTTCTTTTGTGCTCAATGTATCAACACATAATTATGGGGCTTTTCTTGGAAGAAAATAAAATTTTTGTTCTAATGTTTAAGGTTAACTTCCTTGGGTTGAGATTATTATTTTTGTCTTCTTTTTTTTTCTTTTTTTTTTTAAATCTATATACATATAATTTAAAAGTATCATGCATCTTTAACCCATGTAACGAGCTTTCAGCTAATGACTCCCAGACCAGTTGATCTTAGGGCATTAGGTGTTAAGACACCCCTACGAGCTTAGTAACTCGGGTCGCAGATACTGATATGTAGATAGTGCAATGTTTGATTCCCTTAAGCTTTTCTCCTCAACCCATGTAACAAGCGTTGGGCCAATAGCTCCCAAGTCAGTTGACTTTAGGGTATTAGGTGTTAAAACACCCCTTCGGGCTTAATTGCTTAGGTTAGGGAGGCTACGAAACCAAACTTATCTACATTTTTATTATCATTATTTTTTTTCTTTTTTTATGTTTTTCTTTTTTTTTAATTATATACAATTCCTTTCCCTTAGTTGTTACCTTTAACAAAAGAACATAAATAATGTAATAATCCAATATGCAACCCACAATCATATGTTAAAGTGTGTGTGTGTAAATTAAGGTTTAAGAATACATGTTAAATAAGTATATGAGCAGAATTAAGTGGTAACAATACGAGAGTTTGTAAACCTGAATATTTCAGGAAGTATTATAATAGACCTTGTTAAGAATGGTTACTAAGATACGTCTCAAGAGTCACTTTAACAAAAGAACTCCTTTACTCTGCCATCCTAGTAACAACAATTATGCACATGCTTTATGAAATGAAAAACAATTTTATTTTTTTTTATCAACTACTACCCTCTCCCCCCAACCAAAACAAGACATTGTCCTCAATGTTCTAAGGTAGAAAGATAGAGTATAGAAGATATCACCTGAAATAACGAACACTGACAAAACCTGAAACACACTAAAACAAAAATAAAAAATAACAAAACACAATAATAAAACCAAAAGACACAAGTTTTTACAAACAAAAAAAAAATTCAAATCGCAGTTGTGAATGTGGCTCACATCTTCCCTTGGTTTTACGTCCAAGAACAGCTTAAACGCCCTCAATGGGTCGGGGATAGGCTTCCCATCCAGTTTTCTTAAAAACTAGCAAACATGATCTTTTTAGTCAGATTTCCAAGACTATGCCAAGTATGTTCTTTATGAAAATGGGTTCATAAGTCATGAATTACACGATGCTTATCTCGACTATGATGAGACTTAAGAGTCAATAGAAGATTATCTAAAGACTCTCTGTGTTTTGAAATAAATCCCACCTTCTGACAATTTTCACAGTTTTTGCGGAATGCATCTGACTCCTTGAATATGATGGGCCAGTAAAATTCACTTTGCAAGATTTCTACAATCCTCTTTTTTGATGAGAAATGATCCCCACATGCCTTAGAGTAACAAAATTTAATGAAATTACTTACCTTATTGTCGAGAATGCATTTTTGAAATATTTGATCAGGACAATAATTAAATAAGTAAGGGTCATCCCAATAAAAATTTTGCTCGTTGCTCAAAAATTTTCTTTTGTCTTCAATACTCCAATGAGTTGGCAAAAATCCTGAAGCAAGAAAATTGATATTTTTAGCAAACCAAGGTATTGAATTAAGAGAAAGTAGAGATTCATCAGGAAAGTAATCATCAATTGGTGTGATGTCGGGTGTCGAATCTGTTGTCACTTTTGACAAAAGATTCGCATCAACCTTTTCGATGCCTTTTTCATCCTCGATTTCTTCCTGATTGGTCATTGCATGAGAAAATGGAAGTGCTGGCGGAGAATCAGTCGTTTCTTTGCAATTTTCAAATTCAACCCCTTCCTTTCCCTTAGAAATTGACTCATCATCTTTCTCATAAGGTTCAAGAGAGGGTTTTTCAATAACCTTACCACTGCGTAGAGTAGTGACTGATTTGACTTGATCCATGTGTTGGCTTCTAGAACTACTTGCATTTGCATTGTATTGCCACTTAGGATTTTGTTGTGGTTGAGATGGAAACTTACCTTTCTCTTGGAAACTGAGAGCAAATGTGAATTTTGCAAGAGTATCTTTAAAATATGTTATGCTTTGAGCAAGTTGAGTGTTGATTGTCTCTTGCTTTTCAATGAATGCATACAAAGTTTCCTCAAAATTTCTTGTAGGAGGTGCATATCCATGATAATTTTGGAAATTATGGTGTGCTTGAAACTGTGGTTGTGAAGTTTGTGCATTGTTGTTCTCACTCTTCCAACTGAAATTTGGGTGATTCCTCCAACCAGGGTTGTATGTTTGGGAGTATGGGTTGTGGTTGGGCCTTTGGAAAGTGTTTAAAGCATAGGCTTGTTCATGGAGACATTCCTTAAAAGAAGGCAAGGTTGGATAATCGTTGGTTGAGTGTTCATTTGTTTCACAGATTTGACACACAATGTTTTCAACAGATTTTAATTGACCACTCTTTTTCAATTCTAGTGCCTCGACTTTTCTAGCTAAAGATGCAAACTTGGCTTGAAGGTCATGATCTTCCCTAAGGTTGTACATACCTCCACTAGATGTATGAGGTTGAGTTTTACTCGGTGCCTTATATGTACCCACAGTGTCCCAATTTTGAGCATTTTCAGCTAACAAGTCTAAGTACTCCATTGCTTCATCAGGGTCTTTATCTTCAAAAGTTCCATTGCACATCAATTCAACCATTTGCCCATCTTTAGGTGTTAACCCTTCATAGAAATGTGAAACCAATCTCCATGTTTCAAAACCATGATGAGGGCAAGTACTAAGCAAGTCTCGATACCTATCCCAACATTTATAAAATATTTCTCCTGGTTTTTGAGTGAAAGTGGTGATTTGTCTCTTGAAAGAGTTTGTTCTATGAGATGGGAAAAACTTCTTTAAAAACTGTTGTTGCATTTCATCCCAAGCACGAATGGATCCTGGTCTCAAATTTTGTAGCCATGTTTTAGCTTTATCTTTTAATGAAAAAGGAAAAAGCTTTAATCTAATGGTGTTCATGCTACAATTTAAGTTATTATATGTGTTGCAGACCTCCTCAAATTCCCTTAAATGTAAGTATGGATTTTCCAATTCGAAACCATGAAAAGAAGGTAAAAGTTGAATAATACCTGGTTTAAAATTAAAATGAGATGCATCGGGAGGAAAAACTATGCATGATAGTGCACTTGTTCTTGTGGGATTCATGTGGTCTCTAAGTGTTCTAGCACGGTTATTCTCATTATTCTCATTTTGAAGTGATTGATTATCTTCTTCGGCCATATTTTCTGAAAATGATGAGGATACCCTACAAAGTCTACCACTTGATGTACGTGACCACACTCTCATGCACGTGCAGGAATAAAATAAAAAAGGAGGAAGCAAAAGAAGGAGGAAGAAAACAAAATAAAAAGAAACAAAAGAAAAGAAACAAAGTTATATACAAGAAAAGTGAAAAGAGAAAATAAAATAAATACTATAATTTATACAAGAACTTACCTCCCCGGCAACGGCGCCAAAAACTTGACACGACTAAAAGGTTGATGTCTTCTCCCAAGTGCAGGAGTGTCGAAGTAATAAATAACCCGGCAAGACCGGGGTCGAACCACAGGGAGGTTAATTGTTCAAATTATAAATAACAATAGTACAACAACAACAATAACAACAACAACAACAACAACAATGACAATAATAACAACAATGACAATAACAATAATAATTATAATAATAATAATACTAGTAGTAGTAGTAGTAGTAGTAGTAGTAGTAATAATAATAATAATAATAATAATAATAATAAAGAAAGAGAAGAAGAAGATGATGATGAGAACTTGGAGATGGAAAATTAATGTAAGGATTAAACAATAATAATAACAAATGTCAAGGTTAGAGGTTCCACTAATGGTATATCAAACAAGTATAGTATAAACTCTTATTATTGAATTGGAAACCACACACAAAGGAGGTTCCAATCAGATTATATATTGTTAACATGATTACATTAGTCATCTTATTCAATTAATGCTAATACTTGTAAATCTCGTCAAGCATTCATGATTATAACTTATGTTAACAACAAATCAAGTTCCTTTCATAGCTCAGGTGTCGGTTATACCATACATTATGGGCTATGAAAATGCGAAGCATTTGTTGTACCAAGTGTTATACAACATAAATCAAGATTAGTCATTTAACAAGCAAAGTATTAAAGAGTGAACAAGATAACAAATATAAAACATGTTAGTATCAAACATTAAAGTCCATATTAAGTTTACATTATACTTATTCTCACACCATTAGGGTAACCTTTTCACCTTGACATAATTAACTTAGCTAGACATAATGAAAGAAAGAAAAATAGATAAACAAAATAAGAACATAAAAGTTAACTAAGTAAAGGAAAGGAAATGAAAGGCATAAACTTGATATTAATGAGAGCAAAGCATAAATATTACAAAAAAATACAAAGAGAGAAAGGAAGAGCATGATCTTGATCTGGAAACCAAGATGCCTAAATGCATGGCAAATGCCTCCTTTTATAGGCCAAAATTGGGAACTATTGATTTGATGACTAATTGATAAGTGGGTGGCCAACTTTTGACTTGGTGACAATCCTTATCTTCTCTTGTCTGCCCAAAACGTCATTGATAACGTCAAAACTGGAGCCAGGTGCAAACATGAAAGTTGTAGCCAATTATCTCAGCTTTCTTTTGTAAAAACTTCAGCTCATTTGGACTTCTAGAACTCCAGATATGGCCAAAATACCGAACAGTGCTCGGGCTGGAAGACAGATTCGGGCTTCTTTGTTGTTGCTACAATTTGGACTTGATAATGGCCTTTTTAGATCTTGGGCTCCATATGAAAGTTGTAGGCCTATGTCTTACCTTTCTATCCATATAAATTGGACCTAAATCTGAGATCTGTAGCTCCAGATATGACCCAATTACCGAACAGTGTTCCGGTTTGGATTGCACCGACATCTCTTCTCTAAGTTTGACCATCTCTTTATCCTTGCAATTTAAGTTCTTCAAGTCATCAATCAATCCTTTCATTTATGTGATAGGCCTGCATTAAAAATAGACATTTACCACAAATTATAGGTATCTTATATTATTAGATATATTATTATAAAACATATTTTAGTTAAGGAGTTATTGATATTTCAAGTGCAAAATGATGATATAAAACCATGATAAAAATGCACTTTTAAGTACTAATCAAGTAACAATCCTTATCTTCTTCTCTGTCAAAAACATCATTGCTAACATTAAAATTTGAATAAATAGTTGATTAGTACTTAAAAGTGTATTTTTATCAAGGTTTTATATTAGTATTTTGCGCTTGAAATATCAATAATTCCTTAACTAAAGCATGTTTTATAATAACAAGTCTGATACTATAAAATACCTTTAATTTATAGTAAATATTCATCTGAAATACAGGCCTATCACATAAATAAAAAGATTGATTGATGAGTTCAACTACTAAAATTGAGAAGTGATTAGTACTTAAAAGTGTATTTTTATCAAGGTTTTATATCATCATTTTGCACTTGAAGTATCAATAACTCCTTAACTAAAGCATGTTTTATAATAACAAGTCTGATACCATAAGATACCTTTGATTTATGGTAAATATTCATTCTAAATACAGGCCTATCATATAAATGAAAGGATTAATTGATGAGTTGAAGTATTGAAATTAAAATGACAAAAAGAGGGTCAAACTTATAAAAGAGATGCTGGTGCAGTCCAAACTGAAATACTATTCGGTAATTGGGTCATATCTAGAGCTGTAGATCTCATATTTGGATCTGTTTTATATGGATAGAAAGTTAAGACATAGGCCTAAAACTTTCATGGGAAGGTATGACTCAATTCTACTGTTGAGTCCAAATCTTGAGTCCAAATCTTATCAATAACATAGAAGTTCAAATTTGTCCTGCAACCTAGACACTATTTAGTGTTCAACCCATATCTTGAGTTCTAGAAGTCAAGAGTTCGTCACCCACTCATCAATTAGTTATCAAATCAATAGTTCCCAATTTTTGCCTATAAAAGGAGGTATTTTTCATGCATTTAGGCATCTTAGTTTTCAGATCAAGATCATGCTCTTTATTTCTTTTTTTATATTTTTGTAATGTTTAAGTTTTATTTCATTTTATATTTTCCTTAATCTCTTGTTTATGTTTTTCATTTTCTTTACTATATTTATGTTCTTATATTGTTTATTTATATTTCTCTTCTTCATTATATTTAGTTAAGTTTATTATGTCAAGGTGAAAAGGTTACACTAAAGGTGTAAGAATAAGTATAGTGTAAATTGAACATGGACATTAATGTTTGATACTAATGTGTTATGTATTTATTATCTTGTTCACTTTTAATACTTTGTTTGTTAAATGGTTAGTCTAGATTTGTGTTGTATATGTCATGCTCTTTATCAAGGGAGATTAATACTTGGTACAACAAATACTTGACACTTTTATAGCCCAAATGTATGGTGTAACTGACACATATGCTATGAAGAAAACTTGATTTGTTTTTAATATAAATTATAATCATGAATACCTTACAACATTTACAAGTATTAGCAATATTCAAATAAAATAATTAATGTAATCATATTAACTATTTATAATCATATTAGAACCTCCTTTGTGTGTGGTTTCCAGCTGAATAATAATAAGAGTTTATACTATACTTGTTTGAAATACTATTAGTGGATCCTTTAACCTTGACATTTATTTTTATTATTTAATCTTCACATTAATCTTACATCTCAAAGTCTTATTTAACTTCTTATTATTATTATTATTATTATTATTATTTATATAGTTAATCTCCCTGTCGTTCGACCTCGGTCTTACTAGGTTATTTATTACTTTGACACTCCTACACTTGGGATAAGACATCAATCTTTTGATTATGTCAATAGTCTTTATGAATGTTTTGGGAAATTATCTCAACTTTCCAACAAAAAAAAATCAATACATTTGGACTTTTAGAACTCAAGATATTGGTTGAATACTAAACAGTGTCTAAGCTACAGGATAGATTTTGACTTCTCCGTTTTTGCTATAACTTGAACTTGAAAACAATTGTTTTGAATCTTAGACTCTTCATGAAAGTTTTAGGCCTATGTCTTAAATTTCCATCCATATAGAGCAAACCTAAATTCAAGTTCTACAGCTCCAGTTATGATCCAATAATTGAATAGTGTTCTAATTTGAACTGAACCAGCATCTTTTTTCTAAGCTTAACCCTCTCTTTGTCTTCTCAATTTCAGTAGTGAAACTTATCAATCAATCCTTTCATTTATGTGATAGGCCTACATTTAAGATGAATATTTACCATAAATTAAAGTTATCTTATATTATTAGAAATATTATTATAAAACATTATGCTATAGTTAAGGAGTTATTGATACTTCAAGTGCAAAATGATAATATAAAACCTTGATAAAAATACACTTTTAAGTACTAATCATTAACGCAAGTATCTTGAATTATCACAATTAATTCCTTTTGGATCTTCTTGGTTTTAGACCTTGTAATTAGCTCAAGTGACACTTCTAATAGATCCTTTGGTGATGCTTGTTGATTCTTATCATTTTCCCTCTCATCAAAATGATTTGTTCTCAAATTAACAATAAAAATACCATTTATAGGTAATACATTCTCACAATCCTACAACCAAAAAACCTAAAACACTATTTTACATAGGATTATTAGTGTAAAAAAATTCTTAACAACACTAGTTTTTGCATAAAAGCTCTCATACTTTGCTCTTATTTCAACCAACTTACCATTTTCTCTCATCCTAAGGTCCTCGGTCAAAAAGCCATTTTCTTTCATCTCAAAACTCTCCAACAAACTCTCACATTGTTCCACAAGACCAATTAAAAGATATATTATGTTATGGTCATTGACTAGTTCACCTTCTATATACTTCAAAACTAGTGAACTTTCATTACTATTTTCATCATGTTCATGTAAACATTCCAAATTCATATTGCAATGATTCACTTCATAATAATTATTCTTGTTATCCTTTTCAAGTTTGTTTGTTATTTATTTTTATTATTTAGTAAAAGAACTTCAAATCATCACAACTCTCAAAACTTATCTCTTGTTTTGCATTGCAATCTTCAAATTCATAGACACCATTGTTACTCTCCTCTTGATGTTCATGTAAAGATTTAGGCTTTGGTATGAAATTGTTGTTGTATCAAGTGTTTTCTCTAGACTCTTTCCTATTCTCTTTTCCAATAATTCATGAAAACCTAATAAGTTTTCAACCTTCTCACTCCTAGTTTTAGAATTTAATGTCTTTGAATCACCATCTGATCATTTTGCATCTTTTTTGGCATTGGTTTGCAACTTTCCATTCATTAAGTAGTTTATTTGTTCTTTTATTAAGTATTGTAAATTGTTCATCCTTGCTTGCCTTGACAAATCTCACAAAAGTTTTTTTATTATCAGTATTCATAGTTTGGATCCTCAGATTCTCTTATCTCTTTGTATTATAAACCTTTTGGAATCATCTCTCTTGCAAAACTATAAGCATGGTTTCATTATTATCTAGCTGATTCCTTATATTATTGAATACCACATCCATATGCTTAAATTCTTGTTACATAGCCTATAAAAAGAGAAAGTACTCTTCTCTTTCTTAACTAATGACCTGTTTTTAGAAGACATCATCAAATCTAAAATTTTGTATTAGAAACAAGAAATATCCTTACATTCTCTCATATGTTTACACTCAATATATGTCACTTCGCTCATGTTTCACTCAAAATTTTAGCTTTTCACAATAAAAGTCTCACCTATTTATCTTTTACCTCTCTTGCTTGCCACTTCAGTTCTTTAAGGAACCAATCAAAACCAACTAAAAATCTCAATTTGATAACGCTCAACCAGTAGAATTCAAAACACACAACAATTAAGAAAATGATAACAAAAATGAAGATGAAATCAAAAACAAATATGAAAACAAAACGAATATGATTACGATTACAAAAACATCAATGAAATTTAAGAATTCACTCTATAAAACCCGAAAACCGGTATAAACTCAAATAATTTGAATTCATTTGCAAACAATTAATTACACACTAAAACAAAAAATATTATGAAACCTGAAATCAATATTTCAACAAATAACACCCAATAATAAAACCAACCAATTCAGCAGAATCTATATTACAATTTTCTCAAGTCTCAAACATAAGAATTGTAAATTTCAATTTTGCATCACTAACAAAAACTTGTGATTTCAACTTTACTTCTTTTTTTAAATATATTGATTTGGTAGTAGGAAAACTTAACTAAAACTTTTGGTTTTTTATATTAACTACAACAATTCAATAATTGAGAAACAACAAGCAAACAATGCAAAAAAAATTAGATAAATAGATAAAACCTGATTTTAGAATCATACTCTATTACCAATTGATGTGAACCTGGAGGATAAAAACCATAAAATCCACAAACATGAAAGAATACAACTCAAGAAAGTTAAAATTAGATTGATGAAAAACTTAACCCAATGATTACTTGAACTAAGGAAATTATTGGATAAAATACCTCAACCCATTGATTATAAAGAATCAAGAACTAAAAGTATAAGAAAGAACACCATAAAAACAATTAATCTTTAATAAGTCATGAATAATTCAATGAAGAACCAAGAGAATGAACAACCTTAACACACAAAATATTATTTATGAATAATAAGCAATCTAAAAAAAAATCTTAAATACAAGTTAAATAACCCTATTTATACTACATAAAACATCTTAAACAAAATTAAAAAAAATAACAAAAGAGTTCTAAATAGAATAAAAAAAATAATCATAAACCAACTAGGAAATTAAATGTAATTTTTGCAAGGCCTTTCCAAACCTGATTGCGATGAAATTTTAACCATATAAAAAATAAGACATAGAATTTTTTAGTAAAATTTCAATTCAATCCAACATTCAGATTAAAATTTATACTTATTAGTGTAAAAATATATATTAAAAAAATAAGCTTAAAATTAACTTTTCTTGTCCAATCCGCAAGTAAAATTCGAAATTATTTGCAAAACAATAATCCCAAGCTTCCGATTTTTTTTTCCTTCTAAAAAATAAGGTTTTCAATTTTGTCAAAGTTGCCGACTCTAATGTTGTCAAAGTTGTTGCTGCATAAAAAATTCTTGTAAAAGAATGATTTTTGTCTAATTGGTATTCTTTTTTTTTATTATTATTCTTGAAAAGTAACCTAATGGTATATTGTCTTGTAAAAATCCAAGATAATCCTTTTTTGATAGTTTTGTTTTTCTTATTTGTTAATAAATTTTAAACATAACTTAAAAAATATCACTTTTACATGAATAAATTATTAGGCTTATTATACATGGATAAAAAACTTGAAATATTTAATTTTCATTCCAACTAGAATGACAACAAAATTCTATCTATATCTTAAATTACAATCCAAACAAATACACAAAAATCCAGTCTAATAAATTTATAATTTTTTAACCTAAATATCTTGAATGAACCTAACCCAATTGATTACTCTTAGATGTTGTTAGTTTTAAACCTTATAATTAGTCTAATTAATACTTTGATAATACCCACATATTCTTCTCTTGTTGGTTTTAAACCTTGTAATTAGTCTAATTGATGCCTCCAATGATAAGTTTTCAGTACTGGTTTGAGGTAGTCCAAGCTTCACAAAATTAAAAGTAAACACTGAATCTTTTCATAACCCTGGAATTCTATTCAGCTAATAAAGAAATTCGTACAAATTCAAACTCAAATTTGAAAGATAATACTGTAATAACTTTGAATTTAAATAAGACTATATCTTGCTAAGGTGTGCATTGCAAGTGCTTTGATGAAATCCAGCAATCCATTCGTATTCATCGCCCAATATATATCCTGGCTTTTCCGGCCCTAACACCTTCCAGAGCCTTCCACTGTATCTGAAAAGAAATTTTCTTTTTCATCCTCTCCCTGGCTAAGATCGTTACACAAGAGAATTGAAACAAAGTATGAATCCTTTCAAATATAATTGGCTTTTATTCATTAGTACTGACGCACTAATTAAGAAAAGTCACTGGCTTTCCCAATCTTTATGTTCTGCTCCACCAAGAAAGTTGTGACGACATTCCTCTGCCAGCTCTTAAAACTCCTGCATTCACCAATAAAATCGATAGCATTAGGAAGATACAGTTTTTAGAAAAGAATAAAATAAGCATATCACAAAGCGTCAGATGCAAGTAGCTCATTGTGCTTTGAGGGGAAAAATATGAATTTTACTTGAAATCCAACATATTCAGATTTCCACAAAGATTAACAACATATACAACACTTGTCAACTTCATTTTATTTAAAATTAAACAAATGCAGACTGAGTGTTTTTCAAAACTGTCAAACAAGGCCTTGCCTCTTGACAAACTCTTTTTCAGTCATTTCTAGATTAACATTGTGTTCACACGCAAACTGCAGGTCTGCATACTCTATAGATCACAATGATCAAAGCAATTAAGGTAAAAGTGGTTTCTGGAGGATATGACACTAATCACAAATGAAAATTCGTTCATGGAATGACAAACTTGTGATCAAGATGTGCTAGAATTTCTCCCCCAGGGAAAGCTGATTTAGTAGCCTCAAATGCAACTTTGATTGCTTCTTTCCAAGTCCCGTGCACAGCCTCGGTATTTAGTTGTGTTTTTGATTGACCAGGATCTTCCATCGGCAAGGAGTATCCAGAAAGCAAATGGCCTACCCAAACACCATCTTTTCTGAAAATGGAACATTAAAATAAAAAAATAAAATTTGTCATCTTGATAAACAGCCATCCATTTCCATTAAAAAAAACAATACCCTCAATTCAGGAGCATAATTACTGTGATGATGTAAGGTACAAAATAATTACTCGGTGCATAGATAGACAGAAAAAAGATGCCAAAATGGAAACTTACAGAACAATTTCCGTGTGCCGGGGCGCATAATGCCCGCCACCTATTCCAAGAAGGATTTTGTTGCTACCACCATTCCTGAATCGATAGACATATCAATTTTGCAAATGAAAGTGTAAATTTGAAGGGTTTTGGACATAAGAACTGCTGCTCTATTTCCCCCTTCATCTATCTATCTTTTGGTATAAAGTTTTTTTCTTTTACCCTTTCCCTTTCCAAACCAAGAAAGGGTCATCACATGAAGAAATGGTAAGCAAGCATCAAACACTAGCATTCACTCACTGTAATATAACATGGAAATCATTCATGACACATGCAGAAAAACCTTAGGGAAACCAGAAAAGTATTCCCAGATTATTCATGCCTAACAATCAGGAGTACCAGGAGTAAAACAAATTGCCTTTGATTTAAAAAAAATGGAAAGTCATCTACCCACTCCATATCTTTTTGCTTAAGAAAAATAAGTTGCAATTCATTACTTTAAAACCATGGAATTATCTATTCATTCCATATCTTACTGCTTGAGAATAATGAGTTATGTACCTGCCCCAGTCTCCCTCAGCAATTCCTCCTCCAAGACCCAATCCTTCCCAGACTAACTTCAAGCACCAAACAAATTATATCACTAAACTGGGTAAAAATCTTCATTATCACTTCAAAACTCAAACATAACACTAGTCATGCTGCTTTATAGCTCATTCATAGGCAAATGAAAGAGAGAACTGGATTGTGATACTATGAATGATTCGAAGTTAAAACTTTCCAATCAAATGCAAACAAGTGAACTCAGCAGGTAAATAATGTCTAGAAAGCATGCAATTTAACTATAACAAGGCCACTGCATATAAAATATAGCTTATTCTGACCAACAAACACCCACCAATGCAATGGCCTGTGCAGCATCCTGCCTCCTCCAGTATTCTTCTGTGCTACCTAGTGAAAATGGAAAAGGAAATCAACAATTAACTAAACCAGGAAAAATCTACAACGCAAAAGGTCAATGGATTGTAAAACCAAAAATAACAAACCCATAATGAATAAAGCCGACCTAATCAGTGGTAGAAGCTTACCAATCTCCACAAACATGGTTGGCGAATTAGTTAATGGCCCATGATGTGTGGCTTCTAATGTAACCTAAAACATGATAGAAAAATTGAAAAAAGTCAGTCTGTTTCAACCCTTTTGGTGAAAGGGGGAAGAAAGGGAAACGCAAAGCCACAATAAAGAGATATTTTTGTACCCACTCATACTAATACTCATGATTATGATTAAACTAGAGCATAAACTAGTTAATGAAAAAGAATTAATCAATAAGTGCAGTTTGACACTAAACTAAATGCAACAATTATCAGAAAGTTCCTCTAGGCTACGGTTGAATCTCTTCCCATTGAGTCATCTTGGCCTTCCTTTAGATGTGCATTCCAAGGCAATTTCAGTGCAAGATTATATTATTTAGCTTCAGTAAAGAAGCAGGAGCATATGGAAGAGGCAGTATCCCTGGAGGTGTAGAAAATTACTTGCATTACGAGCTCGCAACCATGTTTGCCTACATTTTTTTTCTTCATTTCCCATTCCAGATTCAGCTGTTCAGGAATCGGAAAAGCTTCGAAGGGATTTCTTGAGGAAGGGAATGGAAGAGGAATTTAAGTGCTACTTGGTAAATTGGTGAGAGCAGTGTACTCCTTTTGATAAGGATGCTTGACTGCTCCTGATTGGACAGGCACTCAGTAAAGCATGATAGTTTTTGGAGGAGACTTGTAGTTACCAAAAGCAGGGAAGGTACGGGAAGCTGGTGTTCCAGAGGAGTTGAGAGTTCTCAAGGTGCTAGCTTATGGAACACTATTACAAATGGTTTGGATGTCTATATTAATAGAAACAATAGAATCCTGATCTACTATAATGTTTGGCATGGGCAATCAACCTTTAAAGTGAATTTCCTGATTTCTTCTCCTTAACTTCAAATGAAAAAGCCAACAGCAGCTAGCTATAGTGTGTGGAGGAAGGTGATCAATTGGATTTAATATTTAGAAGAGATTAATTACGACATGACTGGAACTTAGATACAATAAATCCTCCACTGGTATTGCTGTATCTAGGGAAGAATATCTGGGCACTGACAGTTAGATGTAAATGAATTTATGATCTAAAGATATCCCAGGAGTCTTTTTAAGAGGTTCAAGAGAGTTGTATTTTGACAGCTAAATATTTGAGGAGAAGATATAAGATAAAAATAAGTTGGAAATTTCTGTGCAGATCTAATTGAGAAGCTATACATCATTTACTTTGAGATTGCCCATAAGCAACTATATTGCACAACTTATTACTATCTCTAGTCCTTAAGGGTTAATTCAGCATAACTCAAATGAAAATCAAGAATCCAAACCTGTTAGGATTATCAAATGAACACAACACACAAATCGCAAACAATCAAATGAAGAATTTCCAATTTATATGTATTATCAACACAACACACGCACCGCGGGATTCTACAATCACGGTTATACACATGTATCTTAACATGAAATGTTAATTAACTCATTACCTCGAATTCAGGAGTTAGTTTATGTGATTCAGCAATAGTCCTCAAGAGCCTCAACCATGGTCCTATCCGAGGATTTGGAAGTGCTGCCCATCCTGGCTTCCCACCAGCAAAAAGAACCTCTCCTTCAACAATATGTGGAGTACCTAAGCCGAGAATGCAAATCCGAACAAACATTACATTCTTCATTGCATTATTGTTTCCCCTTTGAATCCATAAGGCTAACAAACAAAGAACCAAACAGTAGTACAATAATGAATGTTAATTAATATACCAATTGGATGGACCGTAAGAGATGGCCGACTAGAAGAAGCAGCATGCTTGCTAAGAAAAATGATCTCATCGACTACCTCGCCGGTTGCCTCCTCCCAACGTTTATCTAAGTAATCCTCCTCAACAAGACTGTTATCCAATTTTATTAGCCTCACTTCCTTGTTTACAAAACTTACGGAATCCTAACAAACACACCATAGAATTCACGTCAGTCAGTCAGTCTCTTGTTTAAACTTTAATTAATCTTGTTGAAAGAAAATAAAGCAAGAAAAGCAGAGGATGAGAATTGCTGACCTGCAAGGAGGGGCCAGTGTGCCAACCGGGCATGGCTAGAAGAGCCGAGGCTGGGCCTATGGATGCTGGATCTGAGGTGGTCGCCACCAACAGGATCACCATTCTCTTTTCTCTTTCCTTTGATAACAGTGTCTTCGCGGCAGAAGAATTCTTTGGAGAACACAGGACAGGGCATCTGGTTTCCGCGTGACTATTTATTGAGTGTTTTCTTTTTCCACTTTTTACGAAGGCAAAGTTCAAATTGAATTCTTAAACCTTATTTTTTATTTTAAAAATGTTTTTTTTCAAATTAATTTTTTTTATTAATTCAAACTATTTTAATGTAAAAATATTAAAAATAATTTTTTAAAAATAAAAAAATATTATTATTTTAATATTTTTCTAATTTTTCTTTTTAAATAATTATTGTTATACTCTCCAACATTCTCTAATATTATTGGAAAGACTCCCTTCTATTTATCACATAAAAATAAAAAATTAATATTAATTTTTTAATATTTATTAAATTTAAAAAATATTGAAATAAAAATATTAAATATCATATAAAAAATAAATTAAATTTTATCTTATTTAAATTTGTAAATTTAAATTACTTATTAATTTAATTCAAATTGAATATTATAATTAAATTTGATTTCAAATAAGAAAAAAGACACTTGTACCAGTTTTTTTTTTCATGAATAGATTATTATTAAAAATAAGTTTTGATTTCAATAAAAAAATTATAAAAATGAGTTAAAATTTTGATTTAATGAAAAATTAAATTTTTTTATTTTTAATTTATAAAATGTAGCTTATGCAATATTTTTCTTTAAAAAAGTTGTTTCAAGTCATTTTTTTATTAAACAAACTTCTAATTTAAAATAATTTAAAATACTTTTTTAACAATTATATATGAAAAATAAATTTTTAGATTATAAATAAAAATTAAAATTCATAATTTAAAAATCATGTCAAACATACTCTTAATGGTTAATATGTAGTTAAAAGTTTATATGCATTTATTATAATAACTCCTAATAATAAACTTTAAAACTTTTTTACCAGTTTCTTCGCGGCAGACGAATTCTTTGGAGACCACAGGACTCGGCACCTGGTTTCCGCGTAACTATTTATTGATTTTTATCTTTTTCCACTTTTTTAAAATGCAAAGTTCAAATTGAATTCTTAAACCTTATTTTTGTATTTTAAAAAAGTTTAGATTTTTTTATTTTTTATTTTAAATTAATTATTTTACATTTTCAGATTATTTTAATATATTAATATTAAAAATAATTTTAAAAACTATTATTTTATTATATTTCTAAGCAAAAAAAACTTTTAAAAAATAATTTTTACCATACTCTAAAATATCCCTTATATTATTTTAAAGGCTCCCTTCTATTTACTATATGAAAATAAAAAATTAATATTAAAACTTTTTTTAATATTCATTTACTTTAAAACAATATATATTATATAAAAAAGAATTAAATTTATCTCTTTTATATTTGTAAATTTAAATTATGTATTAATGAAATTCAAATTGAATATTATAATGAAATTTGGTTTCAAATAAGAAAAAAAAACATTTGTATAAGTTATTTTGTTTTTCCATGAATGGATTATTGTTAAAAATAACTTTTGATTTCAATAAAAAAATTATAAAAATGAGTTAAATATTTGATTTAATTAAAAATTAATTTTTTTACTTTTAATTTATAAAATATGGCTTATACAATATTTTTCTCTAAAAAAGTTGTTTCAAGTCATTTTTTTATTAAACATACTTCTAATTTAAAATAATTTAAACTAATTTTTTAAGATTATTTATGAAAAATAAAGTTTTAGATTATAAATCAAAGTTAAAAGTCATAATTTAAAAATCATGTTAAAGATACTCTTAATGGTTAATAGTTAGTTAAAAGTTTATAGACATTTATTATAATAACTCCTAATAATAAACTTTAAAAATTTTGTACGATTTTTTATAAGTATTGTTAAAATTAAAACAATATTCTTTATACTATGCAGCCACTCATATCTTTTTCTTAAAGAAAAGGAAAAAAAAAACAGAGAACTTATTTTTTATATTGTAGGTAAATAATTGTTTTGATTAAAAAACTATCTTATCATTTTTATTTAAAAGTAAATATATTGTAGGTAAATAATTGTTTTGAATAAAAAACTATCTTATCAGTTTTATTTAAAAGTAAAATTGAATTGATTATATGATGAAAATAAATTTAATTATATATAAAATTAATAATCTAAAATAATTTTTTTTATTTTGATTGCTTGTATTTAGCATTATCTATAATTGAAAACTCTTAAGACTTTCCAAATTTATTATTTAAAAAAAAACTAACTTGATAAACATTGCATTAAAAATATATGAGTAGTAATTGTAAGAAAAAAAATAATTCTTAATCAACAATATCTTTTAATTTATTTTTTTCTATTGCCTATATTTTGTAATATTTATAATCAAAAGCTCTTAAAAAAAAAGCTCGAAATAAAGCTTGATAAAAAGAAAAACATTGAATCTCCTATACTAATATTTGTATTTTTAATATTAAAAAAATAAAAAACATTCTCCTTAAATTATATTATATTACAATTTGAGTGGATTACTTTTTTCTTAACTAGTTCTTTGTTCAAATTATATATATAAGGTACATGATATTTTATTTAGGCTAAACATAAGTAAATTAGCATTACAGTTTTTACCATCCTTTTATTTTAAAAATTAATTTTTTGAATACATGTGAGCAACTATTAAATTTATAAACATGAATAATAATTTTATGCTACTTTTTTTCTGAGGAATCTTTTATAATATTAGTATAGTTTCTCAATAGATATAAATCATTTTCTATAGAAGAGTCAAAGTTAACATAAAAAAAATAACCAAAACTCAATATAATAATCTATGAAGTTTTAAAATAATATTATTATTTATGAATG
Source organism: Populus pruinosa (assembly GCA_026413675.1). Lineage (NCBI taxonomy): Eukaryota > Viridiplantae > Streptophyta > Magnoliopsida > Malpighiales > Salicaceae > Populus > Populus pruinosa. Next base: position 7,081,887 of record CM048606.1, read on the forward strand.
TTAATTATATGTGCAGTGAATATAAATTAAAATATGTTTGAATAGAAATTTTATAAATCATTTTATTCAAAGAGTTTTTTCTAATACTCTTTTTTTAATATTATTAGCAATTGTAAAAAGAAATAAAGAAAACTTAATGAATCCTTTCTTCGAAAAGAGTCGAATATAATATAAGACAATACCTAAGGAGAACAAATAAAAATATTATGACTTAATTTAATAATTTGATAAATTTGATATAATTTTTTTTTCTAAGTTTCTTGAAGTTTTTGATAGTCAAGATAAGTTACTATATAGATTTAGTTTGAGATATTTATTTTATATTATGTAAGTGTGTTTTATGTATGAATAGGTATATAATGAAAAAACAAGATAAAACTTTTTTCGATAAACTATATTAATGTTTTAATTTTTTTTAATTAGAATTTATATATTGGTATTTGCATTATTTTATAGTATTGCGTGTGTATTGTTATTTTTTTATATAGAGTATAATAGCCTTTATCCCCTTGTTCCACCACAAAGCTGAACTATATTTTTAGACAAAAAATATTATTTAAGTACTGTAAATAGGTAAAATAAATATATAAAAAATTATTTATGAAAAACATGTAAAAACTCTAATTAAAATTAAGTCAACACATGATATTTTGTCAAACTCATTATTCAAATTATGTTACTGAAATAAATTGATTAAAAAATTATTATAAAGCTTTTTTAAAAAAATATATTAATGTTTTAAATTCATTAAAAAATTATTATAAAGCTTTTTAAAAAAAATATATTAATGTTTTAAATTCATGATTCCGTAATTAAACTTGAAGCATCCAATCTAAAAAAAAATCATGAAGATCAATCCTAAAAAAATAAATATTAAAGGATAAAATTAAAAGAAAAATTATAATCATACAAAAGCATTTTAAAAAATAGCAATTCAAAAAATAAAGATCAAAATCACTACCACTACTATATTATTAATAAGTAATGTCATTATTATTACTATTATTTATTATTATTATTATTATAACCATCACCACCACAACTAGTACTAACATTATTATTATTATTATTATTTCTATTAATATTATTATTATTTTAACACTCATTACCATCATCATCATTACTATTATTATTGTTAATATTACTATTGTTATTATCTCTATCATTATAACATATATTATTAACATTTTTATTATCATCACTATTTTTTCTTTTTCTTCTTCTTATTTTTCCTTTTCTTTCTCGTATCATCATCACCACTAATTTAATTATTGTTATTGTTATTATTAATAATATTATTATTTCCAATACTATTTGACACGACTAAAAGGTTGATGTCTTCTCCCAAGTGCAGGAGTGTCGAAGTAATAAATAACCCGGCAAGACCGGGGTCGAACCACAGGGAGGTTAATTGTACAAATTATAGACAATAATTATAAACAACAATAATAACAATAACAACAATAGTAATAATAATAATAATAATAATAATAGTAGTAGTAGTAGTAGTAGTAGTAGTACTAATAATAATAATAATAATAATAATAATAATAATAATAAAGAAAGAGAAGAAGAAGAAGATGATGATGATGAGAACTTCAAGATGGAATATTAATGTAAGGATTAAACAATAATAATAACAAATGTCAAGGTTAGAGGTTCCACTAATAGTATATCAAACAAGTATAGTATAAACTCTTATTATTGAATTGGAAACCACACACAAAGGAGGTTCCAATCAGATTATATATTGTTAACATGATTACATTAGTCATCTTATTCAATTAATGCTAATACTTGTAAATCTCGTCAAGCATTCATGATTATAACTTATGTTAACAACAAATCAAGTTCCTTTCATAGCTCAGGTGTCGGTTATACCATACATTATGGGCTATGAAAGTGCCAAGCATTTGTTGTACCAAGTGTTATACAACATAAATCAAGATTAGTCATTTAACAAGCAAAGTATTAAAGAGTGAACAAGATAACAAATATAAAACATGTTAGTATCAAACATTAAAGTCCATATTAAGTTTACATTATACTTATTCTCACACCATTAGTGTAACCTTTTCACCTTGACATAATTAACTTAGCTAGACATAATGAAAGAAAGCAAAATAGATAAACAAAATAAGAACATAAAAGTTAACTAAGTAAAGGAAAGGAAATGAAAGGCATAGACTTAATATTAATGAAAGCAAAGTATAAACATTACAAAAAATACAAAGAGAGAAAGGAAGAGCATGATCTTGATCTGAACACCAAGATGCCTAAATGCATGGCAAATGCCTCCTTTTATAGGCCAAAATTGGGAACTATTGATTTGATGACTAATTGATAAGTGGGTGGCCAACTTTTGACTTGGTGACAATCCTTATCTTCTCTTGTCTGCCCAAAACGTCATTGATAACGTCAAAATTGGAGCCAGTTGTAAACATGAAAGTTGTAGGCAATTGTCTCAGCTTTCGTGTGTAAACAATTCAGCTCATTTGAACTTCTAGAACTCCAGATATGGCCAAAATACCGAACAGTGCTCGGGCTGGAAGACAGATTCGGGCTTCTTTGTTGTTGCTACAATTTGGACTTGATAATGGCCTTTTTAGATCTTGGGCTCCATATGAAAGTTGTAGGCCTATGTCTTACCTTTCTATCCCTATAAATTAGACCTAAATCTGAGATCTGTAGCTTCAGATATGACCCAATTACCGAACAGTGTTCCGGTTTGGATTGCACCGACATCTCTTCTCTAAGTTTGACCATCTCTTTATCCTTGCAATTTAAGTTCTTCAAGTCATCAATCAATCCTTTCATTTATGTGATAGGCCTGCATTAAAAATAGACATTTACCACAAATTATAGGTATCTTATATTATTAGATACATTATTATAAAATTTATTTTAGTTAAGGAGTTATTGATACTTCAAGTGCAAAATGATGATATAAAACCATGATAAAAATACACTTTTAAATACTAATCACACCCCCCAACCAGCTTATTACTAGTCCCTAGTAATCAAAGCGTTAACACAATTTGCAAATTTCACAAAGCAAGGTATTCATCATTTAACTTCCATTAATCTATCCAGATAAACAAACTCTCATTAAATTTATATATCTGCTCAATACCTCTTAACAAGATATTAATAAACCTTTCTTTTGTGCTCAATGTATCAACACATAATTATGGGGCTTTTCTTGGAAGAAAACAAAATTTTTGTTCTAATGTTTAAGGTTAACTTCCTTGGGATGGGATTATTATTTTTGTCTTTTTTTTTTACTTCTTTTTTTTTAAATGTATATACATATAATTTAAAAACATCATGCATCTTTAACCCATGTAACGAGCTTTCAGCTAATGACTCCCAGAGCAGTTGGTCTTAGGGCATTAGGTGTTAAGACACCCCTACGAGCTTAGTAACTCGGGTCGCAGATACTGATATGTAGATAGTACAATGTTTGATTCCCTTAAGCTTTTCTCCTCAACCCATGTAACAAGCGTTGGGCCAATAGCTCCCAAGTTAGTTGACTTTAGGGTATTAGGTGTTAAAACACCCTTTCGGGCTTAATTGCTTAGGTTAGGGAGGCTACGAAATCAAACTTATCTACATTTTTATTATCATCATTTTTTTTTCTTTTTTTTCTCTTTTTTTATGTTTTTTTTTAATTATATACAATTCCTTTCCCTTAGTTGTTACCTTTAACAAAAGAACATAAATAATGTAATAATCCAATATGCAACCCACAATCATATGTTAAAGTGTGTGTGTGTAAATTAAGGTTTAAGAATACATGTTAAATAAGTATATGAGCAGAATTAAGTGATAACAATACGAGAGTTTGTAAACCTGAATATTTCAGGAAGTATTATAATCGACCTTGTTAAGAATGGTTACTAAGATGCGTCTCAAGAGTCACTTTAACAAAAGAACTCCTTTACTCTGCCATCCTAGTAACAATAATTATGCACATGCTTTATGAAATGAAAAACAATTTTTTTTTTATCAACTACTACCCTCTCCCCCCAACCAAAACGAGACATTGTCCTCAATGTTCTAAGGTAGAAAGATAGAGTATAGAAGATATCACCTGAAATAACGAACACTGACAAAACCTGAAACACACTGAAACAAAAATAAGAAATAACAAAACACAATAATAAAACCAAAATATATAAAAATTCACAAATGAAGGCTCAAATCCAATCTAAGCTTTTTACGGCTTTCCTTAGATGACCAATTTATGCGACTCATGGAAGGATCAATCACAGGAATGAAAGATTGTAGTTGGTCAATCAATTGTTCAGCAGTAGTAGTAGAGATTATGATTTGTCGTACAGAAGATGTTAGAAATTCATGTTCCACAGCATGATCAAGAAAAGACAACAACTTATCATAATAACCATTAACATTTAACAAACCTATGGGTTTATGGTGAATGTGCAATTGAGCCCAAGAGGAGATATGAAAGATCTCTTCCAATGTGCCTAGACCACCTGGTAAAGCAATGAAGGCATCAGCATGGTTAAACATTGCATTCATTCGAGCCGACATTGTGGAGACCTGAAGTTCCTCTCCAATTGTTTTTCCAATGATGTCCCCTTGTGCCAAAGTTTCAGGGACGACCCCCAAAACTTGACTACCTCCTAAAAATGCAGCTATTGACACACCTCCCATTAACCCAAGACTGCCTCCCCCATATACTAAATGAATCTTTCTCTCAGCTAGCACCTGACCAAGATGATTTGCTGCTTCTAAAAACTCCTTTTTTTTCCCGGGACTAGATCCACCAAAAACACAAATATTTCTTATTTGATGACTTGAGGAACTTGCCATTTCTACACACTTCTGTATTTTTCGAATGTATGGGTTGAGTAGAAATGAAAGGAAGGAAAAGAGGGTTTTATAGATGAGAAATTAGAAAGGCAATCATAACACCTATATGTAGGCCACCTGGAGTCTCACACACACTCTCTCTCTTTTTATTTATTTATTTATTTACTTTTGAAAAACACATGTGTATGTACAGGTAGTTGTGATTGTGGCTCACATCTTCCCTTGGTTTTACGTCCAAGAACGGCTTAAACGCCCTCTATGGGTCGGGGATAGGCTTCCCATCCAGTTTTCTTAAAAACTGGCAAACAGGGTCTTTTTTAGTCAGATTCCCAAGACTAAGTCGATCATGTTCTTTATGAAATAGTGGCCATAAATCATGAATTGCACGATGCACATCTCCACTAGGATGCGTCTCAAGAGTCAATAGAAGATTATCTAAAAACTCCTTACTCAGGCCATCCTTAATGAATTGTATTTTATCTTCACGGTTTATAGATACCATTCCTAAAGAACGACATTGTGTATTACAAGTCCATCTAGCACATCGATGACAGACATCCAGTCGTTTTGCACGACGCTTCTTTGCAAAAGTGCTTTTACCTGTTCCAGGCATGTGTGAAATGAAGGAGTTAGAGGACTCACCTGATAATCGAACCTTTGCTTCAATCAACCAGCGAATATGTTCAGGAATTCCATGATTCATTAACAATCTCAATCTTGCACATCTAGCACGGTAAATTTTTGTAATCGCATTCTGAGGCAGAGTGGGAAAATACTTTTTTAATTTTTCAAGATTAGTGTCCATTATCAAATGAGAATTGGAAGAGAGATTCAAAGAATTGCACAAATATATACACAAATATCAGTTATTGTGGGAAACTGAAAGAACCGACTTAAGTCACGGAGTACCGTTGTCCGTCATTTGACCGGGGTGAGAGAAACTAGCAAAAATCACTCAAAAAGAAACACAAAAACAATGTGAGAAAAAAAATAATCAACCTTTATCTAAAAAATCATTCAAACCAGTTGATTCATTTTCATTAGAAAAATTATCAAAGTAAGCTTTCAAACGATGTCCATTTTTCTTAAAATCATTGTCATTCATTGAATTCTCAATATCACAGGCCCCATAAGGATTGGTCCATCTTAATCTTAGCTCTTTAGGGAATGCATAGAGTTGAGAATCATAAAACAAAACTTTTTGACCAGTGTCAATTTTTTGACAATTTTCACAAGTTTTGCAGAATGCATGTGTGTCCTTGAACATGGTGGGCCAATAAAATCCATTTTGAAAGATTTTTGCAGCTGTCTTTTTTGAAGAGAAATAACTTTCGCATGCTTCAGAATGACAAAGTTTAATGACACTACTTACCTCATTGTCGGGAATGAATCTTTGAAATATTTGATTAGGACAATATTTGAATAAGTTAGGGTCATCACAATAAAAGCTCTTCACTTCGTTCAAAAACTTTTCTTTGTCTTGGGTACTCCAATCAGCTGGCAAATCTCCTAAAGCAAGAAAATTGATATTTTTATTATACCAAGGCATTAGACTAAGAGAAAGTAAGGATTCGTTAGGAAAGTAATCATCCATTGGTGTGATGTTAGATGTCGAATCTGTTGTCACTGTTGACAAAAGATTCGCATCAACATTTTCGGTGCTTGTTTCATCCGTGATTTCTTCCTCAGAATAAACCATTTGCAAATCTTCAGTTTCATCCAATTCATTTTTACTTAAAGTAGATTCAAGTTGATCATAAACTAATTCATCAATATGATCTACTTCTTGTAAATCATTATCATCTCCAGGTTGCTTGCAAATGTTGAAAATATTCATCTCCAATGTCATGTTTCCAAATGATAACTTCATCAGTCCATTCCTACAATTAATCAATGCGTTAGAGGTTGCAAGAAATGGACGTCCTAAAATAACAGGAAATGAATTACATGCTTCAACAGGTTCTGTGTCCAAGACAATAAAATCCACAGGATAAATGAATTTATCGACTTGTACTAACACATCCTCAATTATTCCTCTAGGCACTTTTACAGATCTATCGGCAAGTAAAAGAGATATAGAAGTTGGTTTTAACTCACCTAGATTGAGACTCTGAAAAACTGAATATGGAAGTAAATTCACACTAGCACCAAGATCAAGTAAGGCTTTTTCAATTTTATGGTCTCCAATAAAGCAAGAAATTGTAGGACAACCAGGGTCTTTATATTTCAAAACATTATTGTTTTGAAGAATAGCACTTACTTGTTCGGCTAGAAAGGCTTTCTTTTTCACATTCATTTTCCTCTTCACAATGCATAGATCTTTCAAAAATTTAGCATAGGAAGGAACCTGTTTAATAGCATCCAGCAAAGGTATATTGATCCTTACCTGTTTGAAAATTTCATAAATTTCAGAATTATGATTGACTTTCCTTTGTTTGGTCATGGCTTGAGGAAATGGAAGTGCTGGCGGTGAATCAGTCATTTCTTTGCAATTTTCAGATTCATCCCCTTCCTTACCCTCAGAGATTGACGCATCATCTTTCTCATAAGGTTCAAGAGAGGGTTTTTCAATAACCTTACCACTGCGCAGAGTAGTGACTGATTTGACTTGATCCATATGTTGGCTTCCAGAACTACTTGCATTTGCATTGTATTGCCCCTTGGGATTTTGTTGCGGTTGAGATGGAAACTTACCTTTCTCTTGGAAACTGAGAGCAGATGTTAATTTAGCAAGAGTATCTTTAAAATCTGTCATGTTTTGAGCAAGTTGAGTATTAATTGTCTCTTGCTTTTCAATGAATGCATGCAATGTTTCCTCAAGATTTCTTCTAGGAGGTGGAGCATAAGAAGGTGCATATCCATGAGAATTTTGGAAATTATGGTGTGCTTGAAACAGTGGTTGTGAAGTTTGTGCATTGTTGTTCTCACTCTTCCAATTAAAATTTAGGTGATTTCTCCAACCAGGGTTGTATGTTTGGGAGTATGGGTTGTGGTTGGGCCTTTGGAAACTGTTTAAAGCATGGGCTTGTTCATGGAGACATTCCTTAAAAGAAGGCAAGGTTGGACACTCATTGGTTGAGTGTTCATTTGTTTCACAGATTTGACACACAATGTTTTCAACAGATTTTAATTGACCACTCTTTTTCAATTCTAGTGCCTCGACTTTTCTAGCTAAAGATGCAAACTTGGCTTGAAGGTCATGATCTTCCCTAAGGTTGTACATACCTCCACTAGATGTATGAGGTTGAGTTTTACTCGGTGCCTCATATGTACCCACAGTGTCCCAATTTTGAGCATTTTCAGCTAACAAGTCTAAGTACTCCATTGCTTCATCAGGGTCTTTATCTTCAAAAGTTCCATTGCACATCAATTCAACCATTTGCCTATCTTTAGGTGTTAACCCTTCATAGAAATGTGAAACCAATCTCCATGTTTCAAAACCATGATGAGGGCAAGTACTAAGCAAGTCTCGATACCTATCCCAACATTTGTAAAATGTTTCTCCTGATTTTTGAGTGAAAGTGGTGATTTGTCTCTTGAAAGAGTTTGTTTTATGAGATGGGAAAAACTTCTTTAAAAACTGTTGTTGCATCAGGAGGAAAAACTATGCATGATGGTGCACTTGTTCTTGTGGGATTCATATGATCTCTAAGTGTTCTAGCACGGTTATTCTCATTATTTTCATTATGAAGTGATTGATTATCTTCTTCGGCCATATTTTCTAAAAATGATGAGGATACCCTACAAAGTCTACCACTTGATGTACGTGACCACACTCTCATGCACGTGTAGGAATAAAATAAAAAGAAGAAGAAGAAAGCAAAAGAAGGAGGAAGAAAACAAAATAAAAAGAAACAAAAGAAAAGAAACAAAGTTATATACAAGAAAAGTGAAAAGAGAAAATAAAATAAATACTATAATTTATACAAGAACTTACCTCCCCGGCAACGACGCCAAAAACTTGACACGACTAAAAGGTTGATGTCTTCTCCCAAGTGCAGGAGTGTCGAAGTAATAAATAACCCGGCAAGACCGGGGTCGAACCACAGGGAGGTTAATTGTACAAATTATAGACAATAATTATAAACAACAATAATAACAATAACAACAACAACAACAACAACAACAACAACAACAATAATAATAATAATAATAATAATAATAATAATAGTAGTAGTAGTAGTAGTACTAATAATAATAATAATAATAATAATAATAATAATAATAATAATAATAATAATAATAAAGAAAGAGAAGAAGAAGAAGATGATGATGATGAGAACTTCAAGATGGAATATTAATGTAAGGATTAAACAATAATAATAACAAATGTCAAGGTTAGAGGTTCCACTAATAGTATATCAAACAAGTATAGTATAAACTCTTATTATTGAATTGGAAACCACACACAAAGGAGGTTCCAATCAGATTATATATTGTTAACATGATTACATTAGTCATCTTATTCAATTAATGCTAATACTTGTAAATCTCGTCAAGCATTCATGATTATAACTTATGTTAACAACAAATCAAGTTCCTTTCATAGCTCAGGTGTCGGTTATACCATACATTATGGGCTATGAAAGTGCCAAGCATTTGTTGTACCAAGTGTTATACAACATAAATCAAGATTAGTCATTTAACAAGCAAAGTATTAAAGAGTGAATAAGATAACAAATATAAAATATGTTAGTATCAAACATTAAGGTCCATATTAAGTTTACATTATACTTATTCTCACACCATTAGTGTAACCTTTTCACCTTGACATAATTGACTTAGCTAGACATAATGAAAGAAAGAAAAATAGATAAACAAAATAAGAACATAAAAGTTAACTAAGTAAAGGAAAGGAAATGAAAGGCATAGACTTCGTATTAATGAAAGCAAAGCATAAACATTACAAAAAATACAAAGAGAGAAAGGAAGAGCATGATCTTGATCTGCACACCAAGATGCCTAAATGCATGGCAAATGCCTCCTTTTATAGGCCAAAATTGGGAACTATTGATTTGATGACTAATTGATAAGTGGGTGGCCAACTTTTGACTTGGTGACAATCCTTATCTTCTCTTGTCTGCCCAAAACGTCATTGATAACGTCAAAATTGGAGCCAGTTGTAAAAAATTCAGCTCATTTGGACTTCTAGAACTCCAGATATGGCCAAAATACCGAACAGTGCTCGGGCTGGAAGACAGATTCGGGCTTCTTTGTTGTTGCTACAATTTGGACTTGATAATGGCCTTTTTAGATCTTAGGCTCCATATGAAAGTTGTAGGCCTATGTCTTACCTTTCCATCCATATAAATTGAACCTAAATCTGAGATCTGTAGCTCCAGATATGACCCAATTACCGAACAGTGTTCTGGTTTGGATTGCACCGACATCTCTTCTCTAAGTTTGACCATCTCTTTATCCTTGCAATTTAAGTTCTTCAAGTCATCAATCAATCCTTTCATTTATGTGATAGGCCTGCATTAAAAATAGACATTTACCACAAATTATAGGTATCTTATATTATTAGATACATTATTATAAAACATATTTTAGTTAAGGAGTTATTGATACTTCAAGTGCAAAATGATGATATAAAACCATGATAAAAAATGCACTTTTAAGTACTAATCAATAAACCTTCCATAAAAACCAGCATGTCCTAAAAATGATCTAACATTTTTAACAGATTTTGGTGTTGGCAAGTTGGCAATTAACTCAATTTTAGATTTATCAACCTCAATTCCTATTGATGAAAAAATGTGACCAAGTACAATGCTGTTTGTTACCATAAAATGACATTTTTCCCAATTCAACACAAGATTCTTCTCTTCACACCTGTTCAAAACCTTTTCCAAATTAGTTAAACAATTATCAAATGAATCACCAAAAACAGAAAAATCATCCATAAATATCTCAAGAAAGCGTTCAACCATATCACTGAATATACTAAGCATGCATCTTTGAAACGTGGCTGGTGCATTACATAATCCAAAAGGCATCTTTCGATATGCAAATGTACCAAATGGACATGTGAAAGTAGTTTTCTCTTGATCTTCAAATGCAATTTCAATTTGGTTGTAACCTGAATAGCCATCTAGAAAACAATAAAATTCATGACCTGCAACTCTTTCTAGAATTTGATCCATGAAAGGTAAAGGAAAGTGATCTTTTCTAGTCATTGAATTAAGTTTCCTATAATCAATGCACATACGCCAACCAGTAATAGTCCTCGTTGGAATTAACTCATTTTTCTCATTTGTTATCACAGTAACTCCAGACTTTTTAGGTACAACTTGGGTAAGACTTACCCATTTGCTATCAGAAATAGGATAAATGATTCCATTATCTAGAAGTTTAATGACTTCATTCCTCACTACTTCTTTCATATTAGGATTAAGCCTTCGTTGCATTTCTCTAGAGGGTTTAGCATTTTCCTCCAAATAAATCTTATGTGTGCAAATCAAAGGACTAATTCCTTTTATGTCAGCTATGGTCCATCCTAATGCATTTTTGTGCATTTTAAGAGTTTGTAATAACTTACCTGCTTGATGAACATTAAGTTTGGAAGAAATTATTACCAGAAAAGTTTCATTTTCTCCCAAAAATGAGTATTTGAGATTACATGGCAATGGCTTCAAATTGGGTTTTGGTGGTTGAACACTTGAAGGTATGGACCCAATTGATCGTGGTGCCAATTCCTCAATTTTTGGTCTCCAAATATTTGCCTTTGATTCTTCCTGAAAACAAACCATTTGCAAATTTTCAGATTCATTAAACTCAATTTCATTAGAAGAATTTTCAAATTGATCGTAAATTATTTTTTCAATAAAATCTACTTCCTGTAAATCATTATCATCTCCAGGTTGCTTGCAAATGTTTAAAAAAATCATTTTTAATGTCATGTTTCCAAAAGATAACTTCATCACTCCATTCCTACAATTAATCAATGCATTAGAAGTTGCAAGAAATGGACGTCCTAAAATAACAGGAATTGAATTGCATGCTTCAACATGTTGTGTATCCAAGACAATAAAATCCACAAGAAAGATGAATTTATCAACTTGTACTAACACATCTTCAACTATTCCTCTAGGCATTTTTATAGATCTATCAGCAAGTAAAAGAGTAACAGAAGTAGGTTTTAACTCACCGAGATTTAGAATTTGAAAAACTGAATATGGAAGTAAATTCACACTAGCTCCAAGATCAAGTAAAGCTCTGTCAATTTTATGTTCTCCAATAAAGTAAGAAATTGTAGGACAACCAGGGTCTTTATATTTCAAAGCATTATTATTCTGAAGAATGGCACTTACTTGTTCGGCTAAGAAGGCTTTCTTTTTCACATTCAATTTTCTCTTTACAGTGCATAGATCTTTCAAAAATTTAGCATAAGATGGTACCTGTTTAATAGCATCTAGCAAAGGTATATTAATCCTTACCTGTTTGAAAGTTTCAAAGATTTTAGAATTGTGATTGACTTTCCTTTGTTTGGTCATGGCATGAGGAAATGGAAGTGCTAGTGGGGAATCAGTCTCTTCCTTGCAATGATCAGGTTCAACCATTTCCTTACCCTTGGAGACTAACTCATCTTCTTTCTCACAAGGTTTAAGAATAGGTTTTTTAATAACCTTACCACTGCGGAGAGTAGTGACTGATTTTACTTGATCCAGATGTTGGCTTCCAGAACTGCTTGTACTTGAATTGTATTGCCCTTTGGGATTTTGCTGGGGTTGAGATGGAAACTTACCTTTCTCCTGAAAACTGAGAGTAGATGTGAACTTTGCAAGAGTATCTTTCAAATCAGCCATGGTTTGAGCATTTTGAGTGTTGATTGTCTCTTGCTTTTCAATGAATGCATGTAATGTTTCCTCAAGATTTCTTTTAGGAGGGGGAATATAAGGAGGTGCATATCCATGAGAATTTTGAAAATTATGTTGTGTTTGAAATGGTGGCTGTGAAGTTTGTGCATTATTGTTACCACTCTTCCAGCTGAAATTTGGGTGATTTCTCCAACCAGGGTTGTACGTTTGTGAGTACGGGTTATGACTTGGTCTTTGAAAATTATTTAAAGCATTGGCTTGTTCATGGAGACATTCCTTAAAAGAAGGCAACGTGGGACAATCATTGGTTGAGTGTTTATTGGTTTCACAAATTTGACACACAATTTCTTGAACAGATTTTAATTGACCACTCTTTTTTAATTCTAGTCCCTCAACTTTTCTAGCTAAAGATGCAAATTTGGCTTCGAGGTCATGATCTTCCCTCAGGCTATACATGCCTCCATTAGATGTATGAGGTTGAGTTTTACCTGGTGCCTCATAAGTACCTGTGGTGTCCCAATTTTGAGCATTTTCAGCTAGCAAATCTAAGTACTCCATTGCTTCATCAGGGTCTTTATTTTCAAAAGTTCCATTGCACATCAATTCCACCATTTGCCTATCTTTAGGTGTTAACCCTTCATAAAATTGTGAAACCAATCTCCATGTTTCAAAACCATGATGAGGACAGGTATTAAGCAAGTCTTTATATCTATCCCAACATTTGTAAAATGTTTCTCCTGGTTTTTGAGTAAAAGTGGTGATTTGTCTTTTGAAAGAGTTTGTTCTATGAGAAGGGAAAATTTTCTTTAAAAACTGTTGTTGCATTTCATCCTAAGCATGAATGGATCCTGACCTAATATTTTGTAGCCATGTTTTAGCTTTATCTTTTAACGAAAAAGGAAAAAGCTTTAATATGATGGTGTTCATGCTACAATTTAAGTCATTATAAGTGTTACAAACTTCTTCAAATTCTCTTAAGTGCAAGTATGGATTTTCTAATTCTAAGCCATGAAAAGTGGGTAAAAGTTGAATAATACCTGACTTAAAATTAAAATGAGATGCATCAGGAGGAAAAACAATACATGATGGTGCACTTGTTCTTGTTGGATTCATATGATCTCTAAGTGTTCTAACACGATTATTCTCATTATTCTCATTATGAATTGATTGGTTATCTTCTTCGGCCATGTTTTCTAAAGAAAATGATGATTTTCTAGAAAGTCTACCACTTAATGTACGTGTCCAAACTCTCATACAAATACAAAAGAAAAGAAAAGAAAAGAAAAAAGAAAAAGCAAAAGAAACAACAATTAGAAAAACAAATAAAAGTGAAAATAAAAGAAAATAAAATAAAATATTTAATTTATACAATAACTTACCTCCCCGGCAACGGCGCCAAAAACTTGACACGATCAAAGAGTTGATGTCTTATCCCAAGTGCAGGAGTGTCAAAGTAGAATAACCCAGCAAGACCGGGGTCGAACCACAGGGAGGTGAATTATATAAATTACAAATAAAGAAAAAGAGTTTAAGAGAATAATAACAGAAAAAGAGTTGAAGAAAGTTTTGGGATGTGATATTGATGTAAGGATTAAACAATAACAAAACATATGTCAAGGTTATAGGATTTACTAATGGTATTTCAAATAAATATAATATAAACTCTTTTTATTACTCAACTAGAAACCACACACAAAGGAGGTTCTAATCGGATGAATTCTCGTTATTAGCTCATTATAAATTACTAACATGATCATATTAATTATCTTATATAAGTAATACCATACTTATAAATATCATCAAGCATTCATGTTGCTAGTTTATGTTAACAACAAATCAAGTTTCCATCATAATAACGATTTCGACCGAAAACTATGAAAGATCAAGTATTTGATGTACCAAATATTATACAACACAAATCTAAATTAAACATTTAATAAGCAAGGTATTAAGAATTAGTAAGATAAAAAAGATAAAACATGTTAATAACAATCTTTCTTGGATATAAACATTTAAAGCTCATGTTGAGTTTATATTATACATATTCTAACACCATTAGAGAAACCTTTTCACCTTGACATAATTAACTTAGCTAAACATTAAGAAGGAGAAAAACACAAATAAACAATATAAGAACATAAACATAATATAAGCTAACTAAGTATAGGAAAGGAAATGAAAGAGCATAAACAAGAGATTACTATAGCATAAAAGAAAACTTGAACATTACAAAGATGTAGAGCAAGAAGATAACTTTGATCTGAAAATTAATATGACTAAATACATGGACAATGCCTCCTTTTATAGGCTAAGTTTCAGAACTATTGATTGATTGAAGAATTGGTGGGCATCCATTGATTTGGTGGCTGGTTTTTGACATTAATGATTGCTGGTTTTTTTTTATATTGTGGGCTAATTTTTGATATTGTTGGCTGGCCAAAACGTCATTGCTCACGTTAGAATTATAGCCAACTGAATTGTGGAACCTGTGGGCAATTATCTCAGCTTTCTATAAAAAAAAAAAACCAGAGCTCATTTGGACTTCTAGAACTCAAGATATGAGCCAAAAACCGAATAGTGCTTGAGCTGCAGGACAACTTCTGACGTCTTCGTTGTTGCTAAGATTTGAGCCTGAAAACGACAGAACTGAGTCTTTGAGTTCATATAAAAGTTGTAGGTCTATGTCTTACCTTTCCATCGATATAAAATGGACCTAAATCTGATATCTATAGCTCCAGATATGATCAAATTACTAAACGGTGTTCGAGTTTGGAATGCACCAGCAATACTTTGCTAAGTTTGGCCTTCTTTTTATCCTTTCAATTTCAATCCTTAAACTCATCAATCAATGCTTTTATTTATGTGATAGACCTGCATTTAGGATGAACATTTACCATGAATTAAAGGTATATTATATTTTTAGACTTGCTAATATAAAACATGCTTTTGTTAGGGAATTTAATGATACTTTAGGTGCAATATGATGACATAAATCCTTAATGAGAATGCACTTTTAAGTACTAATCACATGGGAAATGCCTCCTTTTATAGGCCAAAATTGGGAACTATTGATTTGATGACTAATTGATAAGTGGGTGGCCAACTCTTGACTTGGTGACAATCCTTATCTTCTCTTGTCTGCCCAAAACGTCATTGATAATGTCAAAATTGGAACTAGTTGAAAACATGAAAGTTGTAGGCAATTGTCGCAGCTATCTTGTGTAAAACATTCAGCTTATTTGGACTTCTAGAACTCCAGATATGACCAAAATACTAAATAGTGCTCGGGTTGGAAGACAGATTCGGGCTTCTTTGTTGTTGCTACAATTTGGACTTGAAAATGGTCTTTTTAGATCTTGGGCTCCATATGCAAGTTGTAGGCCTATGTCTTATCTTTCCATCCATATAAATTGGACCTAAATCTGAGATATATAGCTCCAGATATGACCTAATTACCGAATAGTGTTCCGGTTTGGATTGCACCGACATCTCTTTTCTAAGTTTGGCCATCTCTTTATCCTTGCAATTTAAGTTCTTAAAGTTATCAATCAATCTTTTCATTTATGTGATAAGCCTGCATTTAAAATGAACATTTACCACAAATTAAAGGTATCTTATATTATTAGATATATTATTATAAAACATGCTTTAGTTAAGGAGTTATTGATACTTCGAGTGCAAAATGATGATATAAAACCATGATAAAAATGCATTTTTAAGTACTAATCAACCAAAATAACCCTAGTCCAAAGATATGGTTTTTTTATTGAAAAGATAAAATAATCATTACACTATAATGGTAAATAGTAAAAATGTGATTAGGTTACAATGAATCCTCCTTCTATTTTAGTTGGTTGTTAATGTTTTATAAAATTTGGCATGTATTTTTTTTTCAAGATTAAACAATTAGAAAATACATTTAGTACTTTCAATAAATTTTATAATACACACACACACACACACACACACACACATATATATATATATATATAATAGTAAAGTTAGTGTTCTCATATATGGTTATATATATGTATAATGTAAAATCTATTTGTTTTGAAATTTGTTTATAACTTAGTCCTTTAATTAATTTCTAGTTCTTTTTTTTTTAGAAATAAAAAAAAATACTTAGAGAAGATGAGAAAAGTTAATAAGCAAGAAAGACTATTTTTAAAACAAGAATTGATAAATTAAAAATTAAGCATAGTCAATTCTAGCCAAAGGAATATTTAATTGTTTTTTTATATTTTTAAGAATAAATAATTAGTTTTGATAAACTATTTATGGTAAGTTATAATTTTAACTCCTAGCAGTTGTAATACTTTGCTTGTTAAATGACTAATCTTTGATTTATGTTGTATAACACTTGGTACAACAAATGCTTGGCACTTTCATAGCCCATAATGTATGGTATAACCGACACCTGAGCTATGAAAGGAACTTGATTTGTTGTTAACATAAGTTATAATCATGAATGCTTGACGAGATTTACAAGTATTAGCATTAATCGAATAAGATGACTAATGTAATCATGTTAACAATCTATAATCTGATTGGAACCTTCTTTATGTGTCGTTTCCAATTGAATAATAAGAGTTTATACTATACTTGTTTGACATACCATTAGTAGAACCTCTAACCTTGACAGTTGTTATTATCATTGTTTAATCCTTACATTAATATTCCATCTCAAAGTTCTCATCTTTTTCTTCTTCTTCTTCTCCTTCTTTTTCTTTATTATTATTGTTGTTGTTGTTGTTGTTGTTGTTGTTGTTATTACTATTACTATCACTACTACTACTATTATTATTAGTATTATTATTGCTACTATTATTATTGTTGTTGTTGTTGTTACTATTGTTGTTGTTTATAATTGTTGTCTATAATTTATACAATTAACCTCTCTGTGGTTCGACTCCGGTCTTGCCAGGTTATTTATTACTTCAACACTCCTGCACTTGGGAGAAGACATCAATCTTTTAGTCGTGTCAAGTTTTTGGCGTTGTTGCCGGGGAGATAAGTTTTGTATAAATTATAATATTTATTTTATTTTCTCTTTTCACTTTTCTTGTATATAACTTTGTTTCTTTTCTCTTGTTTCTTCTTCTTTTATTTTCTTCTTTCTTTTATTTTATTCCTACACGTGCATGAGAGTGTGGTCACATACATCAAGTGGTAGACTTTGTAGGGTATCCTCATCATTTTTAGAAAATATGGCCGAAGAAGATAATCAATCACTTCATAATGAGAATAATGAGAATAACCGTGTTAGAACACTTAGAGACCACATGAATCCCACAAGAACAAGTGCACCATCATGCATAGTTTTTCCTCCCGATGCATCTCATTTTAATTTTAAACCAGGTATTATTCAACTTTTACCTTCTTTTCATGGCTTAGAATTGGAAAATCCATACTTGCATTTAAGGGAATTTGAGGAGCTCTGCAACACATATAATAATTTAAATTGTAACATGAACACCATCAGATTAAAGCTTTTTCCTTTTTCATTAAAAGATAAAGCTAAAAGATGGCTATAAAATGCAACAATAGTTCCTGAACGAAGTGAAGAACTTTTATTGGGATGATCCTTATTTATTCAAATATTGTCCTAATCAAATATTTCGAAGATGCATTCCTGACAATGAGGTAAGTAGTGTCATTAAATTTTGTCATTCTGAGGCATGTGGAGGCCATTTCTCATCAAGAAAGACAACTGCAAAAATCTTACAAAGTGGATTTTACTGGCCCACCATGTTCAAAGACTCACATGCATTCTGCAAGTCTTGTGAAAATTGTCAAAAGTTGGAATCTATTTCAAAACGTCACATGATGCCTTTAAACCCTATTATTGTCATTGAGATCTTTGATTGTTGGGGTATAGATTTTATGGGCCCATTCCCTCTATCATTTGGTTTCTTATACATATTAGTCGCAGTAGATTATGTTTCAAAATGGATTGAGGCAATTCCAAGTCGAAACAATGATCACAAAACAGTGATAAAGTTTTTGAAAGAAAATATTTTGAGTCGATTTGGAGTCGCTTGAGCCATAATAAGTGATGATGGAACACATTTCTGCAACAAGCCATTTGAGTCTTTAATGAAAAAATATGGAATCACACACAAAGTTGTCACCCCTTATCACCCTCAAACAAGTGGACAAGTAGAGCTTGCTAATAGGGAGATCAAACATATTTTAGAGAAAACAGTGAACCCTAATAGGAAAGAATGGTCTTTAAGACTTAATGATGCACTTTGGGCTTATCGAACTGCTTATAAAACATCATTAGGTATGTCACCTTATAGACTAGTCTATGGAAAACCTTGTCACTTGCCTGTGGAACTTGAACATAAAGCTTATTGGGCTACTAAAGCTTTTAATTCAAATCTGGATGATGCTAGTCAACTGCGAAAATTACAAATAAATGAGCTTGAGGAAATAAGAAATGATGCATATAAAAATTCAAGAATTCATAAAGTAAGAATTAAAGAGTTTCATGACAAGAAAATACTGAGAAAAACATTCAATGTTTGTCAAAAAGTCTTGCTTTATAATTCTCGACTACATTTATTTCCTGGAAAATTAAGATCAAGATGGAGCGGTCCTTTTATTGTGAAACATGTGTACCCATATGGGACCTACGACATCAAGAATCCAAAGAATGGCAATGTTTTCAAGGTAAATGGACATCATCTGAAAGTTTACTTTGACAATTTTTCAGTTGAACATGACTCTATTGAATTGGGTGATCCTGTATATAAAGATTGATTTTTTTTATGTTTCTTTTTTAGTGATTTTTGCTAGTTTCTATCACCCCGGTCAAACGACGGATAACGGTACTCCATGACTTAAGTCGGTTCTTTCAGTTTCCCACAATAACTGATATTTATGTATATATTTGTGCAATTCTTTGAATCTCTCTTCCAATTCTCATTTGAAAATGGACACTAATCTTGAAAAATTGAAAAAGTATTTTCCCGCTCTACCTCAGAATGCGATTACAAAAATTTACCATGCTAGATGTGCAAGATTGAGATTGTTAATGAATCATAGAGTTCCTGAAGATATTCGCTGGTTGATTGAAGCAAAGGTCCGATTATCAAGTGAGTCCTCTAACTCCTTCATTTCACACATGCTTGGAACAGGTAAAGCACTTTTGTAAAGAAACATCGTGCAAAATGACTGAAAGTCTGTCATCGATGTGCTAGATGGACTTGTAATACATAACGTCATTTTTTAGGCATGATATCTATAAAGTGTGAAGATAAAATACAATTCATTAAGGATGGCCTGAGTAAGGAGTCTTTAGATAATCTTCTATTGACTCTTGAGGCGCATCCTAGTGGAGATGTGCAATGTGCAATTCATGATTTATGGCCACTATTTCATAAAGAACTTGATCGACTTAGTGATTAGTACTTAAAAGTGCATTTTTATCATGGTTTTATATCATCATTTTGCACTTGAAGTATCAATAACTCCTTAACTAAAATATGTTTTATAATAATGTATCTAATAATATAAGATACCTATAATTTGTGCTAAATGTCTATTTTTAATGCAGACCTATCAAATAAATGAAAGGATTGATTGATGACTTGAAGAACTTAAATTGCAAGGATAAAGAGATGGTCAAACTTAGAGAAGAGATGTCGGTGCAATCCAAATCGGAACACTGTTCGGTAATTGGGTCATATCTGGAGCTACAGATCTCAAATTTAGGTCCAATTTATATGGATGGAAAGGTAAGACATAGGCCTACAACTTTCATATGGATCCCAAGATCTAAAAAGGTCATTTTCAAGTCTAAATTGTAGCAACAACAAAGAAGCCCGAATCTGTTTTTCAGCCCGAGCACTGTTCGGTATTTTGGCCATATCTGGAGTTCTAGAAGTCCAAATGAGCTGAAGTTTTTACACAAGAAAGCTGAGACAATTGCCTACAACTTTCATGTTCACAACTGGCTCCAATTTTGACGTTATCAATGATATTTTTGGCAGACAAGAGAAGATAAGGATTGTCACCAAGTCAAAAGTTGGCCACCCACTTATCAATTAGTCATCAAATCAATAGTTCCTAATTTTGGCCTATAAAAGGAGGCATTTGCCATGCATTTAGGCATCTTGGTGTCCAGATCAAGATCATGCTCTTCCTTTCTCTCTTTGTATTCTTTGTAATATTTATGTTTTGCTCTCATTAATATCAAGTTTATGCCTTTCATTTCCTTTCCTTTACTTAGTTAGCTTTTATGTTCTTATTTTGTTTATCTATTTTGCTTTCTTTCATTATGTCTAGCTAAGTTAATTATGTCAAGGTGAAAAGGTTACACTAATGGTGTGAGAATAAGTATAATGTAAACTTAATATGGACTTTAATGTTTGATACTAACATGTTTTATGTTTGTTATCTTGTTCACTCTTTAATACTTTGCTTGTTAAATGACTAATCTTGATTTATGTTGTATAACACTTGGTACAACAAATGCTTGGCACTTTCATAGCCCATAATGTATGGTATAACCGACACCTGAGCTATGAAAGGAACTTGATTTGTTGTTAACATAAGTTATAATCATGAATGCTTGACGAGATTTACAAGTATTAGCATTAATTGAATAAGATGACTAATGTAATCATGTTAACAATATATAATCTGATTGGAACCTCCTTTGTGTGTGGTTTCCAATTCAATAATAAGAGTTTATACTATACTTGTTTGATATACCGTTAGTGGAACCTCTAACCTTGACATTTGTTATTATTATTGTTTAATCCTTACATTAATATTTCATCTCTAAGTTCTCATCATCATCATCATCTTCTTCTTCTCTTTCTTTATTATTATTATTATTATTATTATTATTATTATTATTATTATTATTATTATTATTATTATTATTATTATTATTATTATTATTAGTACTACTACTACTACTACTACTACTACTACTACTACTACTACTATTATTATTATTACTATTGTTGTTGTTGTTATTGTTGTTTTATAATTGTTGTTTATAATTTGTACAATTAACCTCACTGTGGTTCGACCCCGGTCTTGCTGGGTTATTTATTACTTCGATACTCCTGCACTTGGGAGAAGACATCAACCTTTTAGTCGTGTCACTTAGTCTTGGGAATCTAATTAAAAAAGACCCTGGTTGCCAGTTTTTAAGAAAACTGGATGGGAAGTCTATCCCCAACCCATAGAGGGCGTTTAAGTCGTTCTTGGACGTAAAACCAAGGGAAGATATGAGCCACAATCACAACTACCTGTACATACACATGCTTTTTCAAAAGTAAATAAATAAAGAGAGAGAGAGAGAGAGAGAGACTCTAGCTGGCCTATATATAGGTGGTATGATTGCCTTTCTAATTTCTCATCTATAAAATCCTCTCTCTTCCTTCCTTTCATTTCTACTCAACCCATACATTCAAAAAATATAGAAGTGTGTAGAAATGGCAAGTTCCTCAAGTCATCAAATAAAACGTATTTGTGTTTTTGGTGGATCTAGTCTTGGGAAAGAAAAGGAGTTTTTAGAATCAGCAAATCATCTTGGTCAGGTACTGGCTGAGAGAAAGATTCATTTAGTGTATGGGGGAGGCATTCTTGGGTTAATGAGAGGTGTGTCAATAGCCGTATTTTTAGGAGGTAGTTAAGTTTTGGGGGTTGTCCCCGAAGCTTTAGCACAAGGAGACATCATTGGAAAAACAATTGGAGAGGAACTTCAGGTCTCCACAATGTCAGCTCCACAGGATAAATGAATTTATCAACTTGTACTAACACATCTTCAATTATTCCTCTAGGCACTTTTACAGATCTATCGGCAAGTAAAAGAGATATAGAAGTTGGTTTTAACGCACCTAGATTGAGACTCTGAAAAACTGAATATGGAAGTAAATTCACACTAGCTCCAAGATCAAGTAAGGCTCTTTTAATTTTATGTTCTCCAATAAAGCAAGAAATTATAGGACAACCAGTCTTTATATTTCAAAGCATTATTGTTCTGAAGAATTGCACTTACTTGTTCGGCTAAAAAGGCTTTCTTTTTCACATTCAGTTTCCTCTTCACAGTGCATAGATCTTTTAAAAATTTAGCATAGGAAGGAATCTGTTTAACAGCATCCAGCAAAGGTATATTGATTCTTACCTGTTTGAAAGTTTCAAAGATTTCAGAGTTGTGATTGACTTTTCTTTGTTTGGTTATGGGATGAGGAAATGGAAGTGCTGGTGGGGAATCAGTTGTTTCTTTACAATTTTTAGATTCAACCCCTTCCTTACCCTCAGAGAATGACTCATCATCTTTCTCATAAGGTTCAAGAGTGGGTTTTTCAATAACCTTACCACTGCAAAGAGTAGTGACTGATTTGACTTGATTCATGTGTTGGCTTCTAGAACTACTTGGATTTGCATTGTAATGCCCCTTGGGATTTTGTTGTGGTTGAGATGGAAACTTACCTTTCTCTTGGAAACTAAGAGCAGATGTTAATTTTACAAGAGTATCTTTAAAATCTATCATGTTTTGAGCAAGTTGAGTATTGATTGTCTCTTGCTTTTCAATGAATGCATGCAATGTTTCCTCAAGATTTCTTCTAGGAGGTGTAGCATAAGGAGGTGCATATCCATGAGAATTTTGGAAGTTGTGGTGTGCTTGAAACGGTGGTTGTGAAGTTTGTGCATTGTTGTTCTCACTCTTCCAAAAAATTTGGGTGATTTCTCCAACCAGGGTTGTATGTTTGTGAGTATGGGTTGTGGTTGGGCCTTTGGAAACTGTTTAAAGCATGGGCTTGTTCATGGAGACATTCCTTAAAAGAAGGTAAGGTTGGACAGTTATTGGTTGAGTGTTCATTTGTTTCACATATTTGACATACAATGTTTTTAATAGATTTTAATTGACCACTCTTTTTCAATTCTAGTGCCTCGACTTTTCTAGCTAAAGATGCAAACTTGGCTTGAAGGTCATGATCTTTCCTAAGGTTGTACATACCTCCACTAAATGTATGAGGTTGAAGGTCTCGATACCTATCCCAACATTTGTAACATGTTTCTCTTGGTTTTTGAGTGAAAGTGGTGATTTGTCTTTTGAAAGAGTTTGTTCTATGAGATGGGAAAAACTTCTTTAAAAATTGTTGTTGCATTTCATCCCAAGCACGAATGGATCCTGGTCTCAAATTTTGTAGCGTGTTTTAGCTTTATCTTTTAATGAAAAAGGAAAAAGCTTTAAACTGATGGTGTTCATGCTACAATGTAAATTATTATATGTGTTGCAGACCTCCTCAAATTCCCTTAAATGCATGTATGGATTTTCCAATTCTAAGCCATGAAAAGAAGGTAAAAGTTGAATAATGCTTGGTTTAAAATTAAAATGAGATGCATCGAGAGGAAAAACTATGCATGATGGTGCACTTGTTCTTGTGGGATTCATGTGGTCTCTAAGTGTTATAGGACGGTTATTCTCATTTTTCTCATTATGAAGTGATTGATTATCTTCTTCAGCCATATTTTCTGAAAATAATGAGGATATCCTACAAAATCTACCACTTGATCTACGTGACCACACTCTCATGCACGTGTAGGAATAGAATAAAAAGAAGAAGAAAATAAAAGAAGAAGGAACAAGAGAAAAGAAACAAAGTTATATACAAGAAAAGTGAAAAGAGAAAATAAAATAACTACTATAATTTATACACGAACTTACCTCCCCGGCAACGGCGCCAAAAACTTGACACGACTAAAAGATTGATGTCTTCTCCCAAGTGCAGGAGTGTCAAAGTAATAAATAACCCGGCAAGACCGGGGTCGAACCACAGGGAGGTTAATTGTACAAATTATAAACAACAATTATAAACAACAATAATAGAAATAATAACAACAACAATAACAATAACAACAACAATAACTATAATAATAGTAGTAGTAGTAGTAGTAGTAGTAGTAGTAGTAGTAGTAGTAGTAGTAGTAGTAGTAGTAGTAGTAATAATAATAATAATAAAAAAAAAAAAAGAGAAGAAGAAGAAGATGATGAGAACTTGGAGATAGAAAATTAATGTAAGGATTAAGCAATGATAATAACAAATGTCAAGGTTAGAGGTTCCACTAATGGTATGTCAAACAAGTATAGTATAAACTCTTATTATTCAATTGGAAACCACACATAAAGGAGGTTCCAATCAGATTATAGATTGTTAACATGATTACATTAGTCATCTTATTTGATTAATGCTAGTACTTGTAAATTTCGTCAAGCATTCATGATTATAACTTATGTTAACAACAAATCAAGTTCCTTTCAGAGCTCAGATGTCGGTTATACCATACAGTATGAACTATGAAAGTGTCAAGCATTTGTTGTACCAAGTGTTATACAACATAAATCAAGATTAGTCATTTAACAAGCAAAGTATTAAAGAGTGAACAAGATAACAAATACAAAATATGTTAGTATCAAACATTAAAGTCCATATTAAGTTTACACTATACTTATTCTTACACCACTAGTGTAACCTTTTCACCTTGACATAATAAACTTAGCTAGACATAATGAAAGAAAGAAAAATAAATAAACAAAATAAGAACATGAATAAGATTAAAGTTAACTAAGTAAATGAAAGAAAATGAAAGGCATAAACTTGATATTAATGAAAGCAAAGCATAAACACTACAAAAAATACAAAGAGAGAAAGTAAGAGCATGATCTTGATTTGGAAACCAAGATGCCTAAATGCATGGCAAATGCTTTCTTTTATAGGCCAAAATTGGGAACTATTGATTTGATGACTAATTGATGCGTGGGTGGCCAACTCTTGACTTGGTGACCGAGATGATTTGCTGATTCTAAAAACTCCTTTTCTTTCCCAGGACTAGATCCACCGAAAACACAAATATTTCTTATATGATGACCTGAGGAACTTGCCATTTCTACACACTTCTATAGTTGTTGAATGTATGGGTTGAATAGAAATGAAAGGAAGGAAGAGAGGGTTTTATAGATGAGAAATTAGAAAGGCAATCATACCACCTATATGTAGGCCAGCTAGAGTCTCACACACTCTCTCTTTTTCTCTCTTTATTTATTTATTTACTTTTGAAAAAGCATGTGTATGTACAGGTAGTTGTGATTGTGGCTCACATCTTCCCTTGGTTTTACGTCCAAGAACGGCTTAAACGCCCTCTATGGGTCGGGGATAGGCTTCCCATCCAGTTTTCTTAAAAACTGGCAAACAGGGTCTTTTTTAGTCAAATTCCCAAGACTAAGTCGATCATGTTCTTTATGAAATAGTGGCCATAAATCATGAATTGCACGATGCACATCTCCACTAGGATGCGTCTCAAGAGTCACTAGAAGATTATCTAAAGACTCCTTACTCAGGCCATCCTCAATGAATTGTATTTTATCTTCACGATTTATAGATATTATTCCTAAAGAACGACATTGTGTATTACAAGTCCATCTAGCACATCGATGACAGACTTTCAGTCATTTTGCACGACTTTTCTTTGCAAAAGTGCTTTTACTTGTTCTAGGCATGTGTGAAATGAAGGAGTTAGAGGACTCACCTAATAATCGAACCTTTGCTTCAATCAACCAACGAATATCTTTAGGAATTCCATGATTCATTAACAATTTCAATCTTGCACATCTAGCACAGTAAATTTTTGTAATCGCATTCTGAGGTAGAGTGGGAAAATACTTTTTTAATTTTTCAAGATTAGTGTCCATTTTCAAATGAGAATTAGAAGAGAGATTCAAAGAATTGCATAAATATATACACAGATATCAGTTATTATGGGAAACTGAAAGAACCGATTTAAGTCACGGAGTACCGTTGTCCGCCATTTGACCGGGGTGAGAGAAACTAGCAAAAATCACTCAAAAAGAAACAAAAAAAAACAATGTGAGAAAAACAAAATAATCAACCTTCATCTACAAGATCATTCCAACCAGTTGATTCATTTTCACTAGAAAAATTATTAAAGTAAGCTTTCAAACGATGTCCATTTTCCTTAAAATCATTGTCATTTATTGAATTCTCAATATCACAGGCCCCATAAGGATTGCTCTATCTTGGTCTTAACTCTCTAGGGAATGCATAGAGTTGAGAATTATAAAACAAAACGTTTTGACTAGTATCAACTTTTTGACAATTTTCACAAGTTTTGTAGAATGCATGTGTGTCATTGAACATGGTGGGCTAATAAAATCCATTTTGAAAGATTTTTATAGCTGTCTTTTTTGACGAGAAATAACTTCCACATGCTTCAGAATGACAAAGTTTAATGACACTACTTACCTCATTGTCAGGAATGAATCTTTGAAATATTTGATCAGGACAATATTTGAATAAGTTAGGGTCATCACAATAAAAATTCTTCACTTCGTTCAAAAACTTTTCTTTGTCTTGGGTACTCCAATCAGCTGGCAAATCTTCTAAAGTAAGAAAATTGATATTTTTATCATACCAAGGCATTGGACTAAGAGAAAGTAAGGATTCGTTAGGAAAGTAATCATCGATTGGTATGATGTCAGATGTAGAATCTGTTGTCACTATTGACAAAAGATTCACATCAACATTTTTTGTGCTTGTTTCATCCGTGATTTCTTCCTTAGAATAAATCATTTGCAAATCTTCAAATTCATCTAACTCATTTTTACTTAAAGTAGAATCAAGTTGATCATAAACTAATTCATCAATATAATCTACTTCTTCTAAATCATTATCATCTCCAAGTTGCTTGCAAATGTTGAAAATATTCATCTCCAATGCCATGTTTCCAAATGATAGCTTCATCAGTCCATTCCTACAATTAATCAATGTGTTAGAGGTTGCAAGAAACGGACATCCTAAAATAACAGGAAATGAATTACATGCTTCAACAAGTTTTGTGTCCAAGACAATAAAATCCACAAGATAAATGAATTTATCGACTTGTACTAACACATCTTCAATTATTCCTCTAGGCACTTTCAGATCTATCGGCAAGTAAAAGAGATATAGAAGTTGGTTTTAACGCACCTAGATTGAGACTCTGAAAAACTGAATATGGAAGTAAATTCACACTAGCACCAAGATCAAGTAAGGCCCTTTCAATTTTATGTTCTCCAATAAAGCAAGAAATTGTAGGACAACCAGGGTCTTTATATTTCAAAGCATTATTGTTCTGAAGAATGGCACTTACTTGTTCGGCTAGAAAAGCTTTCTTTTTCACATTCAGTTTCCTCTTCACAGTGCATAGATCTTTCAAAAATTTAGCATAGGAAGGAACATGTTTAATAGCATCCAGCAAAGGTATATTGATCCTTACCTGTTTGAAAATTTCAAACATTTCAGAGTTGTGATTGACTTTCCTTTGTTTGGTCATGGCTTGAAGAAATGGAAGTGTTGGTAGAGAATAAGTCTTTTCTTTGCAATTTTCAGATTCAACCCCTTCCTTACCCTCAGAGATTGACTCATCATCTTTCTCATAAGGTTCAAGAGAGGGTTTTTCAATAACCTTACCACTACGCAGAGTAGTGACTGATTTGACTTTATCCATGTGTTGGCTTCCGGAACTACTTGCATTTGCATTGTATTGCCCCTTGGGATTTTGTTGTGGTTGAGATGGAAACTTACCTTTCTCTTGGAAACTGAGAGCAGATGTTAATTTTGCAAGAGTATCTTTAAAATCTGTCATGTTTTGAGCAAGTTGAGTATTGATTGTCTCTTACTTTTTAATGAATGCATGCAATGTTTCCTCAAGATTTCTTTTAGGAGGTGGAGCATAAGAAGGTGCATATCCATGAGAATTTTGGAAATTATGGTGTGCTTGAAACGGTGGTTGTGAAGTTTGTACATTGTTCTTATCACTCTTCCAACTGAAATTTAGGTGATTTCTCCAACCAGGGTTGTATGTTTGTGAGTATGGGTTGTGGTTGGGCCTTTAGAAACTGTTTAAAGCATGCGTTTGTTCATGGAGACATTCCTTAAAAGAAGGCAAGGTTGGAGGATCCACTAATGGTATGTCAAACAAGTATAGTATAAACTCTTATTAGTTAATCGGAAACCACACACAAAGAAGGTTCCAATCAGATTATAGATTGTTAACATGATTACATTAGTCATCTTATTCCATTAATGCTAATACTTGTAAATCTCGTCAAGCATTCATGATTATAACTTATGTTAACAACAAATCAAGTTCCTTTTAGAGCTCAGGTGTCGGTTATACCATACAGTATGGGCTATGAAAGTGCCAAGCATTTGTTGTACCAAGTGTTAGACAACATAAATCAAGATTAGTCATTTAACAAACAAAGTATTAAAGAGTGAACAAGATAACAAATACAAAACATGTTAGTATCAAACATTAAAGTCCATATTAAGTTTACACTATACTTATTCTTACACCACTAGTGTAACCTTTTTACCTTGACATAATAAACTTAGCTAGACATAATGAAAGAAAGAAAAATAAATAAACAAAAGAAGAACATAAATAAGATAAGAGTTAACTAAGTAAAGGAAAGGAAATGAAAGGCATAAACTTGATATTAATGAAAGCAAAGCATAACCATTACAAAAAATACAAAGAGGAAAAGCAAGAGCATGATCTTGATCTGGAGACCAAAATGCCTAAATGCATGGCAAATGCCTCCTTTTATAGGCCAAAATTGGGAACTATTGATTTGATGACTAATTGATGAGTGAGTGGCCAACTCTTGACTTGGTGACAATTCTTATCTTCTCTTATCTGCCCAAACTGTCATTGATAACATCAAAATTAGAGCCACTTAACGTGAAAGTTGTAGCAAATTGTCTCAGCTTTCTTGTGTAAAACATTCAGCTCATTTCGACTTCTAGAACTCCATATATGGCCAAAATACTGAACAGTGCTCGGGTCGGAGGACAGATTCGGGCTTCTTTGTTGTTGCTACAATTTGGACTTGAAAATGGCCTTTTTAGAATTTGGGCTCCATATGAAAGTTGTAGGCCTATGTCTTAGCTTTCCATCCATATAAAGTAGACCTAAATATGAGATCTATAGTTCCAGATATGACCCAATTAGCGAATAGTATTTTGGTTTGGATTGCACCGACATCTCTTTCTTATGTTTGGCCATCTCTTTATCCTTTCAATTTTAGTTCTTAAATTCATCAATCAATCCTTTCATTTATGTGATAGGCCTGCATTTAAAATGAACATTTACCACAAATTAAAGGTATCTTATATTATTAGATATATTATTATAAAACATGCTTTAGTTAAGGAGTTATTGATACTTCAAGTGCAAAATGATGTTATAAAACCTTGATAAAAATGCACTTTTAAGTACAAATCATTTAACAAAGAATCAAAAGTATGAGTAAAATCTCTCACACACAACAATATTTACTGAAATCAAAGTTTGTTAAAAAAAACTAAATACAAATTAAATAATTATATTTATAATAGGCAAGCATGTCCTAAACAATATTTGAAAAATAATAAAAGAGTTCTAAATAAAATAATCCTAAATTAATTAGGAACCTAATACAATTCTCACATAGTATTTTTCAGATCTTATTGTAAGGCCTTCTTAATGTCTAATTTTCATGAAATTTTAACCCAATGTAGAATAAGATCATAGAAAACTTTTGGTGAAATTATAGCCCAATCAATTGTTAGATTAAAAATTATGCTTGTTAGCATAAAACTATACATCAGAAAAAAATAAGCTCAATTAGCATATAGGTAGGAAAATAAGTTGAATCTGTAAGTCTTGCAGGAAATAAGGTGACTTAACTAAAAGATTGATGTCTTCCTCCAAGTGCAGGAGTGTCGAAGTAATAAATAACTTGGCAAAACCAGAGTCGAACCATAGAGAGGTTAATTGTACAAATTATAAACAACAATAATAGTAACAACAACAACAACAACAACAATAATAGTAGCAGCAATAATAATAATAATAATAATAATAATAATAATAGTACTAATAATAATAATAATAATAATAATAATAATAATAATAATAATAATAAAGAGGAAGAAGAAGAAAAAGTTGATAAGAACTTTGAGATAGAAGATTATCGTAAGAATTAAACAATGATAACAATAAATGTCAAGGTTAGAGGATCCACTAATGGTATGTCAAACAAGTATAATATAAACTCTTATTATTCAATTGGAAACCACACACAAAGGAGGTTCCAATCAGATTATAGATTGTTAACATGATTACATTAATTATCTTATTCGATTAATGCTAATACTAGTAAATCTCGTCACGCATTTATGATTATAACTTATGTTAATAACAAATCAAGTTCTTTTCATAGCTCAGTTGTTGGTTATACCATACAGTATGGGCTATGAAAGTGTCAAGCATTTGTTGTACCAAGCGTTGTACAACATAAATCAAGATTAGTTATCTAATAAGCAAAGTATTAAAGAGTGAACAAGATAACAAATACAAAACATGTTAGTATCAAACATTAAAGTCCATATTGAGTTTACATTATACTTATTCCTACACCATTAGTGTAACTTTTTCACCTTGACATAATAAACTTAGCTAAACATAATGAAAGAAAAAAATAAATAAATAAATAATAACATAAATAAGATAAAAGTTAACTAAGTAAATGAAAGGCATAAACTTGATATTAATGAAAGCAAAGCATAAACATTATAAAAAAAATACAAAGCGAGAAAGCAAGAGCATGATCTTGATCCGAAAACCAAGATGCCTAAATGCATGGCAAATGCCTCCTTTTATAGGCCAAAATTGGAAACTATTGATTTGATGACTAATTGATGAGTGGGTGACCAACTCTTGACTTGGTGATAATCCTTATCTCTTCTTGTTTGCCCAAAACATCATTGATAACATCAAAATTGGAGCCACCTGAAAACACGAAAGTTATAGGACATTATCTTAGCTTTCTCGTAAAAAATTCAGGTCATTTGAACTTCTAGAACTCCATATATGGGCCAAACACTGAATAGTGCTTGGGCTGGAAGACATATTCGGACTTCTTTATTGTTTCTCAAATTTGAACTTGAAAATGACCTTTTTAGATCTTGAGCTCCGTATAAAAGTTGTAAGCCTATGTCTTACCTTTCCATCTATATAACGTGGACCTAAATATGAGATCTACAGCTCTAGATATTTCAAGTGCAAAATGATGATATAAAACCATGATAAAAATACACTTTTAAGTAATAATCACACCCCTAACCAGCTTATTACTAGTCCCTAGTAATCAAAGCATTAAAATAGAAAAATAATTTGCAAATTTCACAAAGCAAGATATTCATCATTCAACTTCCATTAATCTATCTAGATAAACCTAAATATTTCAAGAAGTATTATGATAAACCTTATTAAGAATGGTTACTAAGATGTGTCTCAAGAGTCATAAAAAGATCTCATTTACTTTGTCATCATAGTAACAACAATTTTGCACATGCTTTATAAAATAGAAAACATGGTTAGTTATTTTATTTTATTTTAGCTACCACCCTCTCCCACCAACCAAAATGAGACATTGTTCTCAATGTTTCAAGGTAAAAAGATAGAGTATAGAAGATATCACCTGAAATAATAAATACTGATAAACCTGAAACACATTGAAACAAAAATAAGAAATAACAAAACATAATAATAATAAATAAAGACAAAAAAAAAACTCAAATCTAATCTAAACTTTTTATGGCTTTTCTTAGATGACTAATTTATGCGACTCATGGAGGGATCAATTACAGGAATGAAAAATTATAGTTGGTCAATCAATTGTTCAGCAATAGCAGCAAATATTATGATTTGTCGTGCAGAAGATGTTAGAAATTCTTGTTCCACAGTATAATTAAGAAAAGACAACAATTTATCATAATAATCATTAACATTTAACAAACATATGAGTTTATGGTGAATGTGTAGTTGGGCCCAAGAGAAAATATGAAAGATCTCTTTCAATGTGCTGAGACCATCTGGTAAGGCAATGAAGGCATTAACATGGTTAAACTTTGCATTCATTCGAGTAGACATTGTGGAGACCTGTAGTTCCTCTCCAATTGTTTTTCCAATGATGTCCCCTTGTGCTAAAGCTTCGTGAATGACCCTCAAAACTGGACTACCTCCTAAAAATGCAGCAATTGACACACTTCCTATTAACCCCAGGTTGTGTCCCCCACACACTAAATGAATCTTTCTCTCAGCTAGCACCTGACCAAGATGATTTGCTGATTCTAAAAACTCCTTTTTTTTAAATAACTAGATCCATTGAAAACACAAATATTTCTTATGTGATGTGATTAATACTTAAAAGTGTATTTTTATCAAGGTTTTATATCATCATTTTGCACTTGAAGTATCAATAACTCCTTAACTAAAGCATGTTTTATAATAATATATCTGATAATATAAGATACCTTTAATTTATGGTAAATGTTGATTTTAAATACAGGCCTATCACATAAATGAAAGGATTGATTGATGAATTTAATAACTGAAATTGGAAGGACAAAGAGATGGCCAAACTTAGAAAAGAGATGTCGGTGCAATCCAAACCGGAACATTGTTTGGTAATTGGGTCATATCTGGAGCTGTAAATCTCAGATTTAGGTCTACTTTATATGGATGGAAAGGTAAGACATAAGCCTACAACTTTCAAGATCTTGGGCTCTTACACCATTAGTGTAACCTTTTCATCTTGACATAATAAAATTAGCTAAATATAATGAATGAAAGAAAAATAAATAAACAAGATAAGAACATAAATAAGATAAAAGTTAACTAAGTAAATGAAAGGAAATGAAAGGTATAAACTTGATATTAATGAAAGCAAAGCATAAACATTAAAAAAAAATACAAAGAGAGAAAGCAAGAGCATGATCTTGATCTATAAACCAAGATGCCTAAATGCATGGCAAATGCCTCCTTTTATAGGCCAAAATTAGGAACTATTGATTTGATGACTAATTGATGAGTGGGTGACCAACTCTTGACTTGGTGACAATCCTTATCTCTTTTTGTCTGCCCAAAACGTCATTGATAATATCAAAATTGGTGCTACTTAAAAACATGAAAGTTGTAAGCAATTGTCTTAGATTTCTTGTGCAAAAAATTCAGATCATTTTAACTTCTAGAACTTCAGATATGGGCTAAACACTGAACAGTGCTGGGGCTGGAAGATAGATTCAAACTTCTTTGTTGTTGCTCCAATTTGGACTTGAAAATGGTCTTTTTAGATCTTAGGCTCTATATAAAAGTTGTAGGCCTATATCTTACCTTTTCATCTATATAACGTGGACCTAAATATGAGATCTACAGCTCCAGATATGACCCAATTACTGAACAGTGTTTCGGTTTGGACTACACCGGCATCTCTTTTCGAAGTTTGGCCATCTCTTTTTCTTTTCAATTTCAATTCTTAAATTCATCAATCAATCCTTTCATCTATGTGATAGGCATGCATTTAAAATGAACATTTACCATAAATTAAAGGTATCTTATATTATTAGATATATTATTATAAAACATGCTTTAGTTAAGGAGTTATTGATACTTCAAGTGCAAAATGATGATATAAAACCTTGATAAAAATACACTTTTAAGTACTAATCATAAGGCTAGAATTTATTGATTTAACCAATTTAATGCATCTTTAACCTTTTAAGATCTTGAACTTTTAACATGCCTAAGAAGTTAACAATAAAAAAAACAAGACACCATATATAAATCAAACTAAATTTAAAGATAGACACATACATAAATGGATAGATACATGGACAAAATCTAATTTTAGAGCCTTGCTTTAATACCAATTGATGCAGACCTCGTGAGCAAAACCATAAGTATGAGCAAAACCTCCACACACTATAATAATTACTCAAATCAAAGTTAGTTAAAAAACCATAAATACAAACTAAATAACCCTATTTATAATATGTAAAAACATCTTAAACAATTATGTAAACATAAAAAAAAAGATTTTTAAATAAAATATAAAAAAATCCTAAATTAATTAGGAAACTAATATAATTCCTGCACAGTAGCTTCTGAAAATCACTGCTAGGCCTTCTTGGTGTCCAATTGCTATGAAATTTTAACCAAATAAAAAAGAAGACCTATGGAAACCTATGGTGAAATTGTAGTCAAATCCAATGATCGAATTGAAAATTATACTTGTTAGTATAAAATTATACATTAAAAAAAAATAAGCTTAATCAGCATATAAGAAATAAAATAAGTTGAATGCACAAATCTTATAAGAAATAAGGCATCTTGAATTGACCAATTGAATGCATCTTTAACCTTCTTAAATTTCGACCTTGTAATATGCCTAATTAACATATGTAATGGATCAGTTCATGTAATTTAAATCATGTTAATTCTCTTCTCAAAATGATTTGAATCATCACCTTGTCTGGATGTTGACTAGCTTTTGAAAGATACACACATAAATGCAACACCAAGCTAAACTAGAGAACAAACCAAAATCCAAGACAAAAGAACTAAGCAAAAATGAAATCAAGAACCTAAAAATAAGAAAACAAGACTTAAAGCATAAACTAAACTAGATTTCAAGATAGATAAAACTTGATTTTAGAGTCTTACTCTGATATCAATTTATTTGTACCCCATTGACATATAGATCAAGAAATCCATAGTCAAATTAACTCTTCCTAAGAAAGTTAAGATCAACTTTATAATTGAGTTTGACATAATGATAACTATTATCAAGGAACCAAGACTATAAGTAACTAAACTTCTAACCATGCTTATAAAGAGACGTGATCGAGAAGTATAAAAAAACACCCAGAAATTGGTTAATTCTATGATAAGTCAGAGTAGTTCAATAAAAAACCTAAAGTATAAGCAAAACCTCACATATATAATATTAATTATTGAAATCAAATTTTGTTTTAAAAAATAAAAACCTAAATACAAACTAAATAAACTTATTTATAATAGATAAAAACATCTTATACAGTGTTGCAAAAAAAAATAAAGTTATAAGAAAAATAGAAAAAAAATCCTAAAGTAACTAGAAAACTAATATAATTCCTACATATTACTTCTAGAAATTATCACTAGGCCTTCTTAATGTATGATTATTGTGAAATTTCAACCAAATAAAAAAGAAGACCTATAGAAACCTTCGGTGAAATTATTGTCAGATCCAATAGTCGGATTGAAAATTATGCTTATTAGTATAAAACTATACAATCGAAAAAATAAGCTCAATCCAGCACATACAAAGAGAAAAATAAGTTGAATGGATAAGTCTTATAGGCAATAACCTTATTCAATTGTTTGTAATCAAAATATGGTTGGAAATTTATGTCCTTATTCTTTACAAATAAAATCAAAACTCCTGAAGGTGAATTGTTTGGATGTATAAACCTTTTATTCAGTAATTTCTATAGTTAAGTCTCCAACTCAGCCAATTCTATAAGAGTCATTCTATAGGAAGATTGAGCTATAGAAGACATACAAGTAATATATTAATAAAGATTTCCACTTCCATATTAATAAAGATTTCCACTTCCTTTTCTGGAGATAATCCTAGTAACTTTTCAGAAAATGCCTTTGGAAATCCTCTTACTATGGGAAGATTTGCCAACTTATTATTTTTCTTCTCCACCTCCATCACATACGCTAGATAGGCCTCATACCCTTTTTTCATCATTTTCTTAACAATCATAACTAAACTAACACAATTTGGTATAACCTATCTTTTCCCTCTTAATATTACTCTCTTACCAAATGGTCCTTAGAGAGTCATTGTTTTCTCAAAATAGTTCATCTAAGTCTTATTCATATTCAGTTAGTCCATCCCTAGGATGACATCAAAATCATGTAATTCTAAGGATATTAGGTCTACTCTCATCTTATAACCCTATATATTTATCCTGATTCCTTTAAACACATGATTAATATTTATATTTTTGTCTAAATGAGTACTTATAATAAACCCTTTTTTCTGACCCCATAAGGATTTTTCCCTAGTATCCCCACTAGTTTATTTTCCATAAAGAAGTATATAGCCCCAAAATCAAATAACACATACACTTGCATGAAATTTGACTATATTGTACCAGTCGCTATATCGGGAGCAGCCCTAGCCTCCTCTTACTTCATTTAAAATACCCTACCTTGATTCCTAACACCTTAGGCTATGTCGCTCTTGATTAGTACTTAAAAGTGCATTTTTATCATGGTTTTGTATCATCATTTTGCACTTGAAGTATCAATAACTCCTTAACTAAAATATGTTTTATAATAATGTATCTAATAATATAAGATACCTATAATTTATGGTAAATGTCTATTTTTGATGCAGGTCTATCACATAAATGAAAGGATTGATTGATGACTTGAAGAACTTAAATTGCATGGATAAAGAGATGGCCAAACTTAGAGAAGAGATGTCGGTGCAATCCAAACCGGAACACTGTTCGGTAATTGGGCCATATCTGGAGCTACAGATCTCATATTTAGGTCCAATTTATATGGATGGAAAGGTAAGACATAGGCCTACAACTTTCATATGGAGCCCAAGATCTAAAAAGGCCATTATCAAGTCCAAATTGTAGCAACAACAAAGAAGCCCGAATCTGTCTTCCAGCCCGAGCACTGTTCGGTATTTTGGCCATATCTGGAGTTCTAGAAGTCCAAATGAGCTGAATTTTTTACACAAGAAAGATGAGATAATTGTCTACAACTTTCATGTTTGCACCTGGCTCCATTTTTGACGTTATCAATGACGTTTTGGGCAGACAAGAGAAGATAAGGATTGTCACCAAGTCAAAAGTTGGCCACCCACTTATCAATTAGTCATCAAATCAATAGTTCCCAATTTTGGCCTATAAAAGGAGGCATTTGCCATGCATTTAGGCATCTTGGTTTCCAGATCAAGATCATGCTCTTCCTTTCTCTCTTTGTATTTTTTGTAGTGTTTATGCTTTGCTTTCATTAATATCAAGTTTATGCTTTTCATTTCCTTTCCTTTACTTAGTTAACTTTTATGTTCTTATTTAGTTTATTTGTTTTCCTTTCTTTCATTATGTCTAGCTAAGTTAATTATGTCGAGGTGAAAAGGTTACACTAATGGTGGAAGAATAAGTATAGTGTAAACTTAATATGGACCTTAATATTTGATACTAACATGTTTTATATTTGTTATCTTGTTCACTCTTTAATACTTTGCTTGTTAAATGACTAATCTTGATTTATGTTGTATAACACTTGGTATAACAAATGCTTGGCACTTTCATAGCCCATAATGTATGGTATAACCGACACCTGAGCTATGAAAGGAACTTGATTTGTTGTTAACATAAGTTATAATCATGAATGCTTGACGAAATTTACAAGTATTAGCATTAATTGAATAAGATGACTAATGTAATCATGTTAACAATATATAATCTGATTGGAACCTCCTTTGTGTGTGGTTTCCAATTCAATAATAAGAGTTTATACTATACTTGTTTGATATACCATTAGTGGAACCTCTAACCTTGACATTTGTTATTATTATTGCTTAATCCTTACATTAATATTTCATCTCTAAGTTCTCATCATCGTCATCTTCTTCTTCTTCTCTTTCTTTATTATTATTATTATTATTATTATTATTATTATTATTATTATTATTATTATTATTATTATTATTATTATTATTATTATTATTAGTACTACTACTACTACTACTACTACTATTGTTGTTGTTGTTGTTGTTGTTGTTGTTGTTTTATAATTGTTGTTTATAATTTGTACAATTAACCTCCCTGTGGTTCGACCCCGGTCTTGCCGGGTTATTTATTACTTCGACACTCCTGCACTTGGGAGAAGACATCAATCTTTTAGTCGTGTCAAGTTTTTGGCGCCGTTGCCGGGGAGGTAAGTTCTTGTATAAATTATAGTATTTATTTTCTCTTTTCACTTTTCTTGTATATAACTTTGTTTCTTTTCTTTTGTTTCTTTTTATTTTGTTTTCTTCCTTCTTCTTTTGCTTTCTTCTTTTTATTTTATTTTATTCCTACACGTGCATGAGAGTGTGGTCACGTACATCAAGTGGTAGACTTTGTAGGGTATCCTCATCATTTTCAGAAAATATGGCTGAAGAAGATAATCAATCACTTCATAATGAAAATAATGAGAATAACCGTGCTAGAACACTTAGAGACCACATGAATCCCACAAGAACAAGTGCACCATCATGTATAGTTTTTCCTCCTGATGCATCTCATTTTAATTTTAAACCAGGTATTATTCAACTTTTACCATCTTTTCATGGTTTAGAATTGGAAAATCCATACTTGCATTTAAGGGAATTTGAGGAGGTCTGCAACACATATAATAATTTAAATTGTAGCATGAACGCCATCAGATTAAAGCTTTTTCCTTTTTCATTAAAAGATAAAGCTAAAACATGGCTACAAAATTTAAGACCAGGATCCATTTGTGCTTGGGATGAAATGCAACAACAATTTTTAAAGAAGTTTTTCCCATCTCATAGAACAAACTCTTTCAAGAGACAAATCTCCACTTTCACCCAAAAACCAGGAGAAACATTTTATAAATGTTGGGATAGGTATCGAGACTTGCTTAGTACTTGCCCTCATCATGGTTTTGAAACATGGAGATTGGTTTCACATTTCTATGAAGGGTTAACACCTAAAGATAGGCAAATGGTTGAATTGATGTGCAATGGAACTTTTGAAGATAAAGACCCTGATGAAGCAATGGAGTACTTAGACTTGTTAGCTGAAAATGCTCAAAATTGGGACACTGCGGGTACATATGAGGCACCGAGTAAAACTCAACCTCATACATCTAGTGGAGGTATGTACAACCTTAGGAAAGATCATGACCTTCAAGCCAAGTTTGCATCTTTAGCTAGAAAAGTCGAGGCACTAGAATTAAAAAAGAGTGGTCAATTAAAATCTGTTGAAAACATTGTGTGTCAAATCTGTGAAACAAATGAACACTCAACCAATGATTGTCCAACCTTGCCTTCTTTTAAGGGATGTCTCCATGAACAAGCCCATGCTTTAAATAGTTTTCAAAGGGCCAATCACAACCCATACTTCCAAACATACAACCCTGGTTGGAGGAATCACCCAAATTTCAATTGGAAGAGTGAGAACAACAATGCACAAACTTCACAACCACCGTTTCAAGCACACCATAATTTTCAAAATTATCATGGATATGCACCTCCTTATGCTCCACCTCTTACAAGAAATTTTGAGGAAACTTTGTATGCATTCATTGAAAAGCAAGAGACAATCAACACTCAACTTGCTCAAAGCATAACAGATTTTAAAGATACTCTTGCAAAATTCACATCTGCTCTCAATTTTCAAGAGAAAGGTAAGTTTCCATCTCAACCACAGCAAAATCTCAAGGAGCAATACAATGCAAATGCAAGTAGTTATGAAAGTCAACATATGGATCAAGTCAAATCAGTCATCGCTCTTCACAATGGTAAGGTTATTAAAAAACCCACTCTTGAACCTTATGAGAAAGATGATGAGTCAATCTCTAAGGGTAAGGAAGGGGTTGAATCTGAACATTGCAAAGAAATGACTAATTCACCGCCAGCACTTCCATTTCCTCATGCCATGACCAATCAGGAAGAAATCGAGGATGAAAAAGGCACCGAAAAGGTTGATGCGGATCTTTTATCAAAAGTGACAACAGATTCGACACCCGACATCACACCAATCGATGATTACTTTCCTAATAAATCTCTACTTTCTCTTAGTTCAATGCCTTGGTTTGCTAAAAATATCAATTTTCTTGCTTTAGGATTTTTGCCAGCTCACTGGAGTACTGAAGATAAAAGCAAATTTTTGAGCAACGTGCAAAATTTT
The DNA here is from genome assembly GCA_026413675.1 of Populus pruinosa. Lineage (NCBI taxonomy): Eukaryota > Viridiplantae > Streptophyta > Magnoliopsida > Malpighiales > Salicaceae > Populus > Populus pruinosa. The sequence continues at coordinate 7,122,394 of CM048606.1, forward strand.
TATTGGGATGACCCTTACTTATTCAATTATTGTCTTGATCAAATATTTCAAATATCCATTCCCGACAACGAGGTAAGTGATGTTATTAAATGTTTTCACTCTAAGGCACGTGGGGATCATTTCTCTTCAAAAAAGAGGATTGTAGAAATCTTACAAAGTGGATTTTCCTGGCCAACCATATTCAAGGAGTCACATGCATTTTGCAAAAACTGTGAAAATTATCAAAAGGTGGGATTTATTTCAAAACACAGAGAGTCTTTAGATAATCTTCTATTGACTCTTAAGTCTCATCATAGTCAAGATAAGCATCGTGCAATTCATAACTTAGGAACCCATTTTTATAAAGAACATGTTTGGCATAGTCTTAGGAATCTGACTAAAAAAAGACCCTGTTTGCCAGTTTTTAAGAAAACTGGATGGGAAGCCTATCCCCGACCCATAGAGGGCGTTTAAGCCGTTCTTGGACGTAAAACCAAGGGAAGATGTGAGCCACAATCACAACTCCAATTTGAGTTTTAGTTTGTAAGAATTTGTGTCTTTTTATTAATAGCATAATATTTGTGTTTTGTTATTTCTTATTTTTGTTTTAGTGTGTTTCAGGTTTTGTCAGTGTTCGTTATTTCAGGTGATAACTTCTATACTCTATCTTTCTACCTTAGAACATTGAGGACAATGTCTCGTTTTGGTTGGGGGGAGAGGGTAGTAGTTGATAAAAAAAAAATTGTTTTTCATTTCATAAAGCATGTGTATAATTGTTGTTACTAGGATGGCAGAGTAAAGGAGTTCTTTTGTTAAAGTGACTCTTGAGACGCATCTTAGTAACCATTCTTAACAAGGTCTATTATAATACTTCCTGAAATATTCAGGTTTATAAACTCTCGTATTGTTACCACTTAATTCTGCTCATATACTTATTTAACATGTATTCTTAAACCTTAATTTACACACACACACTTTAACATATGATTGTGGGTTGCATATTGGATTATTATATTATTTATGTTCTTTTGTTAAAGGTAACAACTAAGGGAAAGGAATTGTATATAATTAAAAAAAAACATAAAAAAAAGAGAAAAAAAAAAGAAAAAAAATGATGATAATAAAAATGTAGATAAGTTTGGTTTCGTAGCCTCCCTAACCTAAGCAATTAAGCCCGAAGGGGTGTTTTAACACCTAATACCCTAAAGTCAACTGACTTGGGAGCTATTGGCCTAACGCTTGTTACATGGGTTGAGGAGAAAAGCTTAAGGGAATCAAACATTGCACTATCTACATATTAGTATCTGCGACCCGAGTTACTAAGCTCGTAGGGGTGTCTTAACACCTAATGCCCTAAGACCAACTGGTTTGGGAGTCATTAGCTGAAAGCTCGTTACATGGGTTAAAGATGCATGATGTTTTTAAATTATATGTATATATTTAAAAAAAAAAAGACAAAAATAATAATCTCAACCCAAGGAAGTTAACCTTAAACATTAGAACAAAAATTTTGTTTTCTTCCAAGAAAAGCCCCATAATTATGTGTTGATACATTGAGCACAAAAAAAAAAGATTTATTAATATCTTGTTAAGAGGTATTGAGCAGATATATAAATTTAATGAGAGTTTGTTTATCTGGATAGATTAATGGAAGTTAAATGATGAATACCTTGCTTTGTGAAATTTGCAAATTGTTGTAACGCTTTGATTACTAGGGACTAGTAATAAGCTGGTTGAGGGGTGTGATTAGTACTTAAAAGTGCATTTTTATCATGGTTTTGTATCATCATTTTGCACTTGAAGTATCAATAACTCCTTAACTAAAATATGTTTTATAATAATGTATCTAATAATATAAGATACCTATAATTTATGGTAAATGTCTATTTTTGATGCAGGTCTATCACATAAATGAAAGGATTGATTGATGACTTGAAGAACTTAAATTGCATGGATAAAGAGATGGCCAAACTTAGAGAAGAGATGTCGGTGCAATCCAAACCGGAACACTGTTCGGTAATTGGGTCATATCTGGAGCTACAGATCTCATATTTAGGTCCAATTTATATGGATGGAAAGGTAAGACATAGGCCTACAACTTTCATATGGAGCCCAAGATCTAAAAAGGCCATTATCAAGTCCAAATTGTAGCAACAACAAAGAAGCCCGAATCTGTCTTCCAGCCCGAGCACTGTTCGGTATTTTGGCCATATCTGGAGTTCTAGAAGTCCAAATGAGCTGAAGTTTTTACACAAGAAAGATGAGATAATTGCCTACAACTTTCATGTTTGCACCTGGCTCCAGTTTTGACGTTATCAATGACGTTTTGGGCAGACAAGAGAAGATAAGGATTGTCACCAAGTCAAAAGTTGGCCACCCACTTATCAATTAGTCATCAAATCAATAGTTCCCAATTTTGGCCTATAAAAGGAGGCATTTGCCATGCATTTAGGCATCTTGGTTTCCAGATCAAGATCATGCTCTTCCTTTCTCTCTTTGTATTTTTTGTAGTGTTTATGCTTTGCTTTCATTAATATCAAGTTTATGCTTTTCATTTCCTTTCCTTTACTTAGTTAACTTTTATGTTCTTATTTAGTTTATTTGTTTTCCTTTCTTTCATTATGTCTAGCTAAGTTAATTATGTCGAGGTGAAAAGGTTACACTAATGGTGGAAGAATAAGTATAGTGTAAACTTAATATGGACCTTAATATTTGATACTAACATGTTTTATATTTGTTATCTTGTTCACTCTTTAATACTTTGCTTGTTAAATGACTAATCTTGATTTATGTTGTATAACACTTGGTACAACAAATGCTTGGCACTTTCATAGCCCATAATGTATGGTATAACCGACACCTGAGCTATGAAAGGAACTTGATTTGTTGTTAACATAAGTTATAATCATGAATGCTTGACGAAATTTACAAGTATTAGCATTAATTGAATAAGATGACTAATGTAATCATGTTAACAATATATAATCTGATTGGAACCTCCTTTGTGTGTGGTTTCCAATTCAATAATAAGAGTTTATACTATACTTGTTTGATATACCATTAGTGGAACCTCTAACCTTGACATTTGTTATTATTATTGCTTAATCCTTACATTAATATTTCATCTCTAAGTTCTCATCATCATCATCTTCTTCTTCTTCTCTTTCTTTATTATTATTATTATTATTATTATTATTATTATTATTATTATTATTATTAGTACTACTACTACTACTACTACTACTATTGTTGTTGTTGTTGTTGTTGTTGTTGTTGTTTTATAATTGTTGTTTATAATTTGTACAATTAACCTCCCTGTGGTTCGACCCCGGTCTTGCCGGGTTATTTATTACTTCGACACTCCTGCACTTGGGAGAAGACATCAATCTTTTAGTCGTGTCAGCTCTAAACCTCCTCAAATTCCCTTAAATGCAAGTATGGATTTTCTAAATCTAAGCCATGACAAGAAGGTAAAAGTTGAATAATGTTTGGCTTAAAATTAAAATGAGATGCATTATGAGGGAAAACTATGTATAATGCTGCACTTGTTCTTATGGGATTCATGTGGTCTCTAAGAGTTTTAACATGATTATTCTCATTATTCTTATTATGAAGTGATTGATTATTTTCTTCGGCCATATTTTCTAAAAATGATGAGGATACCCTATAAAGTCTACTACTTAATATATGTGACCACACTCTCATGCATGTGTAGGAATAGAATAAAAAGAAGAAGAAAACAAAAGAAAGAGAAACAAAAGAAAAGAAACAAAGTTATATACAAGAAAAGTGAAAAAGAGAAAATAAAATAAATACTATAATTTGTACAAGATCTTACCTCCTCGGCAACGGCGCCAAAAACTTGACACGACTTAAAGATTGATGTCTTCTCCCAAGTGTAGGAGTATTGAATTTATAAATAACCCGGCAAGACCGGAGTCGAACTACAGGGAGGTTAATTGTATAAATTATAGATAACACTATTACAACAAGAACAATAATAGTAGTAGTAGTAAAGAAGAAAAAGAAGAAAAAGTTGATGGGAATTTTGAGATGGAAGATTAATGTAATGATTAAATAATGATAACAACAAATATCAAGGTTAGAGGATCCACTAATGGTATGTCAAACAAGTATAGTATAAACTCTTATTATTCAATTGGAAACCACACACAAAGGAGGTTCCAATTAGATTATAAATTATTAACATGATTACATTAGTTATCTTATTTGATTAATGCTAATACTTGTAAATTTCGTCAGACATTCATAATTATAACTTATGTTAACAATAAATTAAGTTCCTTTTATAGCTCAGGTGTCGGTTATACCATACAGTATAGGCTATGAAAGTGTCAAGCATTTGATGTTCCAAGTGTTATACAACATAAATCTAGATTAATTATTTAACAAGCAAAGTATTAAAGAGTGAACAAGATAACAAATATAAAATATGTTAGTATCAAACATTAAAGTCCATATTAAATTTACACGATACTTATTCTTACACCATTAGTATAAGCTTTTCACCTTGACATAATAAACTTAGCTAAACATAATGAATAAAAAATAAATAAATAAACAAAATAAGAACATAAATAAGATAAAAGTTAACTAAGTAAAGAAAAAGAAATGAAAGGCATAAACTTGATATTAATGAAAACAAAACCTAAACATTATAAAAATACAAAGAGAGAAAGCAAAAGCATGATCTTGATTTAGAGACCAAGATACCTAAATGCATGGCAAATGCCTCCTTTTATAGGACAAAATTAGGAACTATTAATTTGATGAGTAGGTGGTCAACTCTTGACTTGTTAACAATCTTTATCTTCTCTTGTCTGCTCAAAACGCCAATGATAATGTCAGAACTTGAACCACTTGAAAACATAAAAGTTGTAGGAAATTGTCTCAACTTTCCAGAAGGAAAAAAAATGGAGGTCATTCAGACTTCTAAAACTCCAGATATGGGTCAAGCACTAAACAGTGCTCAGGCTGTAGGACAGATTTGGACTTCTTTGTTGTTACTATAATTTGGACTTGAAAGTGGCCTTTTTAAATCTTCGGCTCCATATGAAAATTATAGGCCTATGTCTTACCTTTCCATCCATATAAAGTATATCTAAATCTGAGATCTACAGCTCTTGATATGACCTAATTACCAAATAGTGTTCCAGTTTGGACTGCACCAACATCTCTTTTCTAAGTTTGGCCATCTTTTTGTCCTTTCAATTTCAGTTCTTAAACTCATCAATCAATCCTTTTATTTATGTAATAGGCCTACATTTAAAATGAACATTTACTATAAATTAAAAGTATCTTATATTATTAGATATGTTATTATAAAACATGCTTTAGTTAAGGAGTTATTGATACTTCAAGTGCAAAATAATGATATAAAACCTTGATAAAAATACACTTTTAAGTACTAATCATATATCACTAATATTAATAAATATTAAAAATAATTCAAATAAACATAATAATTAAAGTGCTTAAAATAAATAGGTAAGAGAGAGAATTTGCAAACTTGATTTTTAATGTGGTTCATCAAGTCTACATCCACACTCGAAGAACTAAATCATATTTAAGAATTGTATTCTTTTACTTGTCCAAGTTGTAGAGTAACCACTTGATAAATCTACACTAAGACTTTTACACCACTTGAAGATGTTTCCTCTTCAAGATTTGTGTCTCACTTAAAGATATGTTCTCTTCAAAAAAAAATTCTTTGTGAAAAATATCTTACAAATACCAAGAGTTTTCCCCTAACTCTTAAGGGTTTATAAATATGATTTTTGTTATCATGAATTTACTTTTTTAATAGAGTGAATATTACAATTGAAAATCTTAGTATCTTTATATCTCATTATATAACACTTATAGGATTAGAAAGTGTTTAAGTCTAGTGAGAATGAGAATGTATACTCTTATTCTTATGCTAGATTATGAAGGTTTGATTGCACAAATGAGTATAATTAAGAATGATGATTTTAAAGTTGTTTTGCTCCTAAATTGACTTGTATATGATATATTTTCATATTTTCTTGCTAATTTTATAATTAGATAAGCTATATATATGTTTCTACCAAACATTAGTCGTGTATAGCCTTTATTGTCCCATTAACGACCAAAATGATTGACTGGTTCATATTTAGGCCAATCGATCGACTGATTTCTGTAAAATTTTCAAGTGTTCATCATTGATGAATAAGTAGTCTACCGATTCATTTAATCATAACAAATGATCAACCAATTAATGCAAAATTTTATTTTTATCATTTTTAACCTAAGTAAATTCTTAGAATCGTCTATCAGATTTTTAATCAATCCTTTTAAATAATAACGCATAGTAAAATGTGTGCATTCATTTTAATTGTACTATCAAGATAAGACATATAAATTTATATAAAGCACTAAAATGAACACTTAAATTCTAAGTCTTCACTTTATTTTCTTCTTGGACTTTTTTTATTGATTTTTTTCATGAAATCCTTCATGCTAGTTAATGTGATCTTTGTATAAAAGTTATTTCACAATTATTCTCAACCAAGTATATTATTAGTATAATTTTTATTTTACTATTATCATTTAAATATATAAAAACATAAATGTGTGAAATAGAAGTTGACACGACTAAAAGGTTGATGTCTTCTCCCAAGTGCAGGAGTGTCGAAGTAATAAATAACCCGGCAAGACCGGGGTCGAACCACAGGGAGGTTAATTGTACAAATTATAAACAACAATTATAAAACAACAATAACAACAACAACAATAGTAGTAGTAGTAATAATAATAATAATAATAATAATAATAATAATAATAAAGAAAGAGAAGAAGAAGAAGAAGATGATGATGAGAACTTGGAGATCAAATATTAATGTAAGGATTAAGCAATAATAATAACAAATGTCAAGGTTAGAGGTTCCACTAATGGTATATCAAACAAGTATAGTATAAACTCTTATTATTGAATTGGAAACCACACATAAAGGAGGTTCCAATCAGATTATATATTGTTAACATGATTACATTAGTCATCTTATTCAATTAATGCTAATACTTGTAAATCTCGTCAAGCATTCATGATTATAACTTATGTTAACAACAAATCAAGTTCCTTTCATAGCTCAGGTGTCGGTTATACCATACATTATGGGCTATGAAAGTGCCAAGCATTTGTTGTACCAAGTGTTATACAACATAAATCAAGATTAGTCATTTAACAAGCAAAGTATTAAAGAGTGAACAAGATAACAAATATAAAACATGTTAGTATCAAACATTAAAGTCCATATTAAGTTTACATTATACTTATTCTCACACCATTAGTGTAGCCTTTTCACCTTGACATAATTAACTTAGCTAGACATAATGAAAGAAAGAAAAACAAATAAACAAAATAAGAACATAAAAGTTAACTAAGTAAAAGAAAGGAAATGAAAGGCATAAACTTAATATTAATGAAAGCAAAGCATAAACATTACAAAAAATACAAAGAGAGAAAGGAAGAGCATGATCTTGATCTGGAAACCAAGATGCCTAAATGCATTGCAAATGCCTCCTTTTATAGGCCAAAATTGGGAACTATTGATTTGATGACTAATTGATAAGTGGGTGGCCAACTTTTGACTTGGTGACAATCCTTATCTTCTCTTGTCTGCCCAAAACGTCATTGATAACGTCAAAACTGGAGCCAGGTGCAAACATGAAAGTTGTAGGCAATTGTCTCCGCTCTCTTGTGTAAAAAATTCAGCTCATTTGGACTTCTAGAACTCCAGATATGGCCAAAATACCGAACAGTGCTCGGGCTGGAAGACAGATTCGGACTTCTTTGTTGTTGCTACAATTTGGACTTGATAATGGCCTTTTTAGATCTTGGGCTCCATATGAAAGTTGTAGGCCTATGTCTTACCTTTCCATCCATATAAATTGGACCTAAATCTGAGATCTGTAGCTCCAGATATGGCCCAATTACCGAATAGTGTTCCGGTTTGGATTGCACCGACATCTCTTCTCTAAGTTTGACCATCTCTTTATCCTTGCAATTTAAGTTCTTCAAGTCATCAATCAATCCTTTCATTTATTTGATAGGCCTGCATTAAAAATAGACATTTACCATAAATTATAGGTATCTTATATTATTAGATACATTATTATAAAACATATTTTAGTTAAGGAGTTATTGATACTTCAAGTGCAAAATGATGATATAAAACCATGATAAAAATGCACTTTTAAGTACTAATCACACCCCTCAACCAGCTTATTACTAGTCCCTAGTAATTAAAGCGTTAAAACAATTTGCAAATTTCACAAAGCAAGGTATTCATCATTTAACTTCCATTAATCTATCCAGATAAACAAACTCTCATTAAATTTATATATCTGCTCAATACTACTTAACAAGATATTAATAAACCTTTCTTTTGTGCTCAATGTATCAACACATAATTATGGGGCTTTTCTTGGAAGAAAACAAAATTTTTGTTCTAATGTTTAAGGTTAACTTCCTTGGGTTGGGATTACTATTTTTGTCTTTTTTTTTTTTTTTTTTTTAACTCTATATACATATACTTTAAAAACATCATGCATCTTTAACCCATGTAACGAGCTTTCAGCTAATGACTCCCAGACCAGTTGGTCTTAGGGCATTAGGTGTTAAGACACCCCTACGAGCTTAGTAACTCGGGTCGCAGATACTGATATGTAGATAGTGCAATGTTTGATTTCTTTAAGCTTTTCTCCTCAACCCATGTAACAAGCGTTGGGCCAATAGCTCCCAAGTCAGTTGACTTTAGGGTATTAGGTGTTAAAACACCCCTTCGGGCTTAATTGCTTAGGTTAGGGAGGCTACGAAATCAAACTTATCTACATTTTTATTATCATCATTTTTTTATTTTTTCTTTTTTCTTTTTTTTTTCATGTTTTTTTTTTTAATTATATACAATCCCTTTCCCTTAGTTGTTACCTTTAACAAAAGAACATAAATAATGTAATAATCTAATATGCAACCCACAATCATATGTTAAAGTGTGTGTGTGTAAATTAAGGTTTAAAAATACATGTTAAATAAGTATATGAGCAGAATTAAGTGGTAACAATACGAGAGTTTGTAAACCTGAATATTTCAGGAAGTATTATAATAGACCTTGTTAAGAATGGTTACTAAGATGCGTCTCAAGAGTCACTTTAACAAAAGAACTCCTTTACTCTGCCATCCTAGTAACAACAATTATGCACATGCTTTATGAAATGAAAAACATTTTTTTTTTTTTTATCAACTACTACCCTCTCCCCCCAACCAAAACGAGACATTGTCCTCAATGTTCTAAGGTAGAAAGATAGAGTATAAAAGATATCACCTGAAATAACGAACACTGACAAAACCTGAAACACACTGAAACAAAAATAAGAAATAACAAAACATAATAAAATCAAAAGACACAAAAATTCACAAATGAAGGCTCAAATCCAATCTAAGCTTTTTACGGCTTTCCTTAGATGACCAATTTATGCGACTCATGGAAGGATCAATCACAGGAATGAAAGATTGTAGTTGGTCAATCAATTGTTCAGCAGTAGAAGCAGAGATTATGATTTGTCGTGCAGAAGATGTTAGAAATTCCTGTTCCACAGCATGATCAAGAAAAGACAACAACTTATCATAATAACCATTAACATTTAACAAACCTATGGGTTTATGGTGAATGTGCAATTGAGCCCAAGAGGAAATATGAAAGATCTCTTCCAATGTGCCTAGACCACCTGGTAAAGCAATGAAAGCATCAACATGGTTAAACATTGCATTCATTCGAGCCGACATTGTGGAGACCTGAAGTTCCTCGCCAATTGTTTTTCCAATGATGTCCCCTTGTGCCAAAGCTTCAGGGACGACTCCTAAAACTTGACTACCTCCTAAAAATGCAGCTATTGACACACCTCCCATTAACCCAAGACTGCCTCCCCCATACACTAAATGAATCTTTCTCTCAGCTAGCACCTGACCAAGATGATTTGCTGATTCTAAAAACTCCTTTTCTTTCCCAGGACTAGATCCACCGAAAACACAAATATTTCTTATTTGATGACTTGAGGAACTTGCCATTTCTACAAACTTCTGTATTTGTTGAATGTATGGGTTGAGTAGAAATGAAAGGAAGGAAAAGAGGGTTTTATAGATGAGAAAGTAAAAAGGCAATCATAACATCTATATGTAGGCCAGCTGGAGTCTCACACACTCTCTCTCTCTTTTTATTTATTTATTTATTTACTTTTGAAAAAAGCATGTGTATGTACAGGTAGTTGTGATTGTGGCTCACATCTTCCCTTGGTTTTACGTCCAAGAACGGCTTAAACGCCCTCTATGGGTCGGGGATAGGCTTCCCATCCAGTTTTCTTAAAAACTGGCAAACAGGATCTTTTTTAGTCAGATTCCCAAGACTAAGTCGATCATGTTCTTTATGAAATAGTGGCCATAAATCATGAATTACACGATGCACATCTCCACTAGGATGCGTCTCAAGAGTCAATAGAAGATTATCTAAAGACTCCTTACTCAGGCCATCCTTAATGAATTGTATTTTATCTTCACGGTTTATAGATACCATTCCTAAAGAACGACATTGTGTATTACAAGTCCATCTAGCACAACGATGACAGACATCCAGTCGTTTTGCACGACGCTTCTTTGCAAAAGTGCTTTTACCTGTTCCAGGCATGTGTGAAATAAAGAAATTAGAGGACTCACCTGATAATCGGACCTTTACTTCAATCAACCAACGAATATCTTCAGGAATTCCATGATTCATTAACAATCTCAATCTTGCACATCTAGCATGGTAAATTTTTGTAATCGCATTCTGAGGCAGAGCGGGAAAATACTTTTTCAATTTTTCAAGATTAGTGTCCATTTTCAAATGAGAATTGGAAGAGAGATTCAAAGAATTGCACAAATATATACACAGATATCAGTAATTGTGGGAAACTGAAAGAACCGACTTAAGTCACGGAGTACCGTTATCCGCCATTTGACCGGGGTGAGAAAAACTAGCAAAAATCACTCAAAAAGAAACACAAAAACAATGTGAGAAAAAAAAAATTAACCTTTATCTACAAGATCAGTGCAACCAGTTGATTCATTTTCACTAGGAAAATTATCAAAGTAAGCTTTCAAACGATGTTCATTTTCCTTAAAATCATTGTCATTCATTGAATTCTCAATATCAGAGGCCCCATAAGGATTGCTCCATCTTGGTCTTAGCTCTCTAGGGAATGCATAAAGTTGAGAATTATAAAACAAAACTTTTTGACCTGTATCAATCTTTTGACAATTTTCACAAGTTTTGCAGAATGCATGCGTGTCCTTGAACATGGTGGGCCAACAAAATCCATTTTGAAAGATTTTTGTAGCTGTCTTTTTTGATGAGAAATAACTTCCACATGCTTCAGAATGACAAAGTTTAATGACACTACTTACCTCATTGTCGGGAATTAATCTTTGAAATATTTGATCAGGACAATATTTGAATAAGTTAGGATCATCACAGTAAAAGCTCTTCACTTCGTTCAAAAACTTTTCTTTGTCTTGCGTACTCCAATCAGCTGGCAAATCTTCTAAGGCAAGAAAATTGATATTTTTATTATACCAAGGCATTGGACTAAGAGAAAGTAAGGATTCGTTAGGAAAGTAATCATTGATTGGTGTGATGTCAGATGTCGAATCTGTTGTCAATGTTGACAAAAGATTTGCATCAACATTTTCGGTGCTTGTTTCATCCGTGATTTCTTCCTCAGAATAAATCATTTGCAAATCTTCAGTTTCATCCAATTCATTTTTACTTAAAGTAGATTCAAGTTGATCATAAACTAATTCATCAATATTATCTACTTCTTGTAAATCATTATCATCTCCAGGTTGCTTGCAAATGTTGAAAATATTCATCTCCAATGTCATGTTTCCAAATGATAGCTTCATCAGTCCATTCCTACAATTAATCAATGCGTTAGAAGTTGCAAGAAATGGACGTCCTAAAATAACAGGAAATGAATTACATGCTTCAACAGGTTCTGTGTCCAAGACAATAAAATCCACAGGATAAATGAATTTATCGACTTGTACTAACACATCTTCAATTATTCCTCTAGGCACTTTTACAGATCTATCGGCAAGTAAAAGAGATATAGAAGTTGGTTTTAACTCACCTAGATTGAGACTTTGAAAAACTGAATATGGAAGTAAATTCACACTAGCACCAAGATCAAGTAAGGCTTTTTCAATTTTATGTTCTCCAATAAAGCAAGAAATTGTAGGACAACCAGGGTCTTTATATTTCAAAGTATTATTGTTCTGAAGAATAGCACTTACTTGTTCGGCTAGAAAGGCTTTCTTTTTCACATTCAGTTTTCTCTTCACAGTGCATAGATCTTTCAAAAATTTAGCATAGGAAGGAACCTGTTTAATAGCATCCAGCAAAGGTATATTGATTCTTACCTGTTTGAAAATTTCAAAAATTTCTGAGTTGTGATTGACTTTCCTTTGTTTGGTCATGGCTTGAGGAAATGGAAGTGCTGGCGGTGAATCAGTCGTTTCTTTACAATTTTCAGATTCATCCCCTTCCTTACCCTCAGAGATTGACTCATCATCTTTCTCATAAGGTTCAAGAGAGGGTTTTTCAATAACCTTACCACTGCGCAGAGTAGTGACTGATTTGACTTGATCCATGTGTTGGCTTCCGGAACTACTTGCATTTGCATTGAATTGCCCCTTGGGATTTTGTTGTGTTTGAGATGGAAACTTACCTTTCTCTTGGAAACTAAGAGCAGATGTTAATTTAGCAAGAGTATCTTTAAAATCTGTCATGTTTTGAACAAGTTGAGTATTAATTGTCTCTTGCTTTTCAATGAATGCATGCAATGTTTCCTCAAGATTTCTTCTAGGAGGTGGAGCATAAGGAGGTGCATATCCATGAGAATTTTGGAAATTGTGGTGTGCTTGAAATGGTGGTTGTGAAGTTTGTGCATTGTTGTTCTCACTCTTCCAATTGAAATTTGGGTGATTTCTCCAACCAGGGTTGTATGTTTGGGAGTATGGGTTCTGGTTGGGCCTTTGGAAACTGTTTAAAGCATGGGCTTGTTCATGGAGACATTTCTTAAAAGAAGGCAAGGTTGGACAATCGTTGGTTGAGTGTTCATTTGTTTCACAGATTTGACACACAATGTTTTCAATAGATTTTAATTGACCACTCTTTTTCAATTCTAGTGCCTCGACTTTTCTAGCTAAAGATGCAAACTTGGCTTGAAGGTCATGATCTTCCCTAAGGTTGTACATACCTCCACTAGATGTATGAGGTTGAGTTTTACTCGGTGCCTCATAAGTACCTGCGGTGTCCCAATTTTGAGCATTTTCAGCTAACAAGTCTAAGTACTCCATTGCTTCATCAGGGTCTTTATCTTCAAAAGTTCCATTGCACATCAAATCAACCATTTGCCTATCTTTAGGTGTTAACCCTTCATAGAAATGTGAAACCAATCTCCATGTTTCAAAACCATGATGAGGGCAAGTACTAAGCAAGTCTCGATACCTATCCCAACATTTGTAAAATGTTTCTCCTGGTTTTTGAGTGAAAGTGGTGATTTGTCTCTTGAAAGAGTTTGTTCTATGAGATGGGAAAAACTTCTTTAAAAATTGTTGTTGCATTTCATCCCAAGCACGAATGGATCCTGGTCTTAAATTTTGTAGCCATGTTTTAGCTTTATCTTTTAATGAAAAAGGAAAAAGCTTTAATCTGATGGTGTTCATGCTACAATTTAAGTTATTATATGTGTTGCACACCTCCTCAAATTCCCTTAAATGCAAGTATGGATTTTCCAATTCTAAGCCATGAAAAGAAGGTAAAAGTTGAATAATGCCTGGTTTAAAATTAAAATGAGATGCATCAGGAGGAAAAACTATGCATGATGGTGCACTTGTTCTTGTGGGATTCATGTGGTCTCTAAGTGTTCTAGCACGGTTATTCTCATTATTTTCATTATGAAGTGATTGATTATCTTCTTCGGCCATATTTTCTGAAAATGATGAGGATACCCTACAAAGTCTACCACTTGATGTACGTGACCACACTCTCATGCACGTGTAGTAAATAAAACAAAATAAAAAGAAACAAAAGAAAAGAAACAAAGTTATATACAAGAAAAGTGAAAAGAGAAAATAAAATAAATACTATAATTTATACAAGAACTTACCTCCCCGGCAACGGCGCCAAAAACTTGACACGACTAAAAGGTTGATGTCTTCTCCCAAGTGCAGGAGTGTCGAAGTAATAAATAACCCGGCAAGACCGGGGTCGAACCACAGGGAGGTTAATTGTACAAATTATAAACAACAATTATAAAACAACAATAACAACAACAACAATAGTAGTAGTAGTAATAATAATAATAATAATAATAATAATAATAGTAGTAGTAGTAATAGTACTAATAATAATAATAATAATAATAATAATAATAATAATAAAGAAAGAGAAGAAGAAGAAGAAGATGATGATGAGAACTTGGAGATCAAATATTAATGTAAGGATTAAGCAATAATAATAACAAATGTCAAGGTTAGAGGTTCCACTAATGGTATATCAAACAAGTATAGTATAAACTCTTATTATTGAATTGGAAACCACACATAAAGGAGGTTCCAATCAGATTATATATTGTTAACATGATTACATTAGTCATCTTATTCAATTAATGCTAATACTTGTAAATCTCGTCAAGCATTCATGATTATAACTTATGTTAACAACAAATCAAGTTCCTTTCATAGCTCAGGTGTCGGTTATACCATACATTATGGGCTATGAAAGTGCCAAGCATTTGTTGTACCAAGTGTTATACAACATAAATCAAGATTAGTCATTTAACAAGCAAAGTATTAAAGAGTGAACAAGATAACAAATATAAAACATGTTAGTATCAAACATTAAAGTCCATATTAAGTTTACATTATACTTATTCTCACACCATTAGTGTAGCCTTTTCACCTTGACATAATTAACTTAGCTAGACATAATGAAAGAAAGAAAAACAAATAAACAAAATAAGAACATAAAAGTTAACTAAGTAAAAGAAAGGAAATGAAAGGCATAAACTTAATATTAATGAAAGCAAAGCATAAACATTACAAAAAATACAAAGAGAGAAAGGAAGAGCATGATCTTGATCTGGAAACCAAGATGCCTAAATGCATTGCAAATGCCTCCTTTTATAGGCCAAAATTGGGAACTATTGATTTGATGACTAATTGATAAGTGGGTGGCCAACTTTTGACTTGGTGACAATCCTTATCTTCTCTTGTCTGCCCAAAACGTCATTGATAACGTCAAAACTGGAGCCAGGTGCAAACATGAAAGTTGTAGGCAATTGTCTCAGCTCTCTTGTGTAAAAAATTCAGCTCATTTGGACTTCTAGAACTCCAGATATGGCCAAAATACCTAACAGTGCTCGGGCTGGAAGACAGATTCGGACTTCTTTGTTGTTGCTACAATTTGGACTTGATAATGGCCTTTTTAGATCTTGGGCTCCATATGAAAGTTGTAGGCCTATGTCTTACCTTTCCATCCATATAAATTGGACCTAAATCTGAGATCTGTAGCTCCAGATATGGCCCAATTACCGAATAGTGTTCCGGTTTGGATTGCACCGACATCTCTTCTCTAAGTTTGACCATCTCTTTATTCTTGCAATTTAAGTTCTTCAAGTCATCAATCAATCCTTTCATTTATTTGATAGGCCTGCATTAAAAATAGACATTTACCACAAATTATAGGTATCTTATATTATTAGATACATTATTATAAAACATATTTTAGTTAAGGAGTTATTGATACTTCAAGTGCAAAATGATGATATAAAACCATGATAAAAATGCACTTTTAAGTACTAATCAGAAGTCAATAGTAATAAGGTATAAATTGTAGGGACAAAATCATGATTCTACCTCTTAAAACTTTAGAATTGGTAGATGGGGAAAAATCATAATTTTACCCCTTAAAACTCTAAAAATGGTAAGTGGGAAATAACTACCAATGGTAGCCATGGTTATCGTTGCTAGCCAACAACATAAGGCATCAACTTTATGTTGTGTCATTAAGCATGTTAATAACATAGCTCTACCATTTTTATTTGAGAATATATAAAATATTTTTTTATAATTCACATAAAATAATAAATTTTCTTTTGATCACTCAAATATTTTCATAGAGTTTGTGTTGTACCCAATATCTTTCAACTTATTACCTTTGATCAATGCAATGTGTAGTTAGAATCAAAATATAACATCTCACATATAAGATAACTTGTCGGTCTCAAATCTGACGATTATTTTTCATGCTATGCGATAACACAAAAATGATCAAAACATTATTTTTCATTTTATTTTCTTTGTAATTGCTTATAAAAAAATAAAAAATAATATTTTGATTATAACTGTATAAAAAATTAAGAAAAATAATTAGTTGGAGGAAATATAAAAATTGACACTAAAAAATATATATTATATTTTTATTAAATATTTGTGTGCTTGCTTGTTTTATAAAACTTGTGCTTGAAAGTTTCATACATAATCATTAAAAAAAAAAGCTAAATATTATTTTAAATAATAACTTAAGTAAAATATTTTTAAATATAATTATAATTAATTATCTAAATAGAATTTTATTTTAAGATAAATAAATTTAAAAAAAAAAACATACAAGTAACTAGAAAACGAACAAAGGTGCATCTAGACCTAAAAAATGGTCTAAATACATTTAGGCCCAAATTCCAGGCCTGCACTCTTGGGTTTTGGAGCGAAGACCAGGTTTTTTTTTCAAAGATAGTGAGTAACGTGTAGTCCATCACGGCAAACAACATGTTACTTTCCTACAACATTTTACAGTCACGGGATTTGTCTCTAATTACTAGAAAATGAATGTCGAAGATTTTAAAACTTAAAAAATAAAATTTCAACCTTTTTTTTCACTGAAAAACATGATAAGAAAGAACATGATAAAAAAAATTATGGACCTATAAGACCTCATTTCTAACTACAAAACACATTTTAATCGATCTAAACTCAAAAATCAATTGTTTAAATAAAAATTAAGGCTAGATCTACTTTTTTCAATATTATTAAAGATGAAAATAACTTTCACTTTTTTTTCTTTTAAAGATAAATCCATAAATACAAAAACCAAAATTATTGGTGTCAAAATTCATCAACTCAAAAGCTTTTTCTCTCCTCAACTTTTCCAATGACTTTCTCTTCTTTCTCAATCTTTAAGAATTGAAAAGGTTACATAATAAAATTTAGAATTAAAGTGTAATACCCTAAAAGAACAGAGATGAAATATAAAATCTTGAAATTTGGAGGATCAAATAGAACTTCTATGAGCTTTTTGTGGAAAAGAGCTATGTTTCTTCTTATATATAAATTTTAGTTCTTGTCTCTCAATTTATTTGTTAACAAATAGTGAAAACTCTATTTCATAAAATAAATTGTTAATTTAATATCATAATAATTATCAACACATCAAGCAAGATAAAACAAATCAAAATAAAACTAGCACAAAAAACTATAGAAATGTAACTTCAAACCAAAGTGGAAAACAATAGAAAATTCAAATTTCTAAAAGGAAAGACTTGGTTATGACAATGGGATAAACAGGTTAATGTAAGAGGATAATTAATTGAGCTAACGTAAATTTCGGTTTCCTTTTAGCTTATGGTGCTAATGAAGTAGTAGCATAGATAGTTATGTCCATGAGAAAGAGGAAAGGAACATCACAACCAGCTGAAACCCACAAGAATTGATAATCTTGGAAAAGCACGCTCGGTCCCTTTTTTATTAGCTGAACCTAGCACACTTTTTAAATGGATTTGAAGTTCATGAGCAGCCTGGTAAACTACTTTATTATTATTATTATTGTTATTATTATTATTATTGCTATCAATCAGATATGATAAGACTAGATTCTGTCACACGGACAGATACTCAATTAAGAGATTACTCCTATGAACACATATATTTTTTTTTAATTCCCTTTTTGTTGGCATCCCTTTACTTTTTTAGGCCAAAAACAATAAACAGTACAAATTACGATGAGCAAATATTTCTGAGAATTAAATAGTTTTGGAAACCCTCGTCTACTCTTGTTCTTTTAATCACATATTGGACCAGTTTGCATCTAAAAAATGAATTCAGGTTGCACTTTAAGGTCTTAAAAAAAAATGAAAAGAGATGTATCAACCACCAAAACACCCATCATTAACTATTCAAAAAGAAAAGACAAGACATTTACAACGATACGTTATATTCCACAGGTGACAAAATATTCAGGCTGTAAAAGGAGATAGCTACTCCAAAACTACAACCATCACGATTCAACACCCTTGTTTCCCTTGCTTTAACCCATAAAGATGTCCCACGTCCATTCTGTCCAGGAGAAAGTACATTAATTTGCTAAAAACAATTCAAGAGAGAGCATATTCTGGAATGTTTTTACAGAGGAAGTGTCGCATCAAAATGGAACAGCAAATGTGCACATTCGATATGGGTTTGATACATTTAAAAAAAAAAGATAAAAATAATAATCTCAACCCAAGGAAGTTAACCTTAAACATTAGAATAAAAATTTTGTTTTCTTCCAAGAAAAGCCCCATAATTATGTGTTGATACATTGAGCACAAAAAAAAAGATTTATTAATATCTTGTTAAGAGGTATTGAGCAGATATATAAATTTAATGAGAGTTTGTTTATCTAGATAGATTAATGGAAGTTAAATGATGAATACCTTGCTTTGTGAAATTTGCAAATTGTTGTAACGCTTTGATTACTAGGGACTAGTAATAAGCTGGTTGAGGGGTGTGATTAGTACTTAAAAGTGCATTTTTATCATGGTTTTGTATCATCATTTTGCACTTGAAGTATCAATAACTCCTTAACTAAAATATGTTTTATAATAATGTATCTAATAATATAAGATACCTATAATTTATGGTAAATGTCTATTTTTGATGCAGGTCTATCACATAAATGAAAGGATTGATTGATGACTTGAAGAACTTAAATTGCATGGATAAAGAGATGGCCAAACTTAGAGAAGAGATGTCGGTGCAATCCAAACCGGAACACTGTTCGGTAATTGGGTCATATCTGGAGCTACAGATCTCATATTTAGGTCCAATTTATATGGATGGAAAGGTAAGACATAGGCCTACAACTTTCATATGGAGCCCAAGATCTAAAAAGGCCATTATCAAGTCCAAATTGTAGCAACAACAAAGAAGCCCGAATCTGTCTTCCAGCCCGAGCACTGTTCGGTATTTTGGCCATATCTGGAGTTCTAGAAGTCCAAATGAGCTGAAGTTTTTACACAAGAAAGATGAGATAATTGCCTACAACTTTCATGTTTGCACCTGGCTCCAGTTTTGACGTTATCAATGACGTTTTGGGCAGACAAGAGAAGATAAGGATTGTCACCAAGTCAAAAGTTGGCCACCCACTTATCAATTAGTCATCAAATCAATAGTTCCCAATTTTGGCCTATAAAAGGAGGCATTTGCCATGCATTTAGGCATCTTGGTTTCCAGATCAAGATCATGCTCTTCCTTTCTCTCTTTGTATTTTTTGTAGTGTTTATGCTTTGCTTTCATTAATATCAAGTTTATGCTTTTCATTTCCTTTCCTTTACTTAGTTAACTTTTATGTTCTTATTTAGTTTATTTGTTTTCCTTTCTTTCATTATGTCTAGCTAAGTTAATTATGTCGAGGTGAAAAGGTTACACTAATGGTGGAAGAATAAGTATAGTGTAAACTTAATATGGACCTTAATATTTGATACTAACATGTTTTATATTTGTTATCTTGTTCACTCTTTAATACTTTGCTTGTTAAATGACTAATCTTGATTTATGTTGTATAACACTTGGTACAACAAATGCTTGGCACTTTCATAGCCCATAATGTATGGTATAACCGACACCTGAGCTATGAAAGGAACTTGATTTGTTGTTAACATAAGTTATAATCATGAATGCTTGACGAAATTTACAAGTATTAGCATTAATTGAATAAGATGACTAATGTAATCATGTTAACAATATATAATCTGATTGGAACCTCCTTTGTGTGTGGTTTCCAATTCAATAATAAGAGTTTATACTATACTTGTTTGATATACCATTAGTGGAACCTCTAACCTTGACATTTGTTATTATTATTGCTTAATCCTTACATTAATATTTCATCTCTAAGTTCTCATCATCATCATCTTCTTCTTCTTCTCTTTCTTTATTATTATTATTATTATTATTATTATTATTATTATTATTATTATTATTAGTACTACTACTACTACTACTACTACTATTGTTGTTGTTGTTGTTGTTGTTGTTGTTGTTTTATAATTGTTGTTTATAATTTGTACAATTAACCTCCCTGTGGTTCGACCCCGGTCTTGCCGGGTTATTTATTACTTCGACACTCCTGCACTTGGGAGAAGACATCAATCTTTTAGTCGTGTCAGCTCTAAACCTCCTCAAATTCCCTTAAATGCAAGTATGGATTTTCTAAATCTAAGCCATGACAAGAAGGTAAAAGTTGAATAATGTTTGGCTTAAAATTAAAATGAGATGCATTATGAGGGAAAACTATGTATAATGCTGCACTTGTTCTTATGGGATTCATGTGGTCTCTAAGAGTTTTAACATGATTATTCTCATTATTCTTATTATGAAGTGATTGATTATTTTCTTCGGCCATATTTTCTAAAAATGATGAGGATACCCTATAAAGTCTACTACTTAATATATGTGACCACACTCTCATGCATGTGTAGGAATAGAATAAAAAGAAGAAGAAAACAAAAGAAAGAGAAACAAAAGAAAAGAAACAAAGTTATATACAAGAAAAGTGAAAAAGAGAAAATAAAATAAATACTATAATTTGTACAAGATCTTACCTCCTCGGCAACGGCGCCAAAAACTTGACACGACTTAAAGATTGATGTCTTCTCCCAAGTGTAGGAGTATTGAATTTATAAATAACCCGGCAAGACCGGAGTCGAACTACAGGGAGGTTAATTGTATAAATTATAGATAACACTATTACAACAAGAACAATAATAGTAGTAGTAGTAAAGAAGAAAAAGAAGAAAAAGTTGATGGGAATTTTGAGATGGAAGATTAATGTAATGATTAAATAATGATAACAACAAATATCAAGGTTAGAGGATCCACTAATGGTATGTCAAACAAGTATAGTATAAACTCTTATTATTCAATTGGAAACCACACACAAAGGAGGTTCCAATTAGATTATAAATTATTAACATGATTACATTAGTTATCTTATTTGATTAATGCTAATACTTGTAAATTTCGTCAGACATTCATAATTATAACTTATGTTAACAATAAATTAAGTTCCTTTTATAGCTCAGGTGTCGGTTATACCATACAGTATAGGCTATGAAAGTGTCAAGCATTTGATGCTCCAAGTGTTATACAACATAAATCTAGATTAATTATTTAACAAGCAAAGTATTAAAGAGTGAACAAGATAACAAATATAAAATATGTTAGTATCAAACATTAAAGTCCATATTAAATTTACACGATACTTATTCTTACACCATTAGTATAAGCTTTTCACCTTGACATAATAAACTTAGCTAAACATAATGAATAAAAAATAAATAAATAAACAAAATAAGAACATAAATAAGATAAAAGTTAACTAAGTAAAGAAAAAGAAATGAAAGGCATAAACTTGATATTAATGAAAACAAAACCTAAACATTATAAAAATACAAAGAGAGAAAGCAAAAGCATGATCTTGATTTAGAGACCAAGATACCTAAATGCATGGCAAATGCCTCCTTTTATAGGACAAAATTAGGAACTATTAATTTGATGAGTAGGTGGTCAACTCTTGACTTGTTAACAATCTTTATCTTCTCTTGTCTGCTCAAAACGCCAATGATAATGTCAGAACTTGAACCACTTGAAAACATAAAAGTTGTAGGAAATTGTCTCAACTTTCCAGAAGGAAAAAAAATGGAGGTCATTCAGACTTCTAAAACTCCAGATATGGGTCAAGCACTAAACAGTGCTCAGGCTGTAGGACAGATTTGGACTTCTTTGTTGTTACTATAATTTGGACTTGAAAGTGGCCTTTTTAAATCTTGGGCTCCATATGAAAATTATAGGCCTATGTCTTACCTTTCCATCCATATAAAGTATATCTAAATCTGAGATCTACAGCTCTTGATATGACCTAATTACCAAATAGTGTTCCAGTTTGGACTGCACCAACATCTCTTTTCTAAGTTTGGCCATCTTTTTGTCCTTTCAATTTCAGTTCTTAAACTCATCAATCAATCCTTTTATTTATGTAATAGGCCTACATTTAAAATGAACATTTACTATAAATTAAAAGTATCTTATATTATTAGATATGTTATTATAAAACATGCTTTAGTTAAGGAGTTATTGATACTTCAAGTGCAAAATAATGATATAAAACCTTGATAAAAATACACTTTTAAGTACTAATCATATATCACTAATATTAATAAATATTAAAAATAATTCAAATAAACATAATAATTAAAGTGCTTAAAATAAATAGGTAAGAGAGAGAATTTGCAAACTTGATTTTTAATGTGGTTCATCAAGTCTACATCCACACTCGAAGAACTAAATCATATTTAAGAATTGTATTCTTTTACTTGTCCAAGTTGTAGAGTAACCACTTGATAAATCTACACTAAGACTTTTACACCACTTGAAGATGTTTCCTCTTCAAGATTTGTGTCTCACTTAAAGATATGTTCTCTTCAAAAAAAAATTCTTTGTGAAAAATATCTTACAAATACCAAGAGTTTTCCCCTAACTCTTAAGGGTTTATAAATATGATTTTTGTTATCATGAATTTACTTTTTTAATAGAGTGAATATTACAATTGAAAATCTTAGTATCTTTATATCTCATTATATAACACTTATAGGATTAGAAAGTGTTTAAGTCTAGTGAGAATGAGAATGTATACTCTTATTCTTATGCTAGATTATGAAGGTTTGATTGCACAAATGAGTATAATTAAGAATGATGATTTTAAAGTTGTTTTGCTCCTAAATTGACTTGTATATGATATATTTTCATATTTTCTTGCTAATTTTATAATTAGATAAGCTATATATATGTTTCTACCAAACATTAGTCGTGTATAGCCTTTATTGTCCCATTAACGACCAAAATGATTGACTGGTTCATATTTAGGCCAATCGATCGACTGATTTCTGTAAAATTTTCAAGTGTTCATCATTGATGAATAAGTAGTCTACCGATTCATTTAATCATAACAAATGATCAACCAATTAATGCAAAATTTTATTTTTATCATTTTTAACCTAAGTAAATTCTTAGAATCGTCTATCAGATTTTTAATCAATCCTTTTAAATAATAACGCATAGTAAAATGTGTGCATTCATTTTAATTGTACTATCAAGATAAGACATATAAATTTATATAAAGCACTAAAATGAACACTTAAATTCTAAGTCTTCACTTTATTTTCTTCTTGGACTTTTTTTATTGATTTTTTTCATGAAATCCTTCATGCTAGTTAATGTGATCTTTGTATAAAAGTTATTTCACAATTATTCTCAACCAAGTATATTATTAGTATAATTTTTATTTTACTATTATCATTTAAATATATAAAAACATAAATGTGTGAAATAGAAGTCAATAGTAATAAGGTATAAATTGTAGGGACAAAATCATGATTCTACCTCTTAAAACTTTAGAATTGGTAGATGGGGAAAAATCATAATTTTACCCCTTAAAACTCTAAAAATGGTAAGTGGGAAATAACTACCAATGGTAGCCATGGTTATCGTTGCTAGCCAACAACATAAGGCATCAACCTTATGTTGTGTCATTAAGCATGTTAATAACATAGCTCTACCATTTTTATTTGAGAATATATAAAATATTTTTTTATAATTCACATAAAATAATAAATTTTCTTTTGATCACTCAAATATTTTCATAGAGTTTGTGTTGTACCCAATATCTTTCAACTTATTACCTTTGATCAATGCAATGTGTAGTTAGAATCAAAATATAACATCTCACATATAAGATAACTTGTCGGTCTCAAATCTGACGATTATTTTTCATGCTATGCGATAACACAAAAATGATCAAAACATTATTTTTCATTTTATTTTCTTTGTAATTGCTTATAAAAAAATAAAAAATAATATTTTGATTATAACTGTATAAAAAATTAAGAAAAATAATTAGTTGGAGGAAATATAAAAATTGACACTAAAAAATATATATTATATTTTTATTAAATATTTGTGTGCTTGCTTGTTTTATAAAACTTGTGCTTGAAAGTTTCATACATAATCATTAAAAAAAAAGCTAAATATTATTTTAAATAATAACTTAAGTAAAATATTTTTAAATATAATTATAATTAATTATCTAAATAGAATTTTATTTTAAGATAAATAAATTTAAAAAAAAAAAACATACAAGTAACTAGAAAACGAACAAAGGTGCATCTAGACCTAAAAAATGGTCTAAATATATTTAGGCCCAAATTCCAGGCCTGCACTCTTGGGTTTTGGAGCGAAGACCAGGTTTTTTTTTCAAAGATAGTGAGTAACGTGTAGTCCATCACGGCAAACAACATGTTACTTTCCTACAACATTTTACAGTCACGGGATTTGTCTCTAATTACTAGAAAATGAATGTCGAAGATTTTAAAACTTAAAAAATAAAATTTCAACCTTTTTTTTCACTGAAAAACATGATAAGAAAGAACATGATAAAAAAAATTATGGACCTATAAGACCTCATTTCTAACTACAAAACACATTTTAATCGATCTAAACTCAAAAATCAATTGTTTAAATAAAAATTAAGGCTAGATCTACTTTTTTCAATATTATTAAAGATGAAAATAACTTTCACTTTTTTTTCTTTTAAAGATAAATCCATAAATACAAAAACCAAAATTATTGGTGTCAAAATTCATCAACTCAAAAGCTTTTTCTCTCCTCAACTTTTCCAATGACTTTCTCTTCTTTCTCAATCTTTAAGAATTGAAAAGGTTACATAATAAAATTTAGAATTAAAGTGTAATACCCTAAAAGAACAGAGATGAAATATAAAATCTTGAAATTTGGAGGATCAAATAGAACTTCTATGAGCTTTTTGTGGAAAAGAGCTATGTTTCTTCTTATATATAAATTTTAGTTCTTGTCTCTCAATTTATTTGTTAACAAATAGTGAAAACTCTATTTCATAAAATAAATTGTTAATTTAATATCATAATAATTATCAACACATCAAGCAAGATAAAACAAATCAAAATAAAACTAGCACAAAAAACTATAGAAATGTAACTTCAAACCAAAGTGGAAAACAATAGAAAATTCAAATTTCTAAAAGGAAAGACTTGGTTATGACAATGGGATAAACAGGTTAATGTAAGAGGATAATTAATTGAGCTAACGTAAATTTCGGTTTCCTTTTAGCTTATGGTGCTAATGAAGTAGTAGCATAGATAGTTATGTCCATGAGAAAGAGGAAAGGAACATCACAACCAGCTGAAACCCACAAGAATTGATAATCTTGGAAAAGCACGCTCGGTCCCTTTTTTATTAGCTGAACCTAGCACACTTTTTAAATGGATTTGAAGTTCATGAGCAGCCTGGTAAACTACTTTATTATTATTATTATTGTTATTATTATTATTATTGCTATCAATCAGATATGATAAGACTAGATTCTGTCACACGGACAGATACTCAATTAAGAGATTACTCCTATGAACACATATATTTTTTTTTAATTCCCTTTTTGTTGGCATCCCTTTACTTTTTTAGGCCAAAAACAATAAACAGTACAAATTACGATGAGCAAATATTTCTGAGAATTAAATAGTTTTGGAAACCCTCGTCTACTCTTGTTCTTTTAATCACATATTGGACCAGTTTGCATCTAAAAAATGAATTCAGGTTGCACTTTAAGGTCTTAAAAAAAAATGAAAAGAGATGTATCAACCACCAAAACACCCATCATTAACTATTCAAAAAGAAAAGACAAGACATTTACAACGATACGTTATATTCCACAGGTGACAAAATATTCAGGCTGTAAAAGGAGATAGCTACTCCAAAACTACAACCATCACGATTCAACACCCTTGTTTCCCTTGCTTTAACCCATAAAGATGTCCCACGTCCATTCTGTCCAGGAGAAAGTACATTAATTTGCTAAAAACAATTCAAGAGAGAGCATATTCTGGAATGTTTTTACAGAGGAAGTGTCGCATCAAAATGGAACAGCAAATGTGCACATTCGAACACTTGCTTGCATGTGTGCTGTGATCATGTATGTTTTGATTTTGTCCAATACCAAATAATTTCTACTTTGTCATGCACCAAAAGAAAAGGTCTTGCAGACAATCAACCAATAGATATTGATGATCTCATCCCATGTAGCCACAAAAAATGAAATACGTTAATCCAATTTTAACTTAACAAGACATGTGAGGGAAGGTAAAGGGTATGAAGGTGGTGCAGGAACATGACATTTGCAGAATTCACCAGTTGGAAAAATGTTTGTTCTTCTAGAAGCGTGCTCAATTTCACTCGGTCACAGTACCAAGCATAAGCATTGATATTTTATTTTTATTTTTTGGCGTGGGGGGGGGGGGGGGGGGGGGGGTGGCGGCAATTAAAAGAAAAAACTTCATGTCATGAAAAGGTTGTGGTGTGAAACTTACTATGGTGTTGGGAGTATCAAGGCAATAGTAATCATAGATCAACACCCTCATCAAGGCCTTGTGAACCCATCATTACGTTTGAATCTATTTGTTTGTCAAACTTCCTCTTCCTTCTGGCTTCAAATTCTTGAAATCCTTCCATCTGAAGTAATTTTTTGAACATTTCAAAAAAAAATAAACACAATACTAACCCTGCTGCTAAACTGAAAAAAAAAAAAATCAATCATGCAGGAGAGAGCCGAATCTGTCTTGCCTGCTGAAATTGATCCATAGAAATTGGATTGTCATGCAAAGAGATACTCTGGAGAGCCTTACAGTCTTTCAAAAGATTTGGAGGAATCTGTCAACCATGGAATACAACATTGTCTATATATAGCCTGTCTTGTATGACTAATAAAACCTATATTGATGATTCAAATTATCATAATACTTACTCGCAAGTGACAAGCATACACTCAACTGGTAGAATGCATGCATAAACCAAAATATGGACATAAAAAATGGATGAGTCTGTGAAGAGAAGGAAAGAAACTAGTGCTTCTGGCCAGAAAATAGTTAGTGTTCAAATCATTATATTCAATCTAACTAATCTGGATAAATAAATAATTAAGCTCAAAACAGTTAATCCAATTTGATACAAAGCCATTAAACAACTATTATTTCCCAAACCACAGCCTGAAGGTTTGAGTGAGAACTTTTGCAAGTTTTATAAATTATAAATCAGGGGAAAATGAAATTGCTTCTCAGATTAGAAGAAAAAAGGAATGAAGAGAACATTTTCAAGGTTAAAAAAGAAAGGTTATGGATACAAGAAGAAGGAACATCAGCAAAACAGCTATTTGCTTTCAATCGACAGGGAAATAAATATAGAAGAAACTGGAAGCAATTAAAAAAAGAAAGAATGGCATGCACATTGAAAAGATATAATCAACTAGCTCTCCAGAATTACAATTGAAACCTAGTTAGCAACACTCTACAATATAGTAGCTATCATTTCCGAGAAAAAAATTAAATACAATTGGTACGCCCAATATGACCATTATACTAGTAAACTGGAAGGCATTCTGGAAGTGGGCCATCATGACTGGCAGTATCAAATTACCACATCTACCACCATGTACAGTTTCAGAGAAGTTAGACAATATTTGAACTAAATATTACCTGGACCACATTATTATTGTTCAGGGAAAGCGACTTCAAGTGAATGAGATTGCAAACAGATGCAGGAAGATCTTCAATGAGATTATCTGCAAAATTGGCCAAGATAATAAGCTGTGAGAACTCGGAGAAGTAATGGTAGGATAATTGATATCTAGAAGCACTAAAACAGAACAAGCTACTCATATTATTTCTAACTAGGCAAACAAAATCAAATCAATGTGCAAGAAAACAGTTAAATGTATTAAGATCTCATCCAACTCATGGCCATATAATGACACTCCAAACAACCGTACAAGTGGTTCAAAATAAGATTTGGATTCGTGAAAGAAAAAATCCATGTGCAAGACTAATATATGAAAAAGCATCCAACTAACGCCCATAAAATGACACTTTATCGAACTATACAAGTTGCCCTCATAATAAATGCAAGCAGCAATTTATGTATCTTGACAAAACCTCTTGGATCATAAAGTTGTGTATATGAGCCTAATGTTAATACAAACACTATCAATAACTTAATCTGTACAACCAAGAAGGTGCTTAAAAATTACCAAGATGTTATGCTTCATTCCTAGTAATATCCAGCGCTACAGTTCTAGAAGCATTTATCTACTACAAACATTAGATCAATTTCTAGGCATGAACATAAAACAAAGATTTATTCCAACCACCAGACACCTTAACCTTTTCCGAATTATTTGAGGGGAGAACCACGAAGGAGAGTTTATCCAATTAGTTTTAAGACAATCAATTTGATTTCTAAACATAATTTACCAGTTGTTAACTTTTGAGAAATCCTTCACAATTGTTGCAAAGGAAAACAAAAAAAAAAGGAAACAACATAAGAGTGATGAACAAAAATCCTAGTACAGTAGAATCAGATTATCAGTGAGTTTAGAGCATCAAATTTACATGGAATTTCCAGCAACTTAATCCTTTCAATGAGCATTATCCAAATCTAGGGCCTATGCCATCAAATTTTCAAGTTTGTAACAATTATCATGAAAGCTACTGATGTTGGACCTTTTTGCAGCTGCCATATTAGTGACAACCAGATGCCTCTAGGTACCGACAATCCTCTTCAAATATTAAAGTTGAAGAGCTTCATTATCCATGAATGAAAAACAAGTAACAAAGAAAAGGTTTATGGAATGCTTCACATTATATTCAATTACAGTAAATTTTTTGTGCATAAACATCAACAGGGAAAAAGATTAAAAAGAAAACAAAGATATTAGGCTTACCATTTGCTTGTAATTCTTCTAGAGAGAAACAACTCCCAATTGATTCTGGAAGAGTCTTTAACTTGTTATTTGACACATTTAAAAGTGATAACTGCATCATCAAACATTAACTTCTGTCATGGAAGTTAAAGAGATAAGATAAATGCATCATGCTGAAAACCAGTAGGGCCATATTCTTATGAAGTAATAGGGGAAGTATTTTGGTCAATTTCTAACTGCCCATAAGGCAGACTTTCACCTCTCTTAACCATTTGCATCCTCTAACTTTTGTCATGGATTCTATTTTATTTGTTTTGAGAAAAGCTTAGGTCCGTTCTTTTGAAAATCTAAGTATAGACCTTCTCCATTAAAATTTCCTTATTCTCATACTTGGTAAACGTTATGCAATCTCAAATCATTTCATAGCTTAATTCAATATCAACCAAATAGAGCCACTTACATTGCGCAGACTCCCAATCGTCTCAGGCAAGCATGTTAGAATGTTATCTGAGATGGAAAGCCTCTCAAGCCTCACCAGCTGACCCACTAAACAGGAAATATTCATCAATTTAGGTTTTACGCAAGAAACAAGGACAGTAGGAAGTGAGCAGATAATGCCATGACGACTGTCAGATTCAACCACAAAGGTAAAGGAAATAGATTTAAGAAATAATAATAAATCATCTTACTTATTTAGAGAAGAACATTACATTCATCAGGTAAGGAAGCAATTCGATTCCCATCAAGCGTCATAACTTTTAGTGACTGCAGTTTCCCCAAATTCATTGGCAATCGCTCAACAAGATTATCAGCTAAAACCTGAAAAGAGCAAGTTGCTTTGATTGGTAATCCAGGCATTCCATAAGATTAGCTAATATGCTAAAAAAGTACTTCCATACACTCGTGACACTATGACTATGGATGACACAACTGCTAGAAAAATAATTGATCTGTTCAGAATATGAGAAGCAGCTGTTCAAGCATCAATTCATGAGTAAACTCTCCGGGTGTATGAAAATTAAATAAATGAAACAACACTTTCTTCATGGTTATGGCCCTATAGACTTTGGTAGTCCACCATAAATCAGGACACAAAAACCATTGGCCTTCGTGGTAAGCAGTACACATTCCTATTTAAAATGCAAAAAGTTGCAGATTCAGCCCACAGGAGGGGAAAGGTAAAAAGGAGAATGCCATATCCCATAAATTTCAATTTAAAAACAATTTGACAAATTAAAGCTTTAAGATAACACACAAGGGCTTTTTATGCAAGTTTGTATTTACAATACAAGTTCTCAAAAAAAAAAAGGCAGTTAAAGCTAAAATTTTATAATTCTTACCAGGCGTTGCAGGTTTATCAATTTGCTGATCTCCATTGGAATGTCAACTGCAGTGAAAACATGGCCATCAAGTCTTACAATAACACAGGTGAGGAAAAACTGCAGTTTGTTTTTTTTTTTTTTTTTGCCATTACAAATCCATATCATCTTGACAAAATGGATTTGAGAAAAGCCAAGAAAATGTAAAAAAATGAAATAAACTATTACCCAATTTATTGTGTGTTAAATCAAGGGTGCGCACCGCTTTGTCAAGATCAAGAACCTCGTCTGGAAAAGCCTGTTAGTGAAAAAATAGAGAATGAAAAGGCATATGAACAACTGCGTTTATACTGCTGATATCTAAACTATCAGTACTCACCTTCTGCAGTAGAAAAAGTTAGTGACTTCTAAACGATTTACTTACAGTACAGAAAGAAATGCTAAAAGAACGAATCATGAAATGAAAACATTGAGTATGAAATTCGGATGCGAATTTGTTAGATCAGTCACATGCATGGTATCCATGTTTTACTTATACAAGCATGTGCGCTCCAAAAGGTAGTGATGGAAAGGGGAAACAATCAATCATCATTTCTTTTCTATCAAGTAAATGCTTTAAAATTAATCGAAGCAAAGTAACACCCAACCAAGTAAACATCATAAGTCGAAACCACTTCGCTTAAATCATCGTATTCAGAAAATTAGATATGTCATAATAACATCATCAAAACATAAATAACCATTCATTTCATTCTGCAGATAAACACCTGATTACTAAATTGACTTGCTTGTTCTTAATTTTCTAATCAAACAAAACCCTATATCCTTGTTATTTACTTATTTATTTAACCTTAACAAACAAGAAGGAAACAATAAATATAAAATATATGTGTGTGATTGCCTTCAATTTAGCGTCGCGAAAAGCAACAATGCCGGTAGATCGCCAGCGGGCAATCCTAGAAGCTTTAGAATCCACGTTTTGGCTTGCACAGCAACCCATCTTCTTCGTTATCGTCAATGATGATCAGCTTATGCTTATGTTTAAAAAAAAAGAAAAGGATTAGGTTTTTTAGGTTTAGGTAGAAGGGTGGAAGCCAATTCAAATAAAATGTTTGCAGAAGAAGAGATGGTAAGAGCATGAGTATTAGAAACCACAATCTTAGATGACCGATAGAGCCACCCCCGCCCTCTCCCGTCTCCTCTCCTCCCCTCTAGCAAAACCGCGTTGTTGTTGACTCTCTTTTTTCTCCTCTTTTGCTTTTTCTTTTTCCTTTTTCTCTTGAATATATTACTCTCAATTAATCCTAAAAGCTTGTCTACCTTTTGTTTTAGGATGTTTAAAACTACTATTAAAACTAAAACAAAAGCTAAGAAAAAAGGTGGAGTTCTTCTATGTGTGTACCCTCGTATTTTAGATTTATAGGTGAAATAATTATTTTATCGTTCTAAAATAAAACTATATAATTAAAAAAAAATCCATGCTTCTAGGATTTTTTTTTATTTTCATTTTAATTTGAAAATTAAAAAATATAAATTATTCTTGAAATCTATTTTATGAGGCCTGCATCTGTGGACTTTTCTGTCATTTCATCTTGATTTTCCTATAATTGTCAAGTGAGGGTGATTTGGTATTTTTCTACGATAAAAGATACAATTAAAACAACTTCTTTGAAAGTTCGTGCATTGCATTGTTTTTATTATAATATTGTTATCTTGGGCCTCTCAGACCAAGCACATGAAACAACATTCTTTCTTTTTATCTCTCCCAAAACTCTCGAACATGCGTTTGGTCTCACCTTTTTAATTCTACACAATCATTTTGAGACAATTACACAATTAGCCCTGCTAAGGCAACTTATTTCAATACTCCTAGCTTATTATTTATATTAATGCTGCTCAATATTTACAACTCGGACTTCAACTCATCAATGAGTCCATTAACCACATTCCATAACTTGGTTACTGTAATAGGTTTTTTATATCAACCGATTTATATATCACCTATTAATCCTATCACTGCGATCAATTCAAATTCTACATTTTTGTCCCATCATTGTCATCAGTTTAATTTTTATATATTTCTCATGTTATTATAGTTAAAAATGTAGTTAAAATTAAATAAAAATAATTTAATATATTTGATTAAAAATATTTTTAAAATTGAAGTTATAAAATAATTTAAAAATATATATATTAATATTGATGGTTTTTAATTTAAATATTATATATTTAACTATTATTATTATATTATTAAATAAATAATACTTTAAATAAAGTATTTTTTATTGTTTCATTAAATTATCTATAATTTCATCAAGTATGAAATACATCCGACAAAAATTATAATTTTTACAAATTTTTTAAGAGCGCAATAACATCAAGTAAAATACAATCACGAATAAAATTGAGATTGCGATCAAATTCTGCAAATACTACGCTATCAAGTGATCTCGTCTGATTTATATAATGTCATTAAATAATGTTTAATACTAGTTTTTTAAATAAAAACAATTAAAAATAAAAAAATATTTTTTAATTTATTAGGTCGGACTTAGTTTAATATATTTTTAAATTTAAATCGGACCTTGTCTAACCAAAATAACAGAAAATATCTTTATTGTTCATGTCTCCACTATTCATGGATTTTCTCCACATATTAAGCAACATAGAGCCGTTTTTTATAAACATATGGCACAGCTATAATTGATGATGACCTTACTAATAAGAAATTGTTTTTATTACAATATCAAATAAGAATATTTATAGCTACAGTGAATACCAAACAGCACCTTAATCCTATTGTTAAATCACATAAGATAATTATATGATTATGATTGGTTTACTCACATAAAATAGTTTTACTATTGTAGTTGCTTTAATCCCTTAAAAGAGCCCTCTTTTTGGAGTCGGTTTAATTTATTACATAAAATAGTTTTACTATTGTAGTGGCTTTAATCCCTTAAAAGAGCCCTCTTTTTGGAGTCGGTTTAATTTATTAAAATTAGACCCCGTGTGGCAAACTCAATTTTAATCATTTAATCCTGTTAATTTGGAAGACTTGATTTAATCAAATTAGGTATTTCTTATCTAACTGACTTTATTTCCTTTCTTTCTCGTGTTTTACATGAATTTACATTACATAATTCACTTTGAACTTACGTCACAACATTCATTGAATATAAATTTGCATATTTCATTCTGACGGCAAACAATTAAATAAAAAAAATAGTTATTTACTTAATATTTTTATCATATTAGCTTTATATATTGAAGTCTCAACTCCGAATATCCCTTTCTAATTCAAATATAGGTATTTTTATTAATAAATTACTATCTTAACTTGTAAGTTTATATTCATACTTACCAATTTTGTCTATACCAAAGCATCTCATACTCATAATTATCCACATTTAATTTCAACATGTTTAAATTTTTATAATTTATAATTTAATTATTTTTTACTACAATTTGAAATTAACATTTAATTTTTTATTTTTTATATAGTACAACACATTTATATTTTCCTTATATCGAGATTTCATAACAAATATAATTTATAAACTTCCATATTACTAAGAAAAAAACAACAATACTAATTCAATTTTTCATCTTTTAATTCAAGCATTGATAGCTGAATTCAAACTCATAAAGATTTATAACTTAATCATTCCAAATGAATCCAACTCAACATGCCAATTCTTTTCAAGCCTATATGCTTAAATTCTCTATTTCACATGCTAATTTAATCTAACTTCATTCAAAGTTTTCTTCAATCCTGCAAAGCATAGAAATAACACAAATTAACCAAACAAAACAATCATAATCGACTTCCCAAATTTCCAAAGTTATTTAAATTAATTATTCAATCAATTTCAATGAAATTCTAATTATTTATAACTTCTATAATTCATTACTCAAACGTGTTAATTTCAATACCAAAAATACAATATACAAATCAATTCAATAATTTATCCCCTGATTAGAAAAATCCCTAACTTTCAAACATCTTCGATCACTTAGCAAGCAAGGAAATCATGTTTTTCTTTTAATTTTGTTTAATTTCATCATTTTCCTTCAACATTTCTATATTAATGCTCCAAAATTCCCTTCCTAAATTTTCAGAAACTCCCATTTTAATATGTAAAGTATGCAATCATTCAACGTCATATCCCAATTACAACTAATTAGGTCTATATTGATTTACATATAATCTCACAATTTACAAAATTTCTCCGCATCCCTGGAATCACACTTATAGGTGGCCATTAAAAGGGTTCAAACACCAAAATTTATTCTTTAATTCTTTCATTTTATCTATAATTTAACAATTTCAAGCACCTATTTATCATAATTTCATCCCACAACTTATAACGTCCACAAACATCAATAAACCTTAACAAACAACTTTGAGGGTTTCCTTAACCATTTTCTATAAAATTCAATTGAATGAAATAAAACCATCAAATTCATCTTAGCTAACAAAAATTAACTCAATTTGGTAAGTTAGAATGTAGTTTCTTCCGTATTTCACCCGTTTCTTTAAATTTATATTTCTTCTTTTTGATCCTTCCCTCTATATTCCTAACTTAGTTATTTTTCTTATATAATATTCTCCCTAAGAACAACCCTTTTAATTTACATTATGAAGAAATGGAGAAAAAATAGAAAAGAATAAGTTTTTCAATGCAATTATTGCCTTCAATCTTGTGACCAACCCTTTTTAATACATTTTTAAAGAGGAAAATAGTTTTCTTCTTTTATAAAATTACCACTATTTTAATCTTTCTTGAGTAGTTTTGTAAAAAGACACATTCATATATATTTTTCCTGCACTTACTCTTTTACAATATCATTTAAAATTATTTTAATTCACTTGATATCTTTCCTCTACAAGTCATAATAATAATAAAATTCTTAACTTTTATTATTTTTGTTACAATTTACTCTTCTATGCTCAATTGACTGTCATTATTTTCCATGCACAATTCCATTTCTTATTTTATCCAAGGTTCTAGTTTAATATTTTTTTCTAAGGATTCAAACCTATAGTCATACCACATATTTTCTTTTAAATGTATCATTTTCTCCCTAGTTGAAATTTATGAAATTTATCACGAAGGCTTACAACTCACCTACCAATACTTTTGCATACCACTTTATTATTTAATTCATCAATATATATTTGTAAACTAGCTCACTAAAGACCTCACCTATAATCATAGCATATTTATTATTATTTTTCCATCAAGAATTTCACAACATAATACTAATTCATTAATTTTAAACTAGGTTTTATAATGTGAATGGCAAAGAAGATACCTATTATGATCAATTCTCATAATATTTTTTTGCATTTATAAGTAAACACATACTCATTCATAGCCAATTTTTTAGGATAAAATCATGTTCATGATAGGGTTAAAACTATAAAGCCCCAGGCATTGCCTAAGAAACAATTATTGATTTGTTATTGATCTTATACACACATTAAAAAGTTGATGATGTTCTTAAATAAACTAGATGAATTCATAAACAATGTCATAATCTAATTTTAGATTATTCCTCAAAATTTATTTTTCTATAAAAAAATAAAATAAAATAAAGGCTAACAATATAGAGAAAGCAGATCAGGGTATACAGTTGTAATTTTGGAGAAAATTCAAGATCTAATTATACATTATTATGTTAAAAAATAAAAATAAATGCAAATTTAAGGTCAAATCAAATGATTATTGGATGAAGTTGCTTATAATTAAGTCCAATGATATAATTAAATTTTTAATAGACTAATTTGATTTAATCATGGGCCAAATTAAATTTTAATTATGTTTAAGAATTAATTTGGGTCCAATTGAAGGATTTAATTAAATGCAGGGGCTTAATTATATTTTAAATAAATGAAATTAATTTTATTATGAGATTAATTAGTGAAACATTAAGTTTGGGAGCCCAATTTAGGCTTAATTAAGAATATTAGCATTTTAAGAGATCAAATTTAATTTTTATCAAGTTAATTGATTGAAATCAGGGGTAAAAGTGCAAGAAAATCAAAGTTTTGGGGTCAATTAGTGGTCAAATTGACAAATTCACATCCAAGAACCAATCTGTAAAAGGCTTTGAATTATAAGGGCTTAATTATACTTTAAATAGATCAAATTAATTTTATTATGGTCTTAATTAGTGAAACATTAACTTTAAGAGCCCAAATTTGGCTTAATTGAGAATATTGAAATTTTAAAAGATCAAATTTGATTTTTACCAAATTAATTGATTGAAATTAGGAGTAAAAGTGCAAGGAAATCAAAGTTTCAAGGTCAATTAGGGGTTAAATTGATAAAATTCATAGTTAAGGACCAATCTGCAAAAGGCATCGAACTATAAGGGCTTAATTGGTTGAAATTGGGGGTGAAATTGAAAAAATTAAAAGTTTAACTGTTAATTAGGGATTAAACTGCATAAATCAAGACCAAAGACCAAAGTAAAAGAGGTGGGCAAATATAGGGTTCAAATTAAAGTTCTGCAAAGGTTAAATTGCACTAAGTCATAAGTTTAGAGTTAATTAGAGATACAATCGAACAAAATTGAAAGCTGAAGGACTAAATTGGAGTTGGATAAAAACCCCTAATTTAAACCTAAACGGTGTTGTTTTGCATTTAAAAAAAAAACACACACCAAAAGATGTATTGTCTGGTCATTGTTCATTGTCTTTCCCGAGAATGTTGTTTAAGTGGTTGCATTTCAGATGCATTTAATGCCTCATACGTCCATTAAAGTTGACAATACATGAACCAAAATGGTTACGTAACATTCATCTATCCTCGAATATGATCCGTTCAAACCTATTAACATGATAGCGGTCCCATAGCCAATTTAAAGAGGCCAATTCAGACAGTCTTGAATTGTCAGATTTGACAATTCATGGTGCTTACTTTCAACCAACAGTTGGGATCCTTTCTAAATGAATCAATGGCTAAATTTTTTTTCTTTGTATAAACAAGATTACCTTCTTCCATCTCCTATAAATAGGGGTGGATTTCATGACCTAAGAATAAAGAAAATCAAGTTCAAAGTTGATGAAAAATCAGCCACATTCCCCTAGTTTTCTGCCATTTTTGTCCCTCTCTCTCCTTGCCTTTAAACCATACTACCTTTAGCTCTTTCGTCACCAGCTCTATTATAGGAAGCCAATACAATCATCATCCAGCCACAAGGCAACCACCATGGCTCCCTCTCTTCTCCTTTGCAAACCTTATCTTCTTCCTCCCACACCCAATTCTGCCCACCATTCCCTCAACCAACACCTCTTGAGTCACTGACTGAACCTACTCCAAGTCCATACCATTACTGTGCCAGGTTGCTTTCTTCTTCTTCTTCACCCTCTATCCGTTGCATGAATACAGGACCTAGGTCGGGCCTGTTATGACCCAACCTCAATGTATGGGCTGGTGTTAACCCATAAAAAAAAAAGAAAAAAGATCTATTTGGCCAAGATTAATCCAACTCGACCCTTCTTTGGGCTAAGCTTAGCCCAATTAGCTGGGTCGGCTCAACTAATATATATATAAAATAAAATTTTGATATTAAATTACTCAGTTTTCTTTAAAATATTTCAAAAAAAATCAAAACAAAGTCTAAAAAACTTTTAAACTAATTTTCCTTATCAAAAATAAAAAATATATATATATATATATATATATTTTCATGCATACAGTCAAATTCTAAAAGTTTTCCAATCATATTTTCATAAAAAAATTACACCTTTATCATGTTTTGAAAAAAAAAAGATATTATAACTAGTTTATAATCTCATCCATTAGAATTGGGATAAGATATCAAAAACTTTTTTCCAATATATTTTTTAGAGTTTAGACGTAGACATATCGTATGGTATAAAATTACACGATAAAGTACATTCTCATGTATTAAAGATTCAAAGTGTAAATAAACATGGTACTAAAATTCAGATTTTAAAATGGTTAGGATTTAATCCAATAAAGTTGAGATTCTCTCACGAAGAGATATATACTTTGAACTTTAGAAAAGACCAATAAATAAAAACCCGATCTAGAAAAAAATTAAACAATAATGCAACTTAACTTAGGCAAAGTGCACTAGAATGATGTATCTTCCCCTTATACAATCAATCCTTTACTAAGATTCTCACAAACTGAAGATTTCAAGTAACCATAAACTAGATAGCAATCCCTAATTATTAATTATAATTTTATAATTAAATTTTAAAACCTTTTTAATACCACACATTATCAAGAGATACTAGATTCTATACCTGTGCGATGTCGCGGGCTTGTAATATGCTTGTGCATTGTTGTGGGTTTGTTAAAAAATTTATATAAAAAAATTATATGGAGAAAAACTATTACAATTCATAATGTTTTTAAGAAAAAAATTATAAAGTTAAATTCTCAATCAATTTAATATTTAAAAAATAAAATGAACAAAATTTTTTTTAGAAAAAATCATAACAAAAAAATCATGTGGGGAAACATTGTAGCAATCCACAGTGTTTTAGAAAAAATAAAAAGCAAAGTTAAATTCTCAACAAGCTCAATATGAAAAAAATAAAAACAATAAAAACAAAAGAAAAAA
Source organism: Populus pruinosa (assembly GCA_026413675.1). NCBI lineage: Eukaryota > Viridiplantae > Streptophyta > Magnoliopsida > Malpighiales > Salicaceae > Populus > Populus pruinosa. The sequence goes on from CM048606.1 coordinate 7,161,530, forward strand.
ACTATGCAGGGAAACACTGTAGCAATCTATAGTGTTTCATGAGAAAATCTATAGTTGTAATTCTCAACCAGCTCAATATTAAAAATAATAAAATTGATAAAGATAATTTTTAAAAAAATCATAACAAAAAAAAATCATGTGAAGGAACATTGTAGCAATCTACAATATTTAAAAAAAAAACTATAAAACTAAATTCTTAATCATCTTATTATGAAAAAAATAAAATCGACAAAGATAATTTTTTAAAAAATCATAAAAAATAAAAAAAATCATGTGAAAAAATATTATAGCAATCCATAATGTTTTTAAGAGAAAAACTATAAAACTAAATTTTCAACTATCTCTATATTAAAAAAATAAAATCAACAAAAACAATTCTAAAAAAATAAAAAGAAAAGATAATTTTGAAAAAAAAGAAAAAAAAATAGAAAAAAATAGAAAAAAACATGTGGGAAAAGTTAAAGCTGAATTCTCAATCAGCTCAATATTAAAAAAAAATTGAAAAAGATAATATAAAAAAACATGTAGAGAAACACTGTAGCAAAACAAAATTATATAAGGAAACATTATAACAATCCATAATGTTTTAAATAAAAAAACTATGAAGAAAAATTCTCAACCAGCTCGATATGAAAAAAATAAAATCAACAAAAACTATTTTTTAAAAAAATTCATAAAAAAGAAGAAAAAAATCATATAGGGAAATATTGTAGTAATTTATAATATTTTAAAGAAAAAATTATAAAATTAAATTTTCAACCAGTTCAATATTAATAAAAATAATTTTTTTTAAAAAAATACAAAAATAAAAAAAATCTTGAAAAAAAAACATATAAATCCTTGAAAAACAAAAAAAAAATAGAAAAAATAAACAGAAAGAAAAAAAAGAAAACATGTGGCGTGGGGAAGCTACAGTAGCTTTCCCCACGCCATTTAAAGTATTAGTTAATAATAACAATCTTCGTCATCACCTGACAACACCGCAGCACACCGTGTAACAAACAATTTGGAGCTAATCACATTGAAAGATCATAATGCAAGAATTGTACCTTGCATGTTTGAAGAAACGGAACCCTGCGACACATGGAGAAGCGGTTGGCTTGTTTAAACGTCAACTCATAGAACAAAGTTAACAATCACATATTTATAGTTTAATTGGAGCTAGAGCCAAGATTCTGGATGTCAATTCCTCCTTTTAAAAAGAAGAAATAGACAAAAATATCATGCATTTGGTTCACTTGATCCATGAAACGAAGCTAATAGATAGCTGCTTTCTGACTTTGGGTTGCTATAGTTGAATTGTATTGAAACCAAACAATCACTTTTGTGTTACAATATCTCTAGCTACACTAAAGTCTTGTGTATTTCATCAAGAACTATTGCTTAAACACTTTCTTTTTCTCTTCTTAGTTTCTCTTAACACTTTTTTTTTTTTTCTGATTGCCTACCTGTTTTTCTTTTTCTTTTTCTTTATTCTCTTCTTCCTATTTACAATGCTAAATTATATTAGAAAATCAAAGACAATTAATTATAGATTTAATTTTGTCTTTAATTCAGGTAGTTTATTCTTTCTTCCAAAACTATTGATTTTCCATAATTACTTTTGCTTCTTTTTTTTTTTTTTTTTTTTTTTGTAAATGGCTACCATTTGAGAATTTCTTCTTTATGGAATTTTTTTTATATATCATTATTGATTTCCCTTAATAGACTTTATTCCTTTTGAATAGTTACCGTACAAGAATTTATCCCTTATGGTAGGTAATTCATATTTATTTATTTTTTATCTGTCAATTTATAATATTTTATTGATTTAGTTTTTTTTCTCTTGAGTTTATACCCTTCAATTATGATGATGATGATCTTAACTTGATACTTGCAATAAAATAAACAAAAGGATTGAAAATAATAAAATTATTAAAATCAATTGAATTTATTGATAAGGTATTTTTATGAAAAGTATTTTGAAAATAGACGTCAAAACTCGGGTTGTGACTTGAATATATATATATATATATATATATATATATATATATATCATTTTTATTTATCTATGCTTGGATTATTATATTAATGTTTTTAATAATGATATTTATTTTCTTTCATAATGTAAAAAAAATCATTCTTTGTGTAAAACAATTTATTAAAAAAATAATTCACTCTAATTCATTCATTTCTAATTATAATAAATTATTAATTTGTATAAATATTCATTATTTATTTTGAGCAACTGAGTTTTCTATATGAATTTGATAAAATGAAAAAAAATCATACTTTTAATATAACAATTCTTAAAATTATTTTTTAAAATTAAAATATTGATATGTGAGTGGGTGTGATAAAATATATTTGAAAATGAGTAAATTAAAAAATACATTCTCCCCCCCCTCTCCCTCCCTTTTAGTTATATTTCCTATATTTTTATTATTTTTGTTTCAAATTTTCTAGTTATCAAATATGATGGTGAGATTAAGTTAATTAAAATTAGGGGTCTAGATGTAAATATAAGGATATAGATTGAAATTATGAAAAGTTTAAAGGGATATTTGTAAAAAAAAAAATCAATTTTATTTTTAGCTTTGTCCCTCTTCCATCGCCTTTTAAGATGTACATAAACTTTGTTAAATATTATCCTTGAGACATAGATAAAAATCCACAACCAAAAGTTTTTTTTTTGTGGTAACTTACTCTGTCTTTTATGTTTTAAAATAATAACAAAACACTATTTAAAAGTGTCAAAATAAAATTTAATATGTCATAATGAATAATATAAGTAAGAGACAAAATTATAATTAAAAGGTAAGATTATATTTTATAGTATATTCAAATGTATTTTGGTGTCTTCGATTGGATAAAATATTTAATCAACACCAATAAGGGATGATATTGTTACAGGTTCATTTAGCTTTGGGGTAAAATTGATAAAATTAAAGGTTTGAGATTTAAATGATAGAAGGGTAATACGTTTGGGGCTTTTCATAAATAGCGCCAACTCATCTCCTGACCTGTGTTTAAAATGGCATAAATTATTATTATTATCGTTATTCGTCGGTAATCTCTAAATTCATCCTCTCCCAAAAACTGAAGCTAATTCTATATCTCTCTTATTACTATTATCAGAGTTATTTCTCAGGTAAATCTCTATGTCATGATTTTGATGATTATTTTCATTCGAAATTGCCTCATTTACATTTCAATTTCATGGGGTTTGGGTCTTGATTGATAATCTTCTAATTCATAGGTTACTATGTCTTCCCCCCGTTGTTAATCTTAACTCTGTTTTGTTACTGGTTCACTCTATATCATAAAATGAAGAAAACCCATGTTATTTCTAGCAATACTCTTGCAGTTTTTCTTATACCAGCACAAGCAATGGAGCAGGAGTCCTTCTATATCATTTCTTTTTCGTCGTTGTTATTATTATTATTTGCAAAAATGAGCATTTCCCCTTTTTAGCTATCAACCAATGTTATCAGAATCATGCAAAACAATGTTGATTTGTAGAAACGAAAAAAGGGTTCGTGCTTATGCTTAAGAAGATGATGAATATAACAAGTTTCCATCTTTTTGCACCTTTTCATTTGATTTTGCCTTCTTTTTTTGGTAGAATGTTTGTCCGCCTTTCGATAAATGTGAAGACTTTAGATTTTCCTTTAACTGACATGACCATATACATGCATTCTATGCTTCAAGTGTTTTCCTAGATTTCTGATTTGCTTGCTGATAGTTTAGGCATCTATCTCTTTTTTATTCATTTGTGCTTGCAATCCAGGCTTTCTTGTTTAAATGTCGAGTAGCTCCAAAAGTGATGGCGACAGCTCTTTTGATGCTGAGGAACTTTTGCAAATTGGGACTCGATGCAGAGAGGTTCTTTTTTCATCAACGAAAGACTGTTGTTCTGTCTAAATTCTCATAGCAGCTAACTCTTCAACCATTTATTCCTTGCATCACTGCAGCTGCGAAAAGAAAAAGACATGTTGAGAGATTCACAACCCCAGATCTTTGAACTTATCAGGGTGAATTTTTATTTTATGCAAGATTGATTGTTATTCCTCTTATGCAAAATATATGTTATGATATGTAAGTCATTACCTGTGTTCGTTTTCATATTATATGGTTAAGTTTTGTATCCATTTTCCGGAGTGTGTTCAAGATGAATTTAGCCTATGTGGGAAGAACTTTTCGATTTACCTTGCTTCAGGCCTTTCCATGATCTGCCTAGCAAATATGCATCACATGGAAGAATGATGCAGGACAGCTTTGGGGGTTGTTCTGGATCTGATTTCAGAGGCTGTTTAGGGCTGTATTATTGGGGGTTTTGCTGGAGCTATATATTTCTACAAACCACACCTAAGGAAAAGGAAAACCCAAGCTTCACACAAGGGTTCTTAAGAGTCACACCTAGGAGAGATTGAGACACAATCGCAAGCAAATTGCTGGAATTTTATTCATAAACTGTAATCAAAATATTGAATGACTACATGCTTTTTTATGGAGTTTTGGTAGTCCAAATCCAACAAGACATGAATTCCTAAACCTCCAAAGTAACTATTCCTTTTTAGAATAGGAAAACCTAATAACTCTAAGACTAATAAAATAAAATATTGTAATTTCTAGATTTTCCAGCAGATCCAATAATTACCAAAATACTGTTATGATCTAATCAAGTTCCCAACTAAGTTTTCCACCACTAGCCATGTGCCAAATCAATGCTTGAGTGTTAAAATCAATCTTAGAATGCCTTCTAAAGACCTTTTGGGGCTGCTGCCAGCATGCCCTATTAAAGGATCACATAGCGAATCCACCTGCTTAAATGCTGTGTTCAATGTTTTCATTTTTAAGATTTGGATTGTGTATCGCTTATATAATACATCCTCTGGCCCAAATCTTTTTGTCCATTCTTGGAAATCCTTTTAAGAAAACAGCATTTAATCCATTCATATCAATTGAAACAGTTTTAGTTGATGAAAATCTACCCTCCACAAACACGGACATTTATTCTCTTGTTTAACTGGTGAGTCAGTTTCAGGAGTTCAATTCCAACTCTCAATTAACAAATTTTTGGCATTAATCATTTAATCTTCAAATCATCTTTATTTGATTTGTATTTTACAGTCTTAACCACTCACTTTTACTTTGCTAGTGATTGAAGAACAAGGGTTGAGACAAATTACACAAAAATAGAAGAAAGCACTTCACGTTCGATCTCATAGCTCATCCTCTGTTCTGCTTTCTACTATGTGCTTTTAGTTGTCTTGTGAGAATTGAAAAAACGTAGCAAAGAAATCCTTTTTTGGTCCAATTGCAACATGAACAAAAAGATCTAATTTCAGATTTTGTGGATGCAGAGATTAGAACTACATGTGAAACAATTATCAGAGGCTCGTACTGAAGACAAGAAACACATTCAGAAGTTGGAAAGGGAGTTGTTGAACTGCTCTCAAGAGATAGGTAGTGGTCCTTCCTTTTTTGGTATATCTTAAAAATTTAAAAGGTTCATGTCAAAATTAAACATTAATTGTCCAATATCAAGTGCTACACTTGGTCTGTCTTCATAGTGACAATTATAATTTTAAGCTTTGAGCTCCTTTTGTTAAGTTCATTGTTGAAACTGAGGTTTTGATTAATTAATAGTGAAGTTGTACGTAGACAAATAATCACCAATGTCCAAAATTCCATCAAATGATTTTCATAGCTATGGTTGTACAAGAGGGTTTTAATATTTGTTGTCTGCTATATTCATTACCATCTAGAGGTAGACATTGAATGAGAATTGAATTTATACTACATATGTATGTCATTGATGGCTGCATTTTCCCCCAGTTCCTGACTGTATGTTCATATGATTCTTTGATTTGGCTTTAACCTGATCATCACACCTTTCATAGATTACTTGCAGGATCAGCTAAATGCGAGGAATTCAGAGGCATACACCCTGGGGGAGCATGTGCATGAGCTTGAGTTGAAATTAGCTAATATGGAACATTTACAAGCAAACAATGGCCAGTTAAGAGAGGAACTGAAAAGGTGTGAGTCAGAGAACTTGTTAATGTTACAGGAACTAGAGAGCAAAGAAATAGAGTTGCAGGAGTCAGCTTTGTGCATAGGGAAGCTGGAGGAGTCGATTTCATCTCTAACTCTAGATTCCCAATGTGAAATAGAGAGCATGAAGCTTGATATGATAGCTTTGGAGCAGGCTTGCCTTAAAGCTAAAAAAACCCAGGAAGAAACCATCCAAGAAAATGCTAGGATGAATGGGTTAATTAAAGAACTTGAATTTCAGATTCTTGAGGCAAAGGAAAATATTGAATGTGTAGAGAAAGAGAACATAGAATTGAGGGACAAACTTGTTACGTCTGATGTGAACTCTAAATTATTTCTTCAGCAGATTGAGGAATGGCTTGAAAACAAGGACACATCACAACTTAATACTCAATCATACTCAAGTGAGATAGAGCACCAAAGTAATATGTCAAAAGAAATGAGGTAAGTTAAAACATGCATTTCCATTAATTTAATTGTTAGCTGTTAGATCATAAATTTATACTCTTGATATTACATGCTACTCAATTTCTACAGCTACTTTCTGTACCAGGCTAAGAAACTCTTAGATACTAACCTCTTCCCTTTGAGAATTCTGGGCTTTAGCATCCACAAAAAGACACATTGAACACTTTATTTTGAAAGCTTTTTCCAAATATGTATTTTGGATGCTATGCCTTTCTAAACAATGGGCATTTCCTTAACTCTAAGTTCTAACGTATAGGATTCGTATTAATTCTTTTAATATGACTTTGTTTAAGAATTTCATTGATTTTTTCGCGATGCTTTTACTATTTTTTTGTAAAATGCATGCAGAGAGGCCTTAGGTCCATGCTTTTCAAAGCTTGCAACACAATTGGGATCAGAATCAAATTTGAAGGAGTGGATGGAGAGCATGTCACATCAGATAAGAAAATATGAAGTTCTTGTGAAGGAGCTTAAGGTATGGATTTTGACTTATGAAGATCTATAATTATGGTGAACAGTGCTAAGACGCTGATAAACTTAATTACATAATTAAGTTGTTCTGGTCCTTGCAGTGTTTTGAATTTTGTATCTTTTTGTTAGCTTGCTGAGGTTGACATGTGAATTATTACTAGGATGAATTGAGAGAGGAAAAATCAAAGGCAAAGGAAGAAGCGGATGACCTAGCACAAGAAATGGCTGAACTGAGGTACCAAATGACGGGTTTGCTTGAAGAGGAGTGCAAGCGCCGTGCTTGCATTGAACAAGCATCTTTGCAGAGAATATCTGAACTAGAGGCACAGGTATTGATGGTTGATTTGCAGTCACCAGGTTAGTTAACAGAGGCTTACATAATTCTGAAGGTCTTTCTTGTTTTTCTGAGTAAGATTGAAAGAGAACGGAGGAAATTTTTTGCTGCTGCTGGGCATCTCCATGAAGCATAGGCATTAAGAACTGTGGAAATCCATTAATTGGAAATAAGGGTTCAGGTTTGTGTCTATCTAATCCTTCCTCTTTCAATGCTCTGCAGGTATTCCTGCATCTAAGATGCTGTTGTGTGTTGTGTTGGCATGATTGCATTTATTTTTATTCAGTGGCGCCTGAGGATGCCGTTTGATATTTTTTGTTTGTTTTATAATGTCTGAATTTGGTTCTGAGATAGCTGCCTAAGAGATAAATCAACTGCAGGGTTCAATATATGATAGCAAGCATGTGAAAAATACATTTACCATATGTGCATCAATGATGTAAAAATATATCCATTTAGGTGCTATTATTTCATATGGGTAGCATGTATTAAAATGTCTCCAGCATTTTAGCATTTCAGTGCACAAGTACACTGAGAATGCTGACTGAACCTCAAATGATACTGGCTAAACTTTTGTTGGTATGTAATTTCGCATCTTGGATTTTCATTCAGCTCTCATTCTGATGTGCTGCTCAATGGAGACGTGCAGTGAGAAATTTTCACAAAAAAATTGCTCATCAGAGTTCATTTACACCATATTTGTTTCACAAATCATCATCTTCTGAAGGTTACATTGTTTTAGGGCACTGGTTTGCCACATGTCTTTGCCATGCCACATTCGTTAGGTGGGGGGGTTCCAGCAAAAGCTACCATGGCCATGCATTCAGCTATCCAGACAGCTAATTCTGGTCAACTGTAAGAACTATGAGAACATGTCATATATTGGGAAGAGGGACCATTGCTTAGGAATCATCTTAATATTTCAACCACGGGGTGAAGAGCAGGTTTTTTTATTCATGCATATATGCTGTAGGTATCGATTATCTCTGAATTCTCTCTACTGGCATGCTGCTATGGTTGGATCATAACTGGGTCATGGCCTTTCTCTAGCATTGAGGGGGAAAAATAGAAACAAGATTGCAGTTGCTTTCTTATTTGATTTAAGCTTCTGTTGAAGAGGTGGTGACTTCATTTACAATTTATACAAGCCAAAGAAGTGTGTCCAACTAGTAGGGTTTCTTCCATGACAGGTTAAGCCTTCATTTTATCTTCTCTCTTCTTCTCCAACTAGTGCAATCTGGTTGAGACACTTAGTAGCCATGTATGGAGCTTGACTCAGAAACTTTAGCCTCAACTAACTTGTGGCTGCCTTCTGAACCCTTCCTTTTTAAGTGAAACTTATCACAATTAGAGACATAATGATAATTATGGAATGAATTAGCTAATAAATCACCAATCACAATCTGTCACATCATCGAGTAACAAAGTCTTAGTAAAGAAATAAGTATCCCTGGCACCCTTTACAATATCTGTGCATGAAACTCAAAATTCTTTCCACTAATCTATCAACACCTTCACTGCTGCCTGTTGGGTTTTACTAGAATTGATTGATGATATTGTATGCTTGTGTGCAGGATGATTTTTGAGGTTTCTGACAGAAATCCGTACAGTATGGAGTCTCAGGGAACATGTCAATACATATCATTTACAAGAACATTTTAGAAGGCAAATTTTGTGAATATGGTTTTTGAAGATTCAGCGGATTACAGGACAGCTATATGAGTGAAGGAAATAATATTACATTTACAAATGAAGGGCTATGAGCAATATTTACTTCTTTGCTATATTTTTTTTGGGTCTGATGAACGCAACATTGAATGATATTCTGCACCGCATTTGAGTGGAACCCAATAGATTAATCTGAATGTAGAGGGTGCGAGTTTGTGCCTTTACCATTTGTTTTATTGTTCACCACTCCGTGGCTTGGGATGCTTTGATTAATCAACCAGAAATCTGTCATTTGAATTTTCTAGCTTATTATCTTACTGGTTAAGGCATCCTTCAAAGTGTTTGGTTTTTCCTCGAAGTTTCGTGGCATGGATCGATGCATCATTGATATCTCATATTTCGAAAGAGACCATTTTTAGTAAGAGGTTATGATATCTTTATTGTGGATGTCAACGTTGGACAAAATCAAAGATGGTGTCTTTCCCCACTTGCGAACGTCAAACCTCTTTGGTCTTGTTCGGGTAGCAAGTTTCCAAGGAGGTGATGTGACCTTCTCAACCAGCGATTTTAAAAGTCTTTTTCGATGAACAACAACTCTAAGCAACAAGACAGGGTTATCTTTAAACTTATGTTTTAAATACCTTTTTTTATTATTTATTTATCCAACCACTAAATGAAAGATTTTACATATACTAAAATCGAAAGGAGAAAAAAAATCAAAATGGTCTCAGGTTGCTTTGTATTTGTTTGGCCTGCTAATAATTATAAGAGTTTTTTGTCACAGTAAACATGTTTCAAAAGTTTAAAACTAAAAAGCTAATAATAATAATAATAATAATAATAATAATAATAGAGATTGCTAGATCATTCATCTGCCTTATGTTTTTGGTTAGATGAATTGTTTTAAAATGTAAAAAAAAATATTCAAGAATTGTTACTGTATTTTCTAGTTAAAAAAACTAACTATATTGGAATTAATTCAATATAATTTGATCAACTTGATGGATTTAAAAGTAACCTCAACAACTAGTGAAAATATAGTTTGATTAAAAAATATTTAAGATGACGTATTATTAAAAATATTAAGATGATATATTTTTTAAAAAAATATTAAGATCACAATATATTTTAAAAAAATTCATGATTCGGGTAATTATATCGTAGTAATCTTATAGAAAATAAATTATAAAGTTTAATTCTTAATGAACACAATGTTGAAACATTAAATTGAAAAAAAATTATTAAAAGAAGAATAAAAAAACTAGAGTCAATTTAGGTTAACATGTCAAACTCATGATCTAGTTCTTGAAACTTGAAAAACCTCATAGAAAACAAATCAAAACAAATTATAAAATTAAATTCACAATCAACCCAATGTTGAAAGTTATAACCCATGATTCAGGTATTAAAACTAATATAACTCTATAGAAAACAAATCAAAATAAATTATAAAACTTAATTTCTAATTAATTCAATTATGTTAAACTATAACCTAGATTATAAAATTTTAAAAAAAATTAAAATAAATTAGAAAACCTGATATTTAAAAATGAAATTGAAATAAAAAATAAAAAGAAAAAAGAAAATTCACTCTAATTTTTTTAATTAATTATAAAAACAGAAAAGAATAATAGTAAAATAAGACCAATTCTTAATTCACATTAAATAAAAAGCCAAAACAAGTAGAATGAGTATTGTTCAAAGCATTGTGTACCCTTTCATATTTTACTATGGATTTATTATTTATAATTTTTTCAATCTCATCCTTAAATTTTTTTTTTGGCACAATTGCATCATTTTTAGACTGAATTCAAAGAAAGTTAAATCAAATTTGTTGAATAAAAATAAAATTGAAAAAGAGGGGACTAGGAGTTGAAAGGGTATAATGGGTGATAATTTCAAAGTTTACATATAAAATTTAATTTAGTCCTTATATTTTAAAATTTATACATATTCGGTATCTCAATATTTTTTTAATTTAATTTTGATACAAAAATTCAATTTTATTATTTTTTAGTCCATGATTTGAGAAAGGAGAAAAAGTGATAGCCAGATTCCAATAGTAGAAAAAGAAAAATTCATTGATACTGATTTAGATCACTAAAACAATTGATATTTGTGCAAATAATTTCATTTTATGAAGAAAATTCATATTAAATATTTTTTTAACCTTTAAAGATCTTGAAAAAATAGGTTTGAGCTCAAAGAGGCTTTTGGTTTCGACTTGATTCGAATGTTTGGATTTTTTAAAGTCATAAATAAGTTTATCACAGTTTTTAAAGTTCTTTATAGGTGTTTTCAAGTAAAAACCAAGTTAAAAAATAATTCTTTAGATAAAAAAAATCTAAAGTCTTGATTTTCCAACTATTATAATGTTCATAATTTAAACAAAATCAGATAACACGTTATCTTATTTTTTTTTTAAATTATGGCTAATACAACAAAAAAGAAATATTTAATGGCCCAAGCACATGAGCTTGCCCTTTTGTTTTTTTTCTTCTAGTTTTTAAGATTAATGTGCTTTCTTATATTTTTTTTCAAATTATTTTTTATTTATATTTAAATTAATATTATTTCTCTCTTATATTTTGTCTCTAGTGTCTTTTTTAAATGCTTGTATTTTTATTATTATTTTATATGTATTTAATTTTTAAAAATATTTTTCTTATTCTCCTATAATTTTTTTAATCTTCTATATGGTTAAATTTTATTATTTTTTAAATATTTCTTAATTTTTAAATAATATTTCTAATATTTTCAACGTTACATAATTTTTTATTTTACTCAATCAATTTAATACGTGTCTATTTTTATTATCATTTGATTAACTAAAAAATTTATTTTAATAAATAAATTTAACAAATACAACTGAATAATATATCTTGTCTTATAAAATAAAATATTTTAATTTTTATTTGTCTCTTGATATTTTTAAATTTATTTTTTATTACAATTTATTTATTTATTAAGAAACATGTAATTTATTTAATTATTTATATACATAAACTTTTCTAATTCTCTACAAAAATACATGGAAAATCCTTATATATAAAATTGGTTTTTTGAAAAAAAGGGCCGGGTCACATTACACGACTGTTCGACTGTTTCTTCTTGTTATTCTTGTTATTTATTTATTATTATTAGAACCGGTTTCTTTGTATCCTATCGCTGATCCAAAGGCAATTGGCCACCCAAGACTTCGCTGTGCCTCCGCGTTGAAATTGGCTTTCTCTTTGTAAAAACAACAAGAGGTTGTTTGGATTTCCTTTGAACTGCAACTGCTACTGTTACCTGCACCAGTCTAATTTCTATCAGGTATGTATTATGCTTGTTTTTTGTTTTACTTTCTAATATGGCTTTCTTTTGTTTCTACTTGTTTGCTTGCTTTCTGGGTTGTTAACGGAGAATTGATGTTTCTGCGTGCTCGGTCGGAAAACTCAAGCTTCTTTCTCTTCTATCTTGTTCTTGATGAATGTTATAAAATAAATAAAAGTGAATAAATCTTGTTTAATTTTCTTTTAGTAAAAAGATCCTCATGTTTCTATTTGCTTGCTCAAGATTCTTTCTTTTCTTTTGGGTTATATAAAGAAAGTGAATAAAATAAATCAATTTTGATTAAAGTTGTAGGTTTGAGGGTTTTTTTTTTCGAAAAGAAAAATACTATCTATACATGTTATTATCGCAACACATCCAAATTAATTAGGTTGACATGTTGATGATTGATGATTGTGATTTTATTGAAATCAAAATTTCATGTGCTTAAATCGAACTGCACTGGATTCCTTTTTGTGTTGAATGCTGTTATTTTACAACCATCACTATCTCACATGTTTTTTGTTTCTTCATTTTACGCAGGAATCTCAATTGATTGCTCTGCATCTCCTTTATTAAACTCTTCGTTACACTCATTCACATAATGTTTGGTTCAAAGAAATCTCCCTTGAAGATTTCTAAGCATACCAGGGTTGACCCTGAATGTCCAGCTCCTTCTCGACCAAACCCGTTTGATTCTGATGACGAGTTTGACACCAAGAAAACCCTTAAACCTTCAAGAAAAACTTCTTCTGAACCCAATCTAACTGCACCCTGTTTTAGCACTAATCCTTTTGATGGTGACGAGGAAAGAGGGTCATCGGCTTCATCCACATATTTCCTTGCTTCAGCAGCAAGACATAAGTACAATAATGATTTCCGTGATTCAGGAGGACTGGAGAACCAATCTGTTCAAGAATTGGAGAATTATGCTGTTTACAAGGCTGAGGAGACCACAAAATCAGTAAATGGCTGCTTGAAGATTGCTGAAGACATGAGAGAGGGTGCAACAAGAACTTTGATCACCTTGCATCAACAGGGTGAGCAAATTACCAAGACCCACGATGTTGCTGTCGAGATCGATCATGATCTTAGTCGGGTAGGACTTAGTTTGAGATCTTACTTTATGGTTCATGAATTTAATGCATGCTACTTAGATTTTCTCACTTAATGAGATGAGCTAGTGGATAACCGATGTTAACACTAATCTATAACATGGTGTTTGGAATTTTTCTATTGCATATTTAGTTGGATTATTTTGGAAGCACCATCCTGTTTGATGAGTTTGCTATGACATGATCATCTTTTGCATACTGCATGAATTTTTATAGATCTATTACTCTTGTGCTTTATGATTTCTAATAAGACTTTTGAAATTTCAGAGCTCCTTCTTTAGATCGAGCCCTGTGAGTTTAGTTTGTTGGGGGGTATTTTGAAGAAAACTAACAGAGGTGAAAACCATTGCCCCCTTATCCACTAGCCTTCAACTCTTGGACACAAACCCCTGCCACCAACCAAAAACAGCAGTGTACTGGAAAAATCGTTGATTAAACCTGTTAAGACTTTGGTCTAGAATATCAGTTCTTGTGCCCTTGCAATCTCTTGATTTTTCTTTTCTAGTTTATAGTTCTCCATTGATGTTATCGACTAAAAGGAATTTCATGGTTGTTTCTGTTTCCAGGGTGAGAAGCTTTTGGGAAGTCTTGGGGGCATGTTCTCTAAAACTTGGAAGCCGAAAAAGAATCGTCCAATTACAGGCCCTGTTATCACAAGAGGTTACTTTTTATCCCTATTTGCTGTGATCTATTAGTCAATTTTTTCCCCTTCAAAACTTGATATTACATTAGGCTACCTACTATTGTTTATTTTCTGAAAAAGGTTGAGGGGTTCAACCTTCTTTTTCTTTCTATGGGACACATGTTTTTCTATACTCTCTTTCTTTCATTTTTTTTATTGGCAACCTGAAAGTTAATTTAGAGATGAAAAAGCCCCCGGGGAAGAACAATGAGGGAGATGAGGACACCCTTCTGCATGTAGAGTATAATATGAGTTGTAGGAAAGGCTCAGAAGCATGAAGCTGAAATAATATAAAATTATCAGAGTTCTTCTTTTCTTCTTCTTCTTCTTTTTTTTTTTTTTTGTGGTCTTTTAATGTATTTGTGGTTTGCTATCTTTTGCAGATGCTTCACCTCAAAGGAGAGGTAACCACTTGGAGCAGAGGGAGAAGTTGGGTTTGAATCCTGCACCTAAGGGACAGTTTGGCATGCAAACACCCCTTCCTGAGCCAACCAACGCATTCCAGAAAGTTGAGGTTTGTTTTTATTTTGTGATGTGCTCATTATTCATAGCAAATAAAAGGTATACTGCTATGCGGCTGTGGAACAGATAATTTTTTTTTTTTTTAAAGACAATAGATGAATCTTTCTTGGTATTATGAACTTTGTAGATGGTTTCCCTTCTTCTTTCCTCCTTTCCATCTGGTGGCGGGACTGTGACAGAGACCTTCGTCCTCTTCTTTCAAACATGAGATTCAATGCACTATTTTTCTCCCTTCTAGATCAATTTAGGGTTTCCACGTTGGGTTAGGATTTTTATATGTTGGTAAGCGTGTCCCATCTTTTTCCCTCGTCCCCGAAGGGGTATATAGAAATTAGAAAATTAGATCAGGAGGACAGGCTTGTACTACCCAGTCACCAAGTCATTTGTTAATTCTGGTTTTTGTTTTTTCAATGTACCGTCTGGAACAAGTATCCACAATTTTAGTTTGCCCGTCTTCCATTATTTGGGACAGTCAATTTGTTCATTTTGGGTTTCTGTCTTTTCAATGTACAAGTGAACTAAAGTCTGCCATGAGTATCTGCTATTTCAATCCCACCTATCTCTGATTATTTGGGATTCTTCTGGAACAGTTAGAGAAGTCGAAGCAAGATGATTCATTGTCTGATTTGAGTAATATATTAGGAGAGTTGAAGAATATGGCGGTTGACATGGGGACCGAAATTGACAGGTGAGTTTTTTTATATGATATCTCAGCAGCATTTGTTGATTTGGTGCCATTGGGGATTATCTGCCTCTGATTGTCAAAAATGATGTCGAAATGCGTTGTTTCAGAAAGGAATATTCCTTTTGTAATTGTGTTATCTCTATAATTGCAGGCAAACCAAGTCTCTGGATCATCTCCAGAATGATGTAGATGAGCTAAATTACCGTGTCAGGGGTGCTAATCAACGTGGTCGTCGTTTGCTTGGAAAGTAGAGGATAGGTGGTGGTGACGGTAGCATGCAGTGCTGATCTGCTTGGTTTCTCTCCTTTTACCATTTATGTAATTCCTACACACATTTGGGATTTTTGGCAATGTGTCCTGGTTAGACTTTACCCATCTCATTTTTTAGTTGAATTTGGAACTGATACTTCTTTCTGTTATCCTAACATCTGACCAAAAAAAGATGCCAACGCTAATATTCGGTTAAGGTGCAGTAATATTGATTCATTGATTATGCTAAAATAATGTAGAGTTTACTGTGCATGCTAGGGTTTATTTGAAATTATAATAGTGATTTAAAGTATTTTTTTATTTAGAAATATATTAAAATAAAATTTTTATTTTTTTAAAATTATTTTTGACATTAGTATATTAAAATAATATAAAAAATATATAAAAATTTTTATTTTAAGTAAAATAAAAAATTTTAATTTTTTTTAAAAATATGGTTTTTACTGCATTTCTAAACAGAGCTGTAAACACAAGACTATTTATTGCAGTAATGAAAATATATTTGAGGGTGATTTTGTTTGTTTTTTTAAAAGGTCAATTATATATTAAATAATTATAAAAGGTTAATTTCTTTTTATTTTTTATGACTAGTAAAAATACTTATTTGTCTCCCAATAAAAAAATTAAGTGGTTGGCCAATGGTTTTTATGTTTTATACAAAATTATACATTAACTTTTAAGCCTTTACAGAGGGAAATAAGAAGCAAGAGTTCAAGGGTGATTTTATTTTTTCACATAAGTTTTTATATTAATACCAAACAAGAAGTGTGTTTTGGACCTTTTGATCTTAATAGTTATTTTTTTAATAAAACAATATATAGACTAGGAGGTGCTCTACTTTTTGGATGGCTCAAATAACATTTCTTGTGGTTAAATCTATTGTTTTGCCATTTCATTAAACCTCTCTCTTTCTCTTAATGCAATTTATGATAATGATTGATGAGCAGTTTGTTTCTTTTTATTTTTAAAGTTTAGTCTTTATGTTTTTTATTGTTTATTTTGGTCCTTAATTCTTTTAGAAAAGTTGATGTTTTTAATTTAGTTTTTAAATTACAATTTATTATGTTATTTTTTTTCAATTTGATTTTTATTCTTTTATTTTTGATTTTTTTTCTTGGATTTTTTGTTAGAATTTTGTTGTTTTCAATTTCATTATTTAATTAAAATTTATGTTTTTTTTTTCAAGCTTAATCCTCATTCTTTTGATTTTTTTTAAATTATTTTCTTTTAAATTTAACCCTTCAATTTATTTTTTTAGGCCTTTAATTTTTTTTTATTTTCATTTTTAACCCCATTCTTTTAAGTATATTTGTTTTTGTATGATAAAAGTTTTCATCGATTTCATCATTTGACATTTAATTTATTAAGAATTGAGTTTTGTGGTTTTTTTATTTATTGTATTTTTGATTTAATGACATGAATAACAGGTTTAAAAAATTGATGTGGTTAAAGATTTTATCATATTCTTTTATTTTCTTAAAAATAATTGATTTAATAATTATTTTTAATTTTTTTCTTTTAATTTATGGGCCCATGACCTTATCCATGAGTTTTGCAGTATTTTTTGGATAATTTTTTTAAAATGTTTTGTTTTGTATTTAATTTTTAAAGAACTTTTTTTTTAATTTTTGTATAGGTAAGCTTTATTTTATAAAAAAAAAATATTTATTTTAAAATAATATTTATAATATATCCATCCTCGCATAATAGTCTGTACCACGTGTTTTCAACCTGGAGCAAATGCAAGGGTGCATTTTTGGTTTCTTTCAACAAGTCACCATGTTTCTTCCCTTCAGATCTTCCTTTTTCCGTTCTTTTTTTTTTTCCCTTCGGTTCTTCGGGCGTGGTTTGGTTTATCTTGTTATGGGACAATTGTGGTGGGGGCAAAGAAATACATGCAAGAAACAATTTATTCTCGAGATAAAAAGTTTAAGCTATATGTTCTGATGAACAATTTATTATCACTATATATCACCTGCAATAATTACAATTACCTTAAGCTCACATCATTACATCACTGCCTTGCAATCTCGTATACAACAAGGTGAAGTTTATTGCTCGAATTCTGCTTCAAAGATTTACGCACAAGCTGGAGCATCGAAGTTTGGGAATACTATGAACGAAATCGACAAAGGATTGATGTATAAAGGAGAATTCAAATCAAGACGGACAGGGTCCAGATTCGGAATGTTTTCATCTTCTGTAAGCTCTAACGGGATTCCATTAAGAACCATGGTTGGGCTTTGAAGGTACCCATCTTTTGCAGTTAAATGGTACTCCTCTCTATACATTGGTTCATCTGATGCTCGGTTCCCAACCCATGAAACTGATCTCTTGAGGCCACGCATGAAAGAGTTTTCTCCAGATATGTTTTCTTCCACGGTCAATCTCATGTCCATGCTATTTTGAACACTGATTATGAAATCAGTCTGATTGCTTAAATTGATCAGCAGTAACGTTATACCTGCCTGTATCAAGATGAAAATATTAAGCGAAGATTTTTTTTTTTTGGGTGGATAATCAAGTAAAACCATTGTGTTTTATGCAAGCTTGCAGAATGTTTTGAGGCATGAAACAGTTGTAGAAAAGAGTAGGGCTACATATGCATGCACAAGCACACGTATCTACATGTAGATGACAGATGCTGTATAAACCACTTGCACCATTGCATGAGAACACTACGCTTCTTTTATGACATAGATATGGGGGGGAATTCAGTCTGAAATATTGTCTGAACATTGTAAGAGGATTCAACCAAAAGCCCTTGTTTTGAGAAATTAATACCAAAAGCGATAAAAATAGAACAGGAAATTTGACTTGCAGCCAAAATCCAGCAATTTTAGCACCTAGACTGAACGTTTGTGCATCATATAGGTCATGTCAAATTTTGAGACCTCTAGGTAAATTTTCATAAACAAAATTCCCCTATCCAGATAGTGAATGGAAGTTGAAGAGGAAGGCTGTGGAGGAAAGAAGTTCTAGATCACAAAGCTTCTCCGTATTTCTTCTTCTTCCACTATATAAAAGAACGCATATTGCACATGGCATTATGCAGGCCTTCCAGGTTATGTAATACAAACATTACATGGAAAGCAAGCTCGATGATGCATGCCATGAATGCTGTCCAAATCTAGGGTTGATCTCCAAGAGATTGAAAGTATACCCATAAGAAATAAGCTGTAACACATGGGAAAGTCACTAGAGAAGTTCAAAGAATCACACAATACAAGGACAGAATAAAAAAAAGAAAGATACATGGAGTTGATTTAAATATTTCAGAAAGTTAAGATTCATTCACTGATTTTAGTGGCTTAGCGAAGTCCCAGTGAACGTGTAATAATTAATAGAACTCACAACTGTACAAAAGTGAAGTGTTTAATACGACATTTATGTTAAGGCTCTATCTTGCCCCAATGAAGACCATATTTAAAAAGAAAATGGAACTCTTCATATCACAGTTGTCTTAAAATTACTACAAATGCTCAATACTCTATCACAACTAACAATTCAATGTGAAGTTAAAAAAAAAGAATGTGGCTTACTCTTCCTTTCGAACAATGGGCATAAGAGCGTAGAAATGGCGAAGCATTGCTTCCGACAGCTAGAACACCTTTTCCCATTAGTCGATGCCATAGAAGGGCGCTGTTGGAAACCAAATATCCAAGAAAAGCAACTTAAGATTAGATCTCTGGTAGAGAAGCAATGACTTCATTTTTTTTCTTTCAAATTCTCTCTCCACAACGAGACAAATATTTTAATATTCTAATAACATAAAAGGAGTTTTGTGCACTTGCCTGTAGTAGTCAGGATTGGGAACAAGTGTGGTTGTGTTGAGGAGACCATAGTTGCCACCAACTAGTGTCTGCCTGCAGTATACTTTAGTATTATACCTGGATGCCATTCCAAGCTGATCTAAGTACCTGATATTCATAAAAAGACCTATGGAAATGGAGTGATCCGCCTTTGAAAAAAAGCACAATAATTACAAGAATAAAAATAATGGGGATTCAAGAAAAAGAAAGGAACAAATAGGCAAAAAAATAATGGGGATTCAACAAAAAGAAAGGAACAAATAGGCAAGTAAGATTACCAGAAACTGTTCACAAATGTATCAGAAACATGACGACCACCACTGTTATAGGCCCCACCAGATTCCCCAACCCAAGGAGAAGCCCAAGGACCATTCTGTTGAATCGTTTGTGAAAGATTACTGAAGGTTTCTGATACCTTGCTCAAATAATGGGGATCCAATATCTTATTCACAAGGTTGGGATCCATGCCTGGAATAGGAAAATGAATTGTAAATACAAGTAGAGAAGTTTCTCTCTCTCTCTCTCTCTCTCACACACACACACACACACACACACACACACAAAAGTCAGATACGATTCTAGAAGACTCTTACTATTATTGCTGACCTAAACCATCTGATAATTATAATTTTTATAAAAGGGAAGAAGCGAGGTAAGAAGTTCTGAAAACTTAACTAACAGGTTTATTCTCAAGGTTAATTCATAATGGAAGCAGTAGCACACTGAAATTAGATTGTGAGCCTTTTTAAACTACTTGTGGCTGACATAGAAGGTGGATCAGTTCTTTGTTTCACAGGAACGAGGGGAGACAACAAAGGCCTGGAAGACAAGGAAGGTGACTTTGGAAAGAGCCTTAGTGTAACTGTTCATCCATTACATGCACATCATTTCAGAACTGTCATTGATTAAAAATTTTAATTGGAAATAACATTATAAGCATATGTCAGTACAATTAAACCACGACAACCCACCTGCCCCCAAGTTGTATACATGATGAGTTACAAAGTTGACTATGCCTGAACCTGTAACCTGAAGAAGCTTAGCATACCACTGCTTGTCAAAAAATCCTCCCGGTGCTACTAGTGAAGGTTTCAGATCAGAGTTTTTATACAAATTGTTGACAACACTTTTAAGTTTGATCAAATCTTTTCCATAAAGCTCAGCACTTACACTTGCACTTACACCACTTCCACTCAACTCATTACCTATCACAACGAAGGCAATATCAGCAGTGAGGAAAAGCATATGGAATCAAAACAGTAAAGAGCATTGTTGAAGTTTATACCGTATTCCCAAGAATCTATCTTGTATCCTTTCAAGACAGTGTAGTTCATGAAATCACAAGCATTACTAGAATCCCAAGCTCCTCCCCAAACACCCTTCCTAATCTGGTGCCTTCCATAGAGGGCATTCAAACCAAATGTCACAATGGCCCTGCATATGCATGATTCAAGTGGTAAGTACCCTACAATGAAGAACCTCCGCCTTTCCTAGTCTATTCCAAAGGCAAAATTTCATGGCAACAAATTATGTTTGATTAAACTTGAATGCTTTAAAAAAAGTAAACTTGACTATAAGTAACTGGGATAACATGTTATCAGAGTAGATCTGAATGACAGAAAGGTTTAGAACATAACTTGTAAACTAGACTGAAATGCTTAATTTGAAAAGAAATAAACAAATGGAACGTTTGGTGGCTGGCACTGCTACATAGCTCACAAGAAGGCATTTACAAATCTATTAGAGGGACTTCTTACTTGAAGTAACTTCTACATTGAAGACTTGAGAAAAGTTGAAAGACTTGAAGCAATCTAAATCCACAACAATGCCTTAAATTTAAAGGATTAAAATTACCCAAACAGCAAATTCTGAGCTTCAGAATACAGCTGTCAAGCATTAAAGAATAAGAATCTACCACCCTGTTCAGAATTAGATAATTGTGTTTCACATGTTGTGACTTTTCTTTTTATTATTTTTTATGAGACAGATGTTATGCTCGGATGAACAATTTGAGTGATAAAGTTGCACCTTAATTAGACAGAAATTGGATTAATGGACATTTTAGCTACCTAGGCGTAATGGTAAGAATGGGAGAAAATTTATGTACAAAAGGAAAGAAAGAGGAGGAGCCAAGCATAAAATCTCACCCAGTTCTACTGAATAAATGGTTCAGTTCATCCCACCGGTTCATATGTAAACAGCCCTTTGAAAAACCAAAGAGCCCACCTTTCATCTTTCTAAATGGATGGCAAGGAGCTTTCAAACTTTCAACATCATACAATACTTGGTCTTGCAAAGAACCTCCAATTCTTATTCTCAAATTCCTGAAGGCTATTATAGCCACAAAGAATGCCGTACCATCTTAGACTAGCAATATTTCAACACAATGATAATTCTGAAAGATGCAGGTTTATTATTCACCATCAAGCTTATCAAGAATGATACGAACCTTGGATGGCTTTGGCAAGAAGAGGATGAGATAAGTCCTGAAAATAAAAAAGAAAACTAGGCAATTATGAGACATAACTCTAAAAAAGAAAGCAAATTAAATCCTTCAAAAGCCTTTTCAACTAGAATCTCCAGATACTTACCAAGTTTGTTACGGATGAATAGCCCCATGGACACTGGTTGTAGTTACACTTATCATGCGGCCACCAATCAAGAGTAGCACAAATAAAATTATCATCGATTACAGCAACCGCAATAGTTCCATCAATTGAAATTGTAGCACGTGTTCCTTCTTGAGCCAAAATCACAGGGAAAGAAGCCAAAAACAAAAAGAGGGAGAAGGTAAATCCCATTGGTTGATTATTGTAATAGCCTCACCACCCCCACTTATTCAGATGATCTGCAATCAAAAGAGCTTATTTTCCCCATGGCCTTCCTATACCTGATGTTAACAACTCATCAGAAATTTTAATGTTACTGAAGTATTTTCATAAATCATGCATCGAAGATGCTGAAAACAGTAAAAGAACAAAGCAATGGGAAAAAATCAGTGATAACGGGTTTCAGATGTAGAATCAAGGGGATAAAAAATTCATTTATGAGAAATTTTTGTTGTTATTATCATCACATCAATGATTTGATAATGAAAGAACAAGATGTAGAGCAAAGCAAATAACATAAAAAGAAAGCAGAAAGAATGAAAACAATAATCATGACCGTATAAGTGCCTTTGTTTCCATGTACTAGAGATAAGGAATGAAATCAACATTGTTTCCATCTGAAAAAGACTATCAGATCTCTAAACTCAAGAGAACATTTTGATTTTGATTTTGATTTTATTTTTTTATTTTTGAGAGAGTAGCATACGTCAGAATTCAATATGACAAGACAACTCTACATCAAATAAGGGATAGCATGCAACTTTGATTTTCTGAAAGAAGTAGCACATCAAACATAGTTTAGATCAACAACCAAATCTAATACTAGCCTAGAGAATTCACCAAAAGCAAAAGCAAAAGCAGCCCAGATGGAGATGAGAACTGACCTCAAAAGCAACAAATCTAATCTACCCGGTGAAGGAAATTAACAGTGTTTTAAATGAAGCTAGACAAAGCAAAACAATAATGCATGCAATGCAGTGCAGTGCAGTGCTGTCCTTGTATTTGGCGTCTTATCTTTTGAGTTTTGAGAGACAAGAGTAATTCAATTCTGTTGTTTGTCTGTAGCCATTAGTTTAGTTTAAATTAAGGTTTGAGTGTACAGCATAAACTTTATGAAGCGTTGGCGGGGTAGGTATGTCTTCTGGACATGTGGCCGGTTTATTTATTTTTCTAAGGAAACTTCTTAGCTTTAGCTGCAAGTGATGCCCTCCACCAGATCTCTCTTTCGTGCCAAGGGAGGACGAACGAAACGTCAATTTTCAACAGCACTCCCCTCCTTTCTTTGCGGTTGCTTTGGATGAATGATGGGACTCCTCGCTATTTCACTTTATTTTCAAATTATAATTTGCATTCTAATCTATATACACTCTACATTATAGCTGAAATTATAATTCTAATCTACCATCAAAATAGTTTGAAATAATTACATGATGATTATTCCATTCCAAATAATGATTAAAGAGCCATTATATTAAAATTTTACTATCAAATTATATATAAAAAAATAGATATTATTATAACCCAATTTTTTACTCTTAAAGCTAGGAAAAAAAAAAGAATACAAAGATATGATTAGGGATGAAATCAATAAAAAATATTAAAAAATAGTTATTTTATTGATATTTTGAAAGCCAATAAGTAAATTGAAAAAGACATCAACATTTAAAGATCATTTTTTAAGGAAATCAAGAATGAAATTGAAAAGAGATATTGAAAAAAAAGTCAAAATTGGATAAATTAATAATAATAAAGATCAAAGGATTAAATTTAAAAAAAAATAGAGAAACTAGGGAATTCTTTTGAAAACACAAAGCATGTATTTATATCAAAAGAATATCATTTTATTTAGGTAAAACAATGCATTTCACTTTAAGTTAAGTGAAACGATATGTTTTACTTAAAATAAAAAAATATAACATGACATCATTTTATACTTGAGTTAAAATAACACCCTCATTTTCTTGCTATATTGTTGTTTTGAAACTTTTGTTTTTTTCCATGGTATTGGCTAGATTATGGTCTCACTTTTCTCTCTTCAATAGTCTCCACAAATACAAAACAACATACCACTTCCTTCCCTTCCATGTTTACTGCATGCTTAGCCAAAAAAACATTGTTTTGAGCCTTTAAAGTCATTGTAAAAGTGGTACAAAAAGACTAATAAACATAATGGCTAAAAAGTACAACTATAGTGAATGATTAAGATTAATTTAAAGAAATCAATAGTCATGATCATTTTAACAAAAAAGGTTCTAGGAGCTTCTATCTCACCTATAAATAGAAGGGGAAAACAAGGAAAGGAAGGACCAATGTTGGAAAAAGAAAATGTTGAGAGAAAGGAAAAAAAGAGTTTTGAGTTGAAAATAAAGGTGTTATGAGCCAGAAAAAGGTGCAAAAAAAAAAAAAGAAAAAATGAAAGAGAAAAAAAGAAAACCTAAAAAAAGAGATAGAAACTAATATGATATAGAATGCACTAAAAGATCCACTGCAAGTTTTAATTAGGCTAGATACAATATTAGAGGCAAACAAGGTCAAAGATCCATTTAATAGGTTTATTTAGAGTATTTAGGCTTAGGTGAATTTTAAGGAGGCTACATCTTCAATAAGTGATGATCAGATCTTAGTTAATTTAATTTATTATAATAGAGGTATTTAATCCATCTACTTTATTAGTTAATCAATTTCAGTAGTCAAAGGCTTATTTCTCCAAATATACAATTTTACTCTAGCAAGAATAATTTTATATCCAACTGTTCATGCTTACATTTTATCAATTTTTTTCAAAGATTTTGTTCTATATTGTATTAAAATTTCAAGGCAATCAGAAATTTAAAAGGTCTTTTGATAAGGTTTAAAAGTTACTATAGGAGAATTGTATTAATTTTCTAATTAATTTAAGATTCTTTTTTTTATTTGACTTAGAACTCTTTCATTATTTTTATAGCATTGTTTATGATCTTTTTCACATATTATAAATAGAATTATTTAGCTTGTATTTAGTTTTCTTGACATATTTTGATATTAGCAATTATTTTGTGTAAGAGGTTTTGCTCATACTTTTTGGTTCTTCATTAAAATAGTTTGACTTATTGAAGAATTAACCAACCTTCATGGTATATTCGATATCTCTTATTTGTGCCTCTTTATAGGTGTTAGGTGAGGATTTAGTTACTTTTAGTCTTGATGCATCAGTTCAGATCATCATTATGTCAAACTCAATTACAAGCTTGAATTAGATTCCTTTGGAATAGTCAATTTGATTGTGAGTTTTTGAGTATTTATATTTTTGGGGTTCATATCAGTTGGTATTATAGTAAGGCTCTAAATAAGGTTACATCCTTTTATCTTCAAGTTTTCACATACTCCATTGTTGTCGACTTCTTTATCTTTTTTAAAAACAAGTTGTGGTATCAAATTCAAAAAAATAAATTATTTTCTATCTTGATTAAATAAAGTCTTATAAAAAAATCATGAGAAATCTTTTCTTAGAGTTTTTCACAAATCTTGATTTAAGAAACATATAATTCAGCCATTTATTTTAAATCTGAAAAACAATCTTGATTATTGGTGTTTCTTAGAGATAAATCTTAATTTGGGATATTGTAGATTTACTTGGTTGAGTTTTCTTGAAAATCATATTAAAAAAATAGATAGTTAATGTGTCATTGATTTTTTAGTTTTGACCACCATGCATAAACTTTTTTTGAAAGAGATTTTGTTGTTTTGAGTCATTTAAATCTTATTCCATTAGTTTATTGATTTTCATAGTCTTTTCTTATGTCTTTGTATCATTCATATTTCACATGAATTCGTACTGATATTTGTGATTTCGTATTTATAGTTTTATATTGATAGTTTTTAATTTTATTGCTTAGTAAGTCTTTACATTATTTGATTATGCCATTAAGATATTAGTCTTTGATTTGTTGTATACTGATTAGTACTTAAAAGTGCATTTTTATCATGGTTTTATATCATCATTTTGCACTTGAAGTATCAATAACTCCTTAACTTAAGCATGTTTTATAATAATATATCTAATAATTTAAGATACCTTTAATTTATGGTAAATGTTTATTTTAAATGCAGGTCTATCACATAAATGAAAGAATTGATTGATGACTTTAAGAATTTAAATTATAAGGGCAAAGAGATGACCAAAATTAGAAAAGAGATGTCGGTGCAATCCAAACCGGAAC
This sequence comes from Populus pruinosa, assembly GCA_026413675.1. Classification (NCBI taxonomy): domain Eukaryota; kingdom Viridiplantae; phylum Streptophyta; class Magnoliopsida; order Malpighiales; family Salicaceae; genus Populus; species Populus pruinosa. The sequence continues at coordinate 7,187,716 of CM048606.1, forward strand.
ACTGTTTGGTAACTGGGTCATATCTGGAGCTATAAATCTCATATTTGGGTCTACTTTATATGGATGGAAAGGTAAGACATAAGCCTATAACTTTCATATGGAGCCCAAGATCTAAAAAGGCTATTTTCAAGTCCAAATTGTAGCAACAACAAAGAAGCCCGAATATGTCCTCCAGCCCAAGCACTATTCAGTATTTTGGCCATATCTGGAGTTTTAGAAGTCCAAATGAGCTGAATGTTTTACACAAGACAGTTGAGATAATTGCCTACAACTTTCATGTTTTTGATTGGCTCCAATTTTGACGTTATCAATGACGTTTTGGGCAGACAAGAGAAGATAAGGATTGTCACCAAGTCAAGAGTTGGCCACCCACTTATCAATTAGTCATCAAATCAATAGTTCTCAATTTTGGCCTATAAAAGGAGGCATTTGCCATGCACTTAGGCATCTTGGTGTCCAGATCAAGATCATGCTCTTGCTTTATTTCTTTGTATTTTTTGTAATGTTTATGCTTTGCTTTCATTAATATCAAGTTTATGCCTTTCATTTCCTTTCCTTTATTTAGTTAACTTTTATCTTATTTATGTTCTGATTTTGTTTATTTATTTTTCTTTCTTTCATTATATCTAGCTAAGTTTATTATTTTAAGGTGAAAAGGTTACACTAATGGTGTAAGAATAAGTATAGTGTAAACTTAATATGGACTTTAATGTTTGATACTAACATGTTTTGTATTTGTTATCTTGTTCACTCTTTAATACTTTGCTTGTTAAATGACTAATCTTGATTTATGTTGTATAACACTTGATACAACAAATGCTTGACACTTTCATAGTTCATACTGTATGGTATAATCGACATCTGAGCTAGGAAAGGAACTTGATTTGTTGTTAACATAAGTTATAATTATGAATGCTTGACGAGATTTACAAGTACTAGCATTAATCGAATAAGATAACTAATGTAATCATGTTAACAATCTATAATCTGATTGGAACCTCCTTTGTGTGTGGTTTCCAATTGAATAATAAGAGTTTATATTATACTTGTTTGACATACCATTAGTGGAACCTCTAACCTTGACATTTGTTATGATTATTGTTTAATCCTTACATTAATTTTCCATCTCCAAGTTCTTATCATCTTCTTCTTCTTCTCTTTCTTTATTATTATTATTGTTATTATTGTTATTGTCATTGTTGTTATTACTATTGTTGTTGTTATTATTGTTATTGTCATTGTTGTTATTACTATTATTGTTGTTGTTATTATTATTATTGTTGTTGTTGTACTATTGTCGTTTATAATTTGTACAATTAACCTCCCTGTGGTTCGACCCCGGTCTTGCCGGGTTATTTATTACTTCGACACTCCTGCACTTGGGAGAAGACATCAATCTTTTAGTCGTGTCAAGTTTTTGGCGCCGTTGCCGGGGAGGTAAGTTCTTGTATAAATTATAGTAGTTATTTTATTTTCACTTTTCACTTTTCTTGTATATAACTTTGTTTCTTTTCTCTTGTTTCTTCTTTTTTTATTTTCTTCTTTCTTTTATTCTATTCCTACACGTGCATGAGAGTGTGGTCACGTATATCAAGTGGTAGACTTTGTAGGGTATCCTCATCATTTTCAGAAAATATGGCCGGAGAAGATAATCAATCACTTCATAATGAGAATAATGAGAATAACCGTGCTAGAACACTTAGAGACCACATAAATCCCATAAGAACAAGTGCACCATCATGTATAGTTTTTCCTCCCGATGCATCTCATTTTAATTTTAAACCAGACATTATTCAACTTTTACCTTCTTTTCATGGCTTAGAATTGAAAAATCCATACTTGTATTTAAGGGAATTTGAGGAGGTCTGCAACACATATAATAATTTAAATTGTAGCATGAACACCATCAGATTAAAGCTTTTTCCTTTTTCATTAAAAGATAAAGCTAAAATATGGCTACAAAATTTGAGACTAGGATCCATTCGTGCTTGGGATGAAATGCAACAACAGTTTTTGAAGAAGTTTTTCCCATCTCACAGAACAAACTCTTTCAAAAGACAAATCATTACTTTCACTCAAAAGCCAGGAGAAACATTTTACCAATGTTGGGATAGGTATCGAGACTTACTTAGTACTTGCCCTTATCATGGTTTTGAAACATGGAGATTGGTTTCATATTTTTATGAAGGGTTAACACCTTGAGATAGACAAATGATTGAATTGATGTGCAATGGAACTTTTGAAGATAAAAACCCTGATGAAGCAATGGAGTATTTAGACTTGTTAGCTGAAAATGCTCAAAATTGGGACACCGCGAGTACTTATGAGGCACGGAGTAAAACTTAACCTCATACATCTAGTGTAGGTATGTACAACCTTAGGAAAGATCATGACCTTTAAGCCAAGTTTGCATCTTTAGCTAGAAAAGTCGAGGCCCTAGAATTGAGAAAGAGTGGTCAATTAAAATATGTTGAAAATATTGTGTGTCAAATCTGTGAAACAAATGAACACTCAACCAACGATTGTCCAACCTTGCCTTCTTTTAAGGATTGTATCCATGAACAAGCCCATGCTTTAAACAGTTTCGAAAGGCCTAACCACAACCCATACTCACAAACATACAACCCTGGTTGGGGAAATCACCCAAATTTTAGTTGGAAGAGTGAGAATAGCAATGCACAAACTTCACAACCACCATTTCAAGCACACCACAATTTCCAAAATTCTCATAGATATGCACCTCTTTATGCTCCACCTCCTAGAAGAAATCTTGAGGAAACATTGCATGCATTCATTGAAAAGCAAGAGACAATCAATACTCAACTTGCTCAAAACATGACATATTTTAAAGATACTCTTGTAAAATTAACATCTGCTCTCAGTTTTCAAGAGAAAGGTAAGTTTCCATCTCAACCACAACAAAATTCCAAGGGGCAATACAATGCAAATGCAAGTAGTTCTGGAAGCCAACACATGAATCAAGTCAAATCAGTCACTACTATGCGCAAAGGTAAGGTTATTGAAAAACCCTCTCTTGAACCTTATAAGAAAGATGATGAGTCAATCTCTGAGGGTAAGGAAGGGGTTGAATCTGAAAATTGCAAAGAAAAGACTGATTCTCTGCCAGCACTTCCATTTCCTCAACCAATGACCAAACAAAGGAAAGTCAATCACAACTCTGAAATTTTTAAAATTTTCAAACAGGTAAGGATCAATATACCTTTGCTGCATGCTATTAAACAGGTTCTTTCCTATGCTAAATTTTTGAAAGATCTATGCACTGTGAAGAGGAAACTGAATGTGAAAAAGAAAGTCTTTTTAGCAGAACAAGTAAGTGCCATTCTTCAGAACAATAATGCTTTGAAATATAAAGACCCTGGTTGTCCTACAATTTCTTGCTTTATTGGAGAACAAAAAATTGAAAGAGTCTTACTTGATCTTGGTGCTAGTGTGAATTTACTTCCATATTCAGTTTTTCAGAGTCTCAATCTAGGTGAGTTAAAACCAACTTCTATATCTCTTTTACTTGCCGATAGATCTGTAAAAGTGCCTAGAGGCATAGTTAAAGATGTGTTAGTATAAGTCGATAAATTCATTTATCTTGTGGATTTTATTATCTTGGACACAGAACCTGTTGAAGCATGTAATTCATTTCCTGTTATTTTAGGACGTCTGTTTCTTGCAACCTCTAACGCATTGATTAATTGTAGGAATGGACTGATGAAGCTATCATTTGAAAACATGACATTGGAGATGAATATTTTCAATATTTGCAAACAACCTGGAGAAGATAATGATTTACAAGAAGTAGATCATATTGACGAAGTAGTTTATGATCAACTTGAATCTACTTTAAGTAAAAATGAGTTGGATGAATCTGAAGATTTGCAAATGATTTATTTTGAGGAAGAAATCACGGATGAAAAATGCACCGAAAATGTTGATGTGAATTTTTTGTCAATAGTGACACCAAATTCGACATCTGACATCACACCAATCGATGATTACTTTCCTAACGAATCCTTACTTTCTCTTAGTCCAATGCCTTGGTATGATAAAAAGATTAATTCTCTTGCTTTAGAAGATTTGCCAGCTGATTGGAGTACTCAAGACAAAGAAATGTTTTTGAACGAAGTGAAGAATTTTTTTTGTGATGACCCTAACTTATTCAAATATTGTCCTGATCAAATATTTCAAAGATTGATTCCCGACAATGAGGTAAGTAGTGTCATTAAACTTTGTCATTCTAAAGCATGTGGAAGTTATTTCTCGTAAAAAAAAAAGCTGCAAAAATCTTTCAAAATGGATTTTATTGGCCTACCATGTTCAAGGACATACATGCATTCTACAAAACTTGTGAAAATTGTCAAAAAGTTGATACTGATCAAAAAGTTTTGTTTTATAATTCTCAACTCTATGCATTCTCTAGAGAGCTAAAACCAAGATGGAGCAATCCTTATAGGGCCTATGATATTGAGAATTTAATGAATGACAATGATTTTAAAGAAAATGAACATCGTTTGAAAGCTTACTTTGACAATTTTCCTAGTGAAAATGAATCTACTGGTTTGAATGATCTTGTAGATAAAGGTTGATTATTTTTTTTTCTCACATTGTTTTTGTGTTTTCTTTTGAGTGATTTTTGCTAGTTTCTCTCACCCTGGTCAAATGGCGGATAACGGTACTCCGTGACTTAAGTCGGTTCTTTCAGTTTCCCATAATAACTAATATCTGTGTATATATTTGTGCAATTCTTTGAATCTCTCTTCCAATTCTCATTTGAAAATGGACATTAATCTTGAAAAATGGAAAAAGTATTTTCCCGCTCTGCCTCAGAATGCGATTACAAAAATTTACCATGCTAGATGTGCAAGATTGAGATTGTTAATGAATCATGGAATTCCTGAAGATATTCGCTGGTTGATTGAAGCAAAGGTCCGATTATCAGGTGAGTCCTCTAATTCCTTCATTTCACACATGCCTGGAATAGGTAAAAGCACTCTTGTAAAGAAACGTCGTGCAAAATGACTGAAAGTCTGTCATCGATGTGCTAGATGGACTTGTAATACACAATGTCATTCTTTAGGAATGATATCTATAAACCGTGAAGATAAAATACAATTCATTAAGGATGGCCTGAGTAAGGAGTCTTTAGATAATCTTCTGTTAACTCTTGAGACGCATCCTAGTGGAGATGTGCATCGTGTAATTAATGATTTATGGCCCCATTTTCATAAAGAACATGATCGACTTAGTCTTGGGAATTTGACTAAAAAAGACCCTGTTTGCCAGTTTTTAAGAAAACTGGATGGGAAGCCTATCCCCGACCCATAGAGGGCGTTTAAGCCATTCTTGGACGTAAAATCAAGGGAAGATGTTAGCCACAATCACAACTACCTGTACATACACATGCTTTTTTAAAAGTAAATAAATGAATAAATAAAGATAGAGAGAGTGTGTGTGTGTGAGACTCCAGCTAGCCTACATATAGGTGGTATGATTGCCTTTCTAATTTCTCATCTATAAAACCCTCTCTTCCTTCCTTTCATTTCTACTCAACCCATACATTCAACAACTACAAAAGTATATAGAAATGGCAAGTTCCGCAAGTCATCATATAAGAAATATCTGTGTTTTTGGTGGATTTAGTCCTGGGAAAGAAAAGGAGTTTTTAGAATCAACCAATCACCTTGGTCAAGTGCTAGCTGAGAGAAAGATTCATTTAATGTATGAGGGAGGCAGTCTTGGGTTAATGGGAGGTGTGTCAATAGTTGCATTTTTAGAAGGTAGTCAAGTTTTGGGGGTCGTCCCCGAAGCTTTAACACAAGGGGACATCATTGGAAAAACAATTGGAGAGGAACTTCAAGTCTCCACAATGTGGGCTCGAATGAATGCAATGTTTAACCATGCTGATGCCTTTATTGCTTTACCAGGTGGTCTAGGTACATTGGAAGAGATCTTTCATATTTCGTCTTGGGCTTAACTGCATATTCACCATAAACCCATAGGTTTGTTAAATGTTAATGGTTATCATGATAAGTTGTTGTCTTTTCTTGATCATGCTGTGGAACAGGAATTTCTAACATCTTCTGCACGACAAATCATAATCTCTGCTGTTACTGCTGAACAATTAATTGACCAATTACAATCCTTCATTCCTGTAATTGATCCCTCTATGAGTCGCATAAATTGGTCAATTAAGGAAAGCCGTAAAAAGCTTAGATTGGATTTGAGCCTTCATTTATGAATTTTTGTGTCTTTTGGTTTTATTATTGTGTTTTGTTATTTCTTATTTTTGTTTCAGTGTGTTTCAGGTTTGTCAATGTTCGTTATTTCAGGTGATATCTTCTATACTCTATCTTTTTACCTTAGAACATTGAGGACAATGTCTCGTTTTTGTTGGGGGGAGAGGGTAGTAGTTGATAAAAAAAAAAATTGTTTTCCATTTCATAAAGCATGTGCATAATTATTGTTACTAGGATGACAGAGTAAAGGAGCTCTTTTGTTAAAGTGACTCTTGAGACGCATCTTAGTAACCATTCTTAACAAGGTCTATTATAATACTTCTTGAAATATTCAGGTTTACAAACTCTCACATTGTTATCACTCAATTCTGCTCATATACTTATTTAACATGTATTCTTAAACCTTAATTTACACACACACACTTTAACATATGATTGTGGGTTGCATATTGGATTATTACATTATTTATGTTCTTTTGTTAAATGTAACAACTAAGGGAAAAGGATTGTATGTAATTAAAAAAAGAAAGAAAGAAAGAAAAATATAGATAATAAAAATGTAGATAAGTTTGGTTTCGTAACCTCCTTAACCTAAGCAATTAAGCCCGAAGGGGTGTTTTAACACCTAATACCCTAATGTCAACTGACTTGGGAGCTATTGGCCCAACACTTGTAACATGGGTTGAGGAGAAAAACTTGAGAGAATCAAACATTGCACTATCTACATATCAGTATCTGCGACTCGAGTTACTAAGCTCGTAGGGGTGTCTTAACACCTAATGCCCTAAGACCAACTGGTCTGGGAGTCATTAGCTGAAAGCTCGTTACATGGGTTAAAGATACATGATGTTTTTAAATTATATATATATATATATATATATATATATATATATATAAATGAGAGTTTGTTTATCTAGAAAGATTAATGGAAGTTAAATGATGAATACCTTGCTTTATGGAATTTGCAAATTGTTTTTCTATTTTAACGCTTTGATTACTAGGGACTAGTAATAAGCTGGTTGGGGGTGTGATTAGTACTTAAAAGTGTATTTTTATCATGGTTTTATATCATGATTTTGCACTTGAAGTATTAATAACTCCTTAACTAAAGCATGTTTTATAATAATATATCTAATAATATAAGATACCTTTAATTTATGGTAAATGTTCATTTTAAATGCAGGCCTATCACATAAATGAAAGAATTGATTGATGACTTTAAGAACTTAAATTGCAAGGGCAAAGAGATGACCAAAATTAGAAAAGAGATGTCGGTGCAATCCAAACCGGAACACTGTTTGGTAACTGGGTCATATCTGGAGCTATAGATCTTAGATTTGGGTCTACTTTATATGGATGGAAAGGTAAGACATAGGCCTATAACTTTCATATGGAGCCCAAGATCTAAAAAGGCCATTTTCAAGTCAAACTTGTAGCAACAACAAAGAAGCCCGAATCTGTCCTCCATCCCGAGCACTGTTTAGTATTTTGGCCATATCTGGAGTTCTAAAAGTCCAAATCAGTTGACTTTTTTACATAAGACAGCTGGGATAATTTCCTACAACTTTCATGTTTTCGATTGGCTCCAATTTTGACGTTATCAATGACGTTTTGGGCAGACAAGAGAAGATAAGGATCGTCACCAAGTCAAGAGTTGACCACCCACTTATCAATTAGTCGTCAAATCAATAGTTCTCAATTTTAGCCTATAAAAGGAGGCATTTTCCATGCATTTAGGCATCTTGGTGTACAGATCAAGATCATGCTCTTGCTTTCTTTCTTTGTATTTTTTGTAATGTTTATGCTTTGCTTTCATTAATATCAAGTTTATACCTTTCATTTCCTTTCCTTTACTTAGTTAACTTTTATCTTATTTATGTTCTTATTTTGTTTATTTATTTTTCTTTCTTTCATTATGTCTAGCTAAGTTTATTATGTCAAGGTGAAAAGGTTACACTAATGGTGTAAGAATAAGTATAGTGTAAACTTAATATGGACTTTAATGTTTGATACTAACATGTTTTGTATTTATTATCTTGTTCACTCTTTAATACTTTGGTTGTTAAATGACTAATCTTGATTTATGTTGTATAATGATTAGTACTTAAAAGTGTATTTTTATCATGGTTTTATATCATCATTTTGCACTTGAAGTATCAATAACTCCTTAACTAAAATATGTTTTATAATAATGTATCTAATAATATAAGATACCTATAATTTGAGGTAAATATCTATTTTTAATGCAGGCCTATCACATAAATGAAAGGATTGATTGATGACTTGAAGAACTTAAATTGCAAGGATAAAGAGATGGTCAAACTTAGAGAAGAGATGTCGATGCAATCCAAACCGGAACACTGTTCGGTAATTGGGTCATATTTGGAGCTACAGATCTCAGATTTAGGTCCAATTTATATGGATGGAAAGGTAAGACACAGGCCTACAACTTTTATATGGAGCCCAAGATCTAAAAAGGCCATTATCAAGTCCAAATTGTAGCAACAACAAAGAAGCCCGAATCTGTCTTCCAGCCCGAGCACTGTTCGGTATTTTGGCCATATCTGGAGTTCTAGAAGTCCAAATGAGCTGAATTTTTTACACAAGAAAGATGAGACAATTGCCTACAACTTTCATGTTACAACTGGCTCCAATTTTGACGTTATCAATGACGTTTTGGGCAGACAAGAGAAGATAAGGATTGTCACCAAGTCAAAAGTTGGCCACCCACTTATCAATTAGTCATCAAATCAATAGTTCCCAATTTTGGCCTATAAAAGGAGGCATTTGCCATGCATTTAGGCATCTTGGTTTCCAGATCAAGATCATGCTCTTCCTTTCTCTCTTTGTATTTTTTGTAATGTTTATGCTTTGCTTTTATTAATATTAAGTTTATGCCTTTCATTTCCTTTCCTTTACTTAGTTAACTTTTATGTTCTTATTTTGTTTATCTATTTTGCTTTCTTTCATTATGTCTAGCTAAGTTAGTTATGTCAAGGTGAAAAGGTTACACTAATGGTGTAAGAAGAAGTATAATGTAAACTTAATATGGACTTTAATGTTTGATACTAACATGTTTTATATTTGTTATCTTGTTCACTCTTTAATACTTTGCTTGTTAAATGACTAATCTTGATTTATGTTGTATAACACTTGGTACAACAAATACTTGGCACTTTCATAGCCCATAATGTATGGTATAACCGACACCTGAGCTATGAAAGGAACTTGATTTGTTGTTAACATAAGTTATAATCATGAATGCTTGATGAGATTTACAAGTATTAGCATTAATCGAATAAGATGACTAATGTAATCATGTTAGCAATCTATAATGCAATTGGAACCTCCTTTGTGTGTGGTTTCCAATTGAATACTAAGAGTTTATACTATACTTGTTTGATATACCATTAGTGGAACCTCTAACCTTGACATTTGTTATTATTATTGATTAATCCTTACATTAATTTTCCATCTTCAAGTTATCATCATCTTCTTCTTCTTCTCTTTCTTTATTATTATTATTATTATTATTATTATTATTATAATTATTATTATTACTACTACTACTACTACTACTATTATTATTATTATTATTATTATTATTATTATTATTATTATTACTATTAGTACTATAGTTGTTGTTCTTATTGTCATTGTTGTTGTTATTATTGCTATTATTGTTGTTTATAATTGTTGTCTATAATTTGTACAATTAACCTCCCTGTGGTTCGACCCCGGTCTTGTTGGGTTATTTATTACTTCGACACTCCTGCACTTGGGAGAAGACATCAATCTTTTAGTCGTGTCAAGTTTTTGGCGCCGTTGCCGGGGAGGTAAGTCCTTGTATAAATTATAATATTTATTTTATTTTCTCTTTTCACTTTTCTTATATATAACTTTGCCTCTTTTATTTTGTTTCTCCTTATTTTGTTTTCTTCCTTCTTCTTTTGTTTTCTTCTTCCTTTTATTTTATTCCTACACGTGCATGAGAGTGTGGTTACGTACATCAAGTGGTAGACTTTGTAGGGTATCCTCATCATTTTCAGAAAATATGGCTGAAGAAGATAATCAATCACTTCATAATGAAAATAATCAGAATAACCGTGCTAGAACACTTAGAGACCACATGAATCCCACAAGAACAAGTGCACCATCATGCATAGTTTTTCCTTCCAATGCATCTCATTTTAATTTTAAACCAGGTATTATTCAACTTTTACCTTCTTTTCATGGTTTGGAATTGGAAAATTCATACTTGCATTTAAGGGAATTTGAGGAGGTCTGCAACACATATAATAATTTAAATTGTAGCATGAACACCATCAGATTAAAGCTTTTTCCTTTTTCATTAAAAGATAAAGCTAAAACATGGCTACAAAATTTAAGACGAGGATCCATTCGTGCTTGGGATGAAATGCAACAACAGTTTTTGAAGAAGTTTTTCCCATCTCATAGAACAAACTCTTTCAAAAGACAAATCACCACTTTCACTCAAAAACCAGGAGAAACATTTTACAAATGTTGGGATAGGTATCGAGACTTGCTTAGTACCTGCCCTCATCATGGTTTTGAAACATGGAGATTGGTTTCACATTTCTATGAAGGGTTAACACCTAAAGATAGGCAAATGGTTGAATTGATGTGCAATGGAACTTTTGAAGATAAAGACCCTGATGAAGCAATGGAGTACCTAGACTTGTTAGCTGAAAATGCTCAAAATTGGGACACCGCGGGTGCATATGAGGCACCGAGTAAAACTCAACCTCATACATCTAGTGGAGGTATGTACAACCTTAGGGAAGATCATGACCTTCAAGCCAAGTTTGCATCTTTAGCTAGAAAAGTCGAGGCACTAGAATTGAAAAAGAGTGGTCAATTAAAATCTGTTGAAAACATTGTGTGTCAAATCTGTGAAACAAATGAACACTCAACCAACGATTGTCCAACCTTGCCTTCTTTTAAGGAATGTCTCCATGAACAAGCCCATGCTTTAAACAGTTTCGAAACATCCAATCACAACCCATATTCACAAACATACAATCCTGGTTGGAGAAATCACCTAAATTTCAGTTGGAAGAGTGACAATGCACAAATTTCACCATCACAGTTTCAAGCACACCATAATTTCCAAAATTCTTATGGATATGCACCTTCTTATGCTCCACCTCTTAGAAGTAATTTTGAGGAAACTTTGTATGCATTCATTGAAAAGCAAGAGATAATCAACACTCAACTTGCTCAAAGCATAATAGATTTTAAAGATACTCTTGCAAAATTCACATCTACTCTTAATTTTCAAGAAAAAGGTAAGTTTCCATCTCAACCACAGCAAAATCTCAAGAAGCAATATAATGCCAATGCAAGTAGTTATGGAAGTCAACAGATGGATCAAGTCAAATCAGTCATTACTCTTCGCAATGGTAAGGTTATTAAAAAACCCACTCTTGAACCTTGTGAGAAAGATGATGAGTCAATCTCTAAGGGTAAGGAAGGGGTTGAATCTGAATATTGTAAGGAAAAGACTGATTCCCTGCCAGCACTTTCATTTTCTCATGCCATGACCAATCAGGAAGAAGTCGATGAAAAAGGCACCGACAATGTTGATGCAGATCTTTTATCAAAAGTGACAACAGATTCGACACCCGACATCACACCAATCAATTATTACTTTCCTAATGAATCTCTAGTTTCTCTTAGTTCAATGCCTTGGTTTGCTAAACATATCAATTTTCTTACTTCAGGATTTTTGCCAGCTCATTGGAATACCGAAGATAAAAGAAAATTTTTGAGCAACGAGCAAAATTTTTATTGGGATGACCCTAACTTATTCAATTATTGTCCTGGTCAAATATTTCAAAAATGCATTCTCGACAATGAGGTAAGTAATTTCATTAAATTTTGTTATTCTAAGGCATGTGGGGATCATTTCTCATCAAAAAAGAGGATTGTAGAAATCTTACAAAGTGAATTTTACTGGCCCATCATATTCAAGGAGTCAGATGCATTCCGAAAAAACTGTGAAAATTGTAAGAAGGTGGGATTTATTTCAAAACACAGAGAGTCTTTAGATAATCTTCTATTGACTCTTAAGTCTCATCATAGTCGAGATAAGCATCGTGTAATTCATGACTTATGAACCCATTTTCATAAAGAACATACTTGGCATAGTCTTGGAAATCTGACTAAAAAGATCATGTTTGCCAGTTTGTAAGAAAACTGGATGGGAAGCCTATCCCCGACCCATTGAGGGCGTTTAAGCTGTTCTTGGATGTAAAACCAAGGGAAGATGTGAGCCATAATCACAACTGCGATTTGAATTTTTTTTTGTTTGTAAAAACTTGTGTCTTTTGGTTTTATTATTGTGTTTTGTTATTTCTTATTTTTGTTTCAGTGTGTTTCAGGTTTGTTAGTGTTCATTATTTCAGGTGATATCTTCTATACTCTATCTTTCTACCTTAGAACATTGAGGACAATGTCTCGTTTTGGTTGGGGGGAGAGGGTAGTAGTTGATAAAAAAAAAAAATTATTTTTCATTTCATAAAGCATGTGCATAATTGTTGTTACTAGGATGGCAGAGTAAAGGAGTTCTTTTGTTAAAGTGACTCTAAAGACGCATCTTAGTAACCATTCTTAACAAGGTCTATTATAATACTTCCTGAAATATTCAAGTTTACAAACTCTCATATTGTTACCGCTTAATTCTGCTCATATACTTATTTAACATGTATTCTTAAACCTTAATTTACACACACACACTTTAACATATGATTGTGGGTTGCATATTGGATTATTACATTATTTATGCTCTTTTGTTAAAGGTAACAACTAAGGGAAAGGGATTGTATATAATTAAAAAAAGAAAAACATGAAAAAAAAAGAAGAAAAAAAAATGATGATAATAAAAATGTAGATAAGTTTGGTTTCGTAGCCTCCCTAACCTAAGCAATTAAGCCTGAAGGGGTGTTTTAACACCTAATACCCTAAAGTCAACTGACTTGGGAGCTATTGGCCCAACGCTTGTTACATGGGTTGAGGAGAAAAGCTTAAGGGAATCAAACATTGCACTATCTACATATCAGTATCTGCGACCCGAGTTACTAAGCTCGTAGGGGTGTCTTAACACCTAATGCCCTAAGACCAACTGGTCTGGGAGTCATTAGCTGAAAGCTCGTTACACGGGTTAAAGATGCATGATGTTTTTAAATTATATGTATATAGGATTTTTTTTAAAAAAAAAACAAAAAAAAAAGACAAAAATAGTAATCCCAACCCAAGGAAGTTAACCTTAAACATTAGAACAAAAATTTTGTTTTCTTCCAAGAAAAGCCCCATAATTATGTGTTGATATATTGAGCACAAAAGAAAGGTTTATTAATATCTTGTTAAGAGGTATTGAGCAGATATATAAATTTAATGAGAGTTTGTTTATCTGGATAGATTAATGGAAGTTAAATGATGAATACCTTGCTTTGTGAAATTTGCAAATTGTTGTAACGCTTTGATTACTAGGGACTAGTAATAAGCTGGTTGAGGGGTGTGATTAGTACTTAAAAGTGCATTTTTATCATGGTTTTATATCATCATTTTGCACTTGAAGTATCAATAACTCCTTAACTAAAATATGTTTTATAATAATGTATCTAATAATATAAGATACCTATAATTTGAGGTAAATATCTATTTTTAATGCAGGCCTATCACATAAATGAAAGGATTGATTGATGACTTGAAGAACTTAAATTGCAAGGATAAAGAGATGGTCAAACTTAGAGAAGAGATGTCGATGCAATCCAAACCGGAACACTGTTCGGTAATTGGGTCATATTTGGAGCTACAGATCTCAGATTTAGGTCCAATTTATATGGATGGAAAGGTAAGACACAGGCCTACAACTTTTATATGGAGCCCAAGATCTAAAAAGGCCATTATCAAGTCCAAATTATAGCAACAACAAAGAAGCCCGAATCTGTCTTCCAGCCCGAGCACTGTTCGGTATTTTGGCCATATCTGGAGTTCTAGAAGTCCAAATGAGCTGAATGTTTTACACAAGAAAGATGAGACAATTGCCTACAACTTTCATGTTACAACTGGCTCCAATTTTGACATTATCAATGACGTTTTGGGCAGACAAGAGAAGATAAGGATTGTCACCAAGTCAAAAGTTGGCCACCCACTTATCAATTAGTCATCAAATCAATAGTTCCCAATTTTGGCCTATAAAAGGAGGCATTTGCCATGCATTTAGGCATCTTGGTTTCCAGATCAAGATCATGCTCTTCCTTTCTCTCTTTGTATTTTTTGTAATGTTTATGCTTTGCTTTTATTAATATTAAGTTTATGCCTTTCATTTCCTTTCCTTTACTTAGTTAACTTTTATGTTCTTATTTTGTTTATCTATTTTGCTTTCTTTCATTATGTCTAGCTAAGTTAGTTATGTCAAGGTGAAAAGGTTACACTAATGGTGTAAGAAGAAGTATAATGTAAACTTAATATGGACTTTAATGTTTGATACTAACATGTTTTATATTTGTTATCTTGTTCACTCTTTAATACTTTGCTTGTTAAATGACTAATCTTGATTTATGTTGTATAACACTTGGTACAACAAATACTTGGCACTTTCATAGCCCATAATGTATGGTATAACCGACACCTGAGCTATGAAAGGAACTTGATTTGTTGTTAACATAAGTTATAATCATGAATGCTTGACGAGATTTACAAGTATTAGCATTAATCGAATAAGATGACTAATGTAATCATGTTAGCAATCTATAATGCAATTGGAACCTCCTTTGTGTGTGGTTTCCAATTGAATACTAAGAGTTTATACTATACTTGTTTGATATACCATTAGTGGAACCTCTAACCTTGACATTTGTTATTATTATTGATTTATCCTTACATTAATTTTCCATCTTCAAGTTATCATCATCTTCTTCTTCTTCTCTTTCTTTATTATTATTATTATTATTATTATTATAATTACTACTACTACTACTACTACTACTACTACTATTATTATTATTATTATTATTACTATTAGTATTATAGTTGTTGTTCTTATTGTTATTGTTGTTGTTATTATTGCTATTATTGTTGTTTATAATTATTGTCTATAATTTATACAATTAACCTCCCTGTGGTTCGACCCCGGTCTTGCCGGGTTATTTATTACTTCGACACTCCTGCACTTGGGAGAAGACATCAATCTTTTAGTCGTGTCATATAACACTTGGTACAACAAATGCTTAACACTTTCATAGCTTATACTGTATGGTATAACTAACACCTGAGCTATGAAAGGAACTTGATTTGTTGTTAACATAAGTTATAATCATGAATGCTTGACGAGATTTACAAGTACTGGCATTAATCGAATAAGATAACTAATGTAATCATGTTAACAATCTATAATCTGATTGGAACCTCCTTTGTGTGTGGTTTCCAATTAAATAATAAGAGTTTATACTATACTTGTTTGACATACCATTAGTGGAACCTCTAACCTTGACATTTGTTATTATTATTGTTTAATCCTTACATTAATTTTCCATATCCAAGTTCTCATCATCTTCTTCTTCTTCTCTTTCTTTCTTTATTGTTACTACTACTATTATTATTATTATTATTATTATTATTATTATTATTATTATTATTATTATTGTTATTGTCATTGTTGTTATTATTGTTATTACTATTATTATTGTTGTTGTTATTATTATTATTGTTGTTGTACTATTGTCGTTTATAATTTATGCAATTAACCTCCCTATGGTTCGACCCCGGTCTTGTCGGGTTATTTATTACTTCGACACTCCTGCACTTGGGAGAAGACATCAATCTTTTAGTCGTGTCATATACTAGTTCCTTAAAGAAATGAAATGTTGAGAATGGAGTGGTAAAAGACAAAGGTGAGCATATTAGAATGAAAAACTTAAAATATGTGTGAAACAAGAGAGGAGTGACATCTATTAAGTGTGAACATATGAGGAAGTGTGAGAGGTGTTTGTGTATATATATAACAAAAAAAACAATAACAAAAACACAATAATTTTGATGTGAAGGTAGAGGCAAGTCTAAAAATGACAGGATCCTTTAATAAATACAAAACATACTTACAAATGTAAGAATATAATTATAGAAATGCAAAATTTAAATTTAAATAGTAATAAATTTGAAGAAATCTTAGATTTGTATTGAAAATGGATATAAGAGATATGAGTATAATAGATTTTGTGTATGGTTATAGGAGGATCTTCTTGGAGGTTTTATTTACAAAGGATTATCTAAGAAAGTTTTGTTTACAAAGAAATCCTATTTTGAAGTCCTGCCTTGAATGCCTAGGAGTAGTCCCTTTTTATAAAGCAATTTAATAAAGGCCTCTTTAAATTTTTGTGAAGCAATCATGTTGCTTTTTGAAAAAATTGATGTAGTTGTCTACTATGAAATCTCATTACTAAAAATGTAATATATTCTTCTAAAAGTGGGAAATTATAGAAAAATTAGGCTAAAAGGGCCTTGAAAGGGTTTAAAATGAAAATGAGCCTTTAAATTTTTTAGGCCTCTTAAATATCTTTTTTTCACATTTACATTTGTAGGTATAAATTGCTTATAGGTTTCGTATAGGTGGAAGAATGACATAAGAATCATCTTCATTATCATTTGCTAGATCTATGATGGATGAAGATGAAGATGAAGATGAAGATGAATACGAATACGAATATGAATTAGTGTCTTTGTTGCTTTGTAGGAGTTGCTTCATGGTCATAAAGTATTCTTCTTTGAATTTTGTTACAATTGAGAGTGCGAAGGCATGAGATCTTTAAGCTAAGAATTTGGATTGAGGGTTTGTGTCTTTAATCTCATCCTTTTGGTTATGTTTTAACCATTGTAAAATTATTGGTATGGAACTTTTGAATTTTACTGCAAAGAAATCCCACCATTTGATTTTGAATCTTCCGATGAGTATAAGATACCCATGTTAAGTGTTGGAGTCAAAATACCATGACAAAGCCATGGTACAAAGAATTTGGAACACAAAATTAGTATTGAAGGGAATTTTTTCTTATTTTTTAAGCTTTAAAATTTTATATGAAAAATATATACCATTTCAACCATTGGATGAGGTTGAAGAATGCCATAGAGGCAACCAAAATATTCCCACCATCAGTGAGACTAGTTTAGAAAATTTGTAGTTTTAGTGGAAGGGAAAAAATATAATAGCCAATGATTAGTACTTAAAAGTTTATTTTTATCATTATTTTATATCATTATTTTTACACTTGAAATATCAATAACTCCTTAACTAGAGTATGTTTTATAATATCATGTCTAATATTATAAGATGCCTTTAATTTATGGTAAATGTTTATCTTATATAGGTCTATCACATAAATGAAATGATTGATTGATAAGTTTAACTACTGAAATTGAGAAGATAAAGAGAGGTCTAAACTTAGAAAAAAAATGCTGGTATAGTCCAAAGAGGAACACTATCCAGTTTTTGGGTCATATCTGGAGCTATAGAACTTAGATTTGGGTATGCTCTATATAGATGAAAAGCTAAGACATATGCCTAAAACATTCATGATTATCTAAAACCCAATTCTGTTGTTTAGAAATCCAAATCTTAACATCAAAAGAGAAGTCGGAATCTGTTTTGCAACCCAAATACTGTTCGATGTTTAGCCCATATCTTGAGTTCTAGAAGTCCAAATGACCTTAATTTTTTTAGTTAGAAAGTTAAGATAATTTCTTAGAACTTTCATGAATTAAGTCTGTCTAAATTATGATGTTAGCAATGACGTTTTGTTTAGATAAGAAGATAAGGATTGCCACCAAGTCAAGATGTAACCACCTACTCAACAATTAGTCAACAAATCAATAGTTTTCAATTTTGGCCTATAAAATGAGGCATTTGCCATGTATTTAGGTATCTTAGGTTTTAGATCAAGATTAAGCTCTTCCTTTCTTTCTTTGTATTTTTTTTAATTCTTAAGTTTTATTTTCATTAATATCTTGTTTATGCCTTTCATTTCCTTTCCTTTACTTAGTTAATATTTATTTTATTTATGTTTTTATCTTGTTTATTTATGTTTCTCTGTTTTATTATATCAAGGTAAAAATGTTACACTAATGGTGTAAAAATAAGTATAGTATAAACTCAACATGGATTTTAATATTTGATACTAACATGTTTTTTATTTGTTATCTTGTTCACTTTTAATAATTTGCTTATTAAACGGTTAATCTTAATTTATGTTGTATAACACTTGGTACAATAAATACTTAGCACTTTTATAACCCAACCGTATGGTGTAATCAACACATGTGCTATGAAAGGAACTTGATTTGTTATTAACATAAGTTATAATCATGAATACTTGACAATATTTACAAGTATTAGCATTATTTGAATAAGATAACTAATATAATCATGTTAACCATTTATAATCCGATTGGAATCTCCTTTGTGTATGGTTTCTAGTTGAGTAATACAAAGAGTTTATACTATACTTGTTTGAAATACCATTAGTGGATCCTCTAACCTTGATATTTATTTTTATCATTATTTAATTCTTACATTAATCGTACATCTCAAAGTCTTTATTATTATTGTTATTGTTGTTGTTTATAATTTATATAGTTAACTGACTAGTACTTAAAAGTGCATTTTTATCAAGGTTTTATATTATCATTTTGCACTTGAAGTATCAATAACTCCTTAACTAAAGCATGTTTTGTAATAGCAAGTCTAATGACACGACTAAAAAATTGATGTCTTCTTCCAAGTGCAGGAGTGTCGAAGAAATAAATAACTTGACAAAACTAGAGTTGAACTACAAGGAGGTTAATTGTATAAATTATAAATAACAACAATAACTATAAAAATAAAAATAAAAATAGTAGTGGTGGTAGTAGTAGTACTAGCAACATCATCATCATTAGTAGTAGTATAGTAGTAGTAGCAGTAGCATCACTAATAATAATAATAATAATAATAATAATAATAATAATAATAGAAGAAGTTGATGAGAACTTTGAGATGAAAAATCAATATAAGGATTAAACAATGATAACAACAAATGTCAAAGTTAGAGGATCCACTAATGGTATTTCAAACAAGTATAGTATAAACTCTTATTATTCAATTAGAAACCACACATAAAGGAGGTTCCAATTAGATTATAAATTGTAAATATGATTACATTAGTTATCTTATTCGAATAATGCTAATACTTGTAAATATTGTCAGGAATTCATGATTATAACTTATACTAACAACAAATCAAGTTCCTTTCATAGCACAAGTGTAAGTTATACAACACAGTTGAGCTATGAAAGTGTCAAGTATTTGTTGTACCAAGTGTTATACAATATAAATTTAGATTAACCATTTAACAAGCAAAGTATTAAAAGTGAACAAGATAACAAATATAAAACATGTTAGTATCAAACATTAAAGTCCATATTGAGTTTATACTATACTTATTCTTACACCATTAATGTAACCTTTCACCTTGACATAATAAACTTAGTTAAACTCTTATTCTTACACCATTAATGTAATATTTTATCTTGACATAATAAACTTAGTTAAACATAATGAAAGAGAGAAATATAAATAAACAAGATAAGAACATAAATAAAATAAAAGTTAACTAAGTAAAGGAAAGGAAATGAAAGCAAAACTTAAGCATTAGAAAAATACAAAGAGAGAAAGCAAGAGTATGATCTTGATCTGGAAACCAAGATGCCTAAATGTGTGGCAAATACCTCCTTTTATAGGTCAAAATTAGGAACTATTGACTTGATGACTAATTATTGAATGGGTGACCAACTCTTGACATGGTGACAATTCTTATCTTCTTGTCTGCCTAAAACATCATTGATAACGTTAGAATTTGAATCAGACCTCCATATAAAAGTTCTAGAAAATTATCTCAGCTTTTCAAAAAAATAATAATTTAAGGTCATTTGGACTTCTAGAACTCAAGATATGAGTTGAACACTGAATAATGTCTGGGCTGCAAGATAGATTCAGACTTTTTTTTTTGTTACTACAATTTGGATCTGAAAACGGCCTTTTTAAATCTTGGACTCTTATGAAAGTTGTAGGCCTATGTCTTACCTTTTTATCCATATAAAGTAGACCTAAATCTGAGATCTATAACTCTAGATATGACCCAATTACCGAACAGTGTTCCAGTTTGGACTATACTAGCATCTCTTATCTAAGTTTGACCATCGCTTTGTCCTTTCAATTTTAGTACTTGAACTCATCAATCAATCCTTTCATTTATGTGATAGGCCTGCATTTAAGATGAACATTTAACACAAATTAAAGGTATCTTATGTATCAGATATGTTATTATAAGACATGTTTTAATTAAGGAGTTATTGATACTTCAAGTGCAACATGATGATATAAAACCTTTATAAAAATACACTTTTAATCTATTCATCTGATACCATAAGCTACCTTTAATTTATGGTAAATGTTCATCCTAAATACGGGTCTATCACATAAATAAATGGATTAATTGATGAGTTGAAGTATTGAAATTACAAGGACAAAGAGAGGGCCAAACTTAGAAAAGAGATGTTGGTGCAGTCCAAATTGGAACACCGTTTGGTAATTGGGCCATATCAGGAGCTGTAGATCTCAGATTTAGGTCTGTTTTATATGGATGGAAAGCTAAGAAATAGGCCTAAAACTTTCATAAAAAAGGTAAGACTCAATTCTGCTTTTTGAAAGTCCAAATCTTAGCAACAATATAGAAGTATGAATCTATCCTACAACCCAAATACTATTTAGTGTTCAACTCATATCTCAAGTTCTAGAAGTTCAAATGACCTCAATTTTTTTCTTGAAAGACTAAGATAAATTCCTAGAACTTTTATGGGTAAGGTTGGTTCAATTTCTGACGTTATCAATGATATTTTGTTCAAACAAAAAGATAAAGATTGTCATCAAGTCAAGAGTTAGCCACATATGGATACATATGTTTCATAATAAAAGGACCGCTCCATCTTGATCCTAGTTTTCCAGGAAATAAATGGAGTCTAAAATTATTAAGTAAAACTTTTTGACCAACATTGAATGATTTTCTTAGTATTTTTTTGTCATAAAACTCTTTGATTCCTGTTTTATGAATTTTTGAATTTTCATATGCATCACTTCTTATTTTCTCAACCTCACTTATTTGTAATTTTCACAGTTGACTAGCATCATAAAGGTTTGAATTGAAAGCTTTAATAACCCAATAAGATTCATGTTCAAGTTCCACAAGCAAGTGACAAGGTTTTCCACAGACTAGTCTATAAAATGACATACCTAATGATGTTTTATAAGCAGTTCGATAAGCCCAAAGTGCATCATTAAATCTTAAAGACCAGTCATTCCTATTAGGGTTCACTATTTTCTCAAAGATCTGTTTGATCTCCCTATTAATAAGCTCTACTTGTCCACTTGTCTGAGGGTGATAAGGGGTGACAACTTTATGTGTAATTCCATATTTCTTCATTAAAAACTCGAATGACTTGTTAGAGAAATATGTTCCACCATCACTTATCATGGCTCATGGAATTCCAAATCAACTCAAAATATTTTCTTTCAAAAACTTTATCATTGTTTTGTGATCATTGTTTCGACTTGGAATTGCCTCTAGCATTTTGAAATATAATCTAGTCCGAAAATTATATATATATATATATATATATATATATATATATATATATATATATAAAACCAAATGATGGAGGAAATGGACCTATGAAATCTATACCCCAATAGTCAAAGATCTCAATGACAAGAATATGATTTAAAGGCATCTTCTGATGTTTTGAAATAGATCCCAACTTGTGACAATTTTCACAAGTCTTGC
Source organism: Populus pruinosa (assembly GCA_026413675.1). Lineage (NCBI taxonomy): Eukaryota > Viridiplantae > Streptophyta > Magnoliopsida > Malpighiales > Salicaceae > Populus > Populus pruinosa. The sequence goes on from CM048606.1 coordinate 7,209,854, forward strand.
AAAATGCATATGAGTCCTTGAACATGGTGGGCTAGTAAAATCCAGTTTGTTAGATTTTTATAGTTATCTTTCTTGATGAGAAATGCCCTCCACATGCCTCAGAATGATAAAATCTAATTACACTACTTATCTCATTGTCAGGAATGCATCTTTAAAATATTTGATCAGGACAATATTTGAATAAATAAGGACCATCCCAAAAAAAAATTCTTCACTTCATTCAACAACTTTCTTGTATCTTGGGTACTCCAATGAGCTGACAATTGTCCTGAAACAAGAAAATTGATAATATTAGCAAACCAAGGCAATGTAGAGATAGAAGGTAAAGATTCATTAGGTCAATCTGTTGTCATCGATTATTGTGATGTCAGTTTTCAAATCTGTTGTCAATCTTGACAAATAATCTGTGACCATATTTTCGGTGTCTTTCTTGTCTTTGATTGTGATATCAAATTCTTGAAGTAACAAAATTCATCGTACCAATCTTGCCTTAGAATCTTTCTTAGAAAGAAGATATTTCAATGCTGCATGATCACTAAAAACAACAAAAAGTGAGCCAACAAGATAAGATCTGAATTTATCACATGCAAACACTATTGCAAGTAATTCTTTTTCAATAGTGGTGTAATTCATTTGAGCATTATTTCAAGTTTTAGTTGTATAGTAAATCACATAAGGTTTCTTATCTTTTCTTTGTCCCAAAACAACACCCACGACATAATCACTAGCATCACATATTATTTCAAATGGTAATGGCCACTCAGAAGGTTGAATGACAGGAGCAGAAGTAAGCAAGTTTTTAAGTTTAATAAAGGCTTATTCACAATATTCAGTCCATTCAAAAATATTATCCTTTGTTAGAAGATTACTTAAGAGCTTATATATTATATTAAAATCTTTGATGAACCTTCTATAAAAACCAGGATGTCCTAAGAATGATCTAACATCTTCAATAAATTTTAGTGTTGGCAAGTAAGCAATTAACTCGATTTTAGATTTGTCAACTGATTAGTACTTAAAAGTGCATTTTTATCAAGGTTTTATATCATCATTTTGCACTTGAAATATCAATAACTCCTTAAATAAAGCATGTTTTATAATAACATATCTAATAATATAAGATACCTTTAATTTATGGTAAATGTTTATTTTAAATACAGGCCTATCACATAAATGAAAGGATTGATTGATGAGTTTAAGAACTGAAATTGAAAGGACAAAGAGATGGCCAAACTTAGAAAAGAGATGCTAGTGCAGTCCAAACCAGAATACTATTCGGTAATTGGGTCATATCTGAAGCTATATATCTCAGATTTAGGTCTACTTTATATGGCTGGAAAGGTAAGACATAGGCCTACAACTTTCATGGGAGCCCAAGATTTAAAAAGGCTATTTTCAAGTCCAAATTGTAGCAAAAATAAAAAAGTCTAAATCTGTCTTACAGCCCGTACACTGTTTAGTGTTTGGCCCATATCTGGAGTTCTAAAAGTCTAAATGACCTCCATTTTCTTTCCTGGAAAGTTAAGACAATTTCCTACAACTTTTGTGTTTTTAAATGGTTCCAATTCTAACGTTATCAATGATGTTTTGGGTAGACATGAGAATATAAGGATTATCATTAAGTCAAGAGTTAACCACCCACTTATCAATTAGTCATCAAATCAATAGTTCCCAATTTTGGCCTATAAAAAGAGGCATTTTCCATGCATTTAGACATCTTAGTCTTCACATCAAGATCATGCTCTTGTTTTTTCTCTTTTTATTTTTGTAATAATTAAATTTTATTTTCATTAATATCTTGTTTATGCCTTTCAATTTCTTTCCTTTACTTAGTTAACTTTTATCTTATTTATGTTTTATTTTGTTTATTTATTTTTCTTTTTTTCATTATGTTTAGTTATGTTTATTATGTTAAGGTGAAAAGGTTACGCTAATGGTGTAAGAATAAGTATAGTGTAAACTTAACATGGACTTTAATGTTTGATACTAACATTTTTTGTATTTGTTATCTTGTTCACTCTTTAATACTTTGCTTGTTAAATAACTAATCTAAATTTATGTTGTATAACACTTGGTCCAACAAATGTTTGTCACTTTCATAGTCCCTACTATATGATATAACCGACACCTAAGCTATGAAAGGAACTTGATTTGTTGTTAACATAAGTTATAATAAAAAATGCCTGATGAGATTTACAAGTATTAGTATTAATCGAATAAGGTAACTAATGTAATCTTGTTAACAATTTATAATCTAATTGGAACCTCCTTTGTGTGTGGTTTCCAATTGAATAATAAGAGTTTATACTATACTTGTTTGACATACCATTAATAGATCCTCTAACCTTGACATTTGTTGTTATCATTGTTTAATCCTTACGTTAATCTTCTATCTCAAAGTTTTTATCAACTTTTTCTTCTTCTATTATTATTAGTATTATTAGTATTATTATTATTATTGTTGTTGTTATTATTATTATTATTATTATTATTATTATTATTATTCTTGTTACTATTGTTATTGTAGTTGTATTCTTGTTATCTATAATTTATACAATTTACCTCCCTGTGATTTGACTCCAGTGCTAGGTTATTTATTACTTCGACACTTCTGCACTTGGTAGAAGTCATCAATTTTTTGGTCATGTCAAGTTTTTGATATAAAACATGTTAGTATCAAACATTAAAGTCCATATTAAATTTATACTATACTTATTCTTACACCATTAATGTAACCTTTTTTACCTTAACATAATAAACTAAGCTAAACATAATTAAAGAGAGAAATATAAATAAACAAGATAAGAACATAAATAAGATAAAAGTTAACTAAGTAAAAAAAAAAGGAAATGAAAGGCATAAATAAGATATTAATCAAAATAAAACTCAAAAATACAAAAATACAAAGATAGAAAGCAAAAGCAAAAGCATGATCTTGATATGGAGACCAAAATACCTAACTAAATGCATGGCAAATGCCTCCTTTTATAGGCCAAAATTGGAAACGATTGATTTGATGACTAACTAATGAGTGAGTAGCCAACTCTTGACTTCGTGACAATCTTTATCTTCTCTTGTCTGCACAAAATATCATTGATAACGTCAGAATTGGAACCACTTGAAAACATAAAAGTTGTAGAAAATTGTCTCACTAGGAAAAAAATAAAAGTCATTTAGACTTCTAGAACTCCAAATATGGGCCATACACTGAACAATATACGGGTTGTAGGACAAATTCAAACTTATTCATTTTTGCTAGAGTTTGGACTTGAAAATGGCCTTTTTAAAACTTGGGCTCCTATAAAAGTTTTAGGCCTATGTCTTACCTTTCTATCCATATAAAGTAGATCAGAATCCGAGATCTACAGCTTCAGATATGACCCAATTACCGAATAATGTTCCAGTTTGGACTGCACCAGCATCTCTTTTGTAAGTTTGGACATCTCTTTGTCTTTTTAATTTGAGTTCTTAAACTCATCAATCAATCCTTTCATTTATTTGATAGGCTTGGATTTAAAATGAACAGTTACCATAAATTAAAAGTATCTTATATTATTAGGTATGTTATTATAAAAATGCTTTAGTTAAGGAGTTATTGATACTTCAAGTGCAAAATAATGATATAAGGAGTTATTGATACTCTTGATTGTTTGACTAATTTAGGAAAGGTTTTAACCAGGTGTGAAGAGAAGAATCTTGTGATGAATTGGGAAAAATGTCATTTTATGGTAACAAACGACATTGTACTTGGTCACATTGTTTCATCAAAAGGAATTGAGGTTGACAAATCTAAAATCAAGTTAATTGCAAACTTGCCAACACCAAAATCTCTTAAAGATGTTAGATCATTCCTGGGACATGCTGGTTTTTATAGAAGGTTCATCAAAGATTTTAGTGTAATATCTAAGCCTTTAAGTAACCTTCTAACAAAGGATACTATTTTTGAATGGACTGAACATTGTGAAGAAGCCTTTGTTAAACTTAAAAACTTGCTTACTTGTGCTCCTATCATTCAACCTCCCAATTGGTCATTACCTTTTGAAATAATGTGTGATGCTAGTGATTATGCCGTAGGTGCTGTTTTGGGACAAAGAAAAGATAAGAAACCTTATGTAATTTACTATGCAAGTAAAACTTTAAATAGTGCTCAAATGAATTATACCACCACTGAAAAAGAATTACTTGCAGTAGTATTTGCATGTGAAAAATTCAGATCTTATCTTGTTGGCTCACCTGTTGTTGTTTTTAGTGATCATGCAGCATTGAAATATCTTATTTCTATGAAAGATTCCAAGGCTAGATTGGTGCGGTGGATTTTATTACTTCAAGAATTTGATATCACAATCAAAGATAAGAAAGGCAGCGAAAATGTTGTCGCATATCACTTGTCAAGATTGACAACAGATTCGAAAACTAACATCACACCAATCGATGACTACTTTCCTGATGAATCTTTACTTTCTGTCTCTACAATGCCTTGGTTTGCTAATATTGTCAATTTTCTTGTTTCAGGACAATTGCGAGCTCATTGGAGTACCCAAGATAAAAGAAAGTTTTTGAACGAAGTGAAGAACTTTTATTGGGATGATCCTTATTTATTCAAATATTGTCCTGATCAAATATTTCGAAGATGCATTCCTAAGAATGAGGTAAGTAGTGTCATTAAATTTTGTCATTCTGAGGCATGTGGGGGCCATTTCTCATCAAGAAAGACAACTGCAAAAATCTTACAAAGTGGATTTTACTGGCCCACCATGTTCAAAGACTCACATGCATTCTGCAAGTCTTGTGAAAATTGTCAAAAGTTGGGATCTATTTCAAAACATCACATGATGCCTTTAAACCCTATTATTGTCATTGAGATCTTTGACTGTTGGGGTATAGATTTCATGGGCCCATTCCCTCCATCATTTGGTTTCTTATACATATTAGTCGCAGTAGACTATGTTTCAAAATGGATAGAGGCAATTCCAAGTCGAAACAATGATCACAAAATAGTGATAAAGTTTTTGAAAGAAAATATTTTGAGTCGATTTGGAGTCCCTCGAGCCATAATAAGTGATGGTGGAACACATTTCTGCAACAAGCCATTTGAGTCTTTAATGAAGAAATATGGAATCACACACAAAGTTGCCACCCCTTATCACCCTCAAACAAGTGGACAAGTAGAGCTTGCTAATAGGGAGATCAAACATATTTTGGAGAAAACAATAAACCCTAATAGGAAAGACTGGTCTTTAAGACTTAATGATGCACTTTGGGCTTATCGAACTGCTTATAAAACATTATTAGGTATGTCACCTTATAGACTAGTCTATGGAAAACCTTGTCACTTGCCGGTGGAACTTGAACATAAAGCTTATTGGGCTATTAAAGCTTTCAATTCAAATGTGGATGATGCTAGTCAATTGCGAAAATTACAAATAAATGAGCTTGAGGAAATAAGAAATGATGCATATGAAAATTCAAGAATTCATAAAGCAAGAATTAAAGAGTTTCATGACAAGAAAATACAGAGAAAAACCTTCAATGCTGGTCAAAAAGTCTTGCTTTATAATTCTCGACTACATTTATTTCCTGGAAAATTAAGATCAAGATGGAGCGGTCCTTTTATTCTGAAACATGTGTATCCATATGGGGCCTATGACATCGAGAATCTAAAGAATGACAATGTTTTCAAGGTAAATGGACATCGTCTGAAAGTTTACTTTGATAATTTTTCAGTTGAACATAACTCTATTGAATGTGTTGATCCTGTATATAAAGATTGATTTTATTTTATTTTATTTTTGTTTCTTTTTGTGTGATTTTTGCTAGTTTCTCTCACCCCGATCAAATGGCGAACAACGATACTCCGTGACTTAAATCGGTTCTTTCAGTTTCCCACAATTACTGATATCTGTGTATATATCTGTGCAATTCTTTGAATCTCTCTTCCAATTCTCATTTGAAAATGGACACTAATCTTGAAAAATTGAAAAAGTATTTTCCCGCTTTGCCTCAGAATGCGATTACAAAAATTTACCGTACCAGATATGCAAGATTGAGATTGTTAATGAATCATGAAATTCCTGAAGATATTCGCTGGTTGATTGAAGCAAAGGTCCGATTATCAGGTGAGTTCTCGAACTCCTTCATTTCACACATGCCTGGAACAGGTAAAAGCACTTTTGCAAAGAAACGTCATGCAAAACGACTAGAAGTGTGTCATCGATGTGCTAGATGGACTTGTAATACACAATGTTGTTCTTCAGGAATGGTATCTATAAACCGTGAAGATAAAATACAATTCATTAAGGATGGCCTGAGTAAGGAGTCTTTAGATAATCTTCTATTGACTCTTGAGAAGCATCCTAGTGGAGATGTGCATCGTGTAATTCATGATTTATGGCCACTATTTCATAAAGAACATGATCGACTTAGTCTTGGGAATCTGACTAAAAAAGACCCTGTTTGCTAGTTTTTAAGAAAACTGGATGGGAAGCCTATCCCCGACCCATAGAGGGCGTTTAAGCCGTTCTTGGACGTAAAACCAAGGGAAGATGTGAGCCACAATCACAACTACCTGTACATACACATGTTTTTTTTCAAAAGTAAATCAATAAATAAATAAAAAGAGAGAGAGTGTGTGTGAGAGTCCAGCTGGCCTACATATAGGTGTTATGATTGCCTTTCTAATTTCTCATCTATAAAACCCTCTTTTCCTTCCTTTCATTTCTACTCAACCCATACATTCAACAAATACAGAAGTGTGTAGAAATGGCAAGTTCCTCAAGTCATCAAATAAGAAATATTTATGTTTTCGGTGGATCTAGTCCTGGAAAAGAAAAGGAGTTTTTAGAATCAGCAAATCATCTTGGTCAGGTGCTAGTTGAGAGAAAGATTCATTTAGTGTATGGGGGAGGCAGTCTTGGGTTAATGGGAGGTGTGTCAATAGCTGCATTTTTAGGAGGTAGTCAAGTTTTAGGAGTCGTCCCTGAAGCTTTGGCACAAGGGGACATCATTGGAAAAACAATTGGAGAGGAACTTCAGGTCTCCACAATGTCGGCTCAAATGAATGCAATGTTTAACCATGCTGATGCTTTCATTGCTTTACCAGGTGGTCTAGGCACATTGGAAGAGATCTTTCATATTTCCTCTTGGGCTCAATTGCACATTCACCATAAACCCATTGGCTTGTTAAATGTTAATGGTTATTATGATAAGTTGTTGTCTTTTCTTGATCATGCTGTGGAACAGGAATTTCTAACATCTTCTGCATGACAAATCATAATCTCTGCTACTACTGCTGAACAATTGATTAACCAACTACAATCTTTCATTCCTGTGATTGATCCTTCCATGAGTCGTATAAATTGGTCATCTACGGGAAGCCGTAAAAAGCTTAGATTGGATTTGAGCCTTCATTTGTGAATTTTTGTGTCTTTTGGTTTTATTATTGTGTTTTGTTATTTCTTATTTTTGTTTCAGTGTGTTTCAGGTTTTGTCCGTGTTCGTTATTTCAGGTGATATCTTCTATACTCTACCTTAGAACATTGAGGACAATGTCTCGTTTTGGTTGGGGGGAGAGGGTAGTAGTTGATAAAAAAAAATTGTTTTTCATTTCATAAAGCATGTGCATAATTGTTGTTACTAGGATGGCAGAGTAAAGGAGTTCTTTTGTTAAAGTGACTCTTGAGACGCATCTTAGTAACCATTCTTAACAAGGTCTATTATAATACTTCCTGAAATATTCAGGTTTACAAACTCTCGTATTGTTACCACTTAATTCTGCTCATATACTTATTTAACATGTATTCTTAAACCTTAATTTACACACACACACACTTCAACATATGATTGTGGATTTCATATTGGATTATTACATTATTTATGTTCTTTTGTTAAAGGTAACAACTAAGGGAAAAGGATTGTATATAATTAAAAAACAAAAACATGAAAAAATAAGAAGAAAAAAAAATGATGATAATAAAAATGTAGATAAGTTTGGTTTGGTAGCCTCCCTAACCTAAGCAATTAAGCCCGAAGGGGTGTTTTAACACCTAATACCCTAAAGTCAACTGACTTGGGAGCTATTGGCCCAACGCTTGTTGCATGGGTTGAGGAGAAAAGCTTAAGGGAATCAAACATTGCACTATCTACATATCAGTATCTGCGACCCGAGTTACTAAGCTCGTAGGGGTGTCTTAACACCTAATGCCCTAAGACCAACTAGTCTGGGAGTCATTAGCTGAAAGCTCGTTACACGGATAAAGAGGTATTGAGCCCCATAATTATATGTTGATATATTGAGCATAAAAGAAAGGTTTATTAATATCTTGTTAAGAGGTATTGAGCAGATATATAAATTTAATGAGAGTTTGTTTATCTGGATAGATTAATAGAAGTTAAATGATGAATACCTTGCTTTGTGAAATTTACAAATTGTTGTAATGCTTTGATTAGTAGGGACTAGTAATAAGCTGGTTGAGGGGTGTGATTAGTACTTAAAAGTGCATTTTTATCATGGTTTTATATCATCATTTTGCACTTGAAGTATCAATAACTCCTTAACTAAAATATGTTTTATAATAATGTATCTAATAATATAAGATACCTATAATTTGTGGTAAATGTCTATTTTTAATGCAGACCTATCACATAAATGAAAGGATTGATTGATGACTTGAAGAACTTAAATTGCAAGGATAAAGAGATGGTCAAACTTAGAGAAGAGATGTCGGTGCAATCCAAACCGGAACACTATTTGGTAATTGGGTCATATTTGGAGCTACAGATCTTAGATTTAGGTCCAATTTATATGGATGGAAAGGTAAGACACAGGCCTACAACTTTCATATGGAGCCCAAGATCTAAAAAGGCCATTATCAAGTCCAAATTGTAGCAACAATAAAGAAGCCCGAATCTGTCTTCCAGCCCGAGCACTGTTCGGTATTTTGGCCATATCTGGAGTTCTAGAAGTCCAAATGAGCTGAATGTTTTACACAAGAAAATTGAGACAATTGCCTACAACTTTGATGTTTACAACTGGCTCCAAGTTTGACGTTATCAATGACGTTTTGGGTAGACAAGAGAAGATAAGGATTGTCACCAAGTCAAAAGTTGGCCACCCACTTATCAATTAGTCATCAAATCAATAGTTCCCAATTTTGGCCTATAAAAGGAGGCATTTGCCATGCATTTATGCATCTTGGTTTCCAGATCAAGATCATGCTCTTCCTTTCTCTCTTTGTATTTTTTGTAATGTTTATGCTTTACTTTCATTAATATCAAGTTTATGCCTTTCATTTCCTTTCCTTTACTTAGTTAGCTTTTATGTTCTTATTTTGTTTATCTATTTTGCTTTCTTTCATTATGTCTAGCTAAGTTAGTTATGTCAAGGTGAAAAGGTTACACTAATGGTGTAAGAATAACTATAATGTAAACTTAATATGGACTTTAATGTTTGATACTAACATGTCTTATATTTGTTATCTTGTTCACTCTTTAATACTTTGCTTGTTAAATGACTAATCTTGATTTATGTTGTATAACACTTGGTACAACAAATGCTTGGCACTTTCATAACCCATAATGTATGGTATAACCGACACCTGAGCTATGAAAGGAACTTGATTTGTTGTTAACATAAGTTATAATCATGAATGCTTGACGAGATTTACAAGTATTAGCATTAATTGAATAAGATGACTAATGTAATCATGTTAACAATATATAATCTGATTGGAACCTCCTTTGTGTGTGGTTTCCAATTCAATAATAAGAGTTTATACTATACTTGTTTGATATACCATTAGTGGAACCTCTAACCTTGACATTTGTTATTATTATTGTTTAATCCTTACATTAATTTTCCATCTACAAGTTCTCATCATCTTCTTCTTCTTCTCTTTCTTTATTATTATTATTATTAGCACTACTACTACTACTACTACTACTACTACTATTATTATTATTATTATTATTATTATTATTATTATTATTATTATTATTATTATTATAGTTGATGTTGTTATTGTTATTGTTGTTGTTATTGTTGTTTATAATTGTTGTCTATAATTTGTACAATTAACCTCCTTGTGGTTCGACCCCAGTCTTGCCGGGTTATTTATTACTTCGACACTCCTACACTTGGGAGAAGACATCAACCTTTTAGTCGTGTCAATTACATTAATGGTGTAAGAATAAGTATAGTATAAACTCAACATGGACCTTAATGTTTAATACTAAAATGTTTTGTATTTGTTATTTTTTTCACTCTTAATACTTTGCTTGTTAAATGGTTAATCTAGATTTATGTTGTATAAACTTTGGTACAACAAATACTTTGCACTTTCATAACCCAAATCACATGGTATAACCGACACCTGTGCTATAAAAGGAACTTAATTTGTTGTTAACATAAGTTATAATCATGAATACCTGACAACATTTACAAGTATTAACATTATTTAAATAAGATAACTAATGTTGTCATAACCCATTTTTAGGCACCCACGTGAAAATTAATAAAATACAAAAAAATAAAAAAATATTATAAAAAAATATAAATAGTGAAAAAATATGCCAAAATGCCCTAAAAATAGTCAAAAATTGGTTGAGGAGGTTAAAAATACAAAGATTAAAATTTGGCAGTATTTCATTGTGATATGAGAGCCCTGTTGATAAAAAATTTCAATTTGAATAAGAAAAGTCCAAAATCAGATGTTTAAGGACTCAATTAAACTTTATGGAAGGTTTAATTGAATTTATGAAGAGTTTGATTGCAAGAAAAACTAATTTTGGAGTCAATTTAGGTTTTAATTGGAAGAAATTAATGTTTTAGGGTCAAATTATAATTTTTAAGAGTTAATTTGGTCAAATCAAGGGCTTAGTTACATTAATATTGAAGTTTGATAGCCAATTAAGGACTTAATTGAAGAAATCCAAAACCAAGAACCAAAATGAAAAATGAACATAAATAAAGGGGTTGTAATTAAAACCAGATCAAGGGCTCAATTGAAGAAATTAGAAATTTATTGATCAATTGAGGTCAAATTGCATACATTCAAGACCAAGGATCAAAGTGAAAAAGGCGGTCAACTTCAGGGCAGCTATTGGATTTTTAGCAAGGATGCAATTGAATTGATTTTTAAAATTAAAATTGCAATTTAAAACTTGATCGAATAAATTATAAATTAAGGACCAATATGAAGTCTGACTTTTTTGCTACCTTTTTGTTTAAATAAAAGAGCGTGTTTTGACCAAAACGGTACCGTTTCATACACTGTTAAAAATAACCTAAAATGGTGTTGTTTTGAACGACACCATAAATCTTCTTTTTCCCCTGGACGTGCAAAAAATAGGGAATATAACTTTTGTTGCCCTGTTTTCATCGCCTTTTTTGTTCAAAAAGATGCCGACAAAAACTCCCCACTTGCCTGCCACATAGTGGAAGAAGAAGGGATGCACCCCGAGGCAGTTCTGGAGTGGCAGCACCGTGGCCGCCCCAACCATTTCACAGTCCTTGTCTACCTATAAAAATACAGGCCGAGAAGAGACAAAGGAAAAAAAAAACACGAAAGAAAAAAGAGAGAGACAAAGGACTAAGAGAGACAGAGTAGAGGAGAGAAAAAAAGAAGAAAGAGTGAAAATGAAAACAGAGAAGAAGTATCGATGAAGCAGCGTTACCGAGTCTACCACTAAGCTTCCCAATCACTGCCACCTACGACAACGGCCATGCCTCCTCTCACCAGGTAAGTTTATTTCCTTCTTTGCTCCGTCTTCCATTTTCCTTTCATCGGCATGCAGAACATGAGTAATTCACGTTCTGCAGCCAATTATCATTTTTTAGGCCAGTGTTGGCCCATTTTGAATGTTGGGCTGGTGATGGTCAATTTTATTTTGGGGCGGTGCTGGCCTGTTTCATTTTTTGGGCCAATGTTGGCTCGTTTCATTTGATGTTGGGCTGGTGTTAGCCCATTTTCATGTCGGGCCAGTGCTAGCCCATCATTTTATGTTGGGCCGTGCTGATCTATTCTAAATAAATAAATCATAAAAATATAAATCCAGTATTAAAATACCTTAATTTCGTCAAAACTGCCAAAAATACAAAAAAAAATTAGAAAAAAGGAAAAATTGTTATTGTGCATACAACCAAATGTCTCAAAGCTAAAAAATCATATTGTGTTTTCTTTTATACAAAAAAAAATAATGTTTCGGCATGCATTTCGACTTTAATAACCAGTTTATTAAAGTTAAGAGAACATTAGCTAAAATTTCAATAAAACAACAAAATTTTATATTGTTTTGTTTTAGTATAAGGGATTATGAATTTGTACATAAAATGTATTCTTGATATTAAAAAGGTATTTGTTTTTTTAGTAACAACATAGAACAATTAGGTTTTACGCGTTAAAATAAGAATCTCTTTATTAAGGAGGGCTTGTCTTGAACCTTAAGCATACCAACAATTAAAAGCAGCTTACTTTAGGTATTGTGTATTTAGGGAGCTAATACATTTCCTTTACACAACTAGTCCCCCTACCCCGTCTCTAAGACCAATTAGGGTTCCTAGTAACCAAAACATTAGGTGGCGACTCCCATTTTAATTTTTTACTAATAAGAGACAAGAAGTCATTGTCTCTTCATATTTTGCCAGAAATACACCACTTCATTTTTCTTGATGGGTGGATGATCGCCGCGACGCCGCACATGTGCGATAGAATGACGACTTCACTGGGGACCTTGTGGATTAAGTATTATTTTTATCTGATCATTGTGTTTTATTTGTTGGTTTGCGTGTTTTAATATACATTTCCTTTATTTATTGCTTACATGCTATAAAATTTTGTACATATTTGTTTATGCATTGTATAGAATTGCCTTATGTATCACATGCTTTAATTTTTGGAAAGCACACACAACCTTTTAAGTTAGGTGGGGAACTAGCGATCTACCCTAGGAGCATTGGTCAAGGTTCAGATGCGTGAAACACCCAACTTATATTTGAGTGTTTGCTTGGTAATGGTGGGTATACATGCCTTAACTATTCCTTGCAACGCCCCCACACTGTCTTTATGAAGGTCTCTACTAGGCAGATATGAGACCTTGTTGAGACCAGGTAGAATACCTACCTATGTTCACATAAGGAATATAACATGTCTTTAGGGTGTATATGCCATCTTTAGTTTCTTGAAGTATCTTAAACTCAAGACTTGTGGGTGATATAATGATCGTCATGCAGAAAATTTTCACTACAAAGTTTGGACAAGAAACAAGATTCTTGTTTCATCATACAAGAAGTGCGATCATATGTCACCGCTCGAAGGGTGAGTTCATCATATAAATTAAAGTGCATAACTTATTTCATTGTAAATAACATATGACATGACCAAAAGATTGACGTCTTCTTTCAAGTACAGGAGTATAGAAGTAATAAATAACCCAATAAGACCGGGGTCAAACCACAGGGAGGTTAATTATATAAATTATAAACAACAATTATAAACAACAACAACAACAACAAGAGGAAGAAGAAGAAGAAGAACAGTAATAATAATAATAATAATAATAATAATAATAAAGAAAAAGAAGAAGAAGAAGAAGTTGATGAGTATTTTGAGATGGAAGATCAAGGTAAGGGTTAAACAATAATAATAACAAATGTCAAGGTTAGAGGTTCCACTAATGGTATATCAAACAAATATAGTATAAACTCTTATTATTGAATTGGAAACCACACACAAAGAAGGTTCCAATCAGATTATATATTGTTAACATGATTACATTAGTCATCTTATTCAATTAATGCTAATACTTGTAAATCTCGTCACACATTCATGATTATAACTTATGTTAACAACAAATCAAGTTCCTTTCATAGCTCAGGTGTCGGTTATACCATACATTATGGGCTATGAAAGTGCCAAGCATTTGTTGTACCAAGTGTTATACAACATAAATCAAGATTAATCATTTAACAAGCAAAGTATTAAAGAGTGAACAAGATAACAAATATAAAACATGTTAGTATCAAACATTAAAGTCCATATTAATTTTACATTATACTTATTCTTACACCATTAGTGTAACCTTTTCACCTTGACATAATAAATTTAGCTTAACATAATGAAATAAAGAAAGAAAAATAAATAAAATAAGAAGTTAACTAAGTAAAGAAAAGGAAATGAAAGGCATAAAATTGATATTAATGAAAACAAAACCTAAACATTACAAAATAAAAGGAGAGAAAGCAAGAGCATGATCTTGATCTGGAGACTAAGATACCTAAATGCATGACAAATGCCTCCTTTTATAGGCCAAAATTAGAAACTATTGATTTGATGACTAATTGATGAGTGGGTGACCAACTCTTGACTTAGTGACAATCTTTATCTTCTTTTGTCTGCTCAAAACATCATTGATAACGTCAGAATTGGAACCACTTAAAAACATGAAAGTTGTAGAAAATTATCTCAGCTTTCCAAAAAAAATGGAGTCATTTGGACTTCTAGAACTCCAGATATGGGCCAAACACTGAATAGTATTCGGGTTGTAGGATAGATTCAGACTTATTCATTGTTGCTACAATTTAGACTTGAAAATGGCCTTATTAAATCTTGGCTCCATATAAAAGTTGTAGGCCTATGTCTTACCTTTCCAGCCATATAAAGTAGACCTAAATCCGAGATCTACAGCTCCAGATATGACCCAATTACCGAATAATATTTTGGTTTGGACTACACCGACATCGTTTTTCTAAGTTTAGCCATCTCTTTGTCCTTTTAATTTCAGTTCTTTAACTCATCAATCAATCCCTTCATTTATGTGATAGGCCTGCATTTGTTTAATTCTTTTAAGCTTTTCTCCTCAATTCATGTAACAAGAGTTGGGTCAATAGCTCTCAAGTCAGTTGACTTTAAGGTTTAGGTGTTAAAACACCCCTTCGGACTTAATTGCTTAGGTTAGGAAGGCTACGAAACCAAACTTATCTATATTTTTATTATCATCATTTTTTTTGCTTTTTTTTCAAATTATATACTATCCATTTTTCTTAGTTGTTAGCTTTAACAAAAGATATAAATAACGTAATAATCCAATGTGCAACCCACAATCATATGTTAAAGTGTGTGTGTGCAAATTAAGGTTTAAGAATACATGTTAAATGAGTATATGAGCAGAATTAAGTGATAATAATACGAGAGTTTGTAAACCTGAATATTTCAAGAAGTATTATAATAGACCTTGTTAAGAATGGTTACTAAGATGCGTCTCAAGAGTCACTTTAACAAAAGAGCTCCTTTACTCTGTCATTCTAGTAACAATAATTTTGTACATGCTTTATGAAAAAGAAAACACAATTAGTTAAATTTTTTTTTAAAGCTATTACCCTCTCCCCCCAACCAAAATAAGATATTATCCTCAATGTCCTTAGGTAGAAAGATAGAGTACAGAAGACATCACCTGAAATAACGAACACTAACAAACTTGAAACACACTTGAACAAATATAAGAAACAACAAAACATAATAATAAAAGCAAAAAACACAAAGATTCACAAATGAAGACTCAAATCTAATATAAGCTTTTTACGGATTTCCTTAGATGACCAATTTATGCGACTCATGGAGGGATCAATTACAGGAATGAAAGATTATAGTTGGTCAATCAATTATTGAGCAGTAGTAGAAAAGATTATAATTTGTCATGTAGAAGATGTTAGAAATTCCTGTTTCACAACATGATCAAGAAAAAACAATAACTTATCATACTAACCATTAATATTTAACAAACCTATGGGTTTATGCTGAATGTGTAGTTGGGCCTAAGAGGAAATATGAAAGATCTCTTTCAATGTGCCTAGACCCTCTGATAAGGTAATGAAGGCATTAACATGGTTAAACATTGCATTCATTCGAGCAGACATTGCAGAGACTTATAGTTCTAATGATGTCCCCTTGTGCTAAAGCTTTGGGAACGACCCCCAAAACTTGATTATCTCCTAAAAATGTTGTTATTGGCACACCTTCCATTAACCTAAGACGGCCTCCCCTAGACACTAAATGAATCTTTCTCTCAGCTAGCACCTGACCAAGATGATTTGCTAATTCTAAAACTCCTTTTCTTTCCCAGAACTAGATCCACCGAAAACATAAATATTTCTTATGTGATGACTTGAGCAACTTGCCATTTCTACATACTTTTATATTTGTTGAATATGTGGGTTGAGTAAAAATGAAAATAAGGAAGAGAGGATTTTATAAATGAGAAATTAAAAAGGCAATCATACCACCTATATGTACGCCAGCTAGAGTCTCTCTCTCACACACACACACTCTTTTTTTTAGTATTTATTTTTGAAAAAGCATGTGTATATATAGGTAGTTATGTTTGTGGCTCATATCTTCCCTTGGTTTTACTCCAAGAATGGTTTAAATGCCCTCTATGGGTCGGGGAAAGGCTTCCTATCCAGTTTTCTTAAAAACTGCAAAACATGGTTTTTTTTAGTCAGATTCCTAAGACTAAGTTGATCATGTTTTTTATGAAAATGGGGCTATAAATCATGAATTGCACGATGTACATCTCCACTAGGATGCGTCTCAATAGTTAATAGAAGATTATCTATAGACTCCTTACTCAGACCATCCTTAATGAATTGTATTTTATCTTCACGGTTTACAAATATCATTCTTAAAGAACGACATTGTGCATTACAAGTCCATCTAACATATCGATGACAGACTTTCAGTTGTTTTGCATGATGTTTCTTTGCAAAAGTGCTTTTAGCTATTCCAGACATGTGTGAAATGAAGGAATTAAAGGACTCACCTAATAATTGGACCTTTGCTTCAATCAACCAGCGAATATCTTCAGAAATTCCATGATTCATTAACAACCTCAATCTTGCACATCTATCATGGTAAATTTTTATAATTGCATTATAAAGTAGAGCGAGAAAATACTTTTTCAATTTTTCAAGATTAGTGTCCATTTGCAAGTAAGAAATGGAAGAGTGATTTAAAGAATTGCACAAATATATACACAGATATTAGATATTGTAGGAAATTGAAAGAACTGACTTAATCACGGAGTATTGTTGTCCGCCATTTGACTGTGGTGAGAGAAACTAGCAAAAATCACTAAAAAAAAACACAAAAACATTGTGAGAAAATCAATCTTTATATACAGGATCACCCAATTCAATAGGGTTATTTTCAACTGAAAATTTGTCAAAGTAAACTTTCAAACGATGTCCATTTACCTTGAAAATATTATCATTCTTTAGATTCTCGATATCATAGGCCCCATATGGATACACATGTTTCACAATAAAAGGACCGCTCCATCTTAATCTTAGTTTTCCAGGAAATAAATGCAATCAAGAATTATAAAGCAAGACTTTTTGACCAACATTGAATGTTTTTCTCAAAATTTTTTGTCATGAAACTTTTTGATTCTAGCTTTATAAAGTCTTGAATTTTCATATGCATCATTTCTTATTTCCTCAAACTCATTTATTTGTAATTTTCGCAAGTGACTAGCATAATCAAGATTTGAATTGAAAACTTTAATAGCCTAATAAGCTTTATGTTCAAGTTCCACAAGCAAGTGACAAAGTTTTTAGTAGACTAATCTATAAGGTGACATACCTAATGATGTTTTATAAGCAGTTTGATAAGCATAAAGTGCATCTTTAAGTCTTAAAGACTAGTCTTTCCTATTAGGATTCACTGTTTTCTCCAAAATATGTTTGATCTCCCTATTAGTAAGCTCTACTTGTCCACTTGTTTGAGAGTGATAAGAGGTAGCAACTTTGTGTGTGATTTCATATTTCTTCATTAAAGACTTAAATGGCTTGTTGCAGAAATGTGTTCTACCATCACTTATCATGGCTCGAGAGATTCCAAATCGACTCAAAATATTTTCTTTCAAAAACTTTATCACTATTTTGTGATCATTGTTTTGACTTGGAACTGTCTTTATCCATTTTGAAACATAATCTACTACGACTAGTATGTACAAGAAACCAAATAATGGAGGAAATGGACCCATTAAATCTATACCCCAATAGTCAAAGATCTTAATAACAAGAATATGATTTAAAGGTATCATATGACATTTTGAAATAGATCCCAACTTTTGATAATTTTCACAAGACTTGCAGAATGCATGTGAGTCCTTGAACATGGTGGGCTAGTAAAATCCACTTTGTAAAATTTTTGCAGTTGTCTTTCTTGATGAGAAATGACCCCTACATGCGTCAAAATGACAAAATCTAATTACACTACTTATCTCATTGTCGAGAATGCATCTTTAAAATATTTGATCAGGATAATATTTGAATAAATATGGGTCATCCCAATAAAAGTTCTTCACTTCGTTCAAGAACTTTCTTTTATCTTGGATATTTCAATAAGCTTGCAATTATCCTAAAATTAGAAAATTGACAATATTAGTAAACCAAGGCATTGTAGAGACAGAAAGTAAAGATTCATCTGGAAAGTAGTCATCGATTGGTGTGATGTCATTTTTCGAATCTGTTGTCAATCTTGACAAATGATCTGCGACAACATTTTCGATGCCTTTCTTATCTTTGACTGTGATATCAAATTCTTGAAGTAAAAAAATTCATCGCACCAATCTAGCCTTAGAATCTTTTTTAGAAAGAAGATATTTCAATGCTGCATGATCACTAAAAACAACAATAGGTGAGCCAATAAGATAAGACCTGAATTTTACACATGTAAATACTACTGCAAGTAATTCTTTTTCAATGGTGGTGTAATTCATTTGAGCACTATTTAAAGTTTTACTTGCATAGTAAATCACATAAGGTTTCTTATCTTTTCTTTGTCCCAAAACAGCATCTATGGCATAATCACTAGCGTCACACATTATTTCAAAAGGTAAAGATCAATCAGGAGGTTGAATGACAGGAGCACAAGTAAGCAAGTTTTTAAGTTTAATAAAGGCTTCTTCACAATGTTCAGTCCATTCAAAAATATTATCCTGTGTTAGAAGGTTACTTAAGGGTTTAGATATTATCCTAACATCTTTGATGAACTTTCTATAAAAACTAGCATGACCTAAGAATGATCTAGCATCTTTAATAGATTTTGGTGTTGGCAAGTTAGCAATTAACTCGATTTTAGATTTGTCAACCTCAATTCCTTTTGATGAAGCAACGTGACTAAGTACAATGTCGTTTGTTACCATAAAGTAAATTTTTTGACCCATTCTCAAAACTACCATCTATTTCTTCTATCTTTTTCACTTTAAACCTCTTTCTTTCAATCTTGTTATTTCTTAATAAATTTGAAGTAATTGTCCTTCAATTTTATAACAAAAGGTTTAAAATAGACTAAAAAAAGTTTAAGGATTAAAATAAAAAAAATAAAAAAAATTTAAATGGTGAGTTTGAAGTGAAATGTGAGAGCATAAATAATGTTTTTGTTACAATGATTCTCCCCCAACATTTAGAGTTTCCTATAATATGATTCGATTGAGATTAAGTATGTGATCTGACTTAGTTTAACTTAGGTTTAATTTGTTTTTGAAGAAATAAGGGAAACAGTCTATATAAACCTTGGATGAGCCAACGAATCAACTCGAATGCACTCAAACTTTCTATTTTTTTAGCTTTTTTGTCTGCGTGATATTGTTTCATTTTAAAAAAGACTCAAAATGCCTTTACTTTAGAATTTACTAACATATTGGTCCTATGCTTTACAGTGATTCAATATCATTTTTTTTTAAGTTTAAAACAAATATTAAGAGTATAAAAAATATTTTAAGTCCCTTGAGTCTGATAGTTGACACAACCAAAAGATTGATGTCTTCTCTCAAGTGCAAGACCGAGGTCGAACCACAGTGAGGTTAATTATATAAATTATAACAATAATAATACAACAACAATAATAATAATATCAGTAGTAGTAGTAGTAGTAATAAAGAAGAAGGAGAAGAAAAACAAGAAGTTGATGAGAACTTTGAGATAGAAGATCAATGTAAGGATTAAATAATGATAACAACAAATGTTAAAGTTAGAGGATTCACTAATGGTATATCAAAGAAGTATAGTATAAACTCTTATTATTCAATTGAAAATCACACACAAAGGAGGTTCCAATCACATTATAAATTATTAACATGATTACATTAGTGATCTTATTCGATTAATACTAATACTTATAAATCTCGTATGGCATTCATGATTATAACTTATGTTAACAACAAATCAAGTTCCTTTTATAGCTCAGGTATCAGTTATACCATATAGTATGGGCTATGAAATGGCCAAGCATTTGTTATAACAGGTGTTATACAACATAAATCTAGATCAACCATTTAACATGCAAAGTATTAAAAATGAACAAGATAACAAATACAAAATATGTTAGTATCAAACATTAAGATCCATATTGAGTTTACACTATACTTATTCTTACACCATTAGTGTAACCTTTTCACCTTGACATAATAAACTTAACTAAACATAATGAATGAAAGAAAAATAAATAAACAAAATAAGAATATAAATAAGATATAAGTTAACTAAGTAAAGAAAAGGAAATAAAAGGCATAAAGAGACAAAGCAAAAGCATGATCTTGATATGGAAACCAAGATGCCTAAATACTTGGCAAATGCCTCTTTTTATAGGCCAAAATTGGGAACTATTGATTTGATGACTAATTGATGAGTGGGTGGCCAACTCTTGACTTGATGACAATCCTTATCTTCTCTTATCTACCCAAAACATCACTGATAATGTTAGAATTTGAACAACTTGAAAACATAAAAGTTCTAGGAAATTATCGTAGCTTTTCAAGAAAAAAAATTAAGGTCATTTGGACTTTTAGAACTCTAGATATGGGTCAATCACTGAATAGTGTTTAGGCTATAGGACAGATTTGGACTTCTTCAGTATTGCTATAATTTGGACTTTTCAAACCAGACATCCATATAAAAGTTGTAGGCGTATGTCTTACCTTTTCATCCATATAAAGTAGACATATATATGAGATCTACAGCTCCAGATATGACCCAATTACCAAACAGTGTTCCGGTTTAGACTGCACGAGCATCTCTTTTCCAAGTTTGGCCATCTCTTTGTCCTTTCAATTTCTATTCTTAAACTCATCAATTACTCCTTTCATTTATATGATAGGGCTGCTGATTAGTACTTAAAAGTGCATTTTTATCAAGGTTTTATATCATTATTTTGCAATTGAAGTATCACTAACTCCTTAACTAAAACATGTTTTATAACAACATATCTAATAATATAAGATACCTTTAAATGCAGGCCTATCACATAACTAAAAGGATTGATTGATGAGTTTAAGAACTAAAATTGAAAAGACAAAGAGATGGCCAAACTTATAAAAGAGATGTTGGTGCAGTCCAAACCAGAACACTATTTAGTCATATTTGGAGCTATAGATCTCAGATTTAGGTCTACTTTATATAGTTGGAAAGATAAGACATAGGCCTATAACTTTCATATGGAGCCCAAGATTTAAAAAAGGTTATTTTCAAGTCCAAATTGTGGCAACAATAAAAAAGTCTGAATCTGTCCTACAGTCCGAGCACTATTAAATGTTTGGCCCACATCTGGAGTTTTAGGAGTCCAAATGACCTCCATTGTTTTTCCTGAAAAGCTGAGACAATGTCCTACAACTTTATCAATGATGTTTTGGGCAAACAAGAGAAAATAAGGATTGTCACCAAGTCAAGAGTTGGTCACCCATTCATCAATTAGTCATCAAATCAATACTTCCTAATTTTGACCTATAAAAGAAGGCATTTGCCATGTATTTAGGTATCTTGGTTTCTAGATCAAGATCATGCGTTTTCTTTCTCTCTATATATTTTTGTAATGCTTAAGTTTTCTTTTCATTAATATCTTGTTTATGTCTTTCAATTCCTTCCTTTACTTAGTCAACTTTTATCTTATTTATGTTCTTATTTTGTTTATTTATTTTTCATTCTTTCATTATGTTTAGTTAAGTTTGTTATATCAAGGTGAAAAGTTACACTAATGGTATAAGAAAAAGTATAGTATAAATTTAATATGGACTTTAATGTTTGATGCTAACATATTTTATATTTGATATCTTGTTCACTCTTTAGTACTTTGCTTGTTAAATGACTAATTTAGATTTATGTTGTGTAACACTTGGTACAACAAATGCTTGACACTTTTATAGCCCATACTGTATGGTATAATCAACACCTTAGTTATGAAAGGAACTTGATTTGTTGTTAACATAAGTTATAATCTTGAATGCTTGACGAGATTTACAAATATTAGCATTAATTGAAAAAGATAACTAATGTAATCATGTTAATAATTTGTAATCTGATTGGAATCTCCTTTATATGTACTTTTCAATTGAATAATAAGAGTTTATACTATACTTGTTTGACATAACATTAGTGGATCCTCTAACCTTGATATTTTTTGTTATCATTGTTTAATCCTTACGTTAATCTTCCATCTCAAAGTTCTTATCAACCTTTTCTTCTTCTTTTATTATTATTATTATTATTATTATTATTATTATTATTATTATTATTATTATTACTACTACTACTACTACTACTATTGTTGTTATTATTGGTGTTGTTGTATTATTGTTATCTATAATTTATACAATTAACCTCTCTATGGTTCGACCCTAGTCTTGCCGGGTTATTTATTACTTCGACACTCCTGCACTTGGGAGAAGACATCAATCTTTTGGTCATGTCAAGTTTTTAGTGTTGTTGCTGGGGAGGTAAGTTCTTGTACAAGTTATAATATTTATTTTATTTTCACTTTTCACTTTTCTTATATATAACTTTTTTTCTTTTGTTTTGTTTCTACTTCTTTTGTTTTCTTCTTCTTTTTATTCTATTCCTATACGTATATGAAAGTGTGGTTATGTACATTAAGTGGTAGACTTTATAGGATATTCTCATTATTTTTAGAAAATATGGCCGCAGAAAATAATCAATCACTTCATAATGAGAATAACCTTGTTAAAATACTTAGAGACCACATGAATCCCACAAGAACAAGTGCACCATCATGCATAGTTTTCCCTCCTCATGCATCTCATTTCAATTTTAAACTAGGCATTATTCAATTTTTACCTTCTTTTCATGGCTTAGATTTGAAAAATTCATACTTGCATTTAAGGGAATTTAAAGAAGTCTGCAACACATATAATGATTCAAATTATAGCATAAACACTATCAGATTAAAGCTTTTTCCTTTTTCATTAAAAGATAAAGCTAAAACATTGCTATAAAATTTAAGACTTAGATTTATTCGTGCTTGGGATGAAATGCAACAACAGTTTTTAAAGAAGTTTTTCCCATCTCATAGAATAAACTCTTTTAAAAGACAAATTACCATTTTCACTCAAAAAACATTTTATTAATATTGGGATAGGTATCGATACTTGCTTAATATTTGCTCTCATCATGATTTTGAGATATGGAGATTGGTTTCACATTTTATGAAGGGTTAACACCTAGAGATAGGTAAATGGTTGAATTGATGTGCAATGGAATTTTTAAAGATAAAGACCCTGATGAAGCAATGAAATACCTAGACTTGCTAGCTGAAAATGCTCAAAATTAAGATATTGTAGGTGCTTATGAGGCACCAAGAAAAACTCAATCTCATATATCTAGTGGAGGTATGTACAATCTTAGGGAAGATCATGACCTCCAAGCCAAGTTTGCATCTTCAGCTAGAAAAGTCGAGGCACTAGAACTGAAAAAGAGTGGTCAATTAAAATCTGTTGAAAATATTATATGTCAAATATGTGAAACAAATGAACACTCAACCAATGACTATCTAACTTTGTCTTTTTTTAAGGAATGTCTTCATGAATAAACTCATGCTTTAAATAGTTTTCAAATGCCCAATCATAACCCATACTTGCAAACATACAACCTTGGTTGGAGAAATCACCTAAATTTCAGTTGGAAGAATGATGATAACAATGGACAAACTTCACAACCATCATTTTAAGCACACTATAATTTCCAAAATTCTCATGGGTATGCACTTACTTATGCTTCACCTTTTAGAAGAAATTTTGAGGAAACATTATATGCATTCATTGAAAAGCAAGAGACAATCAACACTCAACTTGCTAAAAGCATAATAGATTTTAAAGATACTCTTGCAAAATTCACATTTGCTCTCAGTTTTCAAGAGAAAGGTAAGTTTCCATCTCAACCACAGCAAAATCCTAAGGGGCAATACAATGGAAATGCAAGTAGTTCTGGAATTCAGCATATGGATCAAGTCAAATCAGTCATCACTCTTCGTAGTGGTAAGGTTATTCAAAAACCAATTCTTGAACCTTGTGAGAAAGATGATGAGTCAATCTCTAAGGGTAAGGAAGGGGTTGAATCTGAACATTGCAAAGAAAAGACTGATTCCCCGCCAACACTTCCATTTCCTCATGCTATGACCAATCAGGAAGAAATCAAGTATGAAAAAGGCACCGAAAATGGTGATGCAAATCCTTTATTAAAAGTGACAACAGATTCGACACCCGACATCACACCAATCGATAATTACTTTCTTAATGAATCTCTACTTTCTCTTAGTTCAATGCCTTGGTTTGCTAAAAATTGATTTGGTTTGCTAAAAATATCAATTTTCTTGCTTCAAGATTTTTGTTAGCTCACTAGAGTACAGAAGATAAAAGAACATTTTTAAGCGACGTGCAAAAATTTTATTAGGATGACCCTTACTTATTCAATTATTGTCCTGATCAAATATTTTCAAGATGTATTCCCGACATTGAGTAAGTAATGTCATTAAATTTTATCACTCTAAGGGACATGAGAATCATTTCTCGTCAAAAAAAGGATTGTAAAAATCTTACAAAGTGGATTTTATTAGCCCACCATGTTCACGGACACATGCATTTTGCAAAACCTGTGAAAAATATCAAAAGGTGGGATTTATTTCAAAACACAGAGGGTCTTTAGATAATCTTCTATTAACTCTTAAGTCTCATCACAGTCGAGATAAGCATCGTATAATTCATGATTTATGAACCTATTTTCATAAAGAACAAACCTGACATAGTCTTAGGAATCTAACTAAAAAAGACCTTGTTTGCTAGTTTTTAAGAAAATTGGATAGGAAGGCTATCCCTGACCTATAGAGGGCATTTAAGCCATACTTGGACGTAAAACCAATGGAAGATGTGAGCCACATTCACAGCTAAATGTACATACACATGCTTTTTCAAAAATAAATAAATAAAGAGTGTGTGTGTGAGAGAGAGAGAGAGACTCTAGTTGGCCTACATATAAGTGGTATGATTGCCCTTGTAATTTCTCATCTATAAAATCCTCTCTTCCTTCCTTTCATTTCTACTCAACCCATACATTCAACAAATATAGAAGTGTGTAGAAATGGCAAGTTCCTCAGGTCATCACATAAGAAATATTTGTGTTTTCGGTGGATCTAATCTTGGAAAAGAAAATGAGTTTTTAGAATCAGCAAATCATCTTAGTTAAGTGCTAGCTAAGAGAAATATTCATTTAGTGTATGGGGTAGGCAGTATTGGGTTAATGGGAGGTGTGTCAATAACTGTATTTTTAGGAGATAGTCAAGTTTTGGGGGTCGTCCCCCAAGCTTTAGCATAAAGGGACATCATTGGAAAAACAATTGGAGAGGAACTCCAAGTCTCCACAATATCTGCTTAAATGAATGCAATGTTTAACTGTGTGATTAGTACTTAAAAGTGCATTTTTATCATGGTTTTATATCATCATTTTGCACTTGAAGTATCAATAACTCCTTAACTAAAATATGTTTTATAATAATGTATCTAATAATATAAGATACCTATAATTTATGGTAAATGTCTATTTTTAATGCAGGCCTATCCCATAAATGAAAGGATTGATTGATGACTTGAAGAACTTAAATTGCAAGGATAAAGAGATGGCCAAACTTAGAAAAGAGATGTCGGTGCAATCCAAATCGGAACACTGTTCGGTAATTGGATCATATCTGGAGCTATATATCTCAGATTTAGGTCCAATTTATATGGATGGAAAGGTAAGATATAGGCCTACAACTTTCATATGGAGCCCAAGATCTAAAAAGGCCATTATCAAGTCCAAATTGTAGCAACAACAAAGAAACCCGAATCTGTCTTCCAGCCCGAGCACTGTTCGGTATTTTGGCCATATCTGGAGTTCTAGAAGTCCAAATGAGCTGAATTTTTTATACAAGAAAGCTGAGACAATTGCCTACAACTTTCATGTTTGCACCTGGCTCCAGTTTTGACGTTATCAATGACGTTTTGGGCAGACAAGAGAAGATAAGGATTGTCACCAAGTCAAAAGTTGGCCACCCACTTATCAATTAGTCATCAAATCAATAGTTCCCAATTTTGGCCTATAAAAGGAGGCATTTGCCATGCATTTAGGCATCTTGGTTTTCAGATCAAGATCATGCTCTTCCTTTCTCTCTTTGTATTTTTTGTAATGTTTATGCTTTACTTTCATTAATATCAAGTTTATGCCTTTCATTTCCTTTCCTTTACTTAGTTAACTTTTATGTTCTTATTTAGTTTATTTGTTTTCCTTTCTTTCATTATGTCTAGCTAAGTTAATTATGTCAAGGTGAAAAGGTTACACTAATGGTGGAAGAATAAGTATAGTGTAAACTTAATATGGACTTTAATGTTTGATACTAACATGTTTTATATTTGTTATCTTGTTCACTCTTTAATACTTTGCTTGTTAAATGACTAATCTTGATTTATGTTGTATAACACTTGGTACAACAAATGCTTGGCACTTTCATAGCCCATAATGTATGGTATAACCGACACCTGAGCTATGAAAGGAACTTGATTTGTTGTTAACATAAGTTATAATCATGAATGCTTGACGAGATTTACAAGTATTAGCATTAATTGAATAAGATAACTAATATAATCATGTTAACAATATATAATCTGATTGGAACCTCCTTTGTGTGTGGTTTCCAATTCAATAACAAGAGTTTATACTATACTTGTTTGATATACCATTAGTGGAACCTCTAACCTTGACATTTGTTATTATTATTGTTTAAATCCTTACATTAATTTTCCATCACCAAGTTCTCATCATCTTCTTCTTCTTCTCTTTCTTTATTATTATTATTATTATTACTACTACTACTACTACTACTACTACTAGTATTATTATTATTATTATTATTATTATTATTATTATTATTATTATTATTATTATTATTATTATAGTTGTTGTTATTATTGCTATTATTGTTGTTTATAATTGTTGTCTATAATTTGTACAATTAACCTCCCTGTGGTTCGACCCCGGTCTTGCCGGGTTATTTATTACTTCGACACTCCTGCACTTGGGAGAAGACATCAACCTTTTAGTCGTGTCACTGTGCTGATGCCTTCATTGCCTTACTAGGTGGTCTAGGCACATTGAAAGAGATCTTTCATATCTCCTATTGGGCCCAACTGCACATTCACCATAAACTTATAGGTCTGTTAAATGTTAATGGTTATTATGATAAGTTGTTGGTATTTCTTGATCATGCTGTGAAACAAGAATTTCTAACATCTTTTGCACGACAAATTATAATCTCTGCTCCTACTACTGAACAATTGATTAATCAGCTACAATCTTTCATTCCTGTAATTGATCCCTCCATGAGTCGCGTAAATTAGTCATCTAATAAAAGCCGTAAAAAGCTTAGATTAGATTTGAGTCTTCATTTTTAATTTTTTTTATCTTTTTTTTATTATTATGTTTTGTTATTTCTTATTTTTGTTTTAGTGTGTTTCAAGTTTGTTAGTGTTTGCTATTTCAGGTGATGTCTTTTATACTTTATCTTTCTACTTTAGGACATTGAGGACAATGTCTCGTTTTGGTTGGGGGCAGAGGGTAGTAGTTGATATTAAAAAAAATTAACAAATTGTATTTTCTATTTCATAAAACATGTGTAAAATTGTTGTTATTATGCAAGTAGAGCAAATGAGCTCTTTTATTAAAGTGACTCTTGAGACGCATCTTGGTAACCATTCTTAACAAGGTCTATCATAATACTTCTTAAAATATTCAGGTTTACAAACTCTCGCATTGTTATCACTTAATTCTGCTCATATACTCATTTAACATGTATTCTTAAACCTTAACACACACACTTTAACATATGATTGTAGGTTGCACATTGAATTATTACATTATTTATGTTCTTTTGTTAAAGGTAACAACTAAGGGAAATGGATAGTATATAATTTGAAAAAAATAAAAAGAAAAAAATGATGATAATAAAAATATAGATAAATTTGGTTTCGTAGCTTCCCTAATCTAAGCAATTAAGCTCGAAAGAGTGTCTTAACACCTAATACCCTAAAGTCAACTGACTTGGGAGCTATTGGCCCAACACTTGTTACATGGGTTGAGGAGAAAAGCTTAAAGGAATCAAACATTGCACTATCTATGTGTTAGTATCTGCAACCCGAGTTACTAAGCTTGTAGGGGTATCTCAACACCTAATGCCCTAAGACCAACTGATCTGGGAGTCAATAGCTGAAAGCTCTTTACATTGGTTAAAAATGCATTGTGTTTTAAGTTACATGTATATATATTAAAAAAAAAACAAAAAAAAAGAAGAAAAAATCTCAACCCAAGGAAGTTAACCTTAAACATTAGAATAAGAATTTTGTTTTCTTCCAAGTAAAGCCCCATAACTATGTATTGATATATTGAGGACAAAAGAAAGGTTTATTAACATCATGTTTAGGATGTATTGAGCAGATATATAAATTTAATGAGAGTTTGTTTGTCTGGATAGATTAATGGAAGTTAAATGATGAATACCTTGCTTTGTGAAATTTACAAATTGTTTTTCTATTTTAACGCTTTGATTACTAGGGACTAGTAATAAGTTGGTTGAGGGGTGTGATTAGAACTTAAAAGTGCATTTTTATCAAGGTTTTATATCATTATTTTGCACTTGAGGCATTTTTCATGCATTTAGGCATCTCGGTTTCCAGATCAAGATTATGCTTTTGCTTTTTCTCTTTGTATTTTTGTAATGCTTAAGTTTTCTTTTCATTAATATATTGTTTATGCCTTTCAATTCCTTTCCTTTACTTAGTTAACTTTTATCTTATTTATGTTCTTATTTTGTTTATTTATTTTTCATTCTTTCATTATGTTTAGTTAAGTTTATTATGTCAAAGTGAAAAGGTTACACTGATGGTATAAAAATAAGTACAATGTAAACTTAATATAGACTTTAATGTTTGATACTAACATATTTTGTTTTTGTTATCTTGTTCACTCTTTAATACTTTGCTTGTTAAATGACTAATCTAGATTTATGTTGTATAACACGTGGTACAACAAATGCTTGGCACTTTCATAGTGTATGGTATAACCGACACCTGAGCTATGAAAGGAACTTGATTTGTTGTTAATGACACGACTAAAAGATTGATGTCTTCTCCCAAATGCAGGAGTGTCGAAGTAATAAATAACCCAGCAACACCGAGGTCGAACCATAGGGAGGTTAATTGTACAAATTATAAATAATAATAATACAACAACAATAACAATAACAACAACAACAATAATAATAGTAATAACAGCAATAATAATAATAATAATAATAATAGTAGTAGTAGTAGTAGTAGTAGTAGTAGTAGTAGTAGTAGTAGTAGTAGTAGTAATAATAATAATAATAAAGAAAAAGAAGAAGATGAAGATGAAGATGAGAACTTTGAGATGCAATATTAACGTAAAGATTTAACAACGATAACAATAAATGTCAAGGTTAGAGGATCCACTAATGGTATGTCAAACAAATATAGTATAAACTTTTATTAGTCAATTGGAAACCACACATAAAGGAGGTTCCAATGAGATTATAGATTGTTAACATGATTACATGAGTCATCTTATTCGATTAATGCTAGTACTTGTAAATCTCGTCAAGCATTCATGATTATAACTTATGTTAATGACACGACTAAAAGGTTGATGTCTTCTCCCAAGTGTAGAAGTGTCGAAGTAATAAATAACCCGGCAAGACTGGGGTCGAACCATAGGGAGGTTGATTGTACAAATTATAGACAACAATTATAAATAATAATAACAACAACAACAATAGTAGTAATAATAATAGTAGTAGTAGTAGTAGTAGTAGTAGTAGTAGTAGTAAAAAAAGAGAAGAAGAAGAAGATGATGAGAACTTGGAGATGGAAAATTAATGTAAGGATTAAACAATAATAATAACAAATGTCAAGGTTAGAGGTTCCACTAATGGTATATCAAACAAATATAGTATAAACTCTTATTATTGAATTGGAAACCAAACACAAAGGAGGTTCCAATCAGATTATATATTGTTAACATGATTACATTAGTCATCTTATTCAATTAATGCTAATACTTGTAAATCTCGTCAAGCATTCATGATTATAACTTATGTTAACAACAAATCAAGTTCCTTTCATAGCTCAGGTGTCGGTTATACCATACATTATGGGCTATGAAAGTGCCAAGCATTTGTTGTACCAAGTGTTATACAACATAAATCAAGATTAGTCATTTAACAAGCAAAGTATTAAAGAGTGAACAAGATAACAAATATAAAACATGTTAGTATCAAACATTAAAGTCCATATTAAGTTTACATTATACTTATTCTTACACCATTAGTGTAACCTTTTCACCTTGACATAATTAACTTAGCTAGACATAATGAAAGAAATAAAAATAGATAAACAAAATAAGAACATAAAAGTTAACTAAGTAAAGGAAAGGAAATGAAAGGCATAAACTTGATATTAATGAAAGTAAAGCATAAACATTACAAAAAATACAAAGAGAGAAAGGAAGAGCATGATCTTGATCTGGAAACCAAGATGCCTAAATGCATGGCAAATGCCTCCTTTTATAGGCCAAAAGTGGGTCTGTGTCTTACCTTTCCATCCATATAAATTGGATCTAAATCTAAGATCTGTAGCTCTAGATATGACCCAATTACAGAACAGTGTTCCGGTTTGGATTGCACCGACATCTCTTCTCTAAGTTTGACCATCTCTTTATCCTTGCAATTTAAGTTCTTCAAGTCATCAATCAATCCTTTCATTTATGTGATAGGCCTGCATTAAAAATAGATATTTACCACAAATTATAGGTATCTTATATTATTAGATACATTATTATAAAACATATTTTAGTTAAGGAGTTATTGATACTTCAAGTGCAAAATGATGATATAAAACCATGATAAAAATGCACTTTTAAGTACTAATCAGTTAACAACAAATTAAGTTCCTTTCATAGCTCAGGTGTCGGTTATACCATACAATATGCACTATGAAAGTGTCAAGCATTTGTTGTACCAAGTGTTATACAATATAAATCAAGATTAATCATTTAACAAGCAAAGTATTAAAGAGTGAACAAGATAACAAATACAAAACATGTTAGTATCAAACATTAAAGTCCATATTAAGTTTACAGTATACTTATTCTTACACCATTAGTGTAGCCTTTTCACCTTGACATAATAAACTTAGTTAGACATAATGAAAAAAAAAATAAACAAAATAAGAACATAAATAAGATAAAAGTTAACTAAGTAAAGGAAAGGAAATGAAAGGCATAAACTTGATATTAATGAAAGCAAAGCATAAACATTATAAAAAATGCAAAGAGAGAAAGCAAGAGCATGATCTTAATCTGGACACTAAGATGCCTAAATGCATGGCAAATGCCTCCTTTTATAGGCCAAAATTAGGAACTATTGATTTGATGACTAATTGATGAGTGGGTGGCCAACTCTTGACTTGGTGACAATCCTTATCTTCTCTTGTCTGCCCAAAACATCATTGATAACGTCAAAATTGGAGCCACTTGAAAACATGAAAGTTGTAGGCAATTGTCTCAGCTTTCTTGTGTAAAACATTCAGCTCATTTGGACTTCTAGAACTCCAGATATGGCCAAAATACTGAACAGTGCTCGGGCTGGAGGACAGATTCGGGCTTCTTTATTGTTGCTATAATTTGGACTTGAAAATGACATTTTCAGATCTTGGGCTCCATATGAAAGTTGTAGGCATATGTCTTACCTTTCCATCCATATAAAGTAGACTTAAATCTGAGATCTATAGCTCCAGATATGACCCAATTACTGAACAGTATTTCGGTTTGGATTGCACCGACATCTCTTTTCTAATTTTGGTCATCTTTTTGCCCTTGTAATTTAAGTTCTTAAAGTCATCAATCAATCCTTTCATTTATGAAAAAAATTAATTTTTTATAAAAAAATTAAATCATCCTTGAAGTATTCTAAATAGAAATGTTAATTAATGTTTTTAATATTTTTTTATTTTTATAAAAAATATTTAAATTAGCCTTGAAGTAGTCTAAACATAAATACCGATTAATTTTTTTATATTTGTTTTATGAAAAAACTTTAAACTACCCTTGAAGTAACCTAAACAGAAATGCAATTTTTTTAAACTACCTTTGAAAAATCCTAAATAATTTTTTTATGAATGTTTTCTATTTTTTAAATATAAAAAATTAAAACTATCTTAAAGTATACTAAACAAAAATCTTAATTAAGTTTTTTCAAAAATTATTTTTTTTATTTAAAAAATATTTCAACTATCCTTAAAGTATTCTAAATAAAAATTCTAATTATTTTTTTATTTTTATAATAAAATTTTAAAATTCCAAACAGAAATATTAATTTTTTTTTATAATTATTTTTTTTTCTAAAAAAATTTTAAACTATTATAGAAATATTTTAAATATTTTTATTTTTATTTTTTATAGGCTCATGAGTCTGTCAAATATTTTTTTTAAATTGTTTTTATAAGTTTTTAGGTCTAGTGTTCAAGCCAAACGCATGAGTCTTGAATCTAGCAGTCATGCCAAACTCAAGAGACTTGGCCTTGGATACCATGCTAGATCCAAAAATGTTAAGTCTGATATGCTTGTCATATTCATGGTGTTTGGGTCTGACAACTTTTGTATGACCCAAGTAAATAATAAACAAATAAAAGATAATTATGTATTTTCATTGTCACGAGAAAAAAAAAATGCAAATAAC
The DNA here is from genome assembly GCA_026413675.1 of Populus pruinosa. Classification (NCBI taxonomy): domain Eukaryota; kingdom Viridiplantae; phylum Streptophyta; class Magnoliopsida; order Malpighiales; family Salicaceae; genus Populus; species Populus pruinosa. Next base: position 7,242,967 of record CM048606.1, read on the forward strand.
TAATGTAACATCTCGTAAAAATATAAAATGAGAAATTAAAAATAGAACTATTATTACAATCCACATTAAAATATCTTTTGATTTATATTGTTTTTTTTATACCAATTAGTTTTTTATATAAAAAAATTTAAAATTATCCTTGAAGTATCCTAAATAATTATTTTTACAATTGTTTTTATAAAAAATATTTACCATTATAGTGTTATCCTAGATAGAAATGCTAATTAATTTTTTAATTATTTTTTATTAAAAAATATTTAAACTACCATTGAATTATTTTAAATAATTTTTTATAATTTTTTTCTATTTTATATAAAAAATATTTAAACTATTATAAATTGTTCTAAATATTTTTTATAAAAAATATTAAACTATCATTAACTATTATTAAAAAAATACTAATTAATTTTTTAAATGTATTTAAAACTTTTAGATTTAACAATCAAGTTAAGTATTTTTGAATTTAACAGCTACACCATTTTTAATAGATTTAATTATATTACGGTTGCCAAACCTATAATACTATGGTTTGACAACTCTTATTAAACCCAATAAATAATAAATAAATATATAATAATTATATATTTTAATTATTATAAAAAAGATATATGAACAACTAAAATAAAACCTTGTAAAAAAATAAGATAAGAAATTAAAAGTAAAATTATCATTATAATTTATAATAAAATATCTTTTATAGTGATTTTTCTATGCTGTTTAGCTTTCGTTATGATAGATCCGGTTCGATCCACTAATTCAAGAGTTGACTCGACCCCGACTTGACCCGGGCACGTTGTGATAGCTATGAAAGATCCCGACCATGGACAGAAAAACCGTCCTCAACTGGAGAAGGAAGAGTTTCTAAAGAGAGAGAGATAGGGGTTATCTTATTCCAATGCCAAAGATGATGTTAGAGTTTACAATCTGCTGATAATTTTGGATTCCATGGTGGCGGTGGGGTTGGTGTTGTCTAAGGTTTAAGTTTGGTTGAAATAGAATAGATAAGAAAAGAAAATGGGAGGGATCTTCGAGTATTTTGTAGTGTGTGGGTTGGGTCCGGAGATGAGAACTATCGATGGAAACAAAGGATATCATGGAATGCGAGTGTTGTATTTGCCTTCTCTACTCGATCAATATCCTCCAGATAATCACTCTCTTTATCCTCCGCCTCCTCCTCAACTCCCAACTGTATGTTTTTTTTTTTGTTTTTTGTTTTTGTTATGTGGATCTGATTTTGATTATTTAATTATTGGTGTTTGGCAGTGTGTGCTTCCTGCTGGTGTGGAGTTTTACCCGTCGGGATTTCATGCAAATGATTCCTCCACATTTCCTAAAAGTTACCCCATTGTTTTGACTGGTAACATTTTTTTCCTTTTATTCTGTCAGCTATTTGTTTATTCACAATTAAAGTTTTCTGGAAATCAGATTTATTGTGAATGGTTGGAATTTTGCCAAGTTTTTCTTTTCCTTGAAACTTTGAAGCATGAAGAGCATGCAACATGATCCAACCTTATGTTTATGAATTTTGTCTTTCTTGATAAATCTCACTGGGTTTGTTTTGAAAATTTATAGTGTTTAAATTTCTTATGATTTCTATAGATGTAAGCACTAGGGTGGAATGCGCTTCTACAGTGCCAGAAAGAAAACAATGAAACACAACTCTAGTATATGAAATTATGTTTGACGAACAGCAGAAATCATTACTGCCGTTCACTTTTAGTGTCTGTTCACTTTTCAATGGCTTCAGTTTTTTTTCATGTATATGAATTTCTTACAGCTTGATTTATTTCCGCGTTGTCTTTTTTGTTTGTGTAATTCTATTTATTTTTTGTGAGACTTTTTCAAAAATATTTTCCTTTTTATTGTAAAATCTTTCTGCAGAGGGTGATGGATCCAAAATTTATGTTAGTTGCATTGCCTTTCGAGATCCAGTTAGTGAGGATATTGCTGAAGCTTACCGTATACCTCCAAATTCATTTGCTGACAAATGTATCTGCCTTGTTTCCCACTCTCCTAGTTTTGGTGTTCTTAGAACTGCACTGGAGGAGTTATTTGCACTTTGCTTTTCTCCTGCTGGAAGTAGGTAAGTATCTTTTAGTTATGGAAGGTTCTCTGATATGGCTAGCAGTAGGTGACAATTGGGACTCGGTTACCAACTTTTTGACTTTTTCCTGGTATACATGCGCACATGACTCAACCTTTACAATATCAAAATATGAATTAATAGTTATAAGATTTTATATTATGGCTATGTTTTTCAGTTCATTAAAAAAATGGAATTCCATTGTATCCTTTTCATTTCATTTAATTTTCTCTCCTCTATAAAAATTTCAGCAAGCCATTATGGGATGTTATATCATACATGGTCTCCAATGTACCTTTGCCTACTCCTGGAAAGGATCGGGTCTTGTTTGCCATTGAGAATCGCCTGCTTTCTGTGGAGGCTCCACCCAAAGATGGACTCCCCTATGTTGAGGTACGACTTCCTATCCCTTCGGTTTTGTTAACTGGATTCTGCCTTTGCTGATTGTGTGGTGTAGTGAGGGTTAACAAAAATTCACATTATTATACAGTAAATGACTTTTGATTTTGCTGAATGCAGATATCATTTCAGCCATTGGTACAGTGTTTGGATGTGGACAACTTGCTCAAACTTTTTACTGCCGTGTTACTTGAAAGGAGGATCTTACTTCGTTCCAACAAGTATCTCTCTTACCCTTACAGAAATAATAATTGTTTAGGAGAAGTAATGAAATTTAATCACGATTGATTTGATTCTCTTTACTATTCTCACTACACTGAAAATTTTCAGAAGTCATCTGGGTTATGTTTGCATGCTTATTAAAACATGTGCATTGGTTTTATTGGTCAAGTTTTGGCAGCATCATTTGTTTAACTTTAGGTTCCCAATTATGTATTAATAACCTTTAAATCTGCTACAACTTTGGTATGTTATGCATACAAGAATGATACAGTGAATTTCAACTAGTGATGTTGGGTGCTTAATATCTGTTTGAATCCATATTAAATGGCATAGATGCCTTGAGTTTGTGAAATAACCAACAAGCCTCCATGGGTGTGTATTATTAGAGGCCATGGAAAATAACCAATCCATATTGTTGGCTTGATAATTATTTCAAGGTGAGTGATATTGTTGGTTTGATTATTATTTCAGTTGAACCTATCTTGTATGCTTTGGTTTACCACTATCAGGACATGGTTTGAATTAGATTTTTTGGGAATGTTAGGGGAGTCGGGAGTCAACATCCAATTATGTTATTAATAATTGATGTGGTCTCCATTTAGATGTGCTTATGCATTGCTCTAACCACTAGCTCCCATTATTTGATTGCCTTCTTTTCCAATTGTTAATCCCTGGGTTTGTATACAATCAAGGGAAAGTACATTAGCAATTTAATGGATCTGTTTTTGTAGTGTGCAAGTGGATTTCAATTATCATGATATGAAATTTCTAGTCAGCAGTCTTTCTGAAGATAGAAATTCTATAAAAATATTAAGAAGACTGCTTTTGAAATTAAATGGCTGCAAATCCTTTTCATATTTACCATGCTCTCTTACTCAAGGCCACAGGCTTTTCTAAAATGTTGTCTGCATTCTTTACCAAAGCAGCTGTTTGTGTGCAAATTCTTGATTTATCTACCATTGAAGCATTAGTTCAAATAATACTTGCTAATATCTTTTGTGTTTTTAATTTTACTATATTCTCCTGAGGCAGGTATTCACTTTTAACCCTAGCATCAGAGGCCATATGTCATTTGATTTATCCCCTTAGGTGGCAGGTGAGTTTTAATTATTTGGAAGTTCACTCTTCTTTTACCAGACTAGAATATCACTTCCAGGTTTTTGCTGGAACCTTTTTCATCTTCATAGATGAAAATTGCAGCTAAAATGTTTTTCATTCTCTGGATAGGCTGATGGTATATTCATGTCTTCATGTGATTCTCTTATCAACTCACTTCTAATTATTTTTATGTTTGTTGTGCTGAAGCATGTCTACATTCCATTACTATTTTTCAGTGGAGTTGACTATATTGATGCTCCTACACCTTATATGATGGGTCTCCATTCAGCTGTTGATACATCTTACCTTGCAATGGATGGTGTAAGTTTTTTGCTTAAACTTATGGTTGTTTGGCTTAATAAATGATGTCTTTCTTGGTACTATTTTGTCATTCCTTTTTCTTTAATTTTTTTATATATATATTATTTTTCTTTAGCATGGAATTTGGCAGCATTTTCTCTATCAGCTCTTTTGTGTCAGGGACAGCTCAACTGAGTAGAATAATTTGAAAATGCTATGGTATGGTTTCTGGTTTTGCTTTATAGAATGCATAGCATGAACTGGTCCATGTGTTTTAAACTTCTTGGAAAGAACGATTAATAGACACATTCTAGTCAATAGAAATCGCCGAGTTTTTGTTTGCCAGGTTACTCCCTTGACAGATGAACTGTTACCTGTTCCGTAACCATTTATGTTTTTTAGCCTCTATCCCATACCTTTACTTCTGCATGGCCAGCCTTGAGTTTGTCTACGTAGAGGGTTTGATATTTCTGTTTGCTGTTAGTAGATAGGAAAGAGGAGTGAGTGTCTAGTGAAGGAGCAAGGTGCGCACAATTCAAAACAATACTGGATCCATTCATCATATGATGTAACTTGAAATTGATTCCTGAAATGAATGGAACTGTGATTGCCATGTTGTGCAAACTGTGGATGGATTCTCCTGGAAAATGGTACAAATAGTGTAGGGTTATTTACAGCATACCTTGCATAAGGAGAAGCTCAAATGCAGAATGCGGGTATGATCCTACCTGCTAAAATACTTCATAAGTGAGTTTCATGTTACTCTCGACTTTTTTGTTTGGTTGGCAACCTAAGATATAATGACATGTCTGGGCTGGGATCACTTTTACAGTTTAAGATTAAAGTTTATCACATTTTGGGTTTTGATATAATTGTGAGAATTCTGTCATGTAATCTTATCTGATTCAGATGTATGCTGGGAACTTACACAACATGAGTCATTAAATTAAATGACTATAGGATCATGTAAAGCCCATAATTAGGTATTTCCCTTGCATCTTCATCTTAGGGTATCTCGTACTTAGGATCTAGGCTTCCCCATTCCCCTATTTTTCTTTTTGATTGGCGTGCGGTTCTCTCTTCAATTAAGGAGCTGTGCAAATATTGTCCAGTATGATTATCATTTTCATGTACGGCACTCAGAGGCAGCTATGTACATTAATTTTCTTCTCATTACTATTAGATGGTAGCAGATTTCTGCATGGTCTTTTAGCCTTAACAGAACTGAGTGGAGGTAGATCCCCTTTTTGACCCTAACTAGTTTTGGATTGAGGTTTATTTTAGCTTTAAGTATTGCTATGTGGTCTTCTATTGCTTATACAGACTGATATTCAATCAAATTTGAGTATCACCTAAGTTTTATGTCAGAATTTCATATTTATTGTCCGAAAGACTTTCAGCTTTATTGTTAGGTCACTTTCTTGAGCTATGGTTTATGTTATTCTGTCCCTTTTTCATTGTATTGCAGGTAGTGGTTGTGGACCTTGAGTATAACCAAATTTGTACCTCAGAGGAAATACCCCCTATTCCAGAGCCAGAATTAAGTACCTTGCGGGGTGAGATACTGAAGCTATTGTACCCCAATGTCATGGGAATAGATCAAATGAAAGCTGGTCTGGTTAGCTCATCTGAGCAATATTTTAAAGGTTGCAACAAGCCTTGGGGAGAAGATCATGACCTTCAACTTAGGTGATACTTGGATGCTCCATGAAATCTTTATGAAGTACTCATTGCTTTCCCTGTTTAAATTTACTGCATATTTACGTAAACTGTTCATCAAAGCTCTTTTGACAATATTCTCTATATATAATTGATAGGTTTTGTAATTGCTATGCATTTCTGTTATATTGGTATTGTCTTTATAATATATAAGAGATGGATGTTCAGTTATTTGCTTAACTGAAAATTGGAGAAGCATAAAGACATGCAATTATTTTGAAAATGCAATAATGATGGTTATGCTTGTTGCCAGCAATTAAGTTCTTAGTTGAATGCTTGTTTAGTTATTGCACTGCTAAGCGTGTACTTACATATAATGTACAGTACGCCACCTGTCTCCTCTTTTATGGTTCTTTCCCCTTCTTGGTGGTAAAAGAGAATCCAACAGTGTATTGGTTATTCCAGGAATCCTGGAGCTTCTACTTTTCTGGTGTTGTTTGTTTAGGACAAAAACTCTCCAAAAGATGCTCTATAATTACTTGTAGTCATACATTTATCCCATATAATATTCCCATTTGATTATGATGTTATCAGATATAATGTGTTTCCTAGGTTTTCCGGTGGTACTAGTTAATCAGTTTATATGTTTTCTATAACAATGTAGTATGACTCTGTATTTGTCCAGCTATTTCTAATGGTTAATCTGGCGATTGCTGTTTGCTCTTTATGGGAACTTGATTTTAAATACCTGTTTTGTATCATGTTGGTGCTTCCATTATACAAAAATTCAGGATGGATAGTCTTACTTGAAGAGCTTAATTATTTTCTGTTCTTATTTTTATTCTAATACTTGTTAGATTTGTGCATTCTATGCAGGTTAATATTCCTAAAGTTCTTTGCATCCATTTTAGGTGGATATCGGAATTTCATTGTACGACTCTCTTGTCTTTTTCCTTTTTCTTATTATCACATTGAATTAATTTGAAAAATTCTTACCATGACCTTCTTCAAATTAATTTTACAAAGTTAACTATTTGCAGGAAAACACTGCAACTCATGCCTTCAACACTCAAGCATTTTTGAGGAAGCGCTCTCGGTCAACCAACCAACCACCAGATGCCATGGTGAAGTTTTTTTCCCATCATCATTTACCAACTTAGAAAAATCTGCATTGTTAAATTGTGAAAATTATTGAACTTGATATTTTGTGATTAAATCTATTTTTATTTTTGCATTGATTTTTTTTTTATTGGTTGATTTGGTTCTCCTTGTATTTACTTTGTTGTTGCTTGCAGATAACACAGTTCTTAGACTCCCATGGTTTCTTGGATTATTTGGAGAGAGTTATTGATTCTGATGAAAACAATTATAATCTTCTTGACAAGTTACAAGACGCAATTGGAAGGGGTCAGAATCCCATTTCAGTTCTCCCCTCTTCGTGGGTAGAGCCTGAAATTATAACCATATCAGATCCAGATGTTGGAATATTGGGTAAATTTGAGGTCTTAGTGTATATTAATCTGTGAAATTGATACAAATACATCTCAAGTGATTTTATAACATTATAGTAACATTGATGTCCTCATTTCTTTCAGGATCAGGCGCTAAATTTACTTATGATAGGTTTCCCGCAAACATCAGGTCAGAAGAACATGAGGAGAAGAGGAAGCAAATTCTTGCAGCAGCAAGTGGGGCTTTTGATTACATAAAGCATGCTCCTAGGTGTGTATTTTGCTAAGTTTGTATGTGTGTTCCGCATAACTTTATTCTAATTTTCATTATGTTAGTTTGATTTGTAATAGAGAATTCCTAATATGTCTAATTTCTGGACCAGTTCACCATCTGTGCAAGTGGGCAAGGACTCTCTTAGTCCCATGGAGAGGGCTGTAAGTTCTTTATATCATAAATGGTGCAGATGTGGCTCTGTTTTTGAAGTTGGGTTATCCTGATCAGTGAATATTTATGTTTCACAGGCAGAAAGGGAGCGCATGGTTTTGGACATTAAAGTTAAGCTGCAGGTATAATTTTTTTTTTTTCCTTTTTTGAATGCTAATGAACTTTCTGGGTAGTTCCAGTATTTAACACATATAGGAATGTGTGTAGATTTTTTATATTTCAATTCATCATGTTATAATCTTAAAAAGTAGTAACTCGTATTAACTGGATTTAACCTTTAAGCATTCCTTTCTTAGATTATTGGGAGTTGGAAGGATTTTTTTCCCATTTAGAGTTTCACTGTAATCAATCAGAATACCAGACATAGCTCTAGGATGCAGCCTATCATCCTAGCTGTTAGAATATGTGTTTATATTGTGGTCCAACTTCATCTGAGAAGGTTTATTTTTTGTTGTCTTTATTTTCTCCCATATTCATGGGTTTGGAATGGGTATTGTTATTGCTGTTTTCTCTTCATGGAAAAGAAAAGTCTTGCTTGTAACGGAACCTGTTATGCAATTAATTTAAGTTTGTAGAGGCTAGGAGACATCATTTCACTTTTCAAAGATGCAACTTACATGCAATATAATATTATGAGTAAACTATGCAAGAATAGGTAAAATTTAGGCGTTCAATCTTATTTCTATTTCTGTGCTTCTGTAATGTAGAAACAAAATGAAATTTGGTAGAATTTCAAGCTGATAACAATGCTGAAATTACTGTGTCTGTCTTCTTTCCATAATTGTGTGGTTTTGAAGTATTATTTTTACTTCTATACAGGGTTTGTGGCTGCGTCTTCTTAAACTAAGAGCCACTGATGATCCACTTTCATCTTTTGAATATGGCACTATCCTTGGTATGCTTCATTGAAATTTCATTGAAATTTTTTAGACAACATTTTATGCCTTTCAATTCTCAATTTTATTTACTTTATAGTTCAATAGAGTTCTGCATATTGATTGGTGTTTTGTTTACTGGCTTTGCAGCCCTGATTGAGTCTGATGCGGAGGGGATTGGTGGTAGTGGATTTGTTGAATGTATAAGGGAGCATATACACTCAGTACGTAGGAGAGAATAAATTTATTTAATCTTTTCTGTGCTTATCATTAAGCTAACTTTTTTCTGCATTTTATTCTTGAAGGGATGGCACTGTCAATTGACTGATGAGCAGTTTATTGCTGTGAAAGAACTGGTATGTAGAGGATGCATCAAGGCTTTCTTTTAGCATGAGAGAATTGCTATTGGTTGAAATTTCTAAAATGTATCTCTGAATAACATTACAAAATTAAATCATAGTGGATTTGATGATTAAGTTCTTTGTTGAATATCCATGATGGTTTCCCACTTACATGTAAATTGTTGCTTCAGAATATAAGCTTCTTTTACCCTCCCTGACTCTGCCTCTCCCTGTGCGGTCTTTCATGCTACCTAATTCCCTATATGTTTTCTGTGTAAATTCAGCTTAAAACAGCAATTAGTCGTGCAACCTCCAGGAATGATGTGTCAACCATTAGAGATGCCCTTGAAGTATCTGCTGAGATGTATAAAAGAGATGCTAATAATGTTTCTGACTTTGTCCAGCGTCATCTTATTTCTCTGTCTATATGGGAGGAGCTACGGTATGCATGTAGTCATTTTCTGCTGGATTTCATTTGTTACCATTACTTCATTTTACAGTCTCTTGTAAAATGACTCCCTATTGCTTTGAACTAGGATTTGTTTTCATTTTATCTTTCCCATCATATTTTGATCTTATCTTATCTCAACTTCCTTTTCTTGTCTTTAGAGCAGCTCCCGTGATCCTGTTGTGGTGTTGCTTTAATGAATTGTTAATTGTCAAAAAGAACATAGAAATGGAAATTTTAAATGGTCTGTTTGATTTTCTTGCAGGTTCTGGGAGGGGTACTTTGAGTATCTAATGGAGCATCCTTCAAGCAAGTATGGCTGCACATTCTCAACAAATTGTGATAATCTTAATTAATTTTCATTGTTTAACTATTTGCTAATATTTGTTACAATGATTAAAAAACAATTAAAAAAACTGCTCATCAATCCATTAAATTTGGTCCTTGTCAATAATCCAGCTTCAGCTAATGGTATAGTTAGTATTCTGTCTTTTATGAGTTATTGGTGACAATAATAAGTTAGCTGACATAATGCTTAGAGTCATGTGATGGTTCTTGTGATGAAAGAGCCATAATAAATTGCAAAGAGCATCTCTAGATAAAGCCATTTTGTGTTTAATTTCTGCCCTCTTCCCCCCCTGCACACTTATACATGGAGAAAAGGAGGAAAAACAAAGAGCATACAGCTACTGAGTACTGGGAGGTGCTTTCTTCAGTTCTTCTAGGATGCATGAAATTTAACCCTTTTTCTGTTCTTTCCTTGATGAAAGATTATAATAATTTAACCCTTTTTCTGTTCTTTCCTTGATGAAAGATTATAATAATTACTTTCTTTTAGAATGGGCATGCCAAGCTTCTGAGGTGTTATGCTTTTTTATTTTTATTGCAGGTCAGCCAATTATTCAGCTTTAGTAACAACACAACTAATTCTTGTGGCATTACACATGGTGGTCTTCTTTGTCTGTATTTCTTTTGTTTCACGACTTTTATTCCCTCCTTCAGGCTTCACTTGCTGTTATCATGTTTCATATGTTTCATGTCATTGTGAAGGCTGGATTGGGACTTCTTGATACTGATGCTTGGCACATGATTGAAACAATAGCAGAGAAGAATAATATTGGATACAAGCAGTTTGTAAGTTAACTCCTGGTTGTATGCTGCTTGACAGTGGTTTAATTAAGATCCATAGTTTACAATAGCACCTTGGCCCCTTTTTTGGCCAGTATATGCAGGTGTTTTTATCGGGACTTCCATTGTGATTGGACCTCTGCATACCTCAGTGTTCAGTGTTGTCTGTGATTTTAGCTTTCTTGACTTTCAAATATCTAATCACAATGTGCTATTTGATACAATAATGCCTTTGGTTCTGATTTACTCGAATGTTTTTGTAACTGAATAACAAATGGATGTGTGACATACCATGTCCTAAAGCAAATAGAATAGCTTTCAGAATGGAGTGGGTGTTGAATAAAACTATTTGGAACACAGGGATTCTGGAACAAAATGAATTTAGATTTACTTCGAAGACAAAATATGTATCTAGCATGTGTCATCCTGATACTTCTAGTTATACTTCTGAAAAAAGAGAAGTGGCGTAGGTGAACTATAGTATCCAAAGTAGATGGAAATTATTGCCAATGCTTCCCAAATCTTTATATAGGATAAAATAGCCAAGTAAGGGATTTTCAATTTGCTATTCTTTTCCTATTTGTGCATAGTAGAGTCGGATATCCAGCTATATTAGTAGCTGTACTTTTTCAAAATCCCTATTTGAGCTATCTTTATTTTTTCTATTTGAGCTCTTGTATGTTTAAAAAACAATCAATCGAGTATACTACTTCACAAGTACCCATCTAAAGAGTGTTTCAACTATTTCCACACCAGTTATCAGAAGTGTATTTTCTGGAAGTCATATACTTGTTAGTAGGCCTTTCCTCTTCTTTTTGGAAAGTACCATCCCAAATAGTCATCAGAAACAAGCTAGCATTTACAGCTTCGGAGAGGAATTCTGTTAACTGTTTTGAAGTGGCTGCTTCCGTGGTGTGCTTTCCCCAATATATAATTGATAAAGGTTTGAAATAAAAGAGCCCCTGATGTTGGTTTCCTTGTAAATGGAATGGTTCTTTGCTTTCCATATGGAAAAGAAACTTTTATCTTTGTTCATTGCTTTAGTGCATTCATTAAACAATTTGATTTTTTTTTAAGTTCATACTTTTATTAGCAGATTATGTGGAAGTTTAGAAAAACTCACTTTTGATGTGAAAAACAAAATTAAGCAACTTTACACATAAAGCAGTGTGAAGGTAGGAGGAATCAGTAAAAGCATTTCACTAGATTTGGAGGAAACTTCAATCATGGTTGTTTGGTATGTTCAACTTTTAATAGCATGATTATCCTGTCCACTTATGTCCTGGAAATACAAGAGCTCATATTCATTTATATCAGAAGTGAGTAAAAGCTAAGCATTTCATGCATTTTGTGATAGAAATTTTACATAATTACCTATTTTGAACACTCAATCGTGGTCAGGTTTTATATTCTTGGCATCATAGATTACATCTGTCACGGAGACCTATGTCTTCATATCTTGATATTTGGAGAATGTCATCTGACACTCTGCTGTGCTAAATGATAATTCTTATGTTCAATTTTCCATGTCCCATAATCACTATCCACTGTGGAGTTGCTTAATCCTTTAGGCTTAGGGACTTGCACTAAATGAGATAATCAACTTTATCTGCATTTAAGAAATCCTTTCTTTTCTTTCATTTCAATATTCATTGAGTCGTCAACATGTTTCTCATGAAACCCAGAGTTTTGGTGATGATTTAAATTGGTTTGATACATAGTTATTTTGTCAATATCTTGTTCCATTTTTTTTGTTGTCACTATTTCCTTGCATCTTTTATGATTTCATGCTACTGAAATTTGCTTTGTTTTTTGGTTCAGATAAAACTCAGAGGATTCTTGTCACACATCCAGCAAGTTCGTATCAGTTACTGGGGAATCTCTTCTGTAAAAGCCCAATCCATGCGATCTCCTGGATTGTCTTCCCCACGCCCAAAAGATTCTATGGATGAGAATGAGCAACCTGCAGAAGCTTCTGTTATTGGCAGGAGCTGGGTCCAAAGCATGTTTAGCAGAGATCCATCCAGAGCAAACTCTTTTGGTCGTGTTCGTAAAGGGGCTTCCGATGGCACTTCAGGTTTGTATTTTCATAGCAATGGTCACCTGTATTACAATAATTTTGTCTACCATTATATAACCCTTTTTTCATTTTCTTCTGTGATTATAACACTGCTGTTTATTTCTGATTTGAGCAGTAAATGAAAATGGAACCCCTAGAAAACAAGATTCATCTGCTGCTGGGCAGAAGAAACTTCAAACCAATGTTCGCATACTTAGAGGCCATAGTGGTGCCGTTACTGCCTTACATTGTGTTACCAGAAGAGAGGTCTGGGATCTAGTTGGTGACCGTGAAGATGCTGGTTTCTTTATCAGTGGAAGCACAGACTGCATGGTAATTTAGCATAACAGATTAATTTCCTTTCCTGTATAATTCCTTTACACAATTCATGTCTGGAAATTTAACTGCAGAGCCATGCTTTCTGAGCACTCTTTACTGCATGTGTTAAAGCTTCTGTTTCTTGGCTCTAAATTGAAGGAATCAAGACAGGAGCATTCAAACTTCTACCATTTTGAAACAACCATGCCTTGTAACTGATTAGTTAAATTGCCAATCCTGTAGTCCAGCTTGCTTGTTTTCCCTGTAGATCATAGCCTTTGTGACGTCACACGCTAGGATTAATTGATGGATGCAACTGTGAAGTCTTAGTAGCATTATTATATCATGTGACATTGATTTCTTTTGAATGATCATGCAGGTTAAAATCTGGGATCCTAGCATTCGTGGTTCTGAACTTCGTGCAACTCTGAAAGGGCATACCAGGTGTCTTGTTTTTATGTATTTGTGATGATTTATTCAAGTCAGTATGTGCTGATGACCCTGCTTTTTCAGTGGTCATTCCTCCTATGATTGACCTTAACATTTGTGGGCTGCAGAACTGTTCGAGCTATAAGTTCTGATCGAGGAAAAGTGGTATCAGGATCTGATGATCAGTCTGTTATTGTATGGGATAAGCAAACATCCCAGCTTCTTGAAGAGCTGAAGGGCCATGATGCACAGGTTTGCCTATTAGGATCATCTATGCAAGTTTTTTATATTAGGAATAGGACTAGAAAGGTTTCACAGAGTTGCATGCATTGTTAATCCAATATTTTTATGTCAGAAAGTTGCGTCAGTCTAGCATCAAATTCCCTGTGAAAGGTTCTTTCAATTGTGCTTGTCATGCTTGGATTGAGATGTGTGTTAGAAAAGATATACATATACATATACATATACATATACATATACATATACATATACATATACATATACATATACATATACATATACATGCATACATACATACATACATACATACATACATACATACATGTATGTATGTATGTATGTATGTATGTATGTATATCTTTTTCTTTCTTAATTTAACAAAGATTTTCTTATTATTGATTTTCTGGAGATTCTATCTAACACAATGCTTGCTCTTTCATGTTGCAAGTTTGCAACACAAACAAAAGTGCTTGTTTAAATTTTTCTTTTTCGCTAACAATATAACTAATTTAGATGTTACTGAGATTACAAACGAAACATATGTAAAAGATATTTGAATCGGAAAATAATTCGTTTATTTATTCTTGTAGGTTAGCTGTGTCCGTATGCTATCTGGTGAACGTGTCCTGACTGCTGCACATGATGGAACTGTTAAGATGTGGGATGTCCGAACTGATACTTGTGTGGCAACAGTTGGCCATTGCTCGAGTGCAGTCCTATGCATGGAGTATGATGATTCCACTGGAATTCTTGCTGCTGCTGGTAGAGATGCGTATGTACTCTGAAACTTCAAATGCTACAGTATGTTTTTGAGTCTTTATTCTGTAATTGACTAATAAAAAAAAAACCTGTTTTAACATTTGCATTGCTAGGGTTGCGAATATATGGGACATCCGTGCTGGTAGGCAGATGCACAAGCTTTTAGGGCACACAAAATGGATTCGGTGAGCAGAGTGGAGTATTTTTCCTATCCATGATAACTATTAATTATAGTTGTGAAGGAGCCACGTGTCTATCCATTATGCAGGTCAATTAGAATGGTTGGAGACACATTGATTACTGGTAGTGATGATTGGACTGCAAGAGTGTGGTCCGTTTCACGTGGAACATGTGATGCTGTTCTAGCCTGCCATGCTGGTCCAATACTGTGTGTTGAGTATTCCATGTCAGACAGAGGAATAATAACAGGTAAATATCTGCTACTTTGTCTTTGTTGTGATTTGATTGCGTAAGATCTTTTATCATTTATAGGAAGGTTTATATGATATCTTAAGTATCAGCATGAATGCTAATGATTCATACTAAAATATGTTTCAAGTGCCAACATGAACTGCTATAATGTGTACTAAAATGCAATTTCTTTTTTCAGGTTCAACTGATGGTCTTCTCCGATTTTGGGAAAATGAGGAAGGTAAGAGCAGTATTTTTCGTGCAAAGTTGAACTTTATATCTTTTTTGTTTTGGAGCTCGTCTATGTCTGGCTATGGCAAGATGCAATTTTTCCAAACCTGAGCAGTCTCATCCAACTTGCATAGGTGGATAGTATATCACCTGTGCTGATATTATCTTGCTTTTGCGTTTTTATTTAGGAAGTAACATAGTGCTTCTCCATGAAATCTTAGTATCTTCTCTCAGTTCATCAACTCTCTGAGCACATGTATCCTAATGAATGTAATTGTGGTTACGAGTACTTTATTTACCAAGCCCTGCTAGCTGATAAGTTAACTCTTCATTCATGTTTGTTGTTTCAATCAATTTTTTTCTTTTTCCAATTCTCTCTCTGACCCTCTCTTTTTAAATTTTTCAATCCCCTTCTATTTGTCATTGACAGGATTGTGAATGCAAGGATGACATCTATTTAACCCTTAATTTAAGAGGACTTCTCTCCATTGATATTTTTTCTCCATATACTACATATATGTGAAAGCTTTTATTTACTAACATTGAGCGGTCAACCAAAATAATTTGGTTCCAGTACAGTCTACCAATGGAAAAACCATAATGTATGCCAACCTTAGGTGTGTGATTTTTTATATGGGATTGCAACATACTTTTTCTTAAGTCTTACCTTGGTAAATGGTTGGAAGTCACGCAACTGAAAAATGCATTTTGACCATCTTTCTTCCTGTAAAATTTGACAATTTCTTTGCTCATGGATATCATTTCAGCGTGGTGTCATGGCCTGTGTTCAGTGTCTTTTGTGATATGTCCTGATAGCATTTTTTACATAATGTATGCAGAAGGCATAAGATGCGTGAAGAATGTTACTATTCATACTGCTCCTATATTATCCATCAATGCTGGGGAACACTGGCTGGGAATTGGAGCAGCTGACAATTCTATGTCCCTCTTTCACCAGCCTCAAGAGAGACTTGGTGGCTTCTCTAGCACGGGATCAAAGATGTCTGGGTGGCAACTTTACAGAACACCTCAAAGGACAGTTGCTATGGTATGAATTGTATTAGTTCTATCAAACTGTCCCTTTGTTCCTAGCTATTACTGTTAATTCTGCTTGCATGCATATGTTCATTGAAACACACACTGGGCCTTGTGTTCTATAACAAGAATTTGTCTCTCATCCCATAAACCCTCTCAACCCCGTTCAAATGGTAGCATTCCCAATTTCAAAACTAATATGTCCTCCTGAGGGCCTCCCCTCCTCTTTTAGGCAGTGTTTGGTTTTAGGTTGAAGGGGGTTAACATATAACCCTCTTAACCATGTTTGGGAGTGTTTGTTGTTTTTTGGGTGGGGAGAACTTTAAAGGGTTAACAATCTCAAATTGGGGAGGGGGGGGGGGGGGGGGGGTGGGTTGTGTGCATATTATTATTATTTTTTGTCAAATTCAATATTTATTTACCCTCTCATTCACACCCTGTGATTGCGTCTACCATTACACATTATTTTTCATTTATTTATTATATTCTAATTTAATATTTATTAAAATACTATTGGTTTCCATCATTACAAATAATTTTTGCACGCCTAGCAGGCATTCTTAACACATTGTCCTTCTATCTCTTTCTTACACCCCCTTAACATTGGACTCAATAACATTTAATCTTAAACTTTGTACCCAAACCAAACACAAACTTAGCCTTATGAGCTCACCTAGAGCCACTAAAAACATGTTTAGATGTTGGGCAAGTTTAAATAGTTTGCATCTTGTCCGAGTCAAAAAGAAAATGTCAAATGCTAAATAAGTAACTGTTTAATGTAGAGTATTAAATGTTTAGTTCAAGGTGATTCAGTGCATTGAACGCATTTTGACTCCAAACTCCCAGTAATTTGGATTGGGGATTAGTGTTTTTGCATGGGTTGATTAAGTGTTAAGGTTGAAATCAAGGGTGTAAAAATAATGGTTGAATGGTAAATTTATGGTGTATAGAAATTATAAAATTAATATTGAAACTAATTATAATAAAAAATAATAATAAATGTATAATGGTGGGACCTAACTGTTGGGTATGAGGAACATAGAGGGAAGTAAAGTATGAATATGAAAAAAAGAAGAACAAAAATATTTTTTCGCACAAGCTCCAAAATCTTCTCCACTAGCTTAACACTTGACCCCCTTTTAGGATGAACTGTTATCTTCCTCATTTACCTTCAACTTAAAAAGTATACTGAACATGGTTAAAGGGGGTCAAATGTTAAATCCATAACACATAACTGCATTTAACCTCAATCCACCCAGAACCTTAGAGATTAATTGTTTTCCTTCATAGGTTGAAAAATGGAAGGATGGTGTGCATGTATTTATCTCAGAATAATAAATTCAGTTATTGAAGTTTTCCATGTCTAAACTGACATGTTAACATTTGTTTATTCAATGCCCTTTTTGTGCGAGATCTCTCTCTGTCTGAACTGTTGTTTGTTTAGTTAAAACTTGTGTCCTGTTAATGCCCAGGTGGAATGGAACCCTTGATAATGTAGAGCCTACTTCTTATTCAGCTGTTGTTTTGTCCTTATCTAATATTTCTAGATATTATCTTGCAAGGGAATTAAATGTTCTCTTCAATCTAAAGATTTTCATTCAACTTGCTCTATTATCGAAGTTTCTATCAACTGATTGGCCATAATAAGATATTTTATACCTCCAAGCTATTCTTAGGCCTGCTTCTTAATCCAACAATTCCCTTGCCTGGTAGGTGTAATCTAGCAATCCTTTGGCTTTCCTTTGTGCCTGTTGATCTCATTTGGCCTTGTCTCATCACATATTGCCCTATTAATAAATGATCTTCCACAAACCCAGAAAGCAGATGTGCTGTTCTGGTAGTTTGTTGATTGATTCCAGCATTGTTTGTGTCATTAATTTTTCTCCAAAACCTTGACTTCTTAGCCAGCAACGCTAGCAGTTGATTTTGCAGCTGGAGCTGGTGTGTAGCATCTTTTTTTTTTTTTTTTGTATTAATAGGAATATTTGATGCAAGCTCAAATCCAGTTAAATTGCTCCTCCATCAGGGATTTACTGCCAGCTGGTTCTTAAACTAAATAAGCAAAAGGCTGCCTTCATTCAATGGAATCACCTACACAATAGCAATTGGTTGTGGCCTGCAGTCTGAGGGCATTTTAAGGCTGCAATTCATGGGGCTACTCTACATCTTTTGATATATGCTTTATATGAACTTCTTTGCTCTTAGATTCTGCCTTCTCTGTGTTGGCTCTAATGAAAATCAATGAAGATGAAACAGACTTCCGAGTCAGATAAATCATAATGATAGACACGTTTCTTAAAAACTGATCCATGAAAAAACCAAATATTTGTTGGGATATATTTATAGCATTTGTTTCTATTTTCCTCGGAAATAATAATTTTTTTAGAGGAACATATGTACCACCATCTAACTTGTTTCACCCCTTCTGTTTCTGGCGTTGTTTGTCATATACAGGTTAGATGTGTGGCTTCTGACCTTGAAAGGAAAAGGATATGCAGCGGTGGTCGTAATGGAGTTCTTAGGTTATGGGAAGCTACCATCAATATTTGATTTTGTATTATATCATTCGCTGAAGTTTGAACCATTGAAGGTTGTGGCGAGAATTGCTTGCGTGTCCATTGCGTTATCCAATCTGACATCAACCTTGTAGTAAATAAATTGTATGAATTTTGCCTCGGACAAATTTTTGCTGCCTTAATCTGTCTGAAAATGAACAATCACGTAGGGTGCTTGCATCTCATTATTCTTTCTACAGGCATAGCTTTGTACAAAAAATTGTCAGTTGGGAAATGGATTTATTTGTTGGTAAGAGGAAATTGATCAAGAGATGTCATGAAAACACACGATGGAGTTTGTTGGGCTTCAATAATAGATCTCAGCCACTTGTATATGACGATTGGTTTATAGACATGTTTTCCATGTACGTGTTTTCTTCTTTATGTGCTCCTTGTGCAAGCCAATCTTAAGCCCTCTGCCACTTTGCTGCCATTGTGAGGTGGAGCGATTCCACTTCTCTTCAGAAGCAGATGTTATGATCATATTCATATATCGTTCTCCCGAGTGCCGAGGGAATCTGAGATGCAATCCTATAATTTGTTCTTTAATTTTCATCTCCTCTGAAAGGCCCTTCTTTTTTTTCTTTTCTTTTTTTCCCTCCCGAAACCATTGTATTATTGGGGATGATACAGATAAAGAGTACTCTCATATCATATCATGGTTCAATGTTTTAGATTGCTCATGGCAGTATATAATGGAACTATGATTTTACGTGCGGGGGTTCCAATATAAAATATTTCGGGATACATTAACAGTAATATAAAGTTATGCAATAATAGGTATTTTTTTTTTTTGGGATAAGATGCATATTTTCTATAAAACCAGCCTTAAATTCAAGGATATGATTAAAATAAGACTTAAATTTAGGACCAAGGTGAAAACTTTGTTAAACTTTACAAGTGCCATTAGACTTGGTCCGCCCTTGTATAGAGAGCTATACCGTGCTTTAGTTATGAAGCTAGTCTACGAGGCCACGCTCTCCAACGAGTACATGTTAAAAAAACAATTTAGCTAAAAAAAATGTGACTATTAGCAATGTATTTTTTATAGTAGCAAGGAAATTTTTTTAGTGCGAGCCAATTTTCTTTACAATGACTCAACCGTTGTGGAGGGCTGTATAAACAAAAAGAGCTACTAATGTTTTAAAAAACAATGCTAAAGATTTCATTTAAAAAAAAATTAGTCAAACAAAAAAATATAAAAATAAAATAAAATAAAATAAAAAATCTTGAAGGATTGTAAAAAAAGGCAATTGCTAATATCATTAAAAAAAACTTTGATTTCATAAAAAGAAAAAAAAATTAATGGTATCCAATAAAAAATATTTCAAAAGTTGGGCTCCACACATGTCTAGTCCATTTAGAAAAGTTTAGCTTATGAGCCTAGCATTTTATTTTTTCTCATGTGGGAAATAATTTTAAAAAATATATAAAATGTTCATCTATATAAGCAAATGACATGTTAGTCACAATATAGTGATAGAAAGGTAGGTGGGAAGTTGGGTCATGGGTATCTTATGTCTAAAAATTCAATTTTTAATTTATTTATGATGTAAAACATCTAAAAATATTATCATAAACTAAATAATAACCTCAAATAACCCAAAAATTAATCAAGAAATTCAAAATCAACTCAATTTTAAAAATATTCTAGAGACATCCCAACCATCCCAAGTAAGGAGTAGGACAAAGAACACCAACCTAAAACTCTACTTCTGCAAACCATTAATACTAAAATTGATATTTTTCATAGTTGTAATTAATATTAATAAAGATTTTTTTTTCAATTGAAATTCAGAGGCTGTCTCCTTTTTTAAATCAGAAGCTAAAAAATAAAAAATAAAATTTTGGAGCAAATTGAATTAAAAAATAAAGGGACTAAATTTTAAAAATTAGAAAGTAGAAGGACCACACTAAACTTTTCATGCAAGTTTTTAAATTGCAAAATATTTTTCTTGATTTTCCTATTTTAATTATTTATATTTTAATCATGCCGTTTCTTAATAAATTAGAAACAATTAACCATAAATTCAGCTGAGAAACATTCAGTTGAGAAGAAAAGAAATTAATAACTAAAATGGAAAAAAATAAAATAAAATACTAAAATAATCTATATAAACTGTAAGAAGGACTCCAGTCGCGTGGTGTCCAATAAAAACAGCTCGACATTTAGTTTTTGTGAATAATAAGTGCAATGAATATGTGCATAATTGCTAGGGCAATACGTCTAGTCGAAGATTTAGAATAGCCTGTTTTTCTCCTATTTTTAGTACAGTGTAGCGAGAACTTTTCAAAATTTATTTTTATTTAATTATGTAAAAATTAAAATGAATATTTGGAAGAAATACCGTGACTTAAATATTAAAGAAAAGAAATATTTTTTAGTCAAAATTTTCTTCTCTCATTCATGTAATTGTTTTTGACAATAACATATCTTTTTTATTAGGAACATGGTTTATTAAATAAAAACTAATGAAAGTTAAAAGTATTCATAAAAAATCCAATTACTTGAATTAAAAAGAAAGGGAATATATCTTTTTAATAAAAAAATTTCATGTATTTCTTTTTTGTTTTGAAGAAAATGTGTATTTTCAATTAAAAACTATTACTATGAAAGAAAATTTAAATGAAAAAAATAGAAAAAAATCATGAATTGATCATTTTAATATGCATGTTTGAATAAATTTAATAATAATAAATATGAAGAAATCATAATAACAAAATATATATTATATTCTTATTAAAAATTAATGATATATATATTTTTTGCATATTAGTTAATATATGATTATTCGTAAAGTAATAGTTAATATTACCATAAAAAATCTATTGTTCTTAAAAATAATGGTATAAATGTATAATTTTTTAAATATTATTTTAATAAATTTATTTGAAGTTGATTTTACTCTATTCTTTTTTTAAAAAACTTAAAGGTTGTTTAACAAATAGGTGAAATGTGCCCAGATCTAAATGGATAAACTTGCGCCTATGTCTTTATTTCTTTTTAGATAGACTAGAATACATTGTTTGTATAGGTAAACAACGTATAAGGTTTAAATTATAGTCATTTTTAACGGATGAAAAGTTGAGGCATGAGTCAGACCCCAACAACCCATTTTTTAAATTTGTTTTCACTTGTAAACATTGAAAAATATCCTAGAGATCTTATTATACATCTTTTTTCCCCAGAAAAAAGGTCCACCGATAGATGTAAAAATCCAAAATTAAAATGAATAAAAAGAACTTTCCTAAGCTATGATATACTTTTTATTGCAAGATAAAAAAAAAATTAAACAATATCTATGAAACTTCTCTATGCAAGATAAACCTACTAATTTTAAAATCGGTTTTTTTATATTAAAAAAAATATATTTGATAGACTTTTTTTATCTTTTTCATTAAAATTTTAAGTAACTTTCTCTTTTTTTGCTCGATACTTCGTTACTTAACATTAAAAAGTAAAATTTAGAATCAAAATATAAAATTCTAAAACTGACTAAATAATGCATATATTAAGATTCCAGGGACCAAATTGAAGCTTTATGTGTCTTTGGAACAATCATCTTTTTATGTCATTGTTGCTTAAAATTTTTTATTAACTATAATATAAAAAATTATTTTAAAAAAATAATCTTTGATTTAACTTGGGAATTTTTTCCGACATTTTTGCATATATATATAAGAGCATGCAAAGTGAAAAGGTATTAACAAATAAAAGCACGTGTTTAAAAAAGTGAAAAGTTAACCATAAACAGCATAGAACCCACGGTGTTTCAAGTCTGTTCAAGAACCTAAACTCTCTTGGTGTCTTTTTATAATTATAATAATTACTCACATATCAGATGGTTATTGGACTGAATGGAAGATTAAAAAATAATACTTGTAAAGAGGAGAGAGAATACAAGTTTAACCACCACAAAATCCACCTCCATCATTTTCAATCACTTTTTGCACCAGGGTAGCTTTCTTCGGTTCCATGGAGGCTCCTGCCATTACCAGGATAGCTTTCTTCCGTTCCATGGAGAGGCTCCTGCCGTTACCAGGTCTCCAGGTCTCTTATGCATTCAAGGCACCGTACCAGTTTGAGATTGTTCCATCTGCCTTGCTGCCATTCCCCTGCCAACCTATACAACGGCAAATAAAATGTAGAGGCAATACAAAAATCATAATTAAAATGCTACATGAAATATCACTAAATGTCAAATAAGTTTATCAACAAAAAGCTAATTATGCATGAAAAACACCATAGATAGATATCCATTTGCACTTTTCACTTACATAATGTAATGTCATCTGTCATTAAAATATTTACCAGAGTTATATGTAATTTTTTTTATTTTTTAAATACAATAAAATAACTCAAATACCTTTTAATTGAAAACTTTTGAAATTAACAATAATATTTATGTCTTTTCACTTGTTAAAGCATAATAAAATAAAAAATTTACCCTCAAAATAAAAAAATTAAAACATGCATCCAAGGTTCTTTTGATCTTTTCATAAAGTTTTAATAAACAATCATTTAGTTTTTTTATATAAATTAAATATTATTTTAATAAAAAAAATTACATATGTAATGCAAACATCAATGTATTGTAGGCACTCGCATATTTCAAGAAGCATGCATAATATCTCTCTAAAATAATAATAAAAAATCCTTTTATATGTGTTATTACAGGCACTAACATAACTTTTTTTTTGTGCAGCGTAGCTCAGGAGTGGTGGGGTGTTTTATCATATATGAAGCCTTTTTCTGTTTTTTTTCTTTTCTGTTTTAACAAGTCTTATTTGTCTTTGGTGTTGGTATTTCAAATTTAGTTTTTTTATTTTTTATTTTTATTTTTTTTTATAAAAATTTTATTTGTTTTCTGTTTTATCATTCAATTTCAATTTATCATTTCTTATTTTTTTTCAATTTGAACATCATTCTTTTAATTTTGTTTTTTTAAGCTTTTTGTTAAATTAATTTTTTTTAATTTCATTCTTCAATAAAAAATATGTTTGTATTTCTTATTTTAATTTTCATTCTCATTCTTTTGATTGTTTTTCGTACTTTTGTTAAATTGAATTTTCTTTTTAATTTCACAATTCAACCAAATGTTAAATTTATTTTGTATTTTATTCTTATTTTTTTAATTTTAATTTTTTGTTTGAGTACTTTTGTATAATTAAAAATATTTTTTAAATTTCATCATTCAACATTTGATGATTGAAAATTAAGTTATGATTTTGTAAGATAGAGTGCTTTTGATCGAATAAATTCAGTCACAAGTTGAAAAAGTTAACTCATATTGATATTAAGTTTTTTTTGTATATATAAAAAAAGTTTTGTGATTTTTATCATTTTCTTTTTTATTGTATTATTCTAATTTTATGATGTAGACCATGAATTTAGTAGGATAACTTGAGTTGAGTTGATTCGAACTTAATTATTAGGATTATAAATTTGTCATACCAAGTCAAGTTAATTCAAACTAATTGTCTGAGGATATTTTTTTACTCGATTTTATTTTTATGTATTTAATAAGTTGAGAATTGAGATACATTGTATATCACCTATTGATTTTTTTTTTCAGGTTATTGTTATTATTTTTTATATATAATTTGATCTATCTATTATTATTGTTTTTTTTTATAATTTAATTAAAATAAAACTAATTTATTTAATCTATTTAATATAGTAACGTTGCAAATTTTTGTTCTTCTTTGAAACGTATCTTTTTCATGAAAAAGAAAAATTGGGCTTGCAGCGTAAGTTCATAACTGGTTTGACTCTATTTGTACATGAATGATAAAAGTTGATTTAAATACCATAAACATGTTGGATTGTATTTATTGTTGAATTTACGGCATGAATTAAGGTCAAACCTCCTATTTCTAAACCGGATTTGTGTCTCTTTTTTTTTTAATAATGGTTTTAAACAATAAATAATGTATTTTCATGGTTTCATCAAACTTTTTAAATAAATGACAGTTATTACTCTCTAAGAACTATAAATATAAATTATTTTGTATTGGCATCAACAAATGACATTTTAAAATAGTTATTCAACTAAAAAGATACATTAAATATATTCTCATAATACAACTTTTCTCTCTCTCTCAAATATACATGAAAGTTGGTTTCCCTAGTTTTAATTTCAGCAAAACTAGAATATAAATAGAATAAAAAATTACTGATGAAAGGTTAAAGGAAAAATTACTCTGAACCATTTAATATTAGAGGTTTTAACCGACAAAACAAGCTTTATCCTCTCAGTCCAACACCGGTCCAACGTCTTCAATTCTTCCTTGAAAAAGGATCTGTGAGGGTTGGGATGCTTGATCTCCATGTCCATCGTGCTGGGTGCTGTTGTGCTTGCTACTGCTGAGATGCTGGTGGTTGTTCTGGCTACTACTCTTGCTTCGGTTCTACTTTTGGATTATTTCAATGTGGACGTGTCCAGATAGTGGTGCTGCTGTTGGTCATTTTGGCCTGATTCATCGTAGTGAGTTTCATGGGTTTGATCATATTCGATAAATCGTCTGCGTTTGTTTGAGGTTATAGGTCACAAGATCCTTAATTTTCAGTTCGTTAACGTTGTGCGTTTTTGAATATCCTTTTCTGGTTAATTAATTTAATCAGTTCTTTTTTATTTTTTTTAATTTAAAAATATATTAAAATAATATATTTTTACTTTAACAATAAAAATAATGATTAAAAAAATTAATTTAAAATCTTTTTTAAAACAAAGTCCTAACATGTCCTCTTCACTAATTTTTTTAACCATGATTATTTATTAATAAATAATAATAAACTATTAGAAATTGTTGGGTTTTAATATAAATTGAAGCAGAAGTAAACAACATTAAATTATGATGAAAAAGAATGAAAAAGAGAGAGCTATATATATATATATATATATGCTTTAGAAATCCCAGTCGCACACAATTTTAGAAGAATACTCTGAATTCTCAACATCACAGTTGAGCTTAAATAATGCAAAAAGAAACCTGGATATAACAGAAAAAACTGATACTAAATCAATTAGTTTTACATTAATTTTTGGGTCTAATTTACTGAAGTTAAACGGTTGCAAGACTTAATTTCAAGGAAAAGAGGAGGACGTGTGGAATATTGTAGTTGATTGGATCGAGAATTATACAAATTAATGCCAAACTGTGAGTTTGAACAGAATCTTCTTACATAAGATGGCTTCCCTTTGATGGTAAAACCAAACCAAGCAACCGGAGGCTGTCTGCGTGATGGAGTGAGATTTCCCTATTTTTATTTTATTTGTTTTTAGCTAAATCTGGAGAAGGACATGATAATGATTGGAGCTGGACAGGCTTATAAATCCTTTGTTCCCACCTCAACAATGTCATTCCTGGAACCATCTTCTGTTCAGTTTACACGTGTTTCCCTAAAAAAGACTCCAATGTGTCGTAATAATTAATTTTTAGTAAATTTCTCTTTTATGAAGCGGGAAAAAATAAGAAATATTTGCTATTTTGGTGTCCATGGATGGCAGCATTGTCCAATGTTGTTGGTACGAGATTCAGTTGATAATGTAAGGATAAGTTGGGGATTTCAAGGTTTCTATCTTCTTATGTAATTATCACGAGGAGCCGACGACGACAACTCCTCTATCCGTTTTACGAGGAGGTTGCTAAACCCTCTCTCTCGTCTCCAATCGTAACGCAACCCCCAAAATCCAGCACTGAATTATCGTTAACCTCTTTTTTCCTATTTACCAATACGGAGCAGAGAAACTTCCAGGACAAAAGGTACTTGCCTTGTTTTCATTTCATCTTCTTTGTGTCGATGGAAATCATTGATGCTCTTAATTTTAATTAATTAGAGCCAAGAATGCATGCAATATCTCTGGTCTCAATAATTTGAAGGCCTGTATGTGCCTATGAAACATTAATAATTACTTGGAAGCCATTTTCATAACAATAAGAAATATGAGTTTTTGCTACTCTCTCAATTTGTTTATGGAGAAAATAATGAAATTCACAACATCAATTGCTTAAATATCTTCCTCTCCTTCTCTGTCTCCAGTCTAGGTGGCTTGAATTCATTTTTCAGATCTCTGCATCTATTGCATTTCTTTTATGCACCTAATGTTACAATCATGCATGTTCATATCTTAAATCTTTAGCAGGTGCCGAGACAAGTTTGAGTCGTTTCAGCAGCAATGATTGAAAAAACTGATGATGTGATCGGAGAGAGGATTTGTGTGTCAACGATCCCAGATAATGGCTCTATCTTTCTGATTCATGAAAATGATTCTCTGATCCCAGAGAATACCGAGCCTGAAGGCGGCCGTATAAGAAGGTACTCCACTGGGGATGTAACTATCCCCTACACTAGAGTAAATATTCTTTCACGCTATCTCGCATCGTCAACTGGTTCCTGCCATGATTATTGCAAATATGGAACAAAACATGATTCAGAAATGAAGACAAGGAATCCCATATTAAAGAGCATCAAAGAAAAGCAAGGCATGAATATGAAGAAGACTGTAATTTTCGCAGAAAGACAGGGAGGATTTCCATCTCCTGGCTCAAAAAGACACAACTCCAGCGTTCCTATTGTCACTGGGCGAAAAGTTTCATCATCAACCAAGAAAGAAATTGTACTTTCAAAACAGCTTTTATTACCTCTCAAGGTAAGATCCGGTGCTGGTGAGAAGAAGTTGGTGGCACCACCAGCTCTTTCTTCATCAGCCAAGAGAGTCTTGATGCGACCAATTGTTTCTGTGTTTTCCGAACATCATGTTAAAGGAGTTTCTCAAATGAAGGGTCAAAATGAAGTTGTAAAGGCTAAATACAAGCAACCTGGCTGTCAGGATGTTTCAAAGAAGACTTTGCCTATCAGTGAATTAGATACTGATGAGAACAAAGCAATGAAACTTTCTCAAAATGGAACTCTCACAGCTGGATTGTCTGCACCTCCTTCTAAGATCATGAGGCGCACTAAGAAAGGAATTCATTCCACTCATCTGCCTCCATCCTCTGAGAAGAAGTGCGTTAGACATATTAAAGATGGAACAACTCGCATTAGTCGAACACCCATATCTTCTTTGGCATCATCCAAGTCTTCCCGTAGCAGTGCCTACAGTGAATGCTATGTAAGTGATTTTAAGAACACTGCTGCAAACAAACTACCATCTAAGACTAGGCCTAGGAAGGATGGAGTAGTTTACACTACAGGTAAAGATTCCGCAGCCCGAAAGGTAAATTTTAGGTCAGGAATGGTGGGTGAACTTCAGCCTGAAAATAGAACTTCAAGGAGACTCATGTTTAGGCGAAGATCCCTTGGCGAAGGCCAAATTGGTAAAACTGGTACCAGCAAGGACAGCCTCAAGAGCAAAGAAGTTTGTGAAAATGAAGCTAATACCGCAAAAATGGAACCGGAGAAAGTTGTTTTAGAACACCAAGATATGCAAGAAAAGAAAATTGTGCAGTGTTTGTTAAGTAACATGATTGAGGAGACTGCAGTTAAGCTTGTCGAGAGCAGGAAGAGTAAGGTGAAAGCTCTGATTGGTGCTTTCGAAACTGTGATCTCTCTTCAGGATTCCAAAACCTCGTCAACAGTTGGTGCTTAAGTTTCCAATATCTATTTATATATTTGAACATATATAACTGTGTTTGTATATAATAATCTTATTAATGAAAAACACGATAGAGATACAAATAATGGAGGTGACATGAGAGTGAGTGAACTCAAAAACTTGTGTGAAGTTTGGAAAGGCAAAATTATCCATTGAGTTGAGCGAACGCTGAGGCCATGCATTAATTCTCTTGTTAATGTTTTCATTGCTTTGTGAATGGGGCAATTTTTACTTTTATTTTATATTTATTGTTAAATAGAGTTAGCATAAGAGCATTAATTGTGGGGTACCGTTTTTAATTTAGAAAAAAAAAAGTTCTATCCAATATGCTTCTGAATCCATGGCTTGCTTGGAATGAAAGAACCCAATACAAAGCAGCTAAGTGTTAGCATAACTACGTGCTTGACTTTACTTAGACGATACAAAATGTTTCCAAAAATTCCATGGTCCAGCAGCCATTAAAATAGAAAAACCTAAAACATGCGCGTACTTCTTCCATTACCTTGATTGTAACAGTAGAATTACCATTCTACCATTTTTTTTTAAATATAAGTTTTGTATCAGGGGTAATTGCATCTTTTTATGTGATTAATTTGTTGAGGACATCTTAGTTATTTATTTTCTCCCATAGTTTAACTATTTCATTACTCTTAAGAAGTAAAAAAATTATTGATCTTGAGTCTAAAAGCTTTTTATATTTTTTTTTAAGAATAGTAAAATGAGTTGAATGTATGGAAAAAGAGGTTTTTTCCCCTTATATTTAGGAGAATTTTTGTATTTTTTACATGATTTTTTTTTTGTTATTATCATGTTGATTAGTATTTAAAAGTGTATTTTTATCAAGGTTTTATATCATTATTTTGCACTTGAGATATCAATAATTTCTTAACTAAAGCATGTTTTATAATAACATATCTAATAATATAAAATACTTTTAATTTGTAATAAATGTTCATTTTAAATGCAACCTATCACATAAATGAAAGGATTGATTGATGAGTTTAAGAACTAAAATTAAAAGGACAAAAAGATGACCAAACTTAGAAAAGAGATGTTGGTGTAGTCCAAACCAGAATACTGTTCGGTAATTGGGTCATATCTGGAGCTATAGATCTTGGATTTAGGTTTACTTTATATGAATGGAAAGGTAAGACATATATGCCTACAACATGGAGCCCAAGATTTAATAAGACCATTTTCAAGTCCAAATTATAACAAAAATAAAGAAGTTCGAATATGTCCTATAGCCCGAATACTGTTAAGTGTTTAGCACATATCTAGAGTTCTAGAAGTTCAAATGACCTTTATTTTTTTTCCTGAAAAGTTGAGACAATTTCCTACAATTTTCATATTTCAAGTGGTTCCAATTCTGACATTATCAATGACATTTTGGGCAGACAAGAGAAGATAAGGATTATCACCAAGTCAAGAGTTAGTCACTCACTCATCAATGAGTCATCAAATCAATAGTGAAAGTGACTCTTCAGACGTATCTTAGTAACTATTCTTAACAAGGTCTATTATAATACTTCTTGAAATATTCAGGTTTACAAACTCTCGCATTATTATCACTTAATTCTACTCATATACTCATTTAACATATATTTTTAAACCTTAATTTTCACACACACACTTTAACATATGATTGTGGGTTGTACATTGAATTATTACATTATTTATGTTCTTTTGTTAAAGTTAACAACTAAGGGAAAGGGATATAGTACATACTTTGAAAAAAAAAGCAAAAAAAAAAAATGATGATAATAAAAATGTAGATAAGTTTGGTTTCGTAGCCTTCCTAACCTAAACAATTAAGCCTGAAGAGGTGTTTTAACACCTAATACCCTAAAGTTAACTGACTTGGGAGCTATTAGCCCAACGCTTGTTATATGGGTTGAGGAGAAAAGTTTAAGGAAATCAGACATTGCACTATCTACCTATTAGTATTGGCAACCTGAGTTACTAAGCTCGTAGGGGTGTTTCAACACTTATTGCCTTAAAACCAACTGATTTGGAAGTCATTAGCCAAAAACTTGTTACATTGGTTAAAGATGCATGGTGTTTTAAGTTATATATATATATATATATATATATATATATATAAAGAGAAATTAAGAAAAAAATAATAATCTCAACCCAAGGAAGTTAACCTTAAACATTAGAACAAAAATTTTATTTTCTTTCAAGAAAAGTCCCATAACTATCTGTTGATATATTGAGAAAAAAAAAGGTTTATTAATACCTTGTTTAAGAGGTAATTGGGTAATTGGGTCATATCTGGAGTTGTAGATCTTGAATTTAGGTCTACTTTATATAGATGGAAAGTTAAGATATAGGCCGATAATGTTTATATGGAGTTCAAGATTTAATATGGCCATTTTCAAGTCCAAATTGTAGCAACAATGAAAAAGTCCGAATTTGTCCTAGAGCACAAATACTGTTCAGTATTCAGCCCATATCTAGAGTTCTAAAAGTCCAAATGACCTTAATTTTTTTTCCTGAAAGCTGAGACAATTTCCTACAACTTTCATGTTCAAGTGATTTTAATTCTGACGTTATCAATGATGTTTTGGGCAGATAAAAGAAAATAAGGATTGTCACCAAGTCAAGAGTTGGCCACCCACTCATCAATTAGTCATTAAATCAATAGTCTTCAATTTTAGCCTATAAAAGTAGGCATTTGCCATGCATTTAGGCATCTTGGTCTCCAAATCAAGATCATGCTCTTGCTTTCTCCCTTTGTATTTTTGTAATGTTTAAGTTTTATTTTCATTAATATCTTGTTTATGCCTTTCATTTCCTTTCTTTTACTTAGTTAACTTTTATCTTATTTATGTTCTTATCTTGTTTATTTATTTTTCTTTCTTTCATTATGTTTAATTAAGTTTATTATGTCAAGGTGAAAAGGTTACACTAATGGTGTAAGAATAAGTATAGTATAAACTCAATATGGACTTTAATGTTTGATACTAATATCTTTTGTATTTGTTATCTATTTCACTCTTTAATACTTTGCTTGTTAAATGACTAATCTAGATTTATATTGTATAACACTTGATACAATCAATGCTTGGCATTTTCATAGCCCAACCGTATGGTATAACCTATACCTGTGCTATGAAAGGAACTTGATTTGTTGTTAACATAAGTTATAATCATGAATGCCTGACAACATTTACAAGTATTAGCATTATTCAAATAAAATAACTAATGTAATTATGTTAACAATTTATAATCTAATTAGAGCCTCCTTTATGTATGGTTTCTGATTAGTACTTAAAAGTGCATTTTTATCAAGGTTTTATATCATCATTTTGCACTTGAAGTATCAATAACTCCTTAACTAAAGCATGTTTTATAATAATATATCTAATAATATAAGATACCTTTAATTTGTGGTAAATGTTCATTTTAAATGCAGGCCTATCACATAAATGAAAGGATTGATTGATGAATTTAAGAACTGAAATTGAAAGGATAAAGAGATGACCAAACTTAGAAAAGTAAAGAGATGGCCAAAGTTAGAAAAGAGATGTCGGTGCAATCCAAACCAGAACACTGTTCGGTAATTAGGTCATATCTGGAGTTATAGATCTCAGATTTAGGTCTACTTTATATGGATGAAAAGGTAAGATATAGGCCTACAACTTTCATATGGAGCCGAAGATCTAAAAATGCCATTATCAAGTTCAAATTGTTGCAACAACAAAGAAGCCTGAATCTGTCCTCCAGCCAGAGTACTGTTCAGTATTTTGGCCATATCTAGAGTTTTAGAAGTTGAAATGAGCTGACTTTTTTACACAAGAAAGCTGAGACAATTTCCTACAACTTTCATGTTTTTAGGTGGCTCCAATTTTGATGTTATCAATGATGTTTTGGGCAGACAAGAGAAGATAAGGATTGTCACCAAGTCAAGAGTTGGCCACCCACTCATCAATTAGTTATCAAATCAATAGTTTCCAATTATGGCCTATCAAAGGAGGCATTTGCCATGTATTTAGGTATCTTGGTTTCTAGATCAAGATCATGCTCTTGCTTTCTCTCTTTGTATTTTTTGTAATGTTTATGCTTTGCTTTCATTAATATCAAGTTTATGCCTTTCATTTCCTTGCATTTACTTAGTTAACTTTAATCTTATTCATGTTCTTATTTTGTTTATTTATTTTTCTTTCTTTCATTATGTCTAAGTAAGTTTATTATGTCAAGGTGAAAAGGTTATACTAATGGTGTAAGAATAAGTATGGTATAAACTTAATATGGACTTTAATGTTTGATACTAACATGTTTTATATTTGTTATCTTGTTCACTCTTTAATACTTTGCTTGTTAAATGACTAATCTTGATTTATATTGTATAACACTTGGTACAACAAATGTTTGGCACTCTCATAGCCCATAATGTATGGTATAACCGACACCTGAGCTATGAAAGGAACTTGATTTGTTGTTAATATAAGTTATAATCATGAATGCTTGATGAGATTTACAAGTATTAGCATTAATTGAATAAGATGACTAATGTAATCATGTTAACAATATATCATCTGATTGGAACCTCCTTTGTGTGTGGTTTTCAATTGACTAATAAAAGTTTATACTATACTTGTTTGACATACCATTAGTGGATCCTCTAACCTTGACATTTATTGTTATCATTGTTAAATCTTTACGTTAATATTTCATCTCAAAGTTCTCATCTTCTTCTTTTTCTTTTTCTTTATTATTATTATTATTATTATTATTATTATTACTATTACTATTATTATTATTATTATTATTATTATTATTATTATTATTATTATTATTATTATTATTATTATTATTATTATTGCTGTTATTACTATTATTATTGTGGTTGTTGTTATTGTTGTTGTTGTTGTATTATTGTTATTTATAATTTGTACAATTAAGCTCCCTGTGGTTCGACCCCGGTCTTGCCGGGTTATTTATTACTTCGATACTCCTACACTTGGGAGAAGACATCAATCTTTTAGTCGTGTCAGTTTCCAATTGAATAATAAGAGTTTATACTATACTTATTTGATATACCATTAGTGGAGCCTCTAACCTTGATATTTGTTGTTATCATTGTTTAATCCTTACGTTAATCTTCCATCTCAAAGTTCTCATCAACTTCTTCTTCTTTACTACTACTACTACTACTACTACTACTACTACTGTTGTTATTGTTGTTGTTGTTGTTGTGATGTTATTGTTATCTATAATTTATATAATTAACCTCCCTATGGTTCGACCCTGGTCTTGTAGGGTTGTTTATTACTTCGACACTCTTACACTTGGGAGAAGACATCAATCTTTTGGTCATATCAAGTGGCAATTTTATAACTTAATAAATATAAATATTATTAAAAAAAAAGACACATGCTAGCATGTGAGTGATCCTCTTGCCCTTTAGGCAGTGCATATTGACAAGACCAAAAGATTAATGTCTTTTATCAAGTGTAAGAGTTTCGAAGTGATAAATAACCTGACAAGACCGGGATCGAAACACATGGAGGTTAACTATATAAATTATAAATAATACAATAATAATAATAATAATGAGAAGAAGAAGACGAAGAAGAAAAAAAAGAAGTTAAAGAGGACTTTAAGATCGTATGATTATTGTGAGGATTAAACAATGATAAAAATAATTGTCAATGTTAGAGGATCCACCAATAAATACAAAACATGTTAGTATCAAATATTAAAGTCCATGTTGAGTTTACACTATACTTATTCTGACATCATTAGTGTAACCTTTTCACCTTGACATAATAAACTTCGCTAAACATGATAAAAGAGAGAAACATAAATAAACAAAATAAGAACATAAATAAATAAAAGTTAACTAAGTAAAGGAAAGGAAATGAAAGGCATAAACAAGATATTAATGAAAACAAAACTTAAGCATTACAATAAAGGGAGAGTAAGAACATTATATTGATATGAAAGCCAAGATACTTAAATGCATGACAAATGTTCTTTTTATAGGCTAAAATTAAAAACTATTAATTTGTTGACTAATTATTGAGTGAGTGACCACATCTTGACTTAGTGACAATCCTTATCTTATTGTTTGAATAAAACATCATTGTTAAGATCAGAATTTAAACAGACTTAAATCATGAAAGTTTTAGGAAATTATCTCAGTTTTTCAAAAATAATTAAGGTTATTTGGACTTTTAGAACTCAAAATATAGGCTGAATAGTGACACGACTAAAAGATTGATGTCTTCTCCCAAGTGCAGGAGTGTCGAAGTAATAAATAACCCGGCAAGACCGGGGTCGAACCACAGGGAGCTTAATTGTACAAATTATAAACAACAATTATAAAACAACAATAACAACAATAACAATAGTAATAGTAATAATAATAATAATAATAATGATAATAATGATAATAATAATAGTAGTAGTAGTAGTAGTAGTAGTACTAATAATAATAATAATAATAATAATAATAATAATAAAGAAAGAGAAGAAGAAGAAGATCATGATGATGAGAACTTAGAGATGAAATATTAATGTAAGGATTAAACAATAATAATAACAAATGTCAAGGTTAGAGGTTCCACTAATGGTATATCAAACAAGTATAGTATAAACTCCTATTATTGAATTGGAAACCACACACAAAGGAGGTTCCAATCAGATTATATTTTGTTAACATGATTACATTAGTCATCTTATTCAATTAATGCTAATACTTGTAAATCTCGTCAAGCATTCATGATTATAACTTATGTTAACAAAAAATCAAGTTCCTTTCATAGCTCAGGTGTCGGTTATACCATACATTATGGGCTATGAAAGTGCCAAGTATTTGTTGTACCAAGTGTTATACAACATAAATCAAGATTAGTCATTTAACAAGCAAAGTATTAAAGAGTGAACAAGATAACAAATATAAAACATGTTAGTATCAAACAGTAAAGTCCATATTAAGTTTACATTATATTTATTCTCACACCATTAGTGTAGCCTTTTCACCTTGACATAATTAACTTAGCTAGACATAATGAAAGAAAGAAAAATAGATAAACAAAATAAGAACATAAAAGCTAACTAAGTAAAGAAAAGGAAATGAAAAGCATAAACTTAATATTAATGAAACCAAAGCATAAACATTACAAAAAATACAAAGAGAGAAAGGAAGAGCATGATCTTGATCTGGAAACCAAGATGCCTAAATGCATGGCAAATGCCTCCTTTTATAGGCCAAAATTGGGAACTATTGATTTGATGACTAATTGATAAGTGGGTGGCCAACTTTTGACTTGGTGACAATCCTTATCTTCTCTTGTCTGCCCAAAACGTCATTGATAACGTCAAAATTGGAGCCAGTTGTAACATGAAAGTTGTAGGCAATTGTCTCAGCTTTCTTGTGTAAAACATTCAGCTCATTTGGACTTCTAGAACTCCAGATATGGCCAAAATACCGAACAGTGCTCGGGCTGGAAGACAGATTCGGGCTTCTTTGTTGTTGCTACAATTTGGACTTGCAAATGGCCTTTTTAGATCTTGGGCTCCATATAAAAGTTGTAGGCCTATGTCTTACCTTTCCATCCATATAAATTGGACCTAAATCTGAGATCTGTAGCTCCAGATATGACCCAATTACCGAACAGTGTTCCGGTTTGGATTGCACCGACATCTCTTTTCTAAGTTTGACCATCTCTTTATCCTTGCAATTTAAGTTCTTCAAGTCATCAATCAATCCTTTTATTTATGTGATAGGCCTGCATTAAAAATAGATATTTACCATAAATGATAGGTATCTTATATTATTAGATACATTATTATAAAACATATTTTAGTTAAGGAGTTATTGATACTTCAAGTGCAAAATGATGATATAAAACCATGATAAAAATGCACTTTTAAGTACTAATCACACCCCTCAACCAGCTTATTACTAGTCCCTAGTAATCAAAGCGTTAAAACAATTTGCAAATTTCACAAAGCAAGGTATTCATCATTTAACTTCCATTAATCTATCCAGATAAACAAACTCTCATTAAATTTATATATCTGCTCAATACCTCTGAACAAGATATTAATAAACCTTGGGCCAATAGCTCCCAAGTCAGTTGACTTTAGGGTATTAGGTGTTAAAACACCCCTTCGGGCTTAATTGCTTAGGTTAGGGAGGCTACGAAACCAAATTTATCTACATTTTTATTATCATCATTTTTTTTTGCTTTTTTCTTTTTTTTTTAATTATATACAATCCCTTTCCCTTAGTTGTTACCTTTAACAAAAGAACATAAATAATGTAATAATCCAATATGCAACCCACAATCATATATTAAAGTGTGTGTGTGTAAATTAAGGTTTAAGAATACATGTTAAATAAGTATATGAGCAGAATTAAGTGGTAACAATACGAGAGTTTGTAAACCTGAATATTTCAGGAAGTATTATAATAGACCTTATTAAGAATGGTTACTAAGATGCGTCTCAAGAGTCACTTTAACAAAAGAACTCCTTTACTCCCCCATCCTAGTAACAACAATTATGCACATGCTTTATGAAATGAAAAACAATTTTTTTTTTGATCAACTACTACCCTCTCCCCCCAACCAAAACGAGACATTGTCCTCAATGTTTAAAGGTAGAAAGATAGAGTATAGAAGATATCACCTGAAATAATGAACACTGACAAACCTGAAACACACTAAAACAAAAATAAAAAATAACAAAACACAAATATTATGCTATTAATAAAACCAAAAGACACAAGTTTTTACATACAAAAATTCAAATCATAGTTGTGATTGTGGCTCACATCTTCCCTTGGTTTTACGTCCAAGAACGGCTTAAACGCCCTCTATGGGTCGGGGATAGGCTTCCCATCTAGTTTTCTTAAAAACTAGCAAACAGGGTCTTTTTTAGTCAGATTCCCAAGACTATGTCAAGCATGTTCTTTATGAAAATGGGTTTATATGTCATGAATTGCACGATACTTATCTCGACTATGATGAGACTTAAGAGTCAATAGAAGATTATCTAAAGACTCTCTGTGTTTTGAAATAA
Organism: Populus pruinosa; assembly: GCA_026413675.1. Classification (NCBI taxonomy): domain Eukaryota; kingdom Viridiplantae; phylum Streptophyta; class Magnoliopsida; order Malpighiales; family Salicaceae; genus Populus; species Populus pruinosa. The sequence goes on from CM048606.1 coordinate 7,280,091, forward strand.
ATCCCACCTTTTGACAATTTTCACAGTTTTTGCAGAATGCATGTGACTCCTTGAATATGGTGGGCCAGTAAAATCCACTTTGTAAGATTTCTACAGTCCTATTTTTTGACGAGAAATGATCTCCACGTGCCTTAGAGTGATAAAATTTAATGAAATTACTTATCTCATTATCGGGAAAGCATCTTTGAAATATTTGATCAGGAAAATAATTGAATAAGTAAGGGTCATCCCAATAAAAGTTTTGCACGTTGCTCAAAAATTTTCTTTTGTCTTCGGTACTCTAGTGAGCTGGCAAAAATCCTGAAGCAAGAAAATTGATATTTTTAGCAAACCAAGGCATTGAACTAAGAGAAAGTAGAGATTCATCAGGAAAAGAATAATTGATTGGTGTGATGTTGGGTGTCGAATCTGTTGTCACTTTTGATAAAAGATCCGCATCAACATTTTCGGTGCCTTTTTCATCATCGATGTCTTCCTGATTGGTCATGGCATGAGGAAATGGAAGTACTGGTAGGGAATCAATCTTTTCCTTGCAATATTCAGATTCAACTCCTTCCTTACCCTTAGAGATTGACTCATCATCTTTTTCACAAGGTTCAAGAGTGGGTTTTTTAATAACCTTACCACTGCGAAGAGTGATGACTGATTTGACTTGATCCATGTGTTGACTTCCAGAACTACTTGCATTTGCATTGTATTGCCCCTTGGGATTTTGTTGTGGTTGAGATGGAAACTTACCTTTCTCTTGGAAACTGAGAGCAGATGTTAATTTTGCAAGAGTATCTTTAAAATCTGTCATGTTTTGAGTAAGTTGAGTATTGATTGTCTCTTGCTTTTCAATGAATGCATACAAAGTTTCCTCAAAATTACTTCTAAGAGGTGGAGCATAAGGAGGTGCATATCCATGAGAATTTTGGAAATTGTGGTGTGCTTGAAATTGTGGTTGTGAAGTTTGTGCATTGTTGTTCTCACTCTTCCAACTGAAATTTGGGTGATTCCTCCAACCAGGGTTGTATGTTTGGGAGTATGGGTTGTGGTTGGCCCTTTGGAAACTGTTTAAAGCATGGGCTTGTTCATGGAGACATTCTTTAAAAGAAGGCAAGGTTGGATAATCATTGGTTGAGTGTTCATTTGTTTCACAGATTTGACACACAATGTTTTCAACAGATTTTAATTGACCACTCTTTTTTAATTCTAGTGCCTCGACTTTTCTAGCTAAAGATGCAAACTTGGCTTGAAGGTCATGATCTTCCCTAAGGTTGTACATACCTCCACTAGATGTATGAGGTTGAGTTTTACTCAGTGTCTTAGAAGTACCCGCGGTGTCCCAATTTTGAGCATTTTCAGCTAACAAGTCTAAGTACTCCATTGCTTCATCAGGGTCTTTATCTTCAAAAGTTCCATTGCACATCATTTCAACCATTTGCCTATCTTTAGGTGTTAACCCTTCATAGAAATGTGAAACCAATCTCCATGTTTCAAAACCATGATGGGGGCAAGTACTAAGCAAGTCTCGATACCTATCCCAACATTGGTAAAATGTTTCTCCTGGTTTTTGAGTGAAAGTGGTGATTTGTCTTTTGAAAGAGTTTGTTCTATGAGATGAGAAAAACTTCTTTAAAAATTGTTGTTGCATTTCATCCCAAGCACGAATGGATCCTGGTCTTAAATTTTGTAGCCATGTTTTAGCTTTATCTTTTAATGAAAAAGGAAAAAGCTTTAATCTAATGGTATTCATGCTACAATTTAACTTATTATATGTGTTGCAGACCTCCTCAAATTCTCTTAAATGCAAGTATGGATTTTCCAATTCTAAACCATGAAAAGAAGGTAAAAGTTGAATAATACCTGGTTTAAAATTAAAATGAGATGCATCAGGAGGAAAAACTATGCATGATGGTGCACTTGTTCTTGTGGGATTCATGTGGTCTCTAAGTGTTCTAGCACGGTTATTCTCATTATTCTCATTTTGAAGTGATTGATTATCTTCTTCGGCCATATTTTCTGAAAATGATGAGGATATCCTACAAAGTCTACCACTTGATGTACGTGACCACACTCTCATGCATGTGTAGGAATAAAATAAAAAAGAAGAAGAAAGCAGAAGGAGGAAGAAAACAAAATAAAAAGAAACAAAAGAAAAGAAACAAAGTTATATACAGGAAAAGTGAAAAGAGAAAATAAAATAAATACTATAATTTATACAAGAACTTACCTCCCCGGCAACGGCGCCAAAAACTTGACACGAGTAAAAGATTGATGTCTTCTCCCAAGTGCAGGAGTGTCGAAGTAATAAATAACCCGGCAAGACCGGGGTCGAACCACAGGGAGCTTAATTGTACAAATTATAAACAACAATTATAAAACAACAATAACAACAATAACAATAGTAATAGTAATAATAATAATAATAATAATGATAATAATGATAATAATAATAGTAGTAGTAGTAGTAGTAGTAGTACTAATAATAATAATAATAATAATAATAATAATAATAAAGAAAGAGAAGAAGAAGAAGATCATGATGATGAGAACTTAGAGATGAAATATTAATGTAAGGATTAAACAATAATAATAACAAATGTCAAGGTTAGAGGTTCCACTAATGGTATATCAAACAAGTATAGTATAAACTCCTATTATTGAATTGGAAACCACACACAAAGGAGGTTCCAATCAGATTATATTTTGTTAACATGATTACATTAGTCATCTTATTCAATTAATGCTAATACTTGTAAATCTCGTCAAGCATTCATGATTATAACTTATGTTAACAAAAAATCAAGTTCCTTTCATAGCTTAGGTGTCGGTTATACCATACATTATGGGCTATGAAAGTGCCAAGTATTTGTTGTACCAAGTGTTATACAACATAAATCAAGATTAGTCATTTAACAAGCAAAGTATTAAAGAGTGAACAAGATAACAAATATAAAACATGTTAGTATCAAACAGTAAAGTCCATATTAAGTTTACATTATATTTATTCTCACACCATTAGTGTAGCCTTTTCACCTTGACATAATTAACTTAGCTAGACATAATGAAAGAAAGAAAAATAGATAAACAAAATAAGAACATAAAAGCTAACTAAGTAAAGAAAAGGAAATGAAAAGCATAAACTTAATATTAATGAAAGCAAAGCATAAACATTACAAAAAATACAAAGAGAGAAAGGAAGAGCATGATCTTGATCTGGAAACCAAGATGCCTAAATGCATGGCAAATGCCTCCTTTTATAGGCCAAAATTGGGAACTATTGATTTGATGACTAATTGATAAGTGGGTGGCCAACTTTTGACTTGGTGACAATCCTTATCTTCTCTTGTCTGCCCAAAACGTCATTGATAACGTCAAAATTGGAGCCAGTTGTAACATGAAAGTTGTAGGCAATTGTCTCAGCTTTCTTGTGTAAAACATTCAGCTCATTTGGACTTCTAGAACTCCAGATATGGCCAAAATACCGAACAGTGCTCGGGCTGGAAGACAGATTCGGGCTTCTTTGTTGTTGCTACAATTTGGACTTGCAAATGGCCTTTTTAGATCTTGGGCTCCATATAAAAGTTGTAGGCCTATGTCTTACCTTTCCATCCATATAAATTGGACCTAAATCTGAGATCTGTAGCTCCAGATATGACCCAATTACCGAACAGTGTTCCGGTTTGGATTGCACCGACATCTCTTTTCTAAGTTTGACCATCTCTTTATCCTTGCAATTTAAGTTCTTCAAGTCATCAATCAATCCTTTTATTTATGTGATAGGCCTGCATTAAAAATAGATATTTACCATAAATGATAGGTATCTTATATTATTAGATACATTATTATAAAACATATTTTAGTTAAGGAGTTATTGATACTTCAAGTGCAAAATGATGATATAAAACCATGATAAAAATGCACTTTTAAGTACTAATCAAATAGTAAACAGTATCTAGACTGTAGGACATATTTGGACTTCTATGTTGTTGCTAAGATTTGGACTTCTAAATAGCAAAATTAAGTCCTACCTTTCACATGAAAGTTTTAAGCGTATGTCTTAGCTTTCTATTCATATAAAATAGATTTTCATCTAAGTTCTACAGCTCCAATTATGATTTAATTACTGATCAGTGTTCTAGTTTGGACTAAACCAATATTTTTTTTATATATATAAACTTCACCCTCTCTTTGTCCTTTCAATTTCAGTACTTCAACTCATTAATCAATCCTTTTATTGATGTGACAAGCTTGAATTTAGGATGAATATTTATTATAAATTAAAGATATCTTATGGTATCAGATTTTTTATTATAAAATATTCTTTAGTTAAGGAGTTATTGATACTTCAAGTGCAAATAATGATATAAAACCTTGATAAAAATATACTTTTAAATACTAATCAATAATCTATTTTGATTTACTTTCTATAAGGATATCTTAGTCTCATGATCAAGGTCACGAGTTTTGGTATTTTAACTTTGTTAAATTGAGAATTTTTTTTATTTTTCTTTCTAAGAAGTTATCTGGTTTTCATAATCGGGGTCATGGGTCCTTCAACATTGGATTTATTCTCATTTTATGACTTGGATTGCAGGTTTGACGAGTTAACGCAATTGATTTAGTTTTTTCCCCTTCTAATTTCATCATTTAATATTGTGTTTGATTAATAATTAAGCTTCATAATTTATTTTAGTATTTTTATTAGGTTATCCCAGTTTCATAACCCAGGAATTGTGGTTAACAAGTTTACCTGGATTGATTTATCTTATTTTTTATGTTGTTTTTTCTAATTAAAGTTTTTTAAAATTTTATCGTTAACATTAGGTCTAATCAAAAGGGCAATTAAGAATTGACTTTGGCATGTTATATAATTTATTTTAATTTACTTTTTATGAGGGTTATCTTAGTCTCACAATGAAAGTTGAACATTTGGTAGGTTAATCCGGGTTTATTCATGTCATTTTTTTAATTTTTTTCGATGAGGTTATCTCGGTTTAAATGACTAAGGTTGTTTTCTATTTTTTTTAATCTCATCCTTTAATATTGAGTTGACTGAGATTGAAATTTATAATATTTTTTTATTTGCTTTATATGAGATTATCTCAGTCTTATGATCTAAGTAGTGAGTTTGAAAGGTTAGCTTGGGTCACCTTTTAGGTCATTTTTAATTGATTTGTTTTTAATTTTATCCTTTAATATTAGATTAATTAAGAATTAATCTTTATAATTTATTTTGATTTGTTTTCTACAAGGTTATTATAATCTCTTAATCTAAGTCGTAGATTTGACATATTAACTAGGATTGACTGAAGTCAATCCAATATGTTATTATCTTAATATATATATATATATATATATATATATATATATATATATATATATATATATATATATCATCTTGAATTATTTTTAATCAAATTATATTTTTACAGGTTATATGGGTTGCTTTTGGACATACAAAGTTAACCGGGTTATAATGAGTCAATCCTTACATAATTTTAAAAACCTTTTCTACTAGGAAAAAGATATTAGTAATATCTAAATATTTTTTTAATATTTAATAAAAATTTAACCTGACCTATAACATAACATGTATGAATTATCTAGTTCTTTATTCTAAAACTTGAAGGGAGATCATTGTTACAAAAGAAAGAAATTGTGTAATGATTAAAAGACATTCAATATAAAGAACATTCAAGCCCTAATTACTACCTTGTTCATATATGCTATGCAATATTTGTTTTTCTTTGTTTCGGAGATTAGATAAAGGTTTTGGATAAATTAGGCAATTAACAGAGTAAACATAAAAAATCAATAAAACAATATCTTTTGAAAAAGATTTAGAGAAATAACATACTTTTACCTTGTCGCCCTTCAGAAGCATGATATTTACTAAATGCAATGTTTTTAAAGCATAACAAGGTGAAAGTGTATTATCATCTAGCTTAACTGGTCGACCACTTCTGAAAATAATAAGAAAAATCTCAAAACAACCAAAACTAGGGGGCCTCAATGAAATTTTTTATATCTAAACGATCCAATGGTATGCATAGCAACACAATCACTATTATAGGAAAAATGACATATGAAAACTCTTGTAAAAAATTAAGTGTAATCTAATAGTCGGATCAAAAGTTATACACTTTTTTTTATTTGTTATTCTGGTCTAGCATGACTGATTAGTACTTAAAAGTGCATTTTTATCATGGTTTTATATCATCATTTTGCACTTAAAGTATCAATAACTCCTTAACTAAAATATGTTTTATAATAATGTATCTAATAATATAAGATACCTATAATTTGTGGTAAATGTCTATTTTTAATGCAGGCCTATCACATAAATGAAAGGATTGATTGATGACTTGAAGAACTTAAATTGCAAGGATAAAGAGATGGTCAAACTTAGAGAAGAGATGTCGGTGCAATCCAAACCGGAACACTGTTCGGTAATTAGGTCATATCTGGAGCTACAGATCTCAGATTTAGGTCCAATTTATATGGATGGAAAGGCAAGAAATAGCCCTACAACTTTCATATGGAGCCCAAGATCTAAAAAGGCCATTATCAAGTCCAAATTATAGCAACAACAAAGAAGCCCGAATCTGTCTTCCAGCCCAAGCACTGTTCGGTATTTTGGCCATATCTAGAGTTCTAGAAGTCCAAATAAGCTGAATGTTTTACACAAGAAAGCTGAGACAATTGCCTACAACTTTCATGTTTACAACTGGCTCCAATTTTGACGTTATCAATGACGTTTTGGGCAGACAAGAGAAGATAAGGATTGTCACCAAGTCAAAAGTTGGCCACCCACTTATCAATTAGTCATCAAATCAATAGTTCCCAATTTTGGCCTATAAAAGGAGGCATTTGCCATGCATTTAGGCATCTTGGTGTTCAGATCAAGATCATGCTCTTCCTTTCTCTCTTTGTATTCTTTGTAATATTTATGCTTTGCTTTCATTAATATCAAGTTTATGCCTTTCATTTCCTTTTCTTTACTTAGTTAGCTTTTATGTTCTTATTTTGTTTATCTATTTTGCTTTCTTTCATTATGTCTAGCTAAGTTAATTATGTCAAGGTGAAAAGGTTACACTAATGGTGTAAGAATAAGTATAATGTAAACTTAATATGGACTTTAATGTTTGATACTAACATGTTTTATATTTGTTATCTTGTTCACTCTTTAATACTTTGCTTGTTAAATGACTAATCTTGATTTATGTTGTATAACACTTGGTACAACAAATGCTTGGCACTTTCATAGCCCATAATGTATGGTATAACCGACACCTGAGCTATGAAAGGAACTTGATTTTTTGTTAACATAAGTTATAATCATGAATGCTTGACGAGATTTACAAGTATTAGCATTAATTGAATAAGATGACTAATGTAATCATGTTAACAAAATATAATCTGATTGGAACCTCCTTTGTGTGTGGTTTCCAATTCAATAATAAGAGTTTATACTATACTTGTTTGATATACCATTAGTGGAACCTCTAACCTTGATATTTGTTATTATTATTGTTTAATCCTTACATTAATATTTCATCTCTAAGTTCTCATCATCATCATCATCTTCTTCTTCTTCTCTTTCTTATTATTATTATTATTATTATTATTATTATTATTATTAGTACTATTATTATTATTATTATTATTATTATTATTAGTACTGCTACTACTACTACTACTACTACTACTACTATTATTATTATTATTATTACTATTATTGTTGTTGTTATTGTTGTTTTATAATTGTTGTTTATAATTTGTACAATTAACCTCCCTGTGGTTCGACCCCAGTCTTGCCGGGTTATTTATTACTTCGACACTCCTGCACTTGGGAGATGACATCAACCTTTTAGTCGTGTCAAGTTTTTGGTGCCGTTGCCGGGGAGGTAAGTCCTTGTATAAATTATAATATTTATCTTATTTTCTCTTTTCACTTTTCTTGTGTATAACTTTGCTTCTTTTCTTTTGTTTCTTTTTATTTTGTTTTCTTCCTCCTTTTGCATTCTTCTTTTTTATTTTTTCCCGAACACGTGCATGAGAGTGTGGTCACGTACATCAAGTGGTAGACTTTGTAGGGTATCCTCATCATTTTCAGAAAATATGGCCGAAGAAGATAATCAATCACTTCAAAATGAGAATAATGAGAATAACCGTGCTAGAACACTTAGAGACCACATCAATCCCACAAGAACAAGTGCACCATCATGCATAGTTTTTCCTCCCGATGCATCTCATTTTAATTTTAAACCAGGTATTATTCAACTTTTACCTTCTTTTCATGGTTTAGAATTGGAAAATCCATACTTGCATTTAAGGGAATTTGAGGAGGTGTGCAACAAATATAATAACTTAAATTGTAGCATGAACACCATCAGATTAAAGCTTTTTCCTTTTTCATTAAAAGATAAAGCTAAAACATGGCTACAAAATTTGAGACCAGGATCCATTCATGCTTGGGATGAAATGCAACAACAGTTTTTAAAGAAGTTTTTCCCATCTCATAGAACAAACTCTTTCAAAAGACAAATCACCACTTTCACTCAAAAACCATCATGGTTAGTACTTGCCCAGGAGAAATGTTGGGATAGGTATCGAGATTTGCTTAGTACTTGCCCCCATCATGGTTTTGAAACATGGAGATTGGTTTCACATTTCTATGAAGGGTTAACACCTAAAGATAGGCAAATGGTTGAATTGATGTGCAATGGAACTTAGACTTGTTAGCTGAAAATGCTCAAAATTGGGACACTGCGGGTACATATGAGGCACCGAGTAAAACTCAACCTCATACATCTAGTGGAGGTATGTACAACCTTAGGGAAGATCATGACCTTCAAGCCAAGTTTGCATCTTTAGCTAGAAAAGTCGAGGCACTAGAATTGAAAAAGAGTGGTTAATTAAAATCTGTTGAAAACATTGTGTGTCAAATCTGTGAAACAAATGAACACTCAACCGACGATTGTCCAACCTTGCCTTTTTTTAAAGAATGTCTCCATGAACAAGCCCATGCTTTAAACAGTTTTCAAAGGGCCAACCACAACCCATACTCCCAAACATACAACCCTGGTTAGAGGAATCACCCAAATTTCAATTGGAAAAGTGAGAACAACAATGCACAAACTTCACAACCACCGTTTCAAGCACACCATAATTTCCAAAATTCTCATGGATATGCACTTTCTTATGCTCCACCTTCTAGAAGAAATCTTGAGGAAACATTGCATGCATTCATTGAAAAGCAAGAGACAATCAATACTCAACTTGCTCAAAACATGACAGATTTTAAAGATACTCTTGCTAAATTAACTCTGAAATCTTTGAAACTTTCAAACAGCTAAGGATCAATATACCTTTGCTAGATGCTATTAAACAGGTTCCTTCCTATGCTAAATTTTTGAAAGATCTATGTACTATGAAGAGGAAACTGAATGTTAAAAAGAAAGCCTTTCTAGCCGAACAAGTAAGTGCTATTCTTCAAAACAATAATGCTTTAAAATATAAAGACCCTGGTTGTCCTACAATTTCTTGCTTCATTGGAGAGCATAAAATTGAAAGAGCCTTACTTGATCTTGGTGCTAGTGTGAATTTACTTCCATATTCAGTTTTTCAGAGTCTCAATCTAGGTGAGTTAAAACCAACTTCTATATCTCTTTTACTTGCCGATAGATCTATAGAAGTGCCAAGAGGAATAATTAAAGATGTGTTAGTACAAGTCAATAAATTCATTTATCCTATGGATTTTATTGTCTTGGACACAGAACCTGTTGAAGCATGTAATTCATTTCCTGTTATTTTAGGACGTCCATTTCTTGCAACCTCTAATGCATTGATTAATTGTAGGAATGGACTGATGAAGCTATCATTTGGAAACATGACATTGGAGATGAATATTTTCAACATTTGCAAGCAACCTGGAGATGATAATGATTTACAAGAAGTAGATCATAATGAGGAATTAGTTTATGATCAACTTGAATCTACTTTAAGTAAAAATGAATTGGATGAAACTGAAGATTTGCAAATGGTTTATTCTGAGGAAGAAATCACGGATGAAACTAGCACCGAAAATGTTGATGCGAATCTTTTGTCAACAGTGACAACAGATTCGACATCTGACATCACATCAATGGATGATTACTTTCCTAACGAATCCTTACTTTCTCTTAGTCCAATGCCTTGGTATGATAAAAATATCAATTTTCTTACTTTAGGAGATTTGCCAGCTGATTAGAGTACCCAAGAAAAAGAAAAGTTTTTGAACGAAGCGAAGAATTTTTATTGTGATGACCCTAACTTATTCAAATATTGTCCTGATCAAATATTTCAAAGATTCATTCCCGACAATGAGGTAAGTAGTGTCATTAAACTTTGTCATTCTGAAGCATGTGGAAGTTGTTTCTCGTCAAAAAAGACAATTGCAAAAATATTTCAAAATGGATTTTATTGGCCCACCATGTTCAAAGACACGCATGCATTCTGCAAAACTTGTGCAAATTGTCAAAAAGTTGATACTAGTCAAAAAGTTTTGTTTTATAATTCTCAATTCTATGCATTCCCTAAAAAGATAAGATTAAGATGGAGCAATCCTTATGGGGCCTGTGATATTGAGAATTCAATGAATGACAATGATTTTAAGGAAAATGAACATCGTTTGAAAGCTTACTATGATAAGATTCCTAGTGAAAATGAATCAACTGGTTGGAATGATCTTGTAGATAAAGGTTGATTATGTTGTTTTTCTTATATTTTTTTTGTGTTTCTTTTTAAGTGATTTTTGTTAGTTTCTCTCACCCCGGTCAAATGGCGGACAACGGTACTCCGTGATTTAAGTCGGTTCTTTCAGTTTCCCACAATAACTGATATCTGTGTATATATCTGTGCAATTCTTTGAATCTCTCTTCCAATTCTCATTTCAAAATGGACACTAATCTTGAAAAAATTGAAAAAGTATTTTCCCGCTCTGCCTCAGAATGCGATTACAAAAATTTACCGTGCTAGATGTGCAAGATTGAGATTGTTAATGAATAATGGAATTCCTGAAGATATTCGCTGGTTGATTGAAGCAAAGGTCCGATTATCAGGTGGGTCCGATTATCAGGTGAGTCCTCTAACTTCATTTCACACATGCCTGGAACAGGTAAAAGCACTTTTGCAAAGAAGCGTCGTGCAAAACGACTAGAAGTCTGTCATCGATGTGCTAGATGGACTTGTAATACACAATGTCGTTCTTTAGGAATGGTATCTATAAACCGTGAAGATAAAATACAATTCATTAAGGATGGCCTGAGTAAGGAGTCTTTAGATAATCTTCTATTGACTCTTGAGACGCATCCTAGTGAAGATGTGCATCGTGCAATTCATGATTTATGGCCATTATTTCATAAAGAACATGATCGACTTAGCCTTGGGAATCTGACTAAAAAAGACCCCGTTTGCCAGTTTTTAAGAAAACTGGATGGGAAGCCTATCCCCGACCCATAGAGGGCGTTTAAGCCGTTCTTGGACGTAAAACCAAGGGAAGATGTGAGCCACAATCACAACTACCTGTACATACACATGTTTTTTTCAAAAGTAAATAAATAAATAAATAAAAAGAGAGAGAGTGTGTGAGACTCTAGCTGGCCTACATATAGGTGTTATGATTTCCTTTCTAATTTCTCATCTATAAAACCCTCTTTTCCTTCCTTTCATTTCTACTCAACCCATACATTCAACAAATACAGAAGTGTGTAGAAATGGCAAGTTCCTTAAGTCATCAAATAAGAAATATTTGTGTTTTTGGTGGATCTAGTCCTGGGAAAGAAAAGGAGTTTTTAGAATTAGCAAACCATCTTGGTCAGGTGCTAGCTGAGAGAAAGATTCATTTAGTGTATGGGGGAGGCAATCTTGGGTTAATGGGAGGTGTGTCAATAGCTGTATTTTTAGGAGGTAGTCAAGTTTTAGGAGTCGTCCCTGAAGCTTTGGCACAAGGGGACATCATTGGAAAAACAATTGGAGAGAAACTTCAGGTCTCCACAATGTCGGCTCGAATGAATGCAATGTTTAACCATGCTGATGCTTTCATTGCTTTACCAGGTGGTCTAGGCACATTGGAAGAGATCTTTCATATTTCCTCTTGGGCTCAATTGCACATTCACCATAAACCCATTGGCTTGTTAAATATTAATGGTTATTATGATAAGTTGTTGTCTTTTCTTGATCATGCTGTGGAACAGGAATTTCTAACATCTTCTGCACGACAAATCATAATCTCTGCTACTACTGCTGAACAATTGATTGACCAACTACAATCTTTCATTCCTGTGATTGATCCTTCCATGAGTCGCATAAATTGGTCATCTACGGTAAACCGTAAAAAGCTTAGATTGGATTTGAGCCTTCATTTGTGAATTTTTGTGTATTTTGGTTTTATTATTGTGTTTTGTTATTTCTTATTTTTGTTTCAGTGTGTTTCAGGTTTTGTCAGTGTTCGTTATTTCAGGTGATATCTTCTATACTCTATCTTTCTACCTTAGAACATTGAGGACAATGTCTCGTTTTGGTTGGGGGGAGAGGGTAGTAGTTGATAAAAAAAAAATTGTTTTTCATTTCATAAAGCATGTGCATAATTATTGTTACTAGGATGGCAAAGTAAATGAGTTCTTTTGTTAAAGTGACTCTTGAGACGCATCTTAGTAACCATTCTTAACAAGGTCTATTATAATACTTCCTGAAATATTCAGGTTTACAAACTCTCGTATTGTTACCACTTAATTTTGCTCCTATACTTATTTAACATGTATTCTTAAACCTTAATTTACACACACACACTTTAACATATGATTGTGGGTTGCATATTGGATTATTACATTATTTATGTTCTTTTGTTAAAGGTAACAACTAAGGGAAAGGGATTATATATAATTAAAAAAAAAAGAAAAAAAGAAAAAAAAAAAAGAAAAAAAATGATGATAATAAAAATGTAGATGAGTTTGGTTTCGTAGCCTCCCTAACCTAAACAATTAAGCCCGAAGGAGTGTTTTAACACCTAATACCCTAAAGTCAACTGACTTGGGAGCTATTGGCCCAACGCTTGTTACATGGGTTGAGGAGAAAAGCTTAAGGGAATCAAACATTGCACTATCTACATATCAGTATCTGCAACCCGAGTTACTAAGCTCGTAGGGGTGTCTTAACACCTAATGCCCTAAGACCAACTGGTCTGGGAGTCATTAGTTGAAAGCTCGTTACATTGGTTAAAGATGCATGATGTTTTTAAATTATATGTATATAGATTTAAAAAAAAAAGAAAAAAAAAAGAAAAAAATAGTAATCCCAACCCAAGGAAGTTAACCTTAAATATTAGAACAAAAATTTTGTTTTCTTCCAAGAAAAACCCCATAATTATGTGTTGATATATTGAGCACAAAAGAAAGGTTTATTAATATCTTGTTAAGAGGTATTGAGCAGATATATAAATTTAATGAGAGTTTGTTTATCTGGATAGATTAATGGAAGTTAAATGATGAATACCTTGCTTTGTGGAATTTGCAAATTGTTTTAATGCTTTGATTACTAGGGACTAGTAATAAGCTGGTTGAGGGGTGTGATTAGTACTTAAAAGTGCATTTTTATCATGGTTTTATATCATCATTTTGCACTTGAAGTATCAATAACTCCTTAACTAAAGCATGTTTTATAATAATATATCTAATAATATAAGATACCTTTAATTTATGGTAAATGTTCATTTTAAATGCAGGCCTATCAAATAAATGAAAATATTGATTGATGACTTTAAGAACTTAAATTGCAAAGGCAAAGAGATGGTCAAACTTAGAAAAGAGATGTCGGTGCAATCCAAACCGGAACACTATTCGGTAATTGGGTCATATCTGGAGCTACAGATCTCAGATTTAGGTCCAATTTATATGGATGGAAAGGCAAGACATAGGCCTACAACTTTCATATGGAGCCCAAGATCTAAAAAGGCCATTATCAAGTCCAAATTATAGCAACAACAAAGAAGACCGAATCTGTCTTCCAGCCCAAGCACTGTTCGGTATTTTGGCCATATCTGGAGTTATAGAAGTCCAAATGAGCTGAATATTTTTACACAAGAAAGCTGAGACAATTGCCTACAACTTTCATGTTTACAACTGGCTCCAATTTTGACGTTATCAATGACGTTTTGGGCAGACAAGAGAAGATAAGGATTGTCACCAAGTCAAAAGTTGGCCACCCACTTATCAATTAGTCATCAAATCAATAGTTCCCAATTTTGGCCTATAAAAAGAGGCATTTGCCATGCATTTAGGCATCTTGGTTTCCAGATCAAGATCATGCTCTTCCTTTCTCTCTTTATATTTTTTGTAATGTTTATACTTTGCTTTCATTAATATCAAGTTTATGCCTTTCATTTCCTTTCCTTTACTTAGTTAGCTTTTATGTTCTTATTTTGTTTTTCTATTTTGCTTTCTTTCATTATGTCTAGCTAAGTTAATTATGTCAAGGTGAAAAGGTTACACTAATGGTGTGAGAATAAGTATAATGTAAACTTAATATGGACTTTAATGTTTGATACTAACATGTTTTATATTTGTTATCTTGTTCACTCTTTAATACTTTGCTTGTTAAATGACTAATCTTGATTTATGTTGTATAACACTTGGTACAACAAATGCTTGGCACTTTCATAGCCCATAATGTATGGTATAACCGACACCTGAGCTATGAAAGGAACTTGATTTGTTGTTAACATAAGTTATAATCATGAATGCTTGACGAGATTTACAAGTATTAGCATTAATTGAATAAGATGACTAATGTAATCATGTTAACAATATATAATCTGATTGGAACCTCCTTTGTGTGTGGTTTCCAATTCAATAATAAGAGTTTATACTATACTTGTTTGATATACCATTAGTGGAACCTCTAACCTTGATATTTGTTATTATTATTGTTTAATCCTTACATTAATATTTCATCTCTAAGTTCTCATCATCATCATCATCTTCTTCTTCTCTTTCTTATTATTATTATTATTATTATTATTATTATTATTATTATTATTGTTGTTGTTGTTGTTGTTGTTATTGTTATTGTTATTGTTGTTGTATTATTGTTATTTATAATTTATACAATTAACCTCCCTATGGTTCGACCCCGGTCTTGCCGGGTTATTTATTACTTCAACACTCCTGCACTTGGGATAAGACATCAATCTTTTGGTCATGTCAAGTTTTTGGCGCCGTTGCCGGGGAGGTAAGTTCTTGTATAAATTATAGTATTTATTTTATTTTCTCTTTTCACTTTTCTTGTATATAACTTTGTTTCTTTTCTTTTGTTTCTTTTTATTTTGTTTTCTTCCTCCTTCTTTTGCTTTCTTCTTCTTCTTTTTTTATTTTATTCCTACACGTGCATGAGAGTGTGGTCACGTACATCAAGTGGTAGACTTTGTAGGGTATCCTCATCATTTTCAGAAAATATGGCCGAAGAAGATAATCAATCACTTCAAAATGAGAATAATGAGAATAACCGTGCTAGAACACTTAGAGACCACATCAATCCCACAAGAACAAGTGCACCATCATGCATAGTTTTTCCTCCCGATGCATCTCATTTTAATTTTAAACCAGGTATTATTCAACTTTTACCTTCTTTTCATGGTTTAGAATTGGAAAATCCATACTTGCATTTAAGGGAATTTGAGGAGGTGTGCAACAAATATAATAACTTAAATTGTAGCATGAATACCATCAGATTAAAGCTTTTTCCTTTTTCATTAAAAAATAAAGCTAAAACATGGCTACAAAATTTGAGACCAGGATCCATTCATGCTTGGGATGAAATGCAACAACAGTTTTTAAAGAAGTTTTTCCCATCTCATAGAACAAACTCTTTCAAAAGACAAATCACCACTTTCACTCAAAAACCAGGAGAAACATTTTACAAATGTTGGGATAGGTATCGAGATTTGCTTAGTACTTGCCCCCATCATGGTTTTGAAACATGGAGATTGGTTTCACATTTCTATGAAGGGTTAACACCTAAAGATAGGCAAATGGTTGAATTGATGTGCAATGGAACTTAGACTTATTAGCTGAAAATGCTCAAAATTGGGACACTGCGGGTACATATGAGGCACCGAGTAAAACTCAACCTCATACATCTAGTGGAGGTATGTACAACCTTAGGGAAGATCATGACCTTCAAGCCAAATTTGCATCTTTAGCTAGAAAAGTCGAGGCACTAGAATTGAAAAAGAGTGGTCAATTAAAATCTGTTGAAAACATTGTGTGTCAAATCTGTGAAACCTTGCCTTCTTTTAAGGAATGTCTCGATGAACAAGCTCATGCTTTAAATAGTTTCCAAAGGCCCAACCACAACCCATACTCCCAAACATACAACCCTGGTTGGAGAAATCACCCAAATTTCAGTTGGAAGAGTGAGAACAACAATGCACAAACTTCACAACCACCATTTCAAGCACACCACAATTTCTAAAATTCTCATGGATATGCACCTCCTTATGCTCCACCTCCTAGAAGAAATCTTGAGGAAACATTGCATGCATTCATTGAAAAGCAAGAGACAATCAATACTCAACTTGCTCAAAACATGACAGATTTTAAAGATACTCTTGCTAAATTAACATCTGCTCTCAGTTTCCAAGAGAAAGGTAAGTTTCCATCTCAAACACAACCAAATCCCAAAGGGCAATACAATGCAAATGCAAGTAGTTCCGGAAGCCAACACATGGATCAAGTCAAATCAGTCACTACTATCAGTCACTACTCTGCGCAGCGGTAAGGTTATTGAAAAACCCTCTCTTGAACCTTATAAGAAAGATGATGAGTCAATCTCTGAGGGTAAGGAAGGGGGTGAATCTGAAAATTACAAAGAAACGACTGATCCACCACCAGCACTTCCATTTCCTCAAGCCATGACCAAACAAAGGAAAGTCAATCACAATTCTGAAATTTATGAAATTTTCAAACAGGTAAGGATCAATATACCTTTGCTGGATGCTATTAAACAGGTTCCTTCCTATGCTAAATTTTTGAAAGATCTATGCACTGTGAAGAGGAAACTGAATGTGAAAAAGAAAGCCTTTCTAGCCGAACAAGTAAGTGCTATTCTTCAAAACAATAATGCTTTGAAATATAAAGACCCTGGTTGTCCTACAATTTCTTGCTTTATTGGAGAACATAAAATTGAAAGAGCCTTACTTGATCTTGGTGCTAGTGTGAATTTACTTCCATATTCAGTTTTTCAGAGTCTCAATCTAGGTGAGTTAAAACCAACTTCTATATCTCTTTTACTTGCCAATAAATCTGTAAAAGTGCCTAGAGGAATAATTGAAGATGTGTTAGTACAAGTCGATAAATTCATTTATCCTGTGGATTTTATTGTCTTGGACACAAAACCTGTTGAAGCATGTAATTCATTTCCTGTTATTTTAGGACGTTCGTTTCTTGCAACCTCTAACGCATTGATTAATTGTAGGAATGGAGTGATGAAGCTATCATTTGGAAACATGACATTGGAGATGAATATTTTCCACATTTGCAAGCAACCTGGAGATGATAATGATTTACAAGAAGTAGATCATATTGATGAATTAGTTTATGATCAACTTGAATCTACTTTAAGTAAAAATGAATTGAATGAAACTGAAGATTTGCAAATGATTTATTTTGAGGAAGAAATCACGGATGAAACAAGCACCGAAAATGTTGATGCAAATCTTTTGTCAACATTGACAATACATTCGACATCTAACATCACACCAATCGATGATTACTTTCCTAACGAATCCTTACTTTCTCTTAATCCAATGCCTTGGTATAATAAAAATATCAATTTTCTTACCTTAGAAGATTTGCCAGCTGATTGGAGTACGCAAGACAAAGAAAAGTTTTTGAACGAAGTGAAGAGCTTTTACTGTGATGACCCTAACTTATTCAAATATTGTCCTGATCAAATATTTTAAAGATTCATTCCCGACAATGAGGTAAGTTGTGTCATTAAACTTTGTCATTCTGAAGCATGTGTGATTAGTACTTAAAAGTGCATTTTTATCATGGTTTTATATCATCATTTTGCACTTGAAGTATCAATAACTCCTTAACTAAAATATGTTTTATAATAATGTATCTAATAATATAAGATACCTATAATTTGTGGTAAATGTCTATTTTTAATGCAGGTCTATCACATAAATGAAAGGATTGATTGATGACTTGAAGAACTTAAATTGCAAGGATAAAGAGATGGTCAAACTTAGAGAAGAGATGTCGGTGCAATCCAAACCGGAACACTGTTCGGTAATTGAGCCATATCTGGAGCTACAGATCTCAGATTTAGGTCCAATTTATATGGATGGAAAGATAAGACATAGGCCTACAACTTTCATATGGAGCCCAAGATCTAAAAAGGCCATTATCAAGTCCAAATTGTAGCAACAACAAAGAAGCCCGAATCTGTCTTCCAGCCCGAGCACTGTTCGGTATTTTGGCCATATCTGGAGTTCTAGAAGTCCAAATGAGCTGAATTTTTTACACAAGAAAGATGAGACAATTGCCTACAACTTTCATGTTTGCACCTGGCTCCAGTTTTGACGTTATCAATGACGTTTTGGGCAGACAAGAGAAGATAAGGATTGTCACCAAGTCAAAAGTTGGCCACCCACTTATCAATTAGTCATCAAATCAATAGTTCCCAATTTTGGCCTATAAAAGGAGGCATTTGCCATGCATTTAGGCATCTTGGTGTTCAGATCAAGATCATGCTCTTCCTTTCTCTCTTTGTATGTTTTGTAATATTTATGCTTTGCTCTCATTAATATCAAGTTTATGCCTTTCATTTCCTTTCCTTTACTTAGTTAACTTTTATGTTCTTATTTTGTTTATTTGTTTTCCTTTCTTTCATTATGTCTAGCTAAGTTAATTATGTCAAGGTGAAAAGGTTACACTAATGGTGGAAGAATAAGTATAGTGTAAACTTAATATGGACCTTAATGTTTGATACTAACATGTTTTATATTTGTTATCTTGTTTACTCTTTAATACTTTGCTTGTTAAATGATTAATCTTGATTTATGTTGTATAACACTTGGTACAACAAATGCTTGGCACTTTCATAGCCCATAATGTATGGTATAACCGACACCTGAGCTATGAAAGGAACTTGATTTGTTGTTAACATAAGTTATAATCATGAATGCTTGACGAGATTTACAAGTATTAGCATTAATTGAATAAGATGACTAATGTAATCATGTTAACAATCTATAATGCAATTGGAACCTCCTTTGTGTGTGGTTTCCAATTGAATAATAAGAGTTTATACTATACTTGTTTCATATACCATTAGTGGAACCTCTAACCTTGACATTTGTTATTATTATTGTTTAATCCTTACATTAATTTTCCATCTCCAAGTTCTCATCATCATCTTCTTCTTCTCTTTCTTTATTATTATTATTATTATTATTACTACTATTACTACTACTACTACTACTACTACTATTATTATTACTATTATTATTATAGTTGTTGTTGTTGTTGTTGTTATTGTTGTTGTTATTATTGCTATTATTGTTGTTTATAATTGTTGTCTATAATTTGTACAATTAACCTCCCTGTGGTTCGACCCCGGTCTTGCCGGGTTATTTATTACTTCGACACTCCTGCACTTGGGAGAAGACATCAATCTTTTCGTCGTGTCAAGTTTTTGGCGCCGTTGCCGGGGAGGTAAGTCCTTGTATAAATTATAATATTTATTTTATTTTCTCTTTTCACTTTTCTTGTATATAACTTTATTTCTTTTCTCTTGTATCTTCTTCTTTTCTTTTCTTCTTCTTTTTTATTTTATTCCTACACGTGCATGAAAGTGTGGTCACGTACATCAAGTGGTAGACTTTGTAGGGTATCCTCATCATTTTCAGAAAATATGGCCGAAGAAGATAATCAATCACTTCATAATGAAAATAATGAGAATAATCGTGCTAGAACACTTAGAGATCATATGAATCCCACAAGAACAAGTGCACCATCATGCATAGTTTTTCCTCCTGATGCATCTCATTTTAATTTTAAACCAGGTATTATTCAACTTTTACCTTCTTTTCATGGTTTAGAATTGGAAAATCCATACTTGCATTTAAGAGAATTTGAGGAGGTGTGCAACACATATAATAATTTAAATTGTAGCATGAACACCATCAGATTAAAGCTTTTTCCTTTTTCATTAAAAGATAAAGCTAAAACATGGCTACAAAATTTGAGACCAGGATCCATTCGTGCTTGGGATGAAATGCAACAACAGTTTTTAAAGAAGTTTTTCCCATCTCATAGAACAAACTCTTTCAAGAGACAAATCACCACTTTCACTCAAAAACCAGGAGAAACATTTTACAAATGTTGGGATAGGTATCGAGATTTGCTTAGTACTTGCCCCCATCATGGTTTTGAAACATGGAGATTGGTTTCACATTTCTATGAGGGGTTAACACCTAAAGATAGGCAAATGGTTGAATTGATGTGCAATGGAACTTTTGAAGATAAAGACCCTGATGAAGCAATGGAGTACTTAGACTTGTTAGCTGAAAATGCTCAAAATTGGGACACCGCGGGTACTTATGAGGCACCGAGTAAAGCTCAACCTCATACATCTAGTGGAGGTATGTACAACCTTAGGGAAGATCATGACCTTCAAGCCAAATTTGCATCTTTAGCTAGAAAAGTTGAGGCACTAGAATTGAAAAAGAGTGGTCAATTAAAATCTGTTGAAAACATTGTGTGTCAAATCTGTGAAACAAATGAACACTCAACCAACAATTGTCCAACCTTGCCTTCTTTTAAGGAATGTCTCCATGAACAAGCCAATGCTTTAAATGGTTTCCAAAGGCCCTACCACAACCCATACTCCCAAACATACAACCCTGGTTGGAGAAATCACCCAAATTTCAATTGGAAGAGTGAGAACAACAATGCACAAACTTCACAACCACCATTTCAAGCACACCATAATTTTCAAAATTCTCATGGATATGCACCTTCTTATGCTCCACCTCCTAGAAGAAATCTTGAGGAAACATTGCATGCATTCATTGAAAAGCAAGAGACAATCAATACTCAACTTGCTCAAAACATGACAGATTTTAAAGATACTCTTGCTAAATTAACATCTGCTCTCAGTTTCCAAGAGAAAGGTAAGTTTCCATCTCAAACACAACAAAATCCCAAAGGGCAATACAATGCAAATGCAAGTAGTTCCGGAAGCCAACATATGGATCAAGTCAAATCAGTCACTACTCCGCGCAGTGGTAAGGTTATTGAAAAACCCTCTCTTGAACCTTATGAGAAAGATGATGAGTCAATCTCTGAGGGTAAGGAAGGGGATGAATCTGAAAATTGCAAAGAAACGACTGATTCACCACCAGCACTTCCATTTCCTCAAGCCATGACCAAACAAAGGAAAGTCAATCACAATTCTGAAATTTATGAAATTTTCAAACAGGTAAGGATCAATATACCTTTGCTGGATGCAATTAAACAGGTTCCTTCCTATGCTAAATTTTTGAAAGATCTATGCACTGTGAAGAGGAAACTGAATGTGAAAAAGAAAGCCTTTCTAGCCGAACAAGTAAGTGCTATTCTTCAAAACAATAATGCTTTGAAATATAAAGACCCTGGTTGTCCTACAATTTCTTGCTTTATTGGAGAACATAAAATTGAAAGAGCCTTACTTGATCTTGGTGCTAGTGTGAATTTACTTCCATATTCAGTTTTTCAAAGCCTCAATCTAGGTGAGTTAAAACCAACTTCTATATCTCTTTTACTTGCCGATAGATCTGTAAAAGTGCCTAGAGGAATAATTGAGGATGTGTTAGTACAAGTCGATAAATTCATTTATCCTGTGGATTTTATTGTCTTGGACACAGAACCTGTTGAAACATGTAATTCATTTCCTGTTATTTTAGGACGTCCATTCCTTGCAACCTCTAACGCATTGATTAATTGTAGGAATGGACTGATGAAGCTATCATTTGGAAACATGATATTGGAGATGAATATTTTCAACATTTGCAAGCAACCTGGAGATGATAATGATTCACAAAAAGTAGATCATATTGATGAATTAGTTTATGATCAACTTGAATCTACTTTAAGTAAAAATGAATTGGATGAAACTGAAGATTTGCAAATGGTTTATTCTGAGGAAGAAATCATGGATGAAACAAGCACCGAAAATGTTGATGCGAATCTTTTGTCAATAGTGACAACAGATTCGACATCTGACATCACACCAATCGATGATTACTTTCCTAACGAATCCTTACTTTCTCTTAGTCCAATGCCTTGGTATGATAAAAATATCAATTTTCTTGCTTTAGGAGATTTGCCAGCTGATTGGAGTACCCAAGACAAAGAAAAGTTTTTGAACGAAGTGAAGAGCTTTTATTGTGATGACCCTAACTTATTCAAATATTGTCCTGATCAAATATTTCAAAGATTCATTCTCGACAATGAGAATGCGATTACAAAAATTTACCGTGCTAGATGTGCAAGATTGAGATTGTTAATGAATCATGGAATTCCTGAAGATATTCGTTGGTTGATTGAAGCAAAGGTCCGATTATCAGGTGAGTCCTCTAACTTCTTCATTTCACACATGCCTGGAACAGGTAAAAGCACTTTTGCAAAGAAGCGTCGTGCAAAACGATTAGAAGTTTGTCATCGATGTGCTAGATGGACTTGTAATACACAATGTCGTTCTTTAGGAATGGTATCTATAAACCGTGAAGATAAAATACAATTCATTAAGGATGGCCTGAGTAAGGAGTCTTTAGATAATCTTCTATTGACTCTTGAGACGCATCCTAGTGGAGATGTGCATCGTGCAATTCATGATTTATGGCCACTATTTCATAAAGAACATGATCGACTTAGTCTTGGAAATCTGACTAAAAAAGACCCTGTTTGCCAGTTTTTAAGAAAACTGGATGGGAAGCCTATCCCCGACCCATAGAGGGCGTTTAAGCCGTTCTTGGACGTAAAACTAAGGGAAGATGTGAGCCACAATCACAACTACCTGTACATACACATGTTTTTTTCAAAAGTAAATATATAAATAAATAAAAAGAGAGAGAGAGTGTGTGAGACTCTAGCTGGCCTACATATAGATGTTATGATTGCCTTTCTACTTTCTCATCTATAAAACCCTATTTTCCTTCCTTTCATTTCTACTCAACCCATACATTCAACAAATACAGAAGTGTGTAGAAATGGCAAGTTCCTCAAGTCATCAAATAAGAAATATTTGTGTTTTCGGTGGATCTAGTCCTGGGAAAGAAAAAGAGTTTTTAGAATCAGCAAATCATCTTGGTCAGGTGCTAGCTGAGAGAAAGATTCATTTAGTGTATGGGGGAGGCAGTCTTGGGTTAATGGGAGGTGTGTCAATAGCTGCATTTTTAGGAGGTAGTCAAGTTTTGGGGGTCGTCCCTGAAGCTTTGGCACAAGGGGACATCATTGGAAAAACAATTGGCGAGGAACTTCAGGTCTCCACAATGTCGGCTCGAATGAATGCAATGTTTAACCATGCTGATGCTTTCATTGCTTTACCAGGTGGTCTAGGCACATTGGAAGAGATCTTTCATATTTCCTCTTGGGCTCAATTGCACATTCACCATAAACCCATAGGTTTGTTAAATGTTAATGGTTATTATGATAAGTTGTTGTCTTTTCTTGATCATGCTGTGGAACAGGAATTTTTAACATCTTCTGCACGACAAATCATAATCTCTGCTTCTACTGCTGAACAATTGATTGACCAACTACAATCTTTCATTCCTGTGATTGATCCTTCCATGAGTCGCATAAATTGGTCATCTACGGGAAGCCGTAAAAAGCTTAGATTGGATTTGAGCCTTCATTTGTGAATTTTTTTTGTCTTTTGGTTTTATTATTGTGTTTTGTTATTTCTTATTTTTGTTTCAGTGTGTTTCAGGTTTTGTTAGTGTTCGTTATTTCAGGTGATATCTTCTATACTCTTTCTTTCTACCTTAGAACATTGAGGACAATGTCTCGTTTTGGTTGGGGGGAGAGGGTAGTAGTTGATAAAAAAAAAATTGTTTTTCATTTCATAAAGCATGTGCATAATTGTTGTTACTAGGATGGCAGAGTAAAGGAGTTCCTTTTGTTAAAGTGACTCTTGAGACGCATCTTAGTAATCATTCTTAACAAGGTCTATTATAAAACTTCTTGAAATATTCAGGTTTACAAACTCTCGTATTGTTACCACTTAATTCTGCTCATATACTTATTTAACATGTATTTTTAAACCTTAATTTACACACACACACTTTAACATATGATTGTGGGTTGCATATTGGATTATTACATTATTTATGTTCTTTTGTTAAAGGTAACAACTAAGGGAAAGGGATTGTATATAATTAAAAAAAAAAAAAACATGAAAAAATAAAAAATAAAAAATAAAAAATAAAAAATAAAAAATGATGATAATAAAAATGTAGATAAGTTTGATTTCGTAGCCTCCCTAACCTAAGCAATTAAGCCCGAAGGGGTGTTTTAACACCTAATACCCTAAAGTCAACTGACTTGGGAGCTATTGGCCCAACGCTTGTTATATGGGTTGAGGAGAAAAGCTTAAGGCAATCAAACATTGCACTATCTACATATCAGTATCTGCGACCCGAGTTACTAAGCTCGTAGGGGTGTCTTAACACCTAATGCCCTAAGACCAACTGGTCTGGGAGTCATTAGCTGAAAGCTCGTTACATGGGTTAAAGATGCATGATGTTTTTAAAGTATATGTATATAGAGTTAAAAAAAAAAAAAAAAAGACAAAAATAGTAATCCCAACCCAAGGAAGTTAACCTTAAACATTAGAACAAAAATTTTGTTTTCTTCCAAGAAAAGCCCCATAATTATGTGTTGATACATTAACCACACAAAAAAAAAGGTTTATTAATATCTTGTTAAGAGGTATTGAGCAGATATATAAATTTAATGAGAGTTTGTTTATCTGGATAGATTAATGGAAGTTAAATGATGAATACCTTGCTTTGTGAAATTTGCAAATTGTTTTAACGCTTTGATTACTAGGGACTAGTAATAAGCTGGTTGGGGGGTGTGATTAGTACTTAAAAGTGCATTTTTATCATGGTTTTATATCATCATTTTGCACTTGAAGTATCAATAACTCCTTAACTAAAATATGTTTTATAATAATGTATCTAATAATATAAGATACCTATAATTTGTGGTAAATGTCTATTTTTAATGCAGGTCTATCACATAAATGAAAGGATTGATTGATGACTTGAAGAACTTAAATTGCAAGGATAAAGAGATGGTCAAACTTAGAGAAGAGATGTCGGTGCAATCCAAACCGGAACACTGTTCGGTAATTGAGCCATATCTGGAGCTACAGATCTCAGATTTAGGTCCAATTTATATGGATGGAAAGGCAAGACATAGGCCTACAACTTTCATATGGAGCCCAAGATCTAAAAAGGCCATTATCAAGTCCAAATTGTAGCAACAACAAAGAAGCCCGAATCTGTCTTCCAGCCCGAGCACTGTTCGGTATTTTGGCCATATCTGGAGTTCTAGAAGTCCAAATGAGCTGAATTTTTTACACAAGAAAGATGAGACAATTGCCTACAACTTTCATGTTTGCACCTGGCTCCAGTTTTGACGTTATCAATGACGTTTTGGGCAGACAAGAGAAGATAAGGATTGTCACCAAGTCAAAAGTTGGCCACCCACTTATCAATTAGTCATCAAATCAATAGTTCCCAATTTTGGCCTATAAAAGGAGGCATTTGTCATGCATTTAGGCATCTTGGTGTTCAGATCAAGATCATGCTCTTCCTTTCTCTCTTTGTATGTTTTGTAATATTTATGCTTTGCTCTCATTAATATCAAGTTTATGCCTTTCATTTCCTTTCCTTTACTTAGTTAACTTTTATGTTCTTATTTTGTTTATTTGTTTTCCTTTCTTTCATTATGTCTAGCTAAGTTAATTATGTCAAGGTGAAAAGGTTACACTAATGGTGGAAGAATAAGTATAGTGTAAACTTAATATGGACCTTAATGTTTGATACTAACATGTTTTATATTTGTTATCTTGTTTACTCTTTAATACTTTGCTTGTTAAATGATTAATCTTGATTTATGTTGTATAACACTTGGTACAACAAATGCTTGGCACTTTCATAGCCCATAATGTATGGTATAACCGACACCTGAGCTATGAAAGGAACTTGATTTGTTGTTAACATAAGTTATAATCATGAATGCTTGACGAGATTTACAAGTATTAGCATTAATTGAATAAGATGACTAATGTAATCATGTTAACAATCTATAATGCAATTGGAACCTCCTTTGTGTGTGGTTTCCAATTGAATAATAAGAGTTTATACTATACTTGTTTCATATACCATTAGTGGAACCTCTAACCTTGACATTTGTTATTATTATTGTTTAATCCTTACATTAATTTTCCATCTCCAAGTTCTCATCATCATCTTCTTCTTCTCTTTCTTTATTATTATTATTATTATTATTACTACTATTACTACTACTACTACTACTACTACTACTATTATTATTACTATTATTATTATAGTTGTTGTTGTTGTTGTTGTTATTGTTGTTGTTATTATTGCTATTATTGTTGTTTATAATTGTTGTCTATAATTTGTACAATTAACCTCCCTGTGGTTCGACCCCGGTCTTGCCGGGTTATTTATTACTTCGACACTCCTGCACTTGGGAGAAGACATCAATCTTTTCGTCGTGTCAATGTGGAAGTTATTTCTCGTCAAAAAAGACAGCTGCAAAAATCTTTCAAAATGGATTTTATTGGCCCACCATGTTCAAGGACACGCATGCATTCTGCAAAACTTGTGAAAATTGTCAAAAGATTGATACTGGTCAAAAAGTTTTGTTTTATAATTCTCAACTTTATGCATTCCCTAGAGAGCTAAGACCAAGATGGAGCAATCCTTATGGGGCCTGTGATATTGAGAATTCAATGAATGACAATGATTTTAAGGAAAATGGACATCGTTTGAAAGCTCACTTTGATAATTTTCTTAATGAAAATGAATCAACTGGTTTGAATGATTTTGTAGATAAAGGTTGATTATTTTTTTTTCTCACATTGTTTCTGTGTTTCTTTTTGAGTGGTTTTTGCTAGTTTCTCTCACCTCGGTCAAATGGCGGATAACGGTACTCCGTGACTTAAGTCGGTTCTTTCAGTTTCCCACAATTACTGATATCTGTGTATCTATCTGTGCAATTCTTCGAAGCTCTCTTCCAATTCTCATTTGAAAATGGACACTAATCTTGAAAAAATTGAAAAAGTATTTTCCTGCTCTGCCTCAGAATGCGATTACAAAAATTTACCGTGCTAGATGTGCAAGATTGAGATTGTTAATGAATAATGGAATTCCTGAAGATATTCACTGGTTGATTGAAGCAAAGGTCCGATTATCAGGTGAGTCCTCTAATTTCTTTATTTCACACATGCCTGGAACAAGTAAAAGCACTTTTGCAAAGAAGCGTCGTGCAAAACGACTAGAAGTCTGTCATCGATGTGCTAGATGGACTTGTAATACACAATGTCATTCTTTAGGAATGGTATCTATAAACCGTGAAGATAAAATACAATTCATTAAGGATGGCCTGAGTAAGGAGTCTTTAGATAATCTTTTATTGACTCTTGAGACGCATCCTAGTGGAGATGTGCATCGTGTAATTCATGATTTATGGCCACTATTTCATAGAGAACATGATCGACTTAGTCTTGGGAATCTGACTAAAAAAGACCCTGTTTGCCAGTTTTTAAGAAAACTGGATGGGAAGCCTATCCCCGACCCATAGAGGGCGTTTAAGCCGTTCTTGGACGTAAAACCAAGGGAAGATGTGAGCCACAATCACAACTACCTATACATACACATGCTTTTTCAAAAGTAAATAAATAAACAAATAAAAAGAGAGAGAGTGTGTGAGACTCCAGCTGGCCTACATATAGGTGTTATGATTTCCTTTCTAATTTCTCATCTATAAAACTCTCTTTTCCTTCCTTTCATTTCTACTCAACCCATACATTCATTTCTCAGTGTTCGTTATTTCAGGTGATATCTTCTATACTCTATCTTTCTACCTTAGAACATTGAGGACAATGTCTCGTTTTGGTTGGGGGGAGAGGGTAGTAGTTGATAAAAAAAAAAAATTTCATTTCATAAAGCATGTGCATAATTGTTGTTACTAGGATGACAGAGTAAAGGAGCTCTTTTGTTAAAGTGACTCTTGAGATGCATCTTAGTAACCATTCTTAACAAGGTCTATTATAATACTTCCTGAAATATTCAGGTTTACAAACTCTCGTATTATTACCATTTAATTCTGCTCACATACTTATTTAACATGTATTCTTAAACCTTAATTTACACACACACACTTTAACATATGATTGTGGGTTGCATATTGGATTATTACATTATTTATGTTCTTTTGTTAAAGGTAACAACTAAGGGAAAGGGATTGTATATAATTAAAAAAAATGAAAAAAAAATGAAAAAAAAGAAGAAAAAAAAGTGATGATAATAAAAATGTAGATAAGTTTGGTTTCGTAGCCTCCCTAACCTAAGCAATTAAGCCCGAAGGGGTGTTTTAACACCTAATACCCTAAAGTCAACTGACTTAGGAGCTATTGGCCCAACGCTTGTTACATGGGTTGAGGAGAAAAGCTTAATGGAATCAAACATTGCACTATCTACATATCAGTATCTGCGACCTGAGTTACTAAGCTCGTAGGGGTGTCTTAACACCTAATGCCCTAAGATCAACTGGTCTGGGAGTCATTAGCTAAAAGCTCGTTACATGGGTTAAAGATGCATGATGTTTTTAAATTATATGTATATATATTTGTTTTAAAAAAAAAAAAGACAAAAAAAAGACAAAAATAATAATCCCAACCCAAGGAAGTTAACCTTAAACATTAGAATAAAAATTTCATTTTCTTCCAAGAAAAGCCCCATAATTATGTGTTGATACATTGAGCACAAAAAAAAAAGGTTTATTAACATCTTGTTAAGAGGTATTGAGAAGATATATAAATTTAATGAGAGTTTGTTTATCTGGATAGATTAATGGAAGTTACATAATGAATACCTTGCTTTGTGAAATTTGCAAATTGTTGTAACGCTTTGATTACTAGGGACTAGTAATAAGCTGGTTGATGGGTGTGATTAGTACTTAAAAGTGCATTTTTATCATGGTTTTATATCATCATTTTGCACTTGAAGTATCAATAACTCCTTAACTAAAATATGTTTTATAATAATGTATCTAATAATATAAGATACCTATAATTTGTGGTAAATGTCTATTTTTAATGCATGCCTATCACATAAATGAAAGGATTGATTGATGACTTGAAGAACTTAAATTGCAAGGATAAAGAGATGGTCAAACTTAGAGAAGAGATGTCGGTGCAATCCAAACCGGAACACTGTTCGGTAATTGGGTCATATCTGGAGCTACAGATCTCAGATTTAGGTCCAATTTATATGGATGGAAAGGCAAGACATAGGCCTACAACTTTCATATGGAGCCTAAGATCTAAAAAGGCCATTATCAAGTCCAAATTGTAGCAACAACAAAGAAGCCCGAATCTGTCTTCCAGCCCGAGCACTGTTTGGTATTTTAGCCATATCTGGAGTTCTAGAAGTCCAAATGAGCTGAATGTTTTACACAAGAAAGCTGAGACAATTGTCTACAACTTTCATGTTTACAACTGGCTCCAATGTTGACGTTATCAATGATGTTTTGGGCAGACAAGAGAAGATAAGGATTGTCACCAAGTCAAAAGTTGGCCACCCACTTATCAATTAGTCATCAAATCAATAGTTCCCAATTTTGGCCTATAAAAGGAGGCATTTGCCATGCATTTAGGCATCTTGGTGTTCAGATCAAGATCATGCTCTTCCTTTCTCTCTTTGTATTCTTTGTAATATTTATGCTTTGCTTTCATTAATATCAAGTTTATGCCTTTCATTTCCTTTTCTTTACTTAGTTAGCTTTTATGTTCTTATTTTGTTTATCTATTTTGCTTTCTTTCATTATGTCTAGCTAAGTGAATTATGTCAAGGTGAAAAGGTTACACTAATGGTGTGAGAATAAGTATAATGTAAACTTAATATGGACTTTAATGTTTGATACTAACATGTTTTATATTTGTTATCTTGTTCACTCTTTAATACTTTGCTTGTTAAATGACTAATCTTGATTTATGTTGTATAACACTTGGTACAACAAATGCTTGGCACTTTCATAGCCCATAATTTATGGTATAACCGACACCTGAGCTATGAAAGGAACTTGATTTGTTATTAACATAAGTTATAATCATGAATGCTTGACGAGATTTACAAGTATTAGCATTAATTGAATAAGATGACTAATGTAATCATGTTAACAATATATAATCTGATTGGAACCTCCTTTGTGTGTGGTTTCCAATTCAATAATAAGAGTTTATACTATACTTGTTTGATATACCATTAGTGGAACCTCTAACCTTGACATTTGTTATTATTATTGATTAATCCTTACATTAATTTTCCATCTCCAAGTTATCATCATCTTCTTCTTCTTCTCTTTCTTTATTATTATTATTATTATTATTACTACTACTAGTATTACTACTACTACTACTACTACTACTACTATTAATATTATTGTTGTTGTTGTTGTTATTGTTATTGTTATTGTTGTTGTATTATTGTTATTTATAATTTGTACAATTAACCTCCCTGTGGTTCGACCCCGGTCTTGCCGGGTTATTTATTACTTCGACACTCCTGCACTTGGGAGAAGACATCAATCTTTTGGTCATGTCAATGACCAAATCTCTTCTTGGGCCTAGACCTATCCCACTAGCCCATGAATGCACATGCTAGGTTATCTATGTAATCTGTTTATGATAGATCTTCCTTTACTTATAGTTGACTTATACGTGACTGCTCAGAATCACCCATTATCACAAATTCGACTACATTATTTATATTGAAAAACAAAGAACAACTAATATATGAACAAATTTTTTTTGAATTTTAATTAGCGTCTATTTTTTAGTCTACTAGTTGGATAAAGATATATATTTTGACTTATAAAACATGCTTGGAAGAAAAAGTTCATAAAATTATGGTTTTTATATGAAACAATCAATCGATTAATGCAACTGGATCCAACCGGCTAACGAGTTTAACCAAATAATTAAAAATACACTTGTCGTGCTTCAAAAACATGACATTTAGTAAATGTTTCTATTCTAAAGTGCAACAAAGTGAAAGTGTGCTATTTCATAACATCTTTTCTAAAGAGAGTTATTTTATCAATTTTTAATGTTTACTATACTAATTTGACAAAAAAATAAAACCATAGGTTTTATGCCCCACAATTAAGTGATAAGTGATGTACAAATAAAAAAGAGTATAAAAATTTGCTTATGCTAAATATAAAAACCAAATAAAATATTAGATTTATTTATTT
This sequence comes from Populus pruinosa, assembly GCA_026413675.1. Classification (NCBI taxonomy): domain Eukaryota; kingdom Viridiplantae; phylum Streptophyta; class Magnoliopsida; order Malpighiales; family Salicaceae; genus Populus; species Populus pruinosa. The sequence goes on from CM048606.1 coordinate 7,311,683, forward strand.
AATATTATATGAGTATTAAAGATAAATTAAATCTTTATTAATATAAAAAATATATTTATATAAATATAATAATGTTATATGTAATCAATTAATTAGCTATAAGTCATATTAAACTAATAAGAAAATAATCATTAAAATCATGAAAATAGAATCCTTAAAGATTGCCCTGATAAATTTGGATTGAAAATCAACTTAGGTGCTCACCAGCCCTTTTTCACTTGATTTGTGGTGAAAGAATCAAAGGTTGAAGGTTAGATCTTGAATAAGAATGGAAATGATGAGTTTATGGTGTTTAAAAGAGGCTAATTAGGAGAGTATGTTTAGCTCAAAATTTGGATTGGATTTAAGGAGAGTATGGTGTTTAAATGCTGAGTAAGTCATAATTCTTTGCACCAAGATTGTAGCTGACATGTTGGAGAACACTTTCCTTCTGTTATTGCGATGCCAAAAGAATCAATTAGGATCAAAATTAAGCTCTAAGATTGCTTAAGAGTCAATTATCTCTACTTTCCTTTAATACCTAGAAATCTACAAAATTAGAAACTAAAATGACGTGAATCTTTAAAACTTGTTCTTCCCCGACTTAAGCCAATCATATTGTTTCATTTAATTTGATACGTCTTTTTTTTTTTATTTAATCAAAATAAGGTTTTGGCTAATTAGAAAATCATGCCAAATTTCATATTTATCCTCCCATTTTAGTTCCATTTACACTTTAGTTCTTAGTCTTTGAATTTTTCTAATTTGGGTTAATTTCACTTAGTTTTCTTTAATTTCTTTGAATAATAACCCTGAGCGAATTAGCATATATCCTCTAATTTTTCCATTTCTTTCATTTTAGTACTTGGTTATTTAATTCTTATTTTTTAAGCCAAATTGAGTCTGAATTTAATTTTTCTTCTATAATTGAGCCCTCATTATTGAACTTCTTGGCTATTTAATTCTAACTCATCATTGAACTTCTAATTTAATTTTAGCTAAATTACATCAAATTAAGCCTCTTTCTCAATTTCTTCTTTAATTCAAGCTTCAATTATGACCCAAATTTTTTTAAACTCAATTTTTACCTATTGATTAGTACTTAAAAGTGCATTTTTGTCATGGTTTTATATCATCATTTTGCACTTGAAGTATCAATAACTCCTTAATTAAAGCATGTTTTATAATAATGTATCTAATAATATAAGATACCTATAATTTGTGGTAAATGTCTATTTTTAATGCAGGTCTATCACATAAATGAAAGGATTGATTGATGACTTGAAGAACTTAAATTGCAAGGATAAAGAGATGGTCAAACTTAGAGAAGATATGTCGGTGCAATCCAAACCGGAACACTGTTCGGTAATTGGGTCATATCTAGAGCTATAGATCTCAGATTTAGGTCCAATTTATATGGATGGAAAGGTAATACATAGGCCTACAACTTTCATATGGAGCCCAAGATCTAAAAAGGCCATTATCAAGTCCAAATTGTAGCAACAACAAAGAAGCCCGAATCTGTCTTCCAGCCCGAGCACTGTTCGGTATTTTGGCTATATCTGGAGTTCTAGAAGTCCAAATGAGCTGAATTTTTTACACAAGAAAGCTGAGACAATTGCCTACAACTTTCATGTTTGCACCTGGCTCCAGTTTTGACGTTATCAATGACGTTTTGGGCAGACAAGAGAAGATAAGGATTGTCACCAAGTCAAAAGTTGGCCACCTACTTATCAATTAGTCATCAAATCAATAGTTCCCAATTTTGGCCTATAAAAGGAGGCATTTGCCATGCATTTAGGCATCTTGGTGTTCAGATCAAGATCATGCTCTTCCTTTCTCTCTTTGTATTTTTTGTAATGTTTATGCTTTACTTTCATTAATATTAAGTTTATGCTTTTCATTTCCTTTCCTTTACTTAGTTAGCTTTTATGTTCTTATTTTGTTTTTCTATTTTTCTTTCTTTCATTATGTCTAGCTAAGTTAATTATGTCAAGGTGAAAAGGTTACACTAATGGTGTGAGAATAAGTATAATGTAAACTTAATATGGACTTTAATTTTTGATACTAACATGTTTTATATTTGTTATCTTGTTCACTCTTTAATACTTTGCTTGTTAAATGACTAATCTTGATTTATGTTGTATAACACTTGGTACAACAAATGCTTGGCACTTTCATAGCCCATAATGTATGGTATAACCGACACCTGAGCTATGAAAGGAACTTGATTTGTTGTTAACATAAGTTATAATCATGAATGCTTGACGAGATTTACAAGTATTAGCATTAATTGAATAAGATGACTAATGTAATCATGTTAACAATATATAATCTGATCGGAACCTCCTTTGTGTGTGGTTTCCAATTCAATAATAAGAGTTTATACTATACTTGTTTGATATACCATTAGTGGAACCTCTAACCTTGACATTTGTTATTATTATTGTTTAATCCTTACATTAATATTTCATCTCTAAGTTCTCATCATCATCATCTTCTTTTTCTTCTCTTTCTTTATTATTATTATTATTGTTATTGTTATTATTATTATTATTATTATTATTATTATTATTATTATTATTATTATTATTATTATCGTTATTACTATTATTGTTGTTTATAATTGTTGTTTATAATTTGTACAATTAACCTCCCTGTGGTTCGACCCCGGTCTTGCCGGGTTATTTATTACTTCGACACTCCTGCACTTGGGAGAAGACATCAATCTTTTAGTCGTGTCAAGTTTTTGGCGTCGTTGCCGGGGAGGTAAGTCCTTGTATAAATTATAATATTTTTTTTATTTTCTCTTTTCACTTTTCTTATATATAACTTTGTCTCTTTTATTTTGTTTCTCCTTATTTTGTTTTCTTCCTTCTTCTTTTGTTTTCTTCTTCCTTTTATTTTATTCCTACACGTGCATGAGAGTGTGGTCACGTACATCAAGTGGTAGACTTTGTAGGATATCCTCATCATTTTCAGAAAATATGGCCGAAGAAGATAATCAATCACTTCAAAATGAGAATAATGAGAATAACCGTGCTAGAACACTTAGAGACCACATGAATCCCACAAGAACAAGTGCACCATCATGCATAGTTTTTCCTCCTGATGCATCTCATTTTAATTTTAAACCAGGTATTATTCAACTTTTACCTTCTTTTCATGGTTTAGAATTGGAAAATCCATACTTGCATTTAAGGGAATTTAAAGAGGTCTGCAACACATATAATAATTTAAATTGTAGCATGAACACCATCAGATTAAAGCTTTTTCCTTTTTCATTAAAAGATAAAGCTAAAACATGGCTACAAAATTTAAGACCAGGATCCATTCGTGCTTGGGATGAAATGCAGCAACAATTTTTAAAGAAGTTTTTCCCATCTCATAGAACAAACTCTTTCAAGAGACAAATCACCACTTTCACTCAAAAACCAGGAGAAACATTTTACAAATGTTGGGATAGGTATCGAGACTTGCTTAGTACTTGCCCTCATCATGGTTTTGAAACATGGAGATTGGTTTCACATTTCTATGAAGGGTTAACACCTAAAGATAGGCAAATGGTTGAATTGATGTGCAATGGAACTTTTGAAGATAAAGACCCTGATGAAGCAATGGAGTACTTAGACTTGTTAGCTGAAAATGCTCAGAATTGGGACACCGCGGGTACTTATGAGGCACCGAGTAAAACTCAACCTCATACATCTAGTGGAGGTATGTACAACCTTAGGGAAGATCATGACCTTCAAGCCAAGTTTGCATATTTAGCTAGAAAAGTCGAGGCACTAGAATTAAAAAAGAGTGGTCAATTAAAATCTGTTGAAAACATTGTGTGTCAAATCTGTGAAACAAATGAACACTCAACCAATGATTGTCCAACCTTGCCTTCTTTTAAAGAATGTCTCCATGAACAAGCCCATGCTTTAAACAGTTTTCAAAGGCCCAACCACAACCCATACTCCCAAACATACAACCCTGGTTGGCAAAATCACCAAAATTTCAGTTGGAAGAGTGACAATGCACAAACTTCACAACCACAATTTCAAGCACACCATAATTTTCAAAATTATCATGGATATGCACCTCCTTATGCTCCACCTCCTACAAGAAATTTTGAGGAAACTTTGTATGCATTCATTGAAAAGCAAGAGACAATCAACGCTCAACTTGCTCAAAACATAACAGATTTTAAAGATACTCTTGTAAAATTCACATCTGCTCTCAATTTTCAAGAGAAAGGTAAGTTTCCATCTCAACCACAGCAAAATCTCAAGGAGCAATACAATGCAAATGCAAGTAGTTATGGAAGTCAACATATGGATCAAGTCAAATCAGTCATCGCTCTTCATAATGGTAAGGTTATTAAAAAACCCACTCTTGAACCTTATGAGAAAGATGATGAGTCAATCTCTAAGGGTAAGGAAGGGGTTGAATCTGAACATTGCAAAGAAACGACTAATGCACCGCCAGCACTTCCATTTCCTCATGCCATGACCAATCAGGAAGAAATCGAGGATGAAAAAGGCACCAAAAAGGTTGATGTGGATCTTTTATCAAAAGTGACAACAGATTCAACACCCGACATCACACCAATCGATGATTACTTTCCTGATAAATCTCTACTTTCTCTTAGTTCAATGCCTTGGTTTGCTAAAAATATCAATTTTCTTGCTTCAGGATTTTTGCTAGCTCACTGGAGTACCGAAGATAAAAGCAAATTTTTGAGCAACGTGCAAAATTTTTATTGGGATGACCCTTACTTATTCAATTATTGTCTTGATCAAATATTTCAAATATGCATTCCCGACAATGAGGTAAGTAATGTTATTAAATTTTGTCACTCTAAGACACGTGGGGATCATTTCTCATCAAAGAAGAGGATTGTAGAAATCTTACAGAGTGGATTTTACTGGCCCACCATTTTCGAGGAGTCACATGCATTCCGTAAAAACTATGAAAATTGTCAAAAGGTGGGATTTATTTCAAAACATAGAGAGTCTTTAGATAATCTTCTATTGACTCTTAAGTCTCATCATAGTCGAGATAAGCATAATGTAATTCATGACTTAGGAACCCATTTTCATAAAGAACATGCTTGGCATAGTCTTGGGAATTTGACTAAAAAAAGACCCTGTTTGCCAGTTTTTAAGAAAACTGGATGGGAAGCTTATCCTCGACCCATAGAGGGCGTTTAAGCCGTTCTTGAACGTAAAACCAAGGGAAGATGTGAGCCACAATCACAACTGCGATTTGAGTCTTATCTTGTAAAAATTTGTGTCTTTTCTTTTTATTAAAAGCATAATATTTGTGTTTTGTTATTTCTTATTTTTGTTTCAGTGTGTTTCAGGTTTTGTCAGTGTTCGTTATTTCAGGTGATATCTTTTATACTCTATCTTTCTACCTTAGAACATTGAGGACAATGTCTCGTTTTAGTTGGGGGGAGAGGGTAGTAGTTGATAAAAAAAAAAATTGTTTTTCATTTCATAAAGCATGTGCATAATTGTTGTTACTAGGATGGCAGAGTAAAGGAGTTCTTTTGTTAAAGTGACTCTTGAGACGCATCTTAGTAACCATTCCTAACAAGGTCTATTATAATACTTCCTGAAATATTCAGGTTTACAAACTCTCGTATTGTTACCACTTAATTCTGCTCATATACTTATTTAACATGTATTTTTAAACCTTAATTTACACACACACACTTTAACATATGATTGTGGGTTGCATATTGGATTATTACATTATTTATGTTCTTTTGTTAAAGGTAACAACTAAGGGAAAGGGATTGTATATAATTAAAAAAAAAAAAAAACATGAAAAAAAAGAAAAAAAAAACAAAATGATGATAATAAAAATGTAGATAAGTTTGGTTTCGTAGCCTCCCTAACCTAAGCAATTAAGCCCGAAGGGGTGTTTTAACACCTAATACCCTAAAGTCAACTGACTTGGGAGCTATTGGCCCAACGCTTGTTACATGGGTTGAGGAGAAAAGCTTAAGGGAATCAAACATTGCACTATCTACATATCAGTATCTGCAACCCGAGTTACTAAGCTCGTAGGGGTGTCTTAACACCTAATGCCCTAAGACCAACTGGTCTGGGAGTCATTAGCTGAAAGCTCGTTACATGGGTTAAAGATGCATGATGTTTTTAAAGTATATGTATATAGAGTTAAAAAAAAAAAAAGACAAAAATAGTAATCCCAACCCAAGGAAGTTAACCTTAAACATTAGAACAAAAATTTTGTTTTCTTCCAAGAAAAGCCCCATAATTATGTGTTGATACTTTGAGCACAAAAGAAAGGTTTATTAATATCTTGTTAAGTGGTATTGAGCAGATATATAAATTTAATGAGAGTTTGTTTATCTGGATAGATTAATGGAAGTTAAATGATGAATACCTTGCTTTGTGAAATTTACAAATTGTTTTAACGCTTTGATTACTAGGGACTAGTAATAAGCTGGTTGAGGGGTGTGATTAGTACTTAAAAGTGCATTTTTGTCATGGTTTTATATCATCATTTTGCACTTGAAGTATCAATAACTCCTTAATTAAAGCATGTTTTATAATAATGTATCTAATAATATAAGATACCTATAATTTGTGGTAAATGTCTATTTTTAATGCAGGTCTATCACATAAATGAAAGGATTGATTGATGACTTGAAGAACTTAAATTGCAAGGATAAAGAGATGGTCAAACTTAGAGAAGATATGTCGGTGCAATCCAAACCGGAACACTGTTCGGTAATTGGGTCATATCTGGAGCTATAGATCTCAGATTTAGGTCCAATTTATATGGATGGAAAGGTAAGACATAGACCTACAACTTTCATATGGAGCCCAAGATCTAAAAAGGTCATTATCAAGTCCAAATTGTAGCAACAACAAAGAAGCCCGAATCTGTCTTCCAGCCCGAGCACTGTTCGGTATTTTGGCTATATCTGGAGTTCTAGAAGTCCAAATGAGCTGAATTTTTTACACAAGAAAGCTGAGACAATTGCCTACAACTTTCATGTTTGCACCTGGCTCCAGTTTTGACGTTATCAATGACGTTTTGGGCAGACAAGAGAAGATAAGGATTGTCACCAAGTCAAAAGTTGGCCACCTACTTATCAATTAGTCATCAAATCAATAGTTCCCAATTTTGGCCTATAAAAGGAGGCATCTGCCATGCATTTAGGCATCTTGGTTTCCAGATCAAGATCATGCTCTTCCTTTCTCTCTTTGTATTTTTTGTAATGTTTATGCTTTACTTTCATTAATATTAAGTTTATGCTTTTCATTTCCTTTCCTTTACTTAGTTAGCTTTTATGTTCTTATTTTGTTTTTCTATTTTTCTTTCTTTCATTATGTCTAGCTAAGTTAATTATGTCAAGGTGAAAAGGTTACACTAATGGTGTGAGAATAAGTATAATGTAAACTTAATATGGACTTTAATTTTTGATACTAACATGTTTTATATTTGTTATCTTGTTCACTCTTTAATACTTTGCTTGTTAAATGACTAATCTTGATTTATGTTGTATAACACTTGGTACAACAAATGCTTGGCACTTTCATAGCCCATAATGTATGGTATAACCGACACCTGAGCTATGAAAGGAACTTGATTTGTTGTTAACATAAGTTATAATCATGAATGCTTGACGAGATTTACAAGTATTAGCATTAATTGAATAAGATGACTAATGTAATCATGTTAACAATATATAATCTGATCGGAACCTCCTTTGTGTGTGGTTTCCAATTCAATAATAAGAGTTTATACTATACTTGTTTGATATACCATTAGTGGAACCTCTAACCTTGACATTTGTTATTATTATTGTTTAATCCTTACATTAATATTTCATCTCTAAGTTCTCATCATCATCATCTTCTTTTTCTTCTCTTTCTTTATTATTATTATTATTGTTATTGTTATTATTATTATTATTATTATTATTATTATTATTATTAGTACTACTACTACTATTATTATTATTATTATTATTATTATTATTATTATTATTATCGTTATTACTATTATTGTTGTTTATAATTGTTGTTTATAATTTGTACAATTAACCTCCCTGTGGTTCGACCCCGGTCTTGCCGGGTTATTTATTACTTCGACACTCCTGCACTTGGGAGAAGACATCAATCTTTTAGTCGTGTCACCTATGATAATTAATTATTGGTCCAATTTTAACCTACATATGTATTTTTTTTTATTTTTTTGTCTTTAGAATTTTTTTATACTTTTATATTTTTTTTTGCATATTTGTATTTTTATGATTATTTCTAACCATGTAAAAATTATCAAAACAAAAAAAGAAAATTAAAATCAACTAAATTTGCTGAAAAAACACAATGTTTTTGGCTTTTATGTTTTTATTTGAAACATATAAAAAAGGAAGGTTAACATATAACACATGATGTATTTTAAAGGTTGTCTTCCACTAATAGCTATTTTTAAGGTCAATCTTGTAAAACATCTTAAAACTTGTTAATTGATCCAACATATTATCTAGTTATAGTATCAAATACATGTATTTTAGTGTGATATGGTTAATGGCTCAACTTTCAACATACATCTACCATGAACCATTATTTTTTTAAATAAAAAAGGTAGAGAGAACATAGACTCATGTTATTTAGAATATATTTTTTCTATAACTCCATCACCTTTATTTATATCTCTTTAACTTTTTTAGAGCTCGGCCTATATGTTAACTTATTTGGTAAATTAAATATTAGAATCAAATCAATCTGGTTTTGCATATCTTTTATAAAAGGTAAATTATAAAAGGTAAATTTTGGGGTAATTTTTTCCACATCAAGGCTATAAATTCTATCAAGACACCTTTACTTCTTTAAAAATGTCATTAATATCATTTTCTTTTCCAACTGCACTACTACACGGCATTAGGGCATGGACTACTCATTCACCTTGTATTTCTTCTATATATTGCGATGAAGATAATAAATTATTTCCCTTGGCTCAACCTTTTACAAATACTTATAGATAAATCCCTAATCTCAATCTCAATTTTAGAAATTTTAATTTTGATTTTTTTTCAAAAATCTTGTTCAACATTTTATAATAAATTTTGATATGGAATTTGATGAAACACGTAGATATGATATATTAGTGATAGAGGGTATATTTTTTCATATTTGTTTTTAGCTTAGTTTTTTTTATCATGTTTATTTTATTGAGAAAATATCTTTCTTTAATGATTTTTTTTTTAATTTTAAATGTTCATTCTTACCTTTTGATTATATTAAGATATTCTATTAACTTTAAGGATGAAATTGAAATTGACATTTTTTCCTTACTATTTCCCAGCAGACATGGACTAAAATGAAACGTAGAATAAATATGAAAAATTCGGGTTTCATTGAAATTAAATCATAGATTTGAAGTGAAATTAAAAGAACACATAAACTTGACTGTGGTCAATTAAAATTACTGTAAAATAAAATAGATGTTATATCTTCAAGAATGTTACGGTTTGTTCAGTAATAGAAAACCATTTTCTTTTCCTTTTTTAGATTTATTTCCAATAAAAAATTAAAAATCATGTTCATTTCTTGAGAACAAAAATAAATCTTTTCACCGAAAGAATAAGAAATACTTCACAATTGTAATTAGTGTTCATAAAAAAATCATAATAATAATTTTTTATTTGTAATAATATAATTATAAAATATTTATTTTATTTTATTGAAATTAAGAATTATCATGAAAAAGTTATACTTATCGACTAAAAAAGAGGAAACTTTATATAATATTTATACTTAAAAATAAATTTATGACACTAACTAAATTTGAAAATTATTAGAAAAAATAATTTTAATAGTTTACATTGATAAAAAGTTTCTGCATATAAAATAAAAATATTATATTATTTGTGTTTTTTTATTTTAGAAAACAATAAAAAAATTATAAAGAAACTCAGGTGAAAAACTTTTAAAATGAGGGGAAACTATATATAATATTTGTAATTAAAAATAAATTTATGACACTAACTAAATTTGAAAGTTGTTAAAAAAATTATTTTAATATTTTACAATGATAAAAAGTTTCTGCATATAAAATAAAAAATTATATCATTTGTGTTTTTTTATTTTAGAAAACAATAAAAAAATTATAAAGAAACTCAGGTGAAAAACTTTTAAAATGAGTCTCTCAAATGATATATATATATATATGAAAAATTTTAAAAATAGTTTGGAGAATTTTAACGAGGATCTTTTTTATTTTTCTTTCTATAACTTCAATTTTTCAGAAAAAATGAAGTATTAAACGAGCCATTTCCTTTCTTCTTCGTGCAAAGATGTATATTTAACAACAAGTTTAGAAAGCAGGATAGAAAGTAGCTAATTAGAAATGGAACACAAGTGGCGGGATGAAAAGCAGAAACAGATCCTTAGCTTCCCGTAAAAGCAAAAATATGCTACAGCGGTAGCCTGCATGCAAAGCATAGTTCATATGTCTTGCTTGCACCAATCTTCTGTTCATGATCTAAAAGTTAAATCTTTACAAAGCAAGACTTCCTTTCCAGGCTGTCGCTTATCACATAATCATATCATCAAACACTACTGCCTCCTAGAAAAGGAAAACAATGCAAATATTTTGGCGTGGTGGATGAAGATTTAGTAAGGCAGAGGAGGTACCTTCAAACTTTCTCATATGAGTATGAGAAATAAAGTTAATTTGCATGATGGTTTCTGTTTATCATTTTTCTTGGTTGAGATAATATTGACAATGATGACATTTTCCGGTCCAGAGCAGCAAGAATCTAGCAGTGTCACGGAGAGAGCAATACCGCCTCGGCGAACAGAATCCTTCAGAACGGGTACTCGTGGTGTTCCTACAACTGTATGTTTACAAAAGTTCTAATTCTACTACATATGCTGTAGTCCTGTTTTCCTGTGCTATATTAACATTCTGTGCTCTTCTACATCGATTATTTATATGATTCCGGAATTAGAAGACTGAATTTGATGTTAAGAATTCTTTCATGAGAGAAAGGTAAATTAAATGACACATATTCTAACAAACAAGTGTAATTTCTAGCTATTTTGTAGTAGATAGCAAGGGGTAGAACTGGTTCCGGAGGCACGTCCCTAGGCCAATGAGTCAGGATTACGATTTCCAAGATGGTGAGTTTGCGACTGCGGTTGCTGCTGCTGCATTTGTCATTAATTCACTTGAAGAAGCTGAAGACTACAGAAGAAAGCTGAGAGGGGATTTTGGTAAGTCGAAGGAAAAAATCCAGACTAGGAAACAAGATTCTTCAGCTGGTTCTGTTAGAGCAACAAGACATTTCTCTAGTAGGGAAATGATAGTTGCAGGTAATTGTCAACGGTCAAAAGAAAATTTTAAACAAGAGTTTACTGCCAGACTGTAACAAAGGAATAATTTTCAGGTGAAACTTCGGCTAGAAAACCAACAGAAGAGGACAGAAGGCAACAAGAAAATGCTTTCCCTACCAGAAAACCAAGTCGTTCCTCCTCTGCGAGACCAATGAACCGACAACCTTTAAGCCAAGTTGTGGAAACCAAAGCAGATTCTTGGGAGAAAGATCAGCTAAGAAAGATTAATAGAAGGTGACCCTTAGTTTATTTGAACAGCTCCAAATCTACTTGAAAAAGTAGTTCAAACTCAATCATATACTATTATTACTTCCTAGTCTGGGTTATAATAAGTCAAAACTAAATTTCAGGTATGAGAAAATGAAATCCAAGATTCTTGATTGGGAGAAGGCAAGAAAGATGCGAGCCAAACTCCATGGGGAAAAGAAGAAGGTTTCACTTTGATATTTGATATTTTATCTAATCAACTTTGTGAATGCTAATGATTAAGCTAGCCATTATCCTGACATCTGGACCTGTAGAGCGAACTGGAGCTAAGAAGGGCAAGAAACATGCAACATTACCAAAACAAGATAGCGAGAATTGATTTGATTTCTGGAGGAGCAAGAAGGCAGTTGGAGGAGAAAAGAAGTAATGAAGAGTTTGAGGTTAAAGAGAAGGCAAAGCACATGCGTTCCAGGGGAAGGAGTCCTTCGAGGTGTTTCTGCTGCTGAATGTTGCAAAGAACTTCAAAGTTATTCTATGCATGTACAGTATTTTATAAACTTGACACGTGTGTAACCATTTATTACAGCTACCAATGAATTACTTGTGTAAATGTGTAAATGACTCTAATAACTTGTATAAGCGCTGTTGGGTTTCTGACACGACGAAAAGATTGATGTCTTCTTCTAAGTGCAGGAGTGTCGAAGTAATAAATAACCCGATAAAACCGGGGTCAAACCATAGGGAGGTTAATTGTATAAATTATAAACAACAATTATAAACAACAATAAAAACAATAATAACAACAACAACAACAACTATAATAATAATAATAATAATAATAATAATAATAATAACAATAGTAATAGTAGTAGTAATAGTAGTAGTAGTAGTAGTAGTAGTAGTAATAATAATAATAATAATAATAACAATAATAATAATAAAGAAAGAGAAGAAGAAGAAGAAGATGATGAGAACTTGGAGATGAAAAATTATTGTAAGGATTAAACAATAATAATAACAAATGTCAAGGTTAGAGGTTCCACTAATGGTATATCAAACAAGTATAGTATAAACTCTTATTATTGAATTGGAAACCATACACAAAGGAGGTTCCAATCAGATTATATATTGTTAACATGATTACATTAGTCATCTTATTCAATTAATGCTAATACTTGTAAATCTCGTCAAGCATTCATGATTATAACTTATGTTAACAACAAATCAAGTTCCTTTCATAGCTGAGGTGTCGGTTATACCATACATTATGGGCTATGAAAGTGCCAAGCATTTGTTGTACCAAGTGTTATACAACATAAATCAAGATTAGTCATTTAACAAGCAAAGTATTAAAGAGTGAACAAGATAACAAATATAAAACATGTTAGTATCAAAAATTAAAGTCCATATTAAGTTTACATTATACTTATTCTCACACCATTAGTGTAACCTTTTCACCTTGACATAACTAACTTAGCTAGACATAATGAAAGAAAGCAAAATAGATAAACAAAAAAAGAACATAAAAGTTAACTAAGTAAAGGAAAGGAAATGAAAGGCATAAACTTAATATTAATGAAAGTAAAGCATAAACATTACAAAAAATACAAAGAGAGAAAGGAAGAGCATGATCTTGATCTGGAAACCAAGATGCCTAAATGCATGACAAATGCCTCCTTTTATAGGCCAAAATTGGGAACTATTGATTTGATGACTAATTGATAAGTGGGTGGCCAACTTTTGACTTGGTGACAATCCTTATCTTCTCTTGTCTGCCCAAAACATCATTGATAACGTCAAAATTGGAGCCAGTTGTAACATGAAAGTTGTAGGCAATTGTCTAAGCTTTCTTATGTAAAACATTCAGCTCATTTGGACTTCTAGAACTCCAGATATGGCCAAAATACAGAACAGTGCTCGGGCTGGAAGACAGATTCGGGCTTCTTTGTTGTTGCTACAATTTGGACTTGATAATGGCCTTTTTAGATCTTGGGCTCCATATGAAAGTTGTAGGCCCATGTCTTACCTTTCCATCCATATAAATTGGACCTAAATCTGAGATATATAGCTCTAGATATGACCCAATTACCGAACAGTGTTCCGGTTTGGATTGCACCGACATCTCTTTTCTAAGTTTGACCATCTCTTTATCCTTGCAATTTAAGTTCTTCAAATCATCAATCAATCCTTTTATTTATATGATAGGCCTGCATTAAAAATAGACATTTACCACAAATTATAGGTATCTTATATTATTAGATACATTATTATAAAACATATTTTAGTTAAGGAGTTATTGATACTTCAAGTGCAAAATGATGATATAAAACCATGATAAAAATGCACTTTTAAGTACTAATCACACCCCCCAACCAGCTTATTACTAGTCCCTAGTAATCAAAGCGTTAAAATAGAAAACAAATTTGTAAATTTTACAAAGCAAGGTATTCATCATTTAACTTCCTTTAATCCATCCAGATAAACAAACTCTCATTAAATTTATATATATGCTCAATACCACTTAACAAGATATTAATAAACCTTTTTTTTTGTGCTCAATGTATCAACACATAATTATGGGGCTCTTCTTGGAAGAAAACAAAATTTTTATTCTAATGTTTAAGGTTAACTTCCTTGGGTTGGGATTATTATTTTTGTCTTTTTTTTTCTTTCTTTTTTTTTAAAAAAAAATCTATATACATATAATTTAAAAACATCATGCATCTTTAACCCATGTAACGAGCTTTCAGCTAATGACTCCCAGACCAGTTGGTCTTAGGGCATTAGGTGTTAAGACACCCCAACGAGCTTAGTAACTCGGGTCGCAGATACTGATATGTAGATAGTGCAATGTTTGATTCCCTTAAGCTTTTCTCCTCAACCCATGTAACAAGCATTGGGCCAATAGCTCCCAAGTCAGTTGACTTTAGGGTATTAGGTGTTAAAACACCCCTTCGGGCTTAATTGCTTAGGTTAGGGAGGCTACGAAACCAAACTTATCTACATTTTTATTATCATTATTTTTTTTTATTTTCTTTTTTTTTCATGTTTTTTTTTTAATTATATACAATCCCTTTCCCTTAGTTGTTACCTTTAACAAAAGAACATAAATAATGTAATAATCCAATATGCAACCCACAATCATATGTTAAAGTGTGTGTGTGTAAATTAAGGTTTAAGAATACATGTTAAATAAGTATATGAGCAGAACTAAGTGGTAACAATACGAGAGTTTGTAAACCTGAATATTTCAGGAAGTATTATAATAGACCTTGTTAAAAATGGTTACTAAGATGTGTCTCAAGAGTCACTTTAACAAAAGAACTCCTTTACTCTGTCATCCTAGTAACAACAATTATGCACATGCTTTATGAAATGAAAAATAATTTTTTTTTTATCAACTACTACCCTCTCCCCCCAACCAAAACGAGACATTGTCCTCAATGTTATAAGGTAGAAAGATAGAGTATAGAAGATATCACCTGAAATAACGAACACTAACAAAACCTGAAACACACTGAAACAAAAATAAGAAATAACAAAACACAATAATAAAACCAAAATACACAAAAGTTCACAAATGAAGGCTCAAATCCAATCTAAGCTTTTTACGGCTTCCCGTAGATGACCAATTTATGCGACTCATGGAAGGCTCAAAGTTCACAAATGAAATATTGTAGTTGGTCAATCAATTGTTCAGCAGTAGTAGCAGAGATTATGATTTGTCGTGCAGAAGATGTTAGAAATTCCTATTCCACAGCATGATCAAGAAAAGACAACAACTTATCATAATAACCATTAACATTTAACAAACCAATGGGTTTATAGTGAATGTGCAATTGAGCCCAAGAGGAAATATGAAAGATCTCTTCCAATGTGCCTAGACCACCTGGTAAAGCAATGAAAGCATCAGCATGATTAAACATTGCATTCATTCGAGCCGACATTGTGGAGACCTGAAGTTCCTCTCCAATTGTTTTTCCAATGATGTCCCCTTGTGCCAAAGCTTCAGGGACGATTCCTAAAACTTGACTACCTCCTAAAAATGCAGCTATTGACACACCTCCCATTAACCTAAGACTGCCTCCCCCATACACTAAATGAATCTTTCTCTCAGCTAGCACCTGACCAAGATGGTTTGCTGATTCTAAAAACTCCTTTTCTTTCCCAGGACTAGATCCACCAAAAACACAGATATTTCTTATTTGATGACTTGAGGAACTTGCCATTTCTACACACTTCTGTATTTGTTGAATGTATGGGTTGAGTAGAAATGAAAGGAAGGAAAAGAGGGTTTTATAGATGAGAAAGTAGAAAGGCAATCATAACATCTATATGTAGGCCAACTAGAGTCTCACACACTCTCTCTCTCTTTTTATTTATTTATTTATTTACTTTTGAAAAAAACATGTGTATGTACAGGTAGTTGTGATTGTGGCTCACATCTTCCCTTGGTTTTACGTCCAAGAACGGCTTAAACGCCCTCTATGGGTCGGGGATAGGCTTCCCATCCAGTTTTCTTAAAAACTGGCAAACAGGGTTTTTTTTAGACAGATTCCCAAGACTAAGTCGATCATGTTCTTTATGAAATAGTGGCCATAAATCATGAATTACACGATGCACATCTCCACTAGGATGCGTCTCAAGAGTCAATAGAAGATTATCTAAAGACTCCTTACTCAGGCCATCCTTAATGAATTGTATTTTATCTTCACGGTTGCTTGACCGCTTTTTATGATCGGCTTGTTTTAACTCGCAAGTGCATGAGTGTGCGATGTAGCAATTAACTCGGTAAGATCGAGGTCATATCCACAGAGAGCTAGATCTGGAAATTAAGCTAAGTAACAAAAAAAAACTCAAGAGAAATTAAATTAACAATAACTTGGTTGAAAATAATTGATGGATTTGTTTTCAAAGATAAAAAAAATGTAAATAGATTTTAAATGACAAGAAAAGTAAGTCTTGGTCCAAATCAATTTTAATGGTGATGTATTGGTGATTTCTTCAACATATATAAGATAACTCAACCTAATCTCAACGATGGTGATATTAGATCGGAAGATATTACAATGAAGATTAGAAAGATGAAGATTGATTATTGCTTAAGAATGAACTAGTACTTTCATATTAAGTAAGACATTGAATCAAGCAATCTCTATACCAAAACTAAAGTTTGTGCATAAAAATTCAAGATTATAACATTACCTAAATGATTTCTAAAATTTCTTTACAATAATAAATCATTCATGAAGAAAATAAGAAGATAAACATTAAGATTCATTCATATCCTAAAGAACTCACCTCAATCACCATTATCCTTGATTTGGATCCAAGAAAGAGTTTAGCCAACCATGATTATATATAAGAACACTTCAATAAACATGAAAGAACTTGAATCCAACTGAAAAAATAAGTTTTACAAACTAAAGAACCGAAATCTATAAAGAAGAACACAATACAATTTCAGAAAAAATTCGGACACAAATCTGACTCTAACTTTGGACAGCAATTCGACCCTCTTAGAAGCTTTTTTTGGAGAAGTCTATTAGAGACATATTTATAGGCAATTCTGTCACCTTTCCAGATCATTAAAGAACAGCTCATTTAGACACCTGAGTCAGAAGTTATGGGCAAAACACCGAAAGGTGTTCTGAAAAATCAAATCAAGACAGCTTTACAACTACTTTGGTGCACGTTTTTCTTCCTCATTTATGAGGTGTCTCCTTCTTCTTTTTGACCCAAAATAATGTTAAAATATCCCCTCCAGCTTTCCATCCATGTGCTTGCCTTCTTGGATCAATGGATTACCCAAAATAAATCAATTGTTATTTGTTGTGTGGACATGTAAGATCATGGATTGTGTTTGGGTTGATTTGAAGGTTGATTTGGGGTTGATTTAGGGCTGATTTGGGGCTGATTTTGGGCTGAATTTGAGCATCAAATAAGTATACAAATGTACTTATTATTTGGGCTAAGATTGACATTGAAACCTTGAGTGTTTAATGGTTGAAGTTTGCACACAACATAAGGCAAGTTTGGGCTTGAAATAAATCATATGATATTCTTTTCTAGAATTGGAATAGAATTGATTTTTGGGACAAATTTGGAGCACTTATTTGAACCAAGATTTGCTTCAATCTTCAACTAAATGTCTCTTCAATTCTTTGTTCTGAATTCCGACGTTGAATTTTCTGAATTAATTCATTTAAGCTCCAAAAACCTATCGAAACATTAAAACAAACTTCATTACTAAAAAACACATCAATTATTATAAAAACAACCAAATAAAAACAATAAATACATATGTAAAACAAGAGACTTAATGACACTTTTGATGCACAATCACACCCCCCAACTTAGATTTTGCTAGTCCTCAAGCAAAACAAAATATAAAACCTTTAAAATAAAAATAATAATAATAACAACCATAATTAGGCTCGATTCATCACACTTGAAGGACCTATCATGCAAACATTGGTATCTTTAACTTAGTGTACACAATAGCAAATAAAGAAAAATAAGCATACTCACATTCTCTAAATCAAACATCCATACAAAATTTCCAAATTCAGTCATATTTATCGTGCAACCAACATAATTGATTCATACGAAAACTCAACTTGTAATCTTCCATTCTCACCAACACAAACAAGGTAGCAAACTAGAGAAATATCTATATATTTTCTTTCTTTCTTTTTTCTTTCTTTGTTTTTTTTTTTTTGTCTTTAAGTAGTCACTTCCCTTTTGACGCGAATACAAACATTTGTGATGAATGCACCCGGTTACTCACAAAGTCACAAACTTAAAGTGCTTTGCATACTCATATTTTAAGCTGCCGTTTGACGTAAAGATAAACATTTGTGATGAATACCCCTAGTTACTGAGCAACTCAAAACATTGGAGTAGATAGAACTTTGTACACATTTATTTATTTATTCGTGTAATAATTATTACTCTATTTACTTAAACCTTGTTTAGGATTGGATCAAAAGGGATAATCACAAGTAAAGCATCATACTCATCTTTCATGCATAATCATACAACTCACATAACTTTTACAAGGAAAGATGTATTTCAGTAATCTTAAAAAAAAAGTATGCTATATCTTGCTTTATAAGATATTATCTATCCCAAATTAAAGTATGCAATGTTCAACATAATAATGAATCCAAAAATGTAATGATGATCCTAAACAAGTCTCATTCACATACGAATGCAAGTTTTTTTTTTTTAACAAGCATGGTTATCTCAAGCATTCAACATAATGAAATATCTAAAATTAAGTTTTACATTATCCTCAATGTAAAAGAGAAAGAGAAGAAAAGTATAAAGATTAGAAAATTGTTACTCCCCTTCTGTTTTCAAGGATGAATGTCTGATTGAATTGGGCATGAGCTGACTTCTTGCTTGATTTTTTTTAACCTGCATATCACAACTAAAAGAAAACATTGATTTTTTTTTTTAAAAAAAATAAAGAACCTCACACCCCCCAACTTAAAATAATGCATTGTCCCGAATGCATGAACACGAAAATATAAGAGATGGAAGAAAGAAGAAAAAATAATAAAAATAAAAATAAAAATAAAAATAAAAACTCATTACTTCTAATACTACAATGGTATTGGATCTTGAAGATCCAATGTCTCAACTTCAGCCACAACATTTTCAAGATAAGGTTTCAATCGATGCCCATTTACTTTGAAAATATTTCCATTCTTGGGATTTTCTACCTCAAATGCACCATGCTCAGAGATGGATTTAATCACAAATGGACCAGTCCATTTTGTCCTCAACTTCCCAGGAAAGAGATGTAATCGTGAATTATACAAGAGAACCTTTTGACCAACATGAAAGGATTTTCTAAGAATATGTTTATCATGCAAAGTTTTCATCTTATGTTTTGAAATTTTTGCATTTTCAAATGCATCATTTCTCAACTCCTCTAATTCATCCAATTGAAGCTTTCTATTTTTGCCAACCTTGTTTTCATTGTCATTGAATTGCCGAATGGCCCAATATGCACGGTGCTCAATCTCAACAGGGAGATGACAAGGCTTTCCATAAACTAGCCTATAAGGAGACATTCCTAAAGAGGTCTTATAAGCAGTGCGATATGCCCACAAAGCATCAACTAGTCGTAGGGACCAATCTTTACGGTTTGGATTGACTGTTTTCTCTAAAATGTTCTTGATCTCCCTATTTGCCAACTCAGCTTGGCCACTAGTCTGTGGGTGATAGGGGGTACTGACCTTGTGAATTACACCATATTTTCTCATTAAAATCCCAACGGGCTTGTTACAAAAATGTTTTCCCCCATCACTAATCATAGCCCGGGGCATGCCAAAACGAGAGAAAATATTTTCTTTCAAGAATTTGACCACAACTCGATGGTCATTGGTTCGAGATGCAATGGCCTCCACCCATTTAGACACATAATCAACAGCAACAAGGATGAATTGGTAACCAAATGAACTTGGAAAAGGTCCCATGAAATCAATCCCCCAACAATCAAATATTTCCAAAACAAGGATGGGGTTAAGGGGCATCATGTTACGCCTAGTGAGGCTACCTAGTCGTTGGCATCGGTCACATGCAACACAGAAGGCATGAACATCTTTAAACATGGTAGGCCAATAAAAACCACACTGCAAGATTTTGGCAATGGTTTTCTTGGAAGAGAAATGTCCACCACAGGCTAATACATGACAAAAATTAATGACCCTTGGAATTTCATGATCAGGGATGCACCGCCTAATAATTTGGTCAGGACAATATTTAAATAGGTAGGGGTCATCCCAAAAAAAGGTGCGCACATTGCGCAAGAATTTTTGTTTGTCAAGTTTAGACCAATGAGAAGGAATTTGACTTGTGGCTAGGTAATTTGCTATGTCAGCATACCATGGAGAACCAATGTAAGAGACAGTACCTGCACAAAATAAATTTTCATCAGCAAAGAGTTCATTTATTGGAGATTCATCAATTAGGGTCTTATAGCTTGAAAGACGAGACAAATGATCAGCTACTACATTCTCTACTCCCTTTTTATCTCGAATTTCAATGTTAAACTCTTGGAGTAGGAGGATCCATCGAATCAAACGTGGTTTGGCATCTTGTTTTGTGAGCAAATATTTCAATGCTGCAGTGAAAACAATAACAAGAGATCCAACCAAATAAGACCTAAACTTGTCTAATGCAAAGACCACAGCTAAGAGTTCTTTTTCAGTTGTAGTGTAATTCAATTGAGCATCATTCAAAGTCTTGCTAGCATAATATATGACATGAGGTTTCTTGTCTTTTCTTTGCCCTAAAACAGCCCCAACCGCAAAATCACTAGCATCACACATCAGTTCAAATGGTAAAGACCAATCAGGAGCTTGTATGATTGGTGCAGTTGTCAACAACCCTTTAAGCTTTTCAAAAGCTTCTTGACATTTTGATGTCCAATCAAATGGGACATCTTGTGACAACAAGTTACACAATGGTTTGGCAATGGTACTAAAAGAATGAATGAATCTTCGATAAAAACCAGCATGTCCTAAAAAGGATCTCACATCTTTCACAGTCTTAGGGGTAGTTAATTTTTGAATGACTTCCACTTTTGACTTATCTACCTCTATCCCTTTTGAAGAGACAATGTGACCTAAAACAATGCCATGTGTCACCATAAAATAACACTTCTCCCAATTGAGTACAAGATTGCTCTCTTCACACCTTTCAAGAACTTTTTCTAGATTCATTAGACACAACTCATAAGAATCCCCATAAACTGAAAAATCATCCATGAAAACTTCCAAAAAATTTTCCACCATGTCACTAAAGATACTCATCATACACCTTTGAAAAGTGGCTGGTGCATTACACAAACCAAATGGCATTCTTCTATAAGCATAAATACCAAAAGGACAAGTGAAAGTGGTTTTTTCTTGGTCTTCTAAAGAAATCTCAATTTGGTTGTAACCTGAGTATCCATCCAGAAAACAATAGAAAGCTCTTCCAGCTACTCTTTCAAGCACTTGGTCTAAAAATGGAAGCGGAAAATGGTCCTTCCTAGTCACCATGTTCAATTTACGATAATCAATGCACATACGCCATCCAGTTTGGATTCTAGTTGGTACCAGCTCATTATTTTCATTCTTCACTACCGTGACTCCAGATTGTTTTGGGACAACTTGGGTTGGACTAACCCATTTTGAGTTTGCAATAGGGTAAATGATACCTGCATCAAGTAGCTTAAGCACTTCACCTCTCACTACTTCCTTCATGTTTGGGTTCAATCGTCTTTGCATTTGCCTCACAGATTTAGCCTCTTCTTCAAGATAGATTCTATGTGTACATAAAAAAGGGCTAATTCCTTTCAAGTCAGTAATTTTCCACCCAGTTGCTTTCTTGTGTTTTCTTACCACTCTCAAAAGTTTGTGTTCTTGCTCTATGCTAAGTTTTGATGAGATCACAATAGGATATGATTCATCTTCCCCTAGAAATGCATACTTAAGATCACTCGGTAAAGGCTTCCTTTCTAGTTTATCAGGCTGGACAAGAGATTCCTCAACTTTCACTTGGGGTGAAATCAAAGGCTCAAATGATGGGGTCCATTGACCTATTGACATAATAGGCATTGGATCTAGATAAGTCTCGAGTTCTCTTACTTCCTCATCAACACATTCCAAAGAACAAAATCTTTCATCATGAATTAAAGTTCTCTCCAATGGATCCTTGATCCACACTCTCTCAAAGTGTTCTTGACAAACTGTTTGGATGAAATCTACCTCTCTAATGTCCTCATGTTCCCCGATTTGTTTGGAGACATTGAATATGTTCATCTCCACAGTCATATTCCCAAAAGACAATTTCATCACCCCATTCCTACAGTTAATTAAGGCATTGGATGTAGCTAGGAAAGGTCTCCCTAAGATGACTGGGATGGGGGCATTAGAACCTTGAATTGGTGCGGTGTCTAATACTACAAAATCAACAGGAAAGTAGAATTTATCTACTTGGACCAACACATCCTCAACGATACCCCTGGGAATCTTGATTGACCTATCAGCTAATTGAAGGGTGATTCGAGTAGGCTTGATTTCTCCTAAACCTAATTGTTCGTAAACAGTGTAGGGTATTAAATTCACACTTGCTCCTAAATCCAACAAAGCTTGATCTATCTTATGACTTCCAATAATGCATGAAATGGTAGGACAACCGGGATCTTTGTATTTGGGAGGGGTCTTAAACTGGATGATGGCACTAGCATGTTCAGTTAGAAAGGCTCTTTCTTTCACATTCAATCTCCTTTTAACTGTGCATAAATCCTTAAGAAACTTTGCATAAGATGGAACTTGTTTAATTGCATCAAGGAGTGGAATATTGACTTTCACTTATTTGAACAATTCATAGATTTCCGAGTTCATAAGATCTTGTTTAGGTTTTCCTAACCTTTGTGGAAATGGTGCTCTAGGAACAAATTCTAAATCACTCATTTTGACTCCAATCTTTCTTGAATCATCTCCTTTCTCACTCATCTCTTTCTCATTTATCTCACCTTCTTTGTCACTCAAACTCTCATTTGTCACTTGTGTTTTGATTCCCTCTTCACTTTCCCTAGATTTCTCCTCCACAATACCTTTAGGAATCCTAAAACCTACACCTTTGTCAACAATCTTTCCACTTCTAAGGGTAGTGATGGCTTGTACTTGTTCATGGTTTGAAGGTTCACTAGGTGAGGATTCACTCATGTGTACCTGACCTCTAGGATTGGGCATTGGTTGAGCTGGGATTTTTCCCTTCTCTTGAATGCTTAGTGATTGAGTCAACTTAGTTAGTTGACTTCGAATGTCATCTAAGGTCCTATTGGTCTGGTCTTGGAATTTGTAAACTTGGTTGTTGATTCCTCCTTGCGTTTGCATGAATTGTTGAAGAGTATCCTCTAAGGATCTCTTATGAGGTGGTTGGTATGTGTTATGTGTGGGAGCATGAAATGGTTGGGGTGGAGGTTGAAATGTTTGAGGTACTGAAGAGCCCTCATTTCTCCATCCAAAATTTGGGTGGTTCCTCCATCCAGGATTATAGGTCTCAGAGTAGGGATTGCCTATTTGGTTTGGAAATGGCTTTCTAACATTACTTGAATCAGAAGTTTGGCCATATAGCACTTCCTTGAAGGCTGGAATGGTAGGACATTCAGTTGTCCTATGCCCTTTGCTTTCACAAACAACACAACTTTCCTCTTGTTGTTCACTTATGACATGCACTTTTTTAATCTCAAGAGACTCTACTTTCCTAGCCAATGAGGCTAATCTAGCATTGAGGTCATCAGTCTCTTTCAATTGAAACTTCCCACTTGAATGAGAAATGGTGTTTCTAGACTCAACATGAACTGGGAGAGAAGTCTCCCATTGCTTTGTGTTTTCAGCCAATTGATCAAAAAAATCAAAGGCCTCACTTGGTTCTTTGTCATAAAACTCACCATTACACATGGTTGACACTAGCTTTTTAAAATCTGCGGTAAGAGAGTCATAAAAGAAACTCACTAACCTCCACATCTCAAAACCATGGTGAGGGCATGCATTTAACAAGTCTTTGAACCTTTCCCAAGCTTGGTGAAATGACTCATTTGGACTACAAGAAAAATTCATCATTTGACGTTGTAAGGCTGCTGTCCTATGAGTGGGGAAGTATTTTTTCAAAAATTCAGCTTGCATTTCTCTCCATGTACCTATAGACCTAGGACGCAAGGAGTTTAGCCAAAGCTTGGCTTTATCCTTTAGAGAGAATGGGAACAATTTAAGCTGAATGGTTTCCTCGGTGCATGTTCTATCAATAAAAGTATTACATACCTCTTCAAAGTCTTTAATGTGTATGTATGGATTTTCAGAATCCATACCATGAAATGTGGGAAGAAGTTGAATCATGCCCGGTTTCAAATTGAAAGCTTGTTGGTTAAGAGGTAAGATAATACACGAAGGTGTACTTTGTCTAGCCGGGTGAAGATACTCTCTAAGAGTTCGAAAATTAGGTTGATCATTGAATTGTGGAGGTCCATTACCTTGAACACTCCCTTCGCCCTCTACATCTTCAACATTAGCCATGATAAAATAATAATAATAATAATAATAATATAACAATTATATGAATATGAAAAGAAAGGAAAGAAAAAAAAAATTGCAAATAAAAGTAATAGCTCAAAAATAAAAATACAACAAATTAAGAAATTCACTCTCCAACTAATAAACACTATTAACAACAATAAACATTAAAAGATAATTATAACAAGCTTGAATAAAAAGGCGGTAATACCAGCCAAGCACTTCAAACAATAAATATAAGAAAAATAATCATAACAAAACAACAAAATAAAATGAAATAAACAAGAGGCGGTAATACCGACCAAGCACTTTAGACAATAAATATATAAGAAAAATAACAACAATAAACAGTAAAAGATAATTATAACAAGCTTGAATAAAAAGGCGGTAATACCAGCCAAGCACTTCAAACAATAAATATAAGAAAAATAATCATAACAAAACAACAAAATAAAATGAAATAAACAAGAGGCGGTAATACCGGCCAAGCACTTCAAACAATAAATATATATAAAAAAATAAGCATAACAAAACAACAAAATAAACTGAAATAAACAAGAGGCGGTAATACCGGCCAAACACTTTAGACAATAAATAAAAACAATATCAACAAAATAAAATGAAATAAACAAGAAAAATATTAGAAACTAATAAGAGTAGACAATAAAAGAAAAATGGTTGAACCAACCAAAATCCAACAATTAATAGTCCAGTCCACAGTCCAATATCCGAAACGTTAAGGTAAATTTTTTTTTTAGGCGGTAAAACCAGCCAATTGATTTTTTTATATGATTTTTTTTTAGTTTTCCAATAATCAAATCTAAATTTGTTACCTTTGCTTGTTCGTTCCCCGGCAACGGCGCCAAAATTGCTTGACCGCTTTTTATGATCGGCTTGTTTTAACTCGCAAGTGCATGAGTGTGCGATGTAGCAATTAACTCGGTAAGATCGAGGTCATATCCACAGAGAGCTAGATCTGGAAATTAAGCTAAGTAACAAAAAAAAACTCAAGAGAAATTAAATTAACAATAACTTGGTTGAAAATAATTGATGGATTTGTTTTCAAAGATAAAAAAAATGTAAATAGATTTTAAATGACAAGAAAAGTAAGTCTTGGTCCAAATCAATTTTAATGGTGATGTATTGGTGATTTCTTCAACATATATAAGATAACTCAACCTAATCTCAACGATGGTGATATTAGATCGGAAGATATTACAATGAAGATTAGAAAGATGAAGATTGATTATTGCTTAAGAATGAACTAGTACTTTCATATTAAGTAAGACATTGAATCAAGCAATCTCTATACCAAAACTAAAGTTTGTGCATAAAAATTCAAGATTATAACATTACCTAAATGATTTCTAAAATTTCTTTACAATAATAAATCATTCATGAAGAAAATAAGAAGATAAACATTAAGATTCATTCATATCCTAAAGAACTCACCTCAATCACCATTATCCTTGATTTGGATCCAAGAAAGAGTTTAGCCAACCATGATTATATATAAGAACACTTCAATAAACATGAAAGAACTTGAATCCAACTGAAAAAATAAGTTTTACAAACTAAAGAACCGAAATCTATAAAGAAGAACACAATACAATTTCAGAAAAAATTCGGACACAAATCTGACTCTAACTTTGGACAGCAATTCGACCCTCTTAGAAGCTTTTTTTGGAGAAGTCTATTAGAGACATATTTATAGGCAATTCTGTCACCTTTCCAGATCATTAAAGAACAGCTCATTTAGACACCTGAGTCAAAAGTTATGGGCAAAACACCGAAAGGTGTTCTGAAAAATCAAATCAAGACAGCTTTACAACTACTTTGGTGCACGTTTTTCTTCCTCATTTATGAGGTGTCTCCTTCTTCTTTTTGACCCAAAATAATGTTAAAATATCCCCTCCAGCTTTCCATCCATGTGCTTGCCTTCTTGGATCAATGGATTACCCAAAATAAATCAATTGTTATTTGTTGTGTGGACATGTAAGATCATGGATTGTGTTTGGGTTGATTTGAAGGTTGATTTGGGGTTGATTTAGGGCTGATTTGGGGCTGATTTTGGGCTGAATTTGAGCATCAAATAAGTATACAAATGTACTTATTATTTGGGCTAAGATTGACATTGAAACCTTGAGTGTTTAATGGTTGAAGTTTGCACACAACATAAGGCAAGTTTGGGCTTGAAATAAATCATATGATATTCTTTTCTAGAATTGGAATAGAATTGATTTTTGGGACAAATTTGGAGCACTTATTTGAACCAAGATTTGCTTCAATCTTCAACTAAATGTCTCTTCAATTCTTTGTTCTGAATTCCGACGTTGAATTTTCTGAATTAATTCATTTAAGCTCCAAAAACCTATCGAAACATTAAAACAAACTTCATTACTAAAAAACACATCAATTATTATAAAAACAACCAAATAAAAACAATAAATACATATGTAAAACAAGAGACTTAATGACACTTTTGATGCACAATCAACGGTTTATAGATACCATTCCTAAATAACGACATTGTGTATTACAAGTCCATCTAGCACATCGATGACAGACATCCAGTCGTTTTGCACGACGCTTCTTTGCAAAAGTGCTTTTACCTGTTCTAGGCATGTGTGAAATGAAGAAGTTAGAGGACTCACTTGATAATCGGACCTTTGCTTCAATCAACCAGCGAATATCTTCAGGAATTCCATGATTCATTAACAATCTCAATCTTGCACATCTAGCACGGTAAATTTTTGTAATCGCATTCTGAGGTAGAGCGGGAAAATACTTTTTCAATTTTTCAAGATTAGTGTCCATTGTCAAATGAGAATTGGAAGAGAGATTCAAAGAATTGCACAGATATATACACAAATATCAGTAATTGTGGGAAACTGAAAGAACCGACTTAAGTCACAGAGTACCGTTATCCGCCATTTAACCGGGGTGAGAGAAACTAGCAAAAATCACTAAAAAAGAAACACAAAAACAATGTGAGAAAAAAAAAATAATCAACCTTTATCTACAAGATCATTCAAACCAGCTGATTCATTTTCACTAGGAAAATTATCAAAGTAAGCTTTCAAACGATGTCCATTTTCCTTAAAATCATTGTCATTCATTGAATTCTCAATATCACAGGCCCCATAAGGATTGGTCCATCTTAATCTTAGCTCTTTAGGGAGTGCATAGAGTTGAGAATCATAAAACAAAACTTTTTGACCAGTGTCAATTTTTTGACAATTTTCACAAGTTTTACAGAATGCATGTGTGTCCTTGAACATGGTGGGCCAATAAAATCCATTTTGAAAGATTTTTGCAGCAGTCTTTTTTGACGAGAAATAACTTCCACATGCTTCAGAATGACAAAGTTTAATGACACTACTTACCTCATTGTCGGGAATGAATCTTTGAAATATTTGATCAGGACAATATTTGAATAAGTTAGGGTCATCACAATAAAAGCTCTTTACTTCGTTCAAAAACTTTTCTTTGTCTTGGGTACTCCAATCAGCTGGCAAATCTCCTAAAGCAAGAAAATTAATATTTTTATCATACCAAGGCATTGGACTAAGAGAAAGTAAGGATTCGTTAGGAAAGTAATCATCGATTGGTGTGATGTCAGATGTCGAATCTGTTGTCACTGTTAACAAAAGATTCGCATCAACATTTTCGGTGCTTGTTTCATTCGTGATTTCTTCCTCAGAATAAACCATTTGCAAATCTTCAGTTTCATCCAATTCATTTTTACTTAAAGTAGATTCAAGTTGATCATAAACTAATTCATCAATATGATCTACTTCTTGTAAATCATTATCATCTCCAGGTTGCCTGCAAATGTTGAAAATATTCATCTCCAATGTCATGTTTCCAAATGATAGCTTCATCAGTCCATTCCTACAATTAATCAATGCGTTAGAGGTTGCAAGAAACGGACGTCCTAAAATAACAGGAAATGAATTACATGCTTCAACAGGTTCTGTGTCCAAGACAATAAAATCCACAGGATAAATGAATTTATCGACTTGTACTAACACATCTTCAATTATTCCTCTAGGCACTTTTACAGATCTATCGGCAAGTAAAAGAGATATAGAAGTTGGTTTTAACTCACCTAGATTGAGACTCTGAAAAACTGAATATGGAAGTAAATTCACACTAGCACCAAGATCAAGTAAGACTCTTTCAATTTTATGCTCTCCAATAAAGCAAGAAATTGTAGGACAACCAGGGTCTTTATATTTCAAAGCATTATTGTTTTGAAGAATAGCACTTACTTGTTCGGCTAGAAAGGCTTTCTTTTTCACATTCAGTTTCCTCTTCACAGTGCATAGATCTTTCAAAAATTTAGCATAGGAAGGAACCTGTTTAATAGCATCCAGCAAAGGTATATTGATCCTTACCTGTTTGAAAATTTCATAAATTTCAGAATTGTGATTGACTTTCCTTTGTTTGGTCATGGCCTGAGGAAATGGAAGTGCTGGCGGTGAATCAGTCGTTTCTTTGCAATTTTCAGATTCATCCCCTTCCTTACCCTCAGAGATTGACTCATCATCTTTCTCATAAGGTTCAAGAGAGGGTTTTTCAATAACCTTACCACTGCGCAGAGTAGTGACTGATTTGACTTGATCCATGTGTTGGCTTCCGGAACTACTTGCATTTGCATTGTATTGCCCTTTGGGATTTTGTTGTGTTTGAGATGGAAACTTACCTTTCTCTTGGAAACTAAGAGCAGATGTTAATTTAGCAAGAGTATCTTTAAAATCTGTCATATTTTGAACAAGTTGAGTATTAATTGTCTCTTGCTTTTCAATGAATGCATGCAATGTTTCCTCAAGATTTCTTCTAGAAGGTGGAGCATAAGAAGGTGCATATCTATGAGAATTTTGGAAATTATGGTGTGCTTGAAACGGTGGTTGTGAAGTTTGTGCATTGTTATTCTCACTCTTCCAACTGAAATTTGGGTGATTCCTCCAACCAGGGTTGTATGTTTGGGAGTATGGGTTGTGGTTGGCCCTTTGAAAACTGTTTAAAGCATGGGCTTGTTCATGGAGACATTCTTTAAAAGAAGGCAAGGTTGGACAATCGTTGGTTGAGTGTTCATTTGTTTCACAGATTTGACACACAATGTTTTCAACAGATTTTAATTGACCACTCTTTTTTAATTCTAGTGCCCCGACTTTTCTAGCTAAAGATGCAAACTTGGCTTGAAGGTCATGATCTTCCCTAAGGTTGTACATACCTCCACTAGATGTATGAGGTTGAGTTTTACTCGGTGCCTCATAAGTACCCGCGGTGTCCCAATTTTGAGCATTTTCAACTAACAAGTCTAAGTACTCCATTGCTTCATCAGGGTCTTTATCTTCAAAAGTTCCATTGCACATCAATTCAACCATTTGCCTATCTTTAGGTGTTAACCCTTCATAGAAATGTGAAACCAATCTCCATCTTTCAAAACCATGATGGGGGCAAGTGCTTGACCGCTTTTTATGATCGGCTTGTTTTAACTCGCAAGTGCACGAGTGTGCGATGTAGCAATTAACTCGGTAAGATCGAGGTCATATCCACAGAGAGCTAGATCTGGAAATTAAGCTAAGTAACAAAAAAAAACTCAAGAGAAATTAAATTAACAATAACTTGGTTGAAAATAATTGATGGATTTGTTTTCAAAGATAAAAAAAATATAAATAGATTTTAAATGACAAGAAAAGTAAGTCTTGGTCCAAATCAATTTTAATGGTGATGTATTGGTGATTTCTTCAACATATATAAGATAACTCAACCTAATCTCAACGATGGTGATATTAGATCGGAAGATATTACAATGAAGATTAGAAAGATGAAGATTGATTATTGCTTAAGAATGAACAAGTACTTTCATATTAAGTAAGACATTGAATCAAGCAATCTCTATACCAAAACTAAAGTTTGTGCATAAAAATTCAAGATTATAACATTACCTAAATGATTTCTAAAATTTCTTTACAATAATAAATCATTCATGAAGAAAATAAGAAGATAAACATTAAGATTCATTCATATCCTAAAGAACTCACCTCAATCACCATTATCCTTGATTTGGATCCAAGAAAGAGTTTAGCCAACCATGATTATATATAAGAACACTTCAATAAACATGAAAGAACTTGAATCCAACTGAAAAAATAAGTTTTACAAACTAAAGAATCGAAATCTATAAAGAAGAACACAATACAATTTCAGAAAAAATTCGGACACAAATCTGACTCTAACTTTGGACAGCAATTCGACCCTCTTAGAAGCTTTTTCTGGAGAAGTCTATTAGAGACATATTTATAGGCAATTCTATCACCTTTCCAGATCATTAAAGAACAGATCATTTGGACACCTGAGTCAAAAGTTATGAGCAAAACACCGAAAGGTGTTCTGAAAAATCAAATCAAGACAGCTTTACAACTACTTTGGTGCACGTTTTTCTTCCTCATTTATGAGGTGTCTCCTTCTTCTTTTTGACCCAAAATAATGTTAAAATATCCCCTCCAGCTTTCCATCCATGTGCTTGCCTTCTTGGATCAATGGATTACCCAAAATAAATCAATTGTTATTTGTTGTGTGGACATGTAAGATCATGGATTGTGTTTGGGTTGATTTGAAGGTTGATTTGGGGTTGATTTAGGGCTGATTTGGGGCTGATTTAGGGCTGATTT
The DNA here is from genome assembly GCA_026413675.1 of Populus pruinosa. Classification (NCBI taxonomy): domain Eukaryota; kingdom Viridiplantae; phylum Streptophyta; class Magnoliopsida; order Malpighiales; family Salicaceae; genus Populus; species Populus pruinosa. Next base: position 7,342,997 of record CM048606.1, read on the forward strand.
GGGGCTGATTTTTGGGCTGAATTTGAGCATCAAATAAGTATACAAATGTACTTATTATTTGGGCTAAGATTGACATTGAAACCTTGAGTGTTTAATGGTTGAAGTTTGCACACAACATAAGGCAAGTTTGGGCTTGAAATAAATCATATGATATTCTTTTCTAGAATTGGAATAGAATTGATTTTTGGGACAAATTTGGAGCACTTATTTGAACCAAGATTTGCTTCAATCTTCAACTAAATGTCTCTTCAATTCTTTGTTCTGAATTCCGACGTTGAATTTTCTGAATTAATTCATTTAAGCTCCAAAAACCTATCGAAACATTAACACAAACTTCATTACTAAAAAACACATCAATTATTATAAAAACAACCAAATAAAAACAATAAATACATATGTAAAACAAGAGACTTAATGACACTTTTAATGCACAATCACACCCCCCAACTTAGATTTTGCTAGTCCTCAAGCAAAACAAAACATAAAACCTTTAAAATAAAAATAATAATAATAACAACCATAATTAGGCTCGATTCATCACACTTGAAGGATCTATCATACAAACATTGGTATCTTTAACTTAGTGTACACAATAGCAAATAAAGAAAAATAAGCATACTCACATTCTCTAAATCAAACATCCATACAAAATTTCCAAATTCAGTCATATTTATCGTGCAACCAACATAATTGATTCATATGAAAACTCAACTTGTAATCTTCCATTCTCACCAACACAAACAAGGTAGCAAACTAGAGAAATATCTATATATTTTCTTTCTTTCTTTTTTTCTTTCTTTGTTTTTTTTTTTTTTGAAGATATGATTTATTTTTTGTCTTTAAGTAGTCACTTCCCTTTTGACGCGAATACAAACATTTGTGATGAATGCACCCGGTTACTCACAAAGTCACAAACTTAAAGTGCTTTGCATACTCATATTTTAAGCTGCCGTTTGACGTAAAGATAAACATTTGTGATGAATACCCCTAGTTACTGAGCAACTCAAAACATTGGAGTAGATAGAACTTTGTACACATTTATTTATTTATTCATGTAATAATTATTACTCTATTTACTTAAACCTTGTTTAAGACTGGATCAAAAGGGATAATCACAAGTAAAACATCATACTCATCTTTCATGCATAATCACACAACTCACACAACTTTTACAAGGAAAGATGTATTTCAGTAATCTTAAAAAAAAGTATGCTATATCTTGCTTTATAAGATATTATCTATCCCAAATTAAAGTATGCAATGTTCAACATAATAATGAATCCAAAAATGTAATGATGATCCTAAACAAGTCTCATTCACATACGAATGCAAGTTTTTTTTTTTTTTTAACAAGCATGGTTATCTCAAGCATTCAACATAATGAAATATCTAAAATTAAGTTTTACATTATCCTCAATGTAAAAGAGAAAGAGAAGAAAAGTATAAAGATTAGAAAATTGTTACTCCCCTTCTGTTTTCAAGGATGAATGTCTGATTGAATTGGGCATGAGCTGACTTCTTGCTTGATTTTTTTTTTTAACCTGCATATCACAACTAAAAGAAAACATTGATTTTTTTTTTTTTGAAAATAAAGAACCTCACACCCCCCAACTTAAAATAATGCATTGTCCCGAATGCATGAACACGAAAATATAAGAGATGGAAGAAAGAAGAAAAAATAATAAAAATGAAAAATAAAAATAAAAATAAAATAAAAATAAAAACTCATTACTTCTAATACTACAATGGTATTGGATCTTGAAGATCCAATGTCTCAACTTCAGCCACAACATTTTCAAGATAAGGTTTCAATCGATGACCATTTACTTTGAAAATATTTCCGTTCTTGGGATTTTCTACCTCAAATGCACCATGCTCAGAGATGGATTTAATCACAAATGGACCAGTCCATTTTGTCCTCAACTTCCCAGGAAAGAGATGTAATCGTGAATTATACAAGAGAACCTTTTGACCAACATGAAAGGATTTTCTAAGAATATGTTTATCATGCAAAGTTTTCATCTTATGTTTTGAAATTTTTGCATTTTCAAATGCATCATTTCTCAACTCCTCTAATTCATCCAATTGAAGCTTTCTATTTTTGCCAACCTCGTTTTCATTGTCATTGAATTGCCGAATGGCCCAATATGCACGGTGCTCAATCTCAACAGGGAGATGACAAGGCTTTCCATAAACTAGCCTATAAGGAGACATTCCTAAAGAGGTCTTATAAGCAGTGCGATATGCCCACAAAGCATCAACTAGTCGTAGGGACCAATCTTTACGGTTTGGATTGACTGTTTTCTCTAAAATGTTCTTGATCTCCCTATTTGCCAACTCAGCTTGGCCACTAGTCTGTGGGTGATAGGGGGTACTGACCTTGTGAATTACACCATATTTTCTCATCAAAATCCCAACGGGCTTGTTACAAAAATGTTTTCCCCCATCACTAATCATAGCCCGGGGCATGCCAAAACGAGAGAAAATATTTTCTTTCAAGAATTTGACCACAACTCGATGGTCATTGGTTCGAGATGCAATGGCCTCCACCCATTTAGACACATAATCAACAGCAACAAGGATGAATTGGTAACCAAATGAACTTGGAAAAGGTCCCATGAAATCAATCCCCCAACAATCAAATATTTCCAAAACAAGGATGGGGTTAAGGGGCATCATGTTACGCCTAGTGAAGCTACCTAGTCGTTGGCATCGGTCACATGCAACACAGAAGGCATGAACATCTTTAAACATGGTAGGCCAATAAAAACCACACTGCAAGATTTTGGCAATGGTTTTCTTGGAAGAGAAATGCCCACCACAGGCTAATACATGACAAAAATTAATGACCCTTGGAATTTCATGATCAGGGATGCACCGCCTAATAATTTGGTCAGGACAATATTTAAATAGGTAGGGGTCATCCCAAAAAAAGGTGCGCACATTGCGCAAGAATTTTTGTTTGTCAAGTTTAGACCAATGAGAAGGAATTTGACTTGTGGCTAGGTAATTTGCTATGTCAGCATACCATGGAGAACCAATGTAAGAGACAGTACCTGCACAAAATAAATTTTCATCAGCAAAGAGTTCATTTATTGGAGATTCATCAATTATGGTCTTATAGCTTGAAAGACGAGACAAATGATCAGCTACTACATTCTCTACTCCCTTTTTATCTCGAATTTCAATGTTAAACTCTTGGAGTAGGAGGATCCATCGAATCAAACGTGGTTTGGCATCTTGTTTTGTGAGCAAATATTTCAATGCTGCATGATCAGTGAAAACAATAACAAGAGATCCAACCAAATAAGACCTAAACTTGTCTAATGCAAAGACCACAGCTAAGAGTTCTTTTTCAGTTGTAGTGTAATTCAATTGAGCATCATTCAAAGTCTTGCTAGCATAATATATGACATGAGGTTTCTTGTCTTTTCTTTGCCCTAAAACAGCCCCAACCGCAAAATCACTAGCATCACACATCAGTTCAAATGGTAGAGACCAATCAGGAGCTTGTATGATTGGTGCAGTTGTCAACAACCCTTTAAGCTTTTCAAAAGCTTCTTGACATTTTGATGTCCAATCAAATGGGACATCTTGTGACAACAAGTTACACAATGGTTTGGCAATGGTACTAAAAGAATGAATGAATCTTCGATAAAAGCCAGCATGTCCTAAAAAGGATCTCACATCTTTCACAGTCTTAGGGGTAGTTAATTTTTGAATTACTTCCACTTTTGACTTATCTACCTCTATCCCTTTTGAAGAGACAATGTGACCTAAAACAATGCCATGTGTCACCATAAAATGACACTTCTCCCAATTGAGTACAAGATTGCTCTCTTCACACCTTTCAAGAACTTTTTCTAGATTCATTAGACACAACTCATAAGAATCCCCATAAACTGAAAAATCATCCATGAAAACTTCCAAAAAATTTTCCACCATGTCACTAAAGATACTCATCATACACCTTTGAAAAGTGGCTGGTGCATTACACAAACCAAATGGCATTCTTCTATAAGCATAAGTACCAAAAGGACAAGTGAAAGTGGTTTTTTCTTGGTCTTCTAAAGAAATCTCAATTTGGTTGTAACCTGAGTATCCATCCAGAAAACAATAGAAAGCTCTTCCAGCTACTCTTTCAAGCACTTGGTCTAAAAATGGAAGCGGAAAATGGTCCTTCCTAGTCACCATGTTCAATTTACGATAATCAATGCACATACGCCATCCAGTTTGGATTCTAGTTGGTACCAACTCATTATTTTCATTCTTCACTACCGTGACTCCAGATTTTTTTGGGACAACTTGGGTTGGACTAACCCATTTTGAGTTTGCAATAGGGTAAATGATACCTGCATCAAGTAGCTTAAGCACTTCACCTCTCACTACTTCCTTCATGTTTGGGTTCAATCGTCTTTGCATTTGCCTCACAGATTTAGCCTCTTCTTCAAGATAGATTCTATGTGTACATAAAAGGGGGCTAATTCCTTTCAAGTCAGTAATTTTCCACCCAATTGCTTTCTTGTGTTTTCTCACCACTCTCAAAAGTTTGTGTTCTTGCTCTATGCTAAGTTTTGATGAGATCACAATAGGATATGATTCATCTTCCCCTAGAAATGCATACTTAAGATCACTCGGTAAAGGCTTCCTTTCTAGTTTATCAGGCTGGACAAGAGATTCCTCAACTTTCACTTGGGGTGAAATCAAAGGCTCAAATGATGGGGTCCATTGACCTATTGACATAATAGGCATTGGATCTAGATAAGTCTCGAGTTCTCTTACTTCCTCATCAACACATTCCAAAGAACAAAATCTTTCATCATGAATTAAAGTTCTCTCCAATGGATCCTTGATCCATACTCTCTCAAAGTGTTCTTGACAAACTGTTTGGATGAAATCTACCTCTCTAATGTCCTCATGTTCCCCGATTTGTTTGGAGACATTGAATATGTTCATCTCCACAGTCATATTCCCAAAAGACAATTTCATCACCCCATTCCTACAGTTAATTAAGGCATTGGATGTAGCTAGGAAAGGTCTCCCTAAGATGACTGGGATGGGGGCATTAGAACCTTGAATTGGTGCGGTGTCTAATACTACAAAATCAACAGGAAAGTAGAATTTATCTACTTGGACCAACACATCCTCAATGATACCCCTGGGAATCTTGATTGACCTATCAGCTAATTGAAGGGTGATTCGAGTAGGCTTGATTTCTCCTAAACCTAATTGTTCGTAAACAGTGTAGGGTATTAAATTCACACTTGCTCCTAAATCCAACAAAGCTTGATCTATCTTATGACTTCCAATAATGCATGAAATGGTAGGACAACCAGGATCTTTGTATTTGGGAGGGGTCTTAAACTGGATGATGGCACTAGCATGTTCAGTTAGAAAGGCTCTTTCTTTCACATTCAATCTCCTTTTGACTGTGCATAAATCCTTAAGAAACTTTGCATAAGATGGAACTTGTTTAATTGCATCAAGGAGTGGAATATTGACTTTCACTTGTTTGAACAATTCATAGATTTCAGAGTTCATAAGATCTTGTTTAGGTTTTCCTAACCTTTGTGGAAATGGTGCTCTAGGAACAAATTCTAAATCACTCATTTTGACTCCAATCTTTCTTGAATCATCTCCTTTCTCACTCATCTCTTTCTCATTTATCTCACCTTCTTTGTCACTCAAACTCTCATTTGTCACTTGTGTTTTGATTCCCTCTTCACTTTCCCTAGATTTCTCCTCCACAATACCTTTAGGAATCCTAAAACCTACACCTTTGTCAACAATCTTTCCACTTCTAAGGGTAGTGATGGCTTGGACTTGTTCATGGTTTGAAGGTTCACTAGGTGAGGATTCACTCATGTGTACCTGACCTCTAGGATTGGGCATTGGTTGAGCTGGGATTTTTCCCTTCTCTTGAATGCTTAGTGATTGAGTCAACTTAGTTAGTTGACTTCGAATGTCATCTAAGGTCCTATTGGTCTGGTCTTGGAATTTGTAAACTTGGTTGTTGATTCCTCCTTGCGTTTGCATGAATTGTTGAAGAGTATCCTCTAAGGATCTCTTATGAGGTGGTTGGTATGTGTTATGTGTGGGAACATGAAATGGTTGGGGTGGAGGTTGAAATGTTTGAGGTACTGAAGAGCCCTCATTTCTCCATCCAAAATTTGGGTGGTTCCTCCATCCAGGATTATAGGTCTCAGAGTAGGGATTGCCTACTTGGTTTGGAAATGGCTTTCTAACATTACTTGAATCAGAAGTTTGGCCATATAGCACTTCCTTGAAGGCTGGAATGGTAGGACATTCAGTTGTCCTATGCCCTTTGCTTTCACAAACAACACAACTTTCCTCTTGTTGTTCACTTATGACATGCACTTTTTTAATCTCAAGAGACTCTACTTTCCTAGCCAATGAGGCTAATCTAGCATTGAGGTCATCAGTCTCTTTCAATTGAAACTTCCCACTTGAATGAGAAATGGTGTTTCTAGACTCAACATGAACTGGGAGAGAAGTCTCCCATTGCTTTGTGTTTTCAGCCAATTGATCAAAAAAATCAAAGGCCTCACTTGGTTCTTTGTCATAAAACTCACCATTACACATGGTTGACACTAGCTTTTTAAAATCTGCGGTAAGAGAGTCATAAAAGAAACTCACTAACCTCCACATCTCAAAACCATGGTGAGGGCATGCATTTAACAAGTCTTTGAACCTTTCCCAAGCTTGGTGAAATGACTCATTTGGACTACAAGAAAAATTCATCATTTGACGTTGTAAGGCTGCTGTCCTATGAGTGGGGAAGTATTTTTTCAAAAATTCAGCTTGCATTTCTCTCCATGTACCTATAGACCTAGGACGCAAAGAGTTTAGCCAAAGCTTGGCTTTATCCTTTAGAGAGAATGGGAACAATTTAAGTCGAATGGTTTCCTCTGTGCATGTTCTATCAATAAAAGTATTACATACCTCTTCAAAGTCTTTAATGTGTATGTATGGATTTTCAGAATCCATACCATGAAATGTGGGAAGAAGTTGAATCATGCCCGGTTTCAAATTGAAAGCTTGTTGGTTAAGAGGTAAGATAATACACGAAGGTGTACTTTGTTTAGCCGGGTGAAGATACTCTCTAAGAGTTCGAAAATTAGGTTGATCATTGAATTGTGGAGGTCCATTACCTTGAACACTCCCTTCACCCTCTACATCTTCAACATTAGCCATGACAAAATAATAATAATAATAATAATAATATAACAATTATATGAATATGAAAGGAAAGGAAAGAAAAAAAAATGCAAATAAAAGTAATAGCTCAAAAATAAAAATACAACAAATTAAGAAATTCACTCTCCAACTAATAAGCACTATTAACAACAATAAATATTAAAAGATAATTATAACAAGTATGAATAAACAAAAGGCGGTAATACCGGCTAAGCACTTCAAACAATAAATATAAGAAAAATAATCATAACAAAACAACAAAATAAAAAGGAAATAAACAAGAGGCGGTAATACCGACCAAGCACTTTAGACAATAAATATAAGAAAAATAACAATAATAAACATTAAAAGATAATTATAGTAGGCATGAATAAAAAGGCGGTAATACCGGCCAAGCACTTCAAACAATAAATATATATATAAAAAATAAGCATAACAAAACAACAAAATAAACTGAAATAAACAAGAGGCGGTAATACCGGCCAAACACTTTAGACAATAAATAAAAACAATATCAACAAAATAAAATGAAATAAACAAGAAAAATATTAGAAACTAATAAGAGTAGACAATAAAAGAAAAATAGTTGAACCAACCAAAATCCAACAATTAATAGTCCAGTCCACAGTCCAATATCCGAAACGTTAAGGTAAATTTTTTTTTTAGGCGGTAAAACCAGCCAATTGATTTTTTTATATGATTTTTTTTAGTTTTCCAATAATCAAATCTAAATTTGTTACCTTTGCTTGCTAGCTCCCCGGCAACGGCGCCAAAATTGCTTGACCGCTTTTTATGATCGGCTTGTTTTAACTCGCAAGTGCACGAGTGTGCGATGTAGCAATTAACTCGGTAAGATCGAGGTCATATCCACAGAGAGCTAGATCTGGAAATTAAGCTAAGTAACAAAAAAAAACTCAAGAGAAATTAAATTAACAATAACTTGGTTGAAAATAATTGATGGATTTGTTTTCAAAGATAAAAAAAATATAAATAGATTTTAAATGACAAGAAAAGTAAGTCTTGGTCCAAATCAATTTTAATGGTGATGTATTGGTGATTTCTTCAACATATATAAGATAACTCAACCTAATCTCAACGATGGTGATATTAGATCGGAAGATATTACAATGAAGATTAGAAAGATGAAGATTGATTATTGCTTAAGAATGAACAAGTACTTTCATATTAAGTAAGACATTGAATCAAGCAATCTCTATACCAAAACTAAAGTTTGTGCATAAAAATTCAAGATTATAACATTACCTAAATGATTTCTAAAATTTCTTTACAATAATAAATCATTCATGAAGAAAATAAGAAGATAAACATTAAGATTCATTCATATCCTAAAGAACTCACCTCAATCACCATTATCCTTGATTTGGATCCAAGAAAGAGTTTAGCCAACCATGATTATATATAAGAACACTTCAATAAACATGAAAGAACTTGAATCCAACTGAAAAAATAAGTTTTACAAACTAAAGAATCGAAATCTATAAAGAAGAACACAATACAATTTCAGAAAAAATTCGGACACAAATCTGACTCTAACTTTGGACAGCAATTCGACCATCTTAGAAGCTTTTTTTGGAGAAGTCTATTAGAGACATATTTATAGGCAATTCTATCACCTTTCCAGATCATTAAAGAACAGATCATTTGGACACCTGAGTCAAAAGTTATGGGCAAAACACCGAAAGGTGTTCTGAAAAATCAAATCAAGACAGCTTTACAACTACTTTGGTGCACGTTTTTCTTCCTCATTTATGAGGTGTCTCCTTCTTCTTTTTGACCCAAAATAATGTTAAAATATCCCCTCCAGCTTTCCATCCATGTGCTTGCCTTCTTGGATCAATGGATTACCCAAAATAAATCAATTGTTATTTGTTGTGTGGACATGTAAGATCATGGATTGTGTTTGGGTTGATTTGAAGGTTGATTTGGGGTTGATTTAGGGCTGATTTGGGGCTGATTTAGGGCTGATTTGGGGCTGATTTTTGGGCTGAATTTGAGCATCAAATAAGTATACAAATGTACTTATTATTTGGGCTAAGATTGACATTGAAACCTTGAGTGTTTAATGGTTGAAGTTTGCACACAACATAAGGCAAGTTTGGGCTTGAAATAAATCATATGATATTCTTTTCTAGAATTGGAATAGAATTGATTTTTGGGACAAATTTGGAGCACTTATTTGAACCAAGATTTGCTTCAATCTTCAACTAAATGTCTCTTCAATTCTTTGTTCTGAATTCCGACGTTGAATTTTCTGAATTAATTCATTTAAGCTCCAAAAACCTATCGAAACATTAACACAAACTTCATTACTAAAAAACACATCAATTATTATAAAAACAACCAAATAAAAACAATAAATACATATGTAAAACAAGAGACTTAATGACACTTTTAATGCACAATCAGCAAGTACTAAGCAAATCTCGATACCTATCCCAACATTGGTAAAATGCTTCTCCTGGTTTTTGAGTGAAAGTAGTGATTTGTCTTTTGAAAGAATTTGTTCCATGAGATGGGAAAAACTTCTTTAAAAATTGTTGTTGCATTTCATCCCACGCACGAATGGATCCTGGTCTTAAATTTTGTAGCCATGTTTTAGCTTTATCTTTTAATGAAAAAGGAAAAAGCTTTAATCTGATGGTGTTCATGCTACAATTTAAGTTATTATATGTGTTGCACACCTCCTCAAATTCCCTTAAATGCAAGTATGGATTTTCCAATTCTAAACCATGAAAAGAAGGTAAAAGTTGAATAATACCTGATTTAAAATTAAAATGAGATGCATCAGGAGGAAAAACTATGCATGATGGTGCACTTGTTCTTGTGGGATTCATGTGGTCTCTAAGTGTTCTAACACGGTTATTCTCATTATTCTCATTTTGAAGTGATTGATTATCTTCTTCGGCCATATTTTCTAAAAATGATGAGGATATCCTACAAAGTCTACCACTTGATGTGCGTGACCACACTCTCATGCACGTTTAGGAATAGAATAAAAAACAAGGAGAAAGAAAAGGAAGGAGGAAGAAAACAAAATAAAAAGAAACAAAAGAAAAGAAACAAAGTTATATACAAGAAAAGTGAAAAGAGAAAATAAAATACATACTATAATTTATACAAGAACTTACCTCCCCGGCAACGACGCTAAAAACTTGACACGACGAAAAGGTTGATGTCTTCTCCCAAGTGCAGGAGTGTCGAAGTAATAAATAACCCGGCAAGACCGGGGTCGAACCATAGGGAGGTTAATTGTATAAATTATAAACAAAAATTATAAACAACAATAAAAACAATAACAACAACAACAACAACAACTATAATAATAATAATAATAATAATAATAATAATAATAATAATAATAATAATAATAACAATAGTAATAGTAGTAGTAATAGTAGTAGTAGTAGTAGTAATAATAATAATAATAATAATAACAATAATAATAATAAAGAAAGAGAAGAAGAAGAAGATGATAAGAACTTGGAGATGGAAAATTAATGTAAGGATTAAACAATAATAATAACAAATGTCAAGGTTAGAGGTTCCACTAATGGTATATCAAACAAGTATAGTATAAACTCTTATTATTGAATTGGAAACCATACACAAAGGAGGTTCCAATCAGATTATATATTGTTAACATGATTACATTAGTCATCTTATTCAATTAATGCTAATACTTGTAAATCTCGTCAAGCATTCATGATTATAACTTATGTTAACAACAAATCAAGTTCCTTTCATAGCTCAGGTGTCGGTTATACCATACATTATGGGCTATGAAAGTGCCAAGCATTTGTTGTACCAAGTGTTATACAACATAAATCAAGATTAGTCATTTAACAAGCAAAGTATTAAAGAGTAAACAAGATAGCAAATATAAAACATGTTAGTAGCAAACATTAAAGTCCATATTAAGTTTACATTATACTTATTCTCACACCATTAGTGTAACCTTTTCACCTTGACATAACTAACTTAGCTAGACATAATGAAAGAAAGCAAAATAGATAAACAAAAAAAGAACATAAAAGTTAACTAAGTAAAGGAAAGGAAATGAAAGGCATAAACTTAATATTAATGAAAGTAAAGCATAAACATTACAAAAAATACAAAGAGAGAAAGGAAGAGCATGATCTTGATCTGGAAACCAAGATGCCTAAATGCATGGCAAATGCCTCCTTTTATAGGCCAAAATTGGGAACTATTGATTTGATGACTAATTGATAAGTGGGTGGCCAACTTTTGACTTGGTGACAATCCTTATCTTCTCTTGTCTGCCCAAAAAGTCATTGATAACGTCAAAATTGGAGCCAGTTGTAAACATGAAAGTTGTAGGCAATTGTCTCATCTTTCTTGTGTAAAAAATTCAGTTCATTTGGACTTCTAGAACTCCAGATATGGCCAAAATACCGAACAGTGCTCGGGCTGGAAGACAGATTCGGGCTTCTTTGTTGTTGCTACAATTTGGATTTGATAATGGCCTTTTTAGATCTTGGGCTCCATATGAAAGTTGTAGGCCTATGTCTTACCTTTCCATCCATATAAATTGGACCTAAATCTGAGATATATAGCTCTAGATATGACCTAATTACCAAACAGTGTTCCGATTTGGATTGCACCGACATCTGTTTTCTAAGTTTGACCATCTCTTTATCCTTGCAATTTAAGTTCTTCAAATTATCAATCAATCCTTTTATTTATGTGATAGGCCTGCATTAAAAATAGACATTTACCACAAATTATAGGTATCTTATATTATTAGATACATTATTATAAAATATATTTTAGTTAAGGAGTTATTGATACTTCAAGTACAAAATGATAATATAAAACCATGATAAAAATACACTTTTAAGTACTAATCAGTTTCGCACTGGGAAGTCTTTCTGGCTTGCCAGCACAAAAACCTAAACTATTGCTTCATATAATATATAAGCACCTCACTTTTCTTGTTTCTATGGATGCGAGATTCATCACACCTCAACGATCACCAAACACGTAATTTAATCAGCATCAGCCAGCGGGCTTTGGAATTTCCTTTACACCCAAATTGAAAACAAGTTGGGGGGGGGGGGGTCCAAGCTTCTCAGAGGCTTCCAAAAACAAACTGTAGTCGGGGTATCAAAAGCTCGGTTGTAGACAGGATCGTGCTCTAGGGAGGGCCCTTGGCCCCCTTGGAAGCTCCAGGAAATCTAAATCCTTGATCACTCCAAGCTGCAAATAGACCAGTTTATCTTTGTTTGGTCTAAAGATTATATTCCATTTATTTTCCACTGTTTGTTTGTAATGAACATTTAAAAGTTTCTGTTACAAGAGGAATTGAGAGAAGAAGGAAAAGCTGCTGCATAACAGAATAGGAATAAGAACATATCTTTTATTATGTAACTTGTATGGATTTATCTTAAAGGTAAAATATAAATTTGTTGCAATGGTGAAGTTTTTGGTCAGATAAAAAAAAAAGAGGAAAATTTTCCAGTAACAAAAAGGAGCTAAGTATTTTAAGAAATAACTAGACCTTTTCTATAAATAGTTAAGACTTTTTAATTATTGTTTTGTCGTGGCTCTACTTTATGTGTTAGTTTTTTTTTTATTTTCTTTGATTTTCTTTGGTTATTCAAGAAAAATGAATGATTATTATATGGAAAAAAAATATAATATGTGTAAGTATGAAATAAACTTACATGATAATATTGTTTATATTAAAATGTTAAGAGTTGGAGATTTTAAGTTTAATGTTTAATAATGAAAAAATAACTATATTTATAAGTAAAACATATCTAAATTGTTAAAAGAATATTAAGAAGTATATTCTTGATATTTAAAAAAGTAAATTTGATATAAAAGTTTGAGTGATGTAGAAGAGGCATTGACTGTGGATATAATATTCAATTTTTTTTCTTATCATATGTTATGTCCCAATAATATTTGCGCCCCCCCTAATACATACACATACAGATATATATAATTTTTCTTATATTTAAACCATATTAAGTTATTAACATCTTCAAACCTACCATAAATATCATTTTAACATATGGTCAAACCATCCTAGATCTTAATTCACATCAACATTATTGAAGGATTCAAACATCCAATTAATTTTCACAAATCACAAACAATAAAGTAAAACTTTCTAACATACAAGTAATATAAAAAAATGAAATATATAACATATAATAGAAAAGATACATATATGTTTCTAATAATTATATGTTTATAAAAGATTAATTACAAACTAGTTATTTACATAATTAAGTTAAATAAATTCTACTAATAGATTTCACTCTCTTAGCTATTTCACCTTATTGTTTTCATTTATAATAAAACAACAAATCATTGACTTTCATTTCACAAATAAGCAACATACTTATTTGCTACCTTATAATTTTAGTGTGAGTAAACAATTGACTTTTTTGTTTTGCCCATTAAGCAACAAACATCAACTCTTACAAAAAAAAAAAACATTAGCTGTTTCTTACCTAAAAAACAACAAACATTAGCTCCCCCCTCTAAGAAAACATATTTGCTTACATTCAATAATAAAAATAACATAATTATTGGCTTTCTTTTGTTAATTGACACGACTAAAAGATTGATGTCTTCTCCCAAGTGCAGGAGTGTCGAAGTAATAAATAATCCGGCAAGACCGGGGTCGAACCACAAGGAGGTTAATTGTACAAATTATAAACAACAACAATAGTAACAACAACAACAACAACAACAACAATAATATTAGTAGCAATAATAATAATAATAATAGTACTAATAATAGTAGTAATAATAATAATAATAATAATAAAGAAGGAGAAGAAGAAGAAGAAGAAGATAAGAACTTTGAGATGAAATATTAATGTAAGGATTAAACAATGATAATAACAAATATCAAGGTTAGAGGTTCCACTAATGGTATGTTAAACAAGTATAGTATAAACTCTTATTATTCAATTGGAAACCACACACAAAGAAGGTTCCAATCAGATTGTATATTGTTAAGATGATTACATTAGTCATCTTATTTGATTAATGCTAATACTTGTAAATCTCGTCAAGCATTCATGATTATAACTTATGTTAACAACAAATCAAGTTCCTTTCATAGCTCAGGTGTCGGTTATACCATATAGTATGGGCTATGAAAGTGTCAAGTATTTGTTGTACCAAGTGTTATACAATATAAATCAAGATTAATCATTTAACAAGCAAAGTATTAAAGAGTGAATGAGATAACAAATACAAAACATATTAGTATCAAACATTAAAGTCCATATTAAGTTTACACTATACTTATTCTTACACCATTAGTGTAACCTTTTCACCTTGACATAATAAACTTAACTAGATATAATGAAAGAAACAAAAATAAATACATAAAATAAGAACATAAATAAGATAAGAGTTAACTAAGTAAAGAAAAGGAAATGAAAGGCATAAACTAGATATTAATGAATGCAAAGCATAAACAATACATAAAATACAAAGAGAGAAAGCAAGAGCATGATCTTGATCTGGAAACCAAGATGCCTAAATGCATGGCAGATGCCTCCTTTTATAGGCCCAAATTGAAAACTATTGATTTGATGACTAATTGATGAGTAGGTGGCCAACTCTTGACTTGGTGACAATCCTTATCTTCTTTTGTCTGCCCAAAACGTCATTGATAACGTCAAAATTAGAACCATGAAAGTTGTATGAAATTGTCTCAGCTTTCTTGTGTAAAAAATTCAGATCATTTCGACTTCTAGATCTCCAAATATGGCCAAACTATTGAATAGTGCTTGGGCTGGAGGACAGATTCGGGCTTCTTTGTTGTTGCTACAATTTGGACTTGAAAATGACCTTTTTAGATCTTGGCCTCCATGAAAGTTGTAGGCCTATGTCTTACCGTTCCATCCATATAAAGTAGACCTAAATCTAAGATCTATAGTTCCAGATATGACCCAATTACCAAGCAGTGTTCCAGTTTGGAGTGCACCGACATCTCTTTTCTAAGTTTGGCCATCTCTTTATCCTTTCAATTTCAGTTCTTAAATTCATCAATCAATCCTTTTATTTATGTGATAGGGCTGCATTTAAAATGAACATTTATCACAAATTAAATGTATCTTATATTATTAGATATATTATTATAAAACATGTTTTAGTTAAGGAGTTATTGATACTGCAAGTGCAAAATGATGATATAAAACCTTGATAAAAATGCACTTTTAAGTACTAATCATTAATGGAAGCAACAAACATTAACTTTCATTCAATAATGAAAGCAACAAAATCATTAACTTTTCATAAATCCTTTTGCAATATACTTTGACACCTTTACTTAGGTTTATTAAGTATAATACATTGCAAGACTAAGATACCAATTAGAAAAAACTAAGGTGCAAAAAGTCCTACCTAGTGTCTTACCTTTAGATGCGACATCTTAATATTATGCCACTAGCGTGACATGACCAAAAGATTGATGTCTTCTTCTAAGTGTAGGAATGTCGAAGTAATAAATAACCCGACAAGACCGGGGTCGAACCATAGGGAGGTTAATTGTACAAATTATAAATAACAATAATACAACAATAATAACAATAACAATAACAACAATAATAATAGTAATAGTAATAATAATAATAATAATAATAGTAATAGTAATAGTAATAGTAATAGTAATAATAATAGTAATAAAGAAAAAGAAAGAGAAGAAGAAGAAGATGATGAGAACTTTGAGATGAAATATTAATGTAAGGATTAAACAATGATAATAACAAATGTGAAGGTTAGAAGTTCCATTAATGGTATGCCAAACACTAATAGTATAAACTCTCATTATTCAATTGGAAACCACATACAAAGAAGGTTCTAATCAAATTATAAATTGTTAACATGATCATATTAGTTATCTTATTCGATTAATGCTAATACTTATAAATCTCATCAGGCATTCATAATTATAACTTATGTTAACAACAAATCAAGTTCCTTTCATAGTTGAGGTGTCGGTTATACAATACAATATGGGCTATGAGAGTGCCAAATATTTGTTGTACCAAGTGTTATACAACATAAATCTAGATTAGTTATTTAACAAGTATCAAAGAGTGAACAAGATAACAAATACAAAACATGTTAGTATCAAACATTAAATTTCATATTAAGTTTACACTATACTTATTCTTACACCATTAGTGTAACCTTTTCACCTTGACATAATAAACTTAGCTAAACATAATAAAAGAAAGAAAAATAATTAAATAAGATAAAAATATAAATAAGATAAAAGTTAACTAAGTAAATGAAAGGAAATGAAAGGCATAAATTTGATATTAATTAAAGCAAAACATAAATATTACAAAAAATACAAAGAGAGAAAGTAAGACCATGATCTTGATTTGGAAACCAAGATGCCAAAAGACATGGCAAATGCCTCCTTTTATAGGTCAAAATTGGAAACTATTGATTTGATGACTAATTGATGAGTGGGTGACCAACTCTTGACTTGGTGACAATCCTTATCTTCTCTTATTTGCCCAAAACTTCATTGATAACGTCAAAATTGGAACCACTTGAAAACATGAAAGTTGTAGAAAATTGTCTGACCTTTGTTATGTAAAAAATAACACTGAACAGTGCTCGGTATCTCTTTTCTAAATTTGGCCATCTCTTTGTCCTTTCAATTTCAGTTCTTAAATTCATCAATCAATCCTTTCATTTATATGATAGGCCTGCATTTAAAATGAACATTTACCAGAAATTAAAGGTATCTTATATTATTAGATATGTTATTATAAAACATGTTTTAGTTAAGGAGTTATTGATACTTCATATGCAAAATGATGATATAAAACCATGATAAAAATGCAGTTTTAAGTACTAATCACACCCCCTAACCAGCTTATTACTAGTCCCTAGTAATCAAAGCATTAAAATAGAAAAACATTTGTAAATTCCACAAAGCAAGGTATTCATCATTTAACTTCCATTAATCTATCCAGACAAAAAAACTCTCATTAAATTTATATATCTGCTTAATACCTCTTAACAAGATATTAATAAACCTTTCTTTTATGCTCAATATATCAACACATAATTATGGGTCTTTACTTGGAAAAAAACAAAATTCTTGTTTTAATGTTTAATGTTAACTTCTTTGGGTTGTGATTTTTTTTTTGTTTTTTTAAATATATATACATGTAACTTAAAACACAATGTATTTTTAACCCATGTAATGAGCTTTCGGCTAATGACTTCCAAACCAGTTAGTCTTAGGGCATTAGGTGTTGAGACATCCCTATGAGCTTAGTAACTTGGGTCGTAGATATTAATACGTAGATAGTGCAATTTTGATTCCTTTAAGCTTTTCTCCTCAACCCATGTAATAAGCGTTGGGCCAATAGCTCCCAAGTCAATTGACTTTAGGGTATTAGATGTTAAAACACCCCTTTAGACTTAATCGCTTAAGTTAAGGAGGCTACGAAACCAAACTTATCTACATTTTTATTATCATCATTTTGTTTTTACTCTTTTTTAAAAAATTATATATTATCTATTTCCCTTAGTTGTTACCTTTAATAAAAAAACATAAATAATATAATAATCCAATGTGCAACCCACAATCATATGTTAAAGTGTGTGTGTAAATTAAGGTTTAAAAATACATGTTAAATGAGTATATGAGCAAAATTAAGTGATAACAATGCGAGAGTTTGTAAACCTGAATATTTTAAGAAGAATTATGATAGACCTTATTAAGAATGGTTACTAAGATACGTCTCAAGAGTCATAAAAAAATCTCTTTTACTCTACCATCATAGTAACAACAATTTTGCACATGTTTTATGAAATAGAAAACATAGTTAGTTAATTGTTTTTAACTACTACCCTCTCCCCCCAACCAAAATGAGACATTGTTCTCAATGTTATAAGGTAGAAAGATAGAGTATAGAAGATATCACCTGAAATAACGAACATTGACAAACCTGAAACACACTGAAACAAAAATAAGAAATAACAAAACACAATAATAAAACAAAAAGAAAAATTTTTACAAATAAAGGCTCAAATCTAATCTAAGCTTTTTACAGTTTTTCTTAGATGACCAATTTATGTGACTCATGGAGGGATCAATTACAAGAATGAAAGATTGTGGTTGGTCAATCAATTGTTCAGTAGTAGAAGCAGAGATTATGATTTTTCATGTAGAAAATGTTAGAAATTCCTACTCCACAGCATGATTAAGAAAAGACAACAACTTATCATAATAACCATTAACATTTAACATACCTATGGGTTTATGATGAATGTGCAGTTGGGCTCAAAAGAAAATATGAAATATCTCTTCCAATATGCCTAGACTACCTGGTAAGGCAATGAAGGCATCAGTATGGTTAAACATTGTATTCATTCGAGCAGACATTGTGGAGACCTGTAGTTCCTCTCCAATTGTTTTTCCAATGATGTCCCCTTATGCTAAAACTTCAGGAACAACCCCTAAAACTTGACTACCTCTTAGAAATACAGCTATTGACACACCTCCCATTAACCCAAGACTACTTCCCCCATACACTAAATGACTCTTTCTCTCAGCTAGCACCTGACCAAGATGATTTGCTAATTCTAAAAACTCCTTTTCTTTCCCAAGACTAGATCCACCAAAAACACAAATATTTCTTATGTGATGACTTGAGGAACTTGCCATTTCTACACACTTCTATATTTGTTGAATGTATGGGTTAAGTAGAAATGAAAGGAAGGAAGATAGGATTTTATAGATGAGAAATTAAAAAGGCAATCATACCACCTATATATAGGCCAGCTGAGTCTCACACACACTCTATTTATTTATTTATTTATTTATAAAAAAACATGTGTATGTACAGGTAGTTATGATTGTGGCTCACATCTTACCTTAGTTTTACGTCCAAGAACGGCTTAAACGCCCTCTATAGGTCGGGGATAGGCTTCCTATCCAGTTTTCTTAAAAACTAGCAAACAGGGTCTTTTTTAGTCACATTCCCAAGACTAAGTCGAGCATGTTCTTTATGAAATAGTGGTCATAAATCATAAATTACACGATGCACATCTCCACTAGGATGCGTCTTAAGAGTTAATAGAAGATTATCTAAATACTCCTTACTCAGGCCATCCTTAATGAATTGTATTTTATCTTCACGGTTTATAGATATCATTCCTAAAGAATGACATTGTGCATTACAAGTCCATCTGACACATTAATGACAGACTTTTAGTCATTTTGCATGACGTTTCTTAGCAAAAGTGCTTTACCTGTTCTAGGCATGTGTAAAATGAAGGAATTAGAGAACTCACCTGATAATCGGACCTTTGCTTCAATCAACCAGCGATTATCTTTAGGAATTCCATGATTCATTAACAATCTCAATCTTGCACATCTAGCACAGTAAATTTTTGTAATCGCATTCTGAGGCAGTGCGGGAAAATACTTAATTTTTCAAGATTAGTGTCCATTATCAAATGAGAATTTGAAGAGAGATTCAAAGAATTGCACAAATATATACACAGATATCAGTTATTATAGGAAACTAAAAGAATCGACTTAAGTCACGGAGTACCTGGCATGAAGAAAAGATTGATGACTTCTCCCAAGTGCAGGATTGTTGAAGTAATAAATAACCCGGCAAGACTGGAGTCGAACCACAAAGAGGTTAATTGTACAAATTATAAATAACAAGAATACAACAACAACAACAACAATAATAATAATAATAATAGAAGTAATAACAATAATAATAATAATAAAGAAGAAGAAGGAGAAGAAGAAGAAGATGATAAGAACTTTGAGATGGAATATTAATGTAAGGATTAAACAATGATAATAACAAATGTCAAGGTTAGAGGTTTCACTAATGGTATGTCAAACAAGTATAGTATAAACTTTTATTATTCAATTGGAAACCACACACAAAGGAGGTTCCAATCATATTATAGATTGTTAACATGATTACATTAGTCATCTTATTCGATTAATGCTAATACTTATAAATCTCGTCAAGCATTCATGATTATAACTTATGTTAACAACAAATCAAGTTCCTTTCATAGCTTAGGTGTCGGTTATACCATATAGTATGGGCTATGAAAGTGCCAAGCATTTGTTGTACCAAGTGTTATACAACATAAATCAAGATTAGTCATTTAATAAGCAAAGTATTAAAGAGTGAACAAGATAACAAATACAAAACATGTTAGTATCAAACATTAAAGTCCATATTAAGTTTACACTATACTTATTCTTACACCATTAGTGTAACCTTTTCACCTTGACATAATAAACTTATCTATACATAATGAAAGAAAGAAAAATAAATAAACAAAATATAAATATAAATAAGATAAAAGTTAACTAAGTAAATGAAAGGAAATGAAAGACATAAACTTGATATTAATGAAAGCAAAGCATAAACATTACAAAAAATACAAAGAGAGAAAGCAAGAGCATGATCTTGATCTAGAAACCAAGATGCCTAAATGCATGGCACACGCCTCCTTTTATAGGCTAAAATTAGGAACTATTGATTTGATGACTAATTGATGAGTAGGTGGCCAACTCTTGACTTGGTGACAATCCTTATCTTCTCTCGTCTGCCCAAAACATCATTGATAATGTCAAAATTGGAGCCACTTGAAAACATGAAAGTTGTAGTAAATTGTCTTAGCCTTCTTGTGTAAAACATTCAGCTTATTTGGACTTCTAAAACTCGAGTTATGGGTCAAATACTGAACAATGCTCGGGCTAAAAGACAGATTCAGGATTCTTTGTTGTTGCTACAATTTGGACTTGAAATGACCTTTTTAGATCTTGGGCTCCATGTGAAAGTTGTAGCCCTATGTCTTACCTTTTCATCCATATAAAGTAGACCTAAATCTGAGATCTACAGCTCCAAATATGACCCAATTATTGAACAATGTTTCAGTTTGGATTGCACCGACATCTCTTTTTTAAGTTTGGCCATCTCTTTGTCCTTTTAATTTCATTTCTTAAATTCATCAATCAATCCTTTCATTTAAGTGATAGGCCTTTATTTAAAATGAACATTTACCATAAATTAAAGGTATCTTATATTATTAGATACGTTATTATAAAACTTGTTTTAGTTAAGGAGTTATTGATACTTTAAGTGCAAAATGATGATATAAAACCTTGATAAAAATGCACTTTTAAGTACTAATCACACCCCTCAACCAGCTTATTACTAGTCTCTAGTAATCAAAGCGTTAAAATAGAAAAACAATTTGCAAATTCCACAAAGGAAGGTATTCATCATTCAACTTCCATTAATCTATTCAGATAAACAAACTCTCATTAAATTTATATATCTGCTCAATACCTCTTAACAAGATATTAATAAACCTTTCTTTTGTGCTCAAATTATGGGGCTTTTCTTGGAAGAAAATTTTTTTTTGTTCTAATGTTTAAGGTTAACTTCCTTGGGTTGGGATTATTATTTTTTTTCTTTTTTTTTAAATATATATACATATAACGTAAAACACCATGCATATTTAACCCATGTAATAAGCTTTCGGCTAATAACTCCCAAACCAGTTGGTCTTAGGGCATTAGGTGTTAAGACACCCCTATGAGCTTAGTAACTCGGGTCGCAGATACTGATATGTAGATATTGCAATGTTTGATTCCCTTAAGCTTTTCTCCTTAACCCATGTAACAAACGTTGGGCCAATAGCTCCCAAGTTAGTTGACTTTAGGGTATTAGGTGTTAAAAGACCCTTTCGGGCTTAATTGCTTAGGTTAGGGAGGCTACAAAACCAAACTTATCTACATTTTTATTATCAACATTTTTTTTTGCTTTATTTTTTTATTTTTTTTGTTTTTTTATATATATTATATACTATCCTTTTCCCTTAGTTTTTACCTTTAACAAAAGAACATAAATAATATAATAATCTAATATGCAACCCACAATCATATGTTAAATTGTGTGTGTGAAAATTAAGGTTTAAGAATACATGTTAAATCAGTATGTGAGTAGAATTAAGTGATACGAATGCGAGAGTTTGTAAACCTGAATATTTCAAGAAGTATTATGATAGACCTTATTAAGAATGGTTACTAAGATGCATCTCAAGAGTCATAAAAAGTTCTCCTTACTCTACCA
Organism: Populus pruinosa; assembly: GCA_026413675.1. NCBI lineage: Eukaryota > Viridiplantae > Streptophyta > Magnoliopsida > Malpighiales > Salicaceae > Populus > Populus pruinosa. The sequence continues at coordinate 7,365,376 of CM048606.1, forward strand.
TCATAGTAATAACAATTTTGCGCTTTATAAAATAGAAAACACAGTTAGTTTTTTTTTTTATCAACTACTACTCTCTCCTCCCATCCAAAACGAGATATTGTCCTCAATGTTCTAAGGTAGAAAGATAGAGTATAGAAGATATCACCTGAAATAACGAAAAGTGACAAAACACACTGAAACAAATATAAGAAACAACAAAACACAATAATAAAACCAAAAGACACAAATATTCACAAATGAAGGCTCAAATCAAATCTAAGCTTTTTACGGCTTTTCTAGGTGACCAATTTATGCCACTCATGGAAGGATCAATTACAGGAATGAAAGATTGTAATTGGTCAATCAATTGTTCAGCAGTAGCAGCAGAGATTATGATTTGTCATGCAGAAGATGTTAGAAATTCTTGTTCCACATGATGATCAAGAAAAGACAACAACTTATCATAATAACCATTAACATTTAACAAACCTATGGGTTTATGGTGAATGTGTAGTTGGGCGCAAGAGAAAATATGAAAGATCTCTTCCAATGTGCCTAGACCACCTGGTAAAGCAATGAAAGCATCAGCACGGTTAAACATTGCATTCATTCGAGCTGACATTGTGGAGACATGAAGTTCCTCTCTAATTGTTGTGGAGACATGAAGTTCCTCTCTAATTGTTATTCCAATAATGTACCTATGAGTTTATAATGAATGTGCAGTTAGGCCCAAGAGGAAATATGAAAGATCTCTTTCAATGTGCCTAGACCACCTGGTAAAGCAATGAAAGCATCAACATGGTTAAACATTGCATTCATTCGAGCTGATATTGTGGAGACCTGAAGTTCCTCTCTATTTGTTTTTCCAATGATGTCCCTTTATGCCAAAGCTTCGGGGACGACCCTCACAACTTGACTACCTCCTAAAAATGCAGCTATTGACACACCTCCCATTAACCCAAGACTGCCTCCCCCATACACTAAATGAATCTTTCTTTCAGCTAACACCTAACCAAGATGATTTGTTGATTCTAAAAACTCATTTTCTTTCCCAGGACTTAATCCACCGAAAACACAAATACTTTTTATGTGATGAGTTGGGGAACTTGCCATTTCTACACACTTCTATATTTGATGAATGTATAGGTTGAGTGGAAATGAAGGGAAGGAAGAGAGGATTTTATATATGAGAAATTAAAGGGCAATCATATCACCTATATGCAGGCCAGGTGCAGTCTCACACACACTCTCTCTCTGTTTATTTATTTATTGAAAAAGCATGTGTATGTATAGGTAGTTGTGATTGTGGCTCATATCTTCCCTTGGTTTTACGTCCAAGAGCGGCTTAAACGCCTTTTATGGGTCGGGGATGGGCTTCCTATCCAGTTTTCTTAAAAACTGGCAAATAGGGTCTTTTTTAGTCAGATTCCCAAGACTAAGTCGAGCATGTTCTTTATGAAATAGTGGTCATAAATCATGAATTGCACAATGCACATCTCCACTAGGATGCATCTCAAGAGTTAATAGAAGATTATCTAAACACTCCTTACTCAGGCCATCCTTAATGAACTGTATTTTATCTTCACGGTTTATAAATACCATTCCTAAAGAACGACATTGTGCATTACAAGTCCATCTGGCACATCAATGATAGACTTTCAGTCGTTTTGCACGACGTTTCTTTGCAAAAGTGCTTTTACCTGTTCCAGGCATGTGTGAAACGAAGGACTTAGAGGACTCATCTGATAATCGGACCTTTGCTTCAATTAACCAATGAATATCTTCAGGAATTCCATGATTCATTAACAATCTCAATCCTGCACATCTAGCACGGTAAATTTTTGTAATCGCATTCTAAGGTAGAGTAGGAAAATACTTTTTCAATTTTTCAAGATTAGTATCCATTTTCAAATGAGAATTGGAAGAGAGATTCATAAAATTGCACAAATATATACACAGATATCAGTTATTATGGGAAACTGAAACAACCGACTTAAGTTACGGAGTACCGTTGTCCGCCATTTGACCGGGGTGAGAGAAGCTAGCAAAAATCACTCAAAAAGAAACACAAAAACAATGTAAGAAAAATAAAATAATCAACCTTTATCTACAAGATCATTCAAACCAGTTGATTCATTTTCACTAGAAAAATTATCAAAGTAAGCTTTCAAATGATGTCCATTTTCCTTAAAAACATTGTAATTCATTGAATTCTCAATATCAAAGGCCCTATAAGGATAGCTCCATCTTGATCTTAGCTCTCCAGAGAATAAATGGAGTTGAGAATTATAAAACAAAACTTTTTTACCACTATCAACTTTTTGACAATTTTCACACGTTTTGCAGAATGCATGCGTGTCCTTGAACATAGTGGGCCAATAAAATCCATTTTGAAAGATTTTTACAGCTATCTTTTTTGACAAAAAATAACTCACACATGCTTCAAAATGACAAAGTTTAATGACACTACTTACCTCATTGTCGGGAATGAATCTTTGAAATATTTGATAAGGACAATATTTGAATAAGTTAGGGTTATCCCAATAAAAATTCTTCACTTCGTTCAAAAACTTTTCTTTATCTTGGGTTCTCCAATCAGCTGGCAAATCTCCTGAAGCAAGAAATTGATATTTTTATCATACCAAGGCATTGGACTAAGAGAAAGTAAGGAGTTGTTAAGAAAGTAATTGATTAGTACTTAAAAGTGCATTTTTATCATGGTTTTATATCATCATTTTGCATTTGAAGTATCAATAACTCCTTAACTAAAGTATGTTTTATAATAATATATCTAATAATATAAGATACCTTTAATTTATGGTAAATATTCATTTTAAATGCAGGTCTATCACATAAATAAAAGGATTGATTGATAACTTTAAGAACTTAAATTGCAAGGGTAAAGAGATGACCAAAATTAGAAAAGAGATGTCGGTGCAATCCAAACCGGAACACTGTTCAGTAATTGGGTCATATCTAGAGCTATAGATTTCAGATTTAGGTCTATCTTATATGGATGGAAAGGTAAGACATAGGCCTAAAAATTTCATATGGAGCCCAAGATCTAAAAAGGTCATTTTCAAGTCCAAATGATTGCGACAACAAAGAAGCCGGAAGTTGTCCTCCAGCCCGAGCACTGTTCAGTATTTTGGCCATATCTAGAGTTCTAGAAGTCCAAATGAGCTGAATTGTTTATACAAGAAAGCTGAGATAATTTTATAAAACGTTCATGTAGTGGATCCAATTTTGAAGTTATCAATGACGTTTTGGGCAGACAAGAGAAGATAAGGATTGTCACCAAGTCAAGAGTTGGCTACCCACTCATCAATTAGTCATAACAATAATAACTATAATAATAATAATAATAATAATAATAATAATAATAGTAATAATAGTAGTAGTAGTAGTAGTAGTAGTAGTAGTAGTACTAGTACTAGTAGTAATAATAATAATAAAGAAAGAGAAAAAGAAGAAGATGATGAGAACTTGGAGATGAAAAATTAATGTAAGGATTAAACAATAATAATAACAAATGTCAAGGTTAGAGGTTCCACTAATGGTATGTCAAACAAGTATAGTATAAAATCTTATTATTCAATTGGAAACCACACACAAAGGAGGTTCCAATCAGATTATAGATTGTTAACATGATTACATTAGTCATCTTATTCGATTAATGCTAGTACTTGTAAATCTCATCAAGCATTCATGATTATAACTTATGTTAACAACAAATCAAGTTCCTTTCATAGCTCAGGTGTCGGTTATACCATATAGTATGGGCTATGAAAGTGCCAAGCATTTATTGTACCAAGTGTTATACAACATAAATCAAGATTAGTCATTTAACAAGCAAAGTATTAAAGAGTGAACAAGATAACAAATACAAAACATGTTAGTATCAAACATTAAAGTCCATATTAAGTTTACACTATACTTATTCTTACACCATTAGTGTAACCTTTTCACCTTGACATAATAAACTTAGCTAGACATAATGAAAGAAAGAAAAATAAATAAACAAAATAAGAACATGAATAAGATTAAAGTTAACTAAGTAAATGCAAGGAAATGAAAGGCATAAACTTGATATTAATGAAAGCAAAGCATAAACATTACAAAAAATACAAAGAGAGAAAGCAAGAGAATGATCTTGATCTGGACACCAAGATGCCTAAATGCATGGCAAATGCCTCCTTTTATAGGCCAAAATTGGGAACTATTGATTTGATGACTAATTGATGAGTGGGTGGCCAACTCTTGACTTGGTGACAATCCTTATCTTCTCTTGTCTGCCCAAAACATCATTGATAACGTCAAAATTGGAGCCACTTGAAAACATGAAAGTTGTAGGCAATTGTCTCATCTTTCTTTTGTTAAATATTCAGCTCATTTGGACTTCTAGAACTACAGATATGGCCAAAATACTGAACAGTGCTCGGGCTGGAGGACAGATTCGGGCTTCTTTGTTGTTACTACAATTTGGACTTGAAAATGACCTTTTTAGATCTTAGGCTCCATATAAAAGTTGTAGGCCTATGTCTTACCTTTCCATCCATATAAAGTAGACCTAAATCTGACATCTATAGCTCCAGATATGACCCAATTACCGAACAGTGTTCCGGTTTGGATTGCACCGACATCTCTTTTCTAATTTTGGTCATCTTTTTGCCCTTGCAATTTAAGTTCTTAAAGTCATCAATCAATCCTTTCATTTATGTGATGGACCTGCATTTAAAATGAACATTTACCACAAATTAAAGGTATCTTATATTATTAGATATATTATTATAAAGCATGCTTTAATTAAGGAGTTATTGATACTTCAAGTGCAAAATGATGATATAAAACCATGATAAAAATGCACTTTTAAGTACTAATCAATCTACTTCTTGTAAATCATTATCATCTCTAGGTTGCTTGCAAATGTTGAAAATATTCATCTCCAATGTCATGTTTCCAAATGATATCTTCATCAGTCCATTCCTACAATTAATCAATGCGTTAGAAGTTGCAAGAAACAGACGTCCTAAAATAACAGGAAATGAATTACATGCTTCAACAGGTTATGTGTTTGACAATAAAATCTACAAGATAAATGAATTTATCGACTTATACTAGCACATCTTCAATTATTCCTCTAGGCACTTTTACAGATCTATCGGCAAGTAAAAGAGTTATAAAAATTGGTTTTAACTCACCTAGATTGAGACTTTGAAAAACTTAATATGAAAGTAAATTCACACTAGCTTCAAAATCAAATAAGGCTATTTCAATTTTATGTTCTCCAATAAAGAAAAAAATTGTAGGACAACCAGGGTCTTTATATTTCAAAGCATTATTATTCTGAAGAGTGACACTTACTTGTTCGGCTAAAGAGGTTTTCTTTTTCACATTCAGTTTCCTCTTCACCGTGCATAGATCTTTCAAAAATTTAGCATAAGAAGGAACTTGTTTAATAGCATCCAGCAAAGGTATATTGATTCTTACCTGTTTGAAAGTTTCAAAGATTTCAGAGTTATGATTGACTTTTTTTTGTTGAATCATGGCATGAGGAAATGGAAGTGGTGGCAGGGAATCAGTCGTTTCTTTGCAATTTTCAAATTCAACCCCTTTCTTACCCTTAGAGATTGACTCATCATCTTTCTCATAAGGTTCAAGAGTGGGTTTTTCAATGACCTTACCACTGCAAAGAGTAGTGACTGATTTGACTTGATCCATGTGTTGGCTTTCGAAACTACTTGCATTTGCATTGTATTGCCCCTTGGGATTTTATTGTAGTTGAGATGCAAACTTACCTTTCTCTTGGAAACTGAGAGCAGATGTTAATTTTGCAAGAGTATCTTTAAAATCTATCATGTTTTGAGCAAGTTGAGTATTGATTGTCTTTTGCTTTTCAATGAATGCATGCAATGTTTCCTCAAGATTTTTTCTAGAAGGTGGAGCATAAGGAGGTACATATCCATGAGAATTTTGGAAATTATGGTGTGCTTGAAACAGTGGTTGTGAAGTTTGTACATTGTTATTATAACTCTTCCAACTAAAATTTGGGTGATTTCTTGATTAGTACTTAAAAGTGCATTTTTATCATGGTTTTATATCATCATTTTGCTCTTGAAGTATCAATAACTCCTTAACTAAAATATGTTTTATAATAATGTATCTAATAATATAAGATACCTATAATTTATGGTAAATGTCTATTTTTAATGCAGGCCTATCACATAAATGAAAGGATTGATTGATGACTTGAAGAACTTAAATTGCAAGGATAAAGAAATGGCCAAACTTAGAAAAGAGATGTCGGTGCAATCCAAACCGGAACACTATTCGGTAATTGGGTCATATCTGGAGCTATATATCTTAGATTTAGATCCAATTTATATGGATGGAAAGGTAAGACATAGGCCTACAACTTTCATATGGAGCCCAAGATTTAAAAAGGCCATTATCAAGTCCAAATTGTAACAACAACAAAGAAGCCCGAATTTGTCTTCCAGCCCGAGCACTGTTCGGTATTTTGTCCATATCTGGAGTTCTAGAAGTCCAAATGAGCTGAATGTTTTACACAAGAAAACTGAGACAATTGCCTACAACTTTCATGTACTAGCTCTAATTTTGACGTTATCAATGACGTTTTGGGCAGACAAGAGAAGATAAGGATTGTCACCAAGTCAAAAGTTGGCCACCCACTTATCAATTAGTCATCAAATCAATAGTTCCCAATTTTGACCTATAAAAGGAGGCATTTGCCATGCACTTAGGCATCTTGGTTTCTAGATCAAGATCATGCTCTTCCTTTCTCTCTTTGTATTTTTTTGTAATGTTTATACTTTGCTTTCATTAATATTAAGTTTATGCCTTTTATTTCCTTTCCTTTACTTAGTTAGCTTTTATGTTCTTATTTTGTTTTTCTATTTTTCTTTCTTTCATTATGTCTAGCTAAGTTAGTTATGTCAAGGTGAAAAAGTTACACTAATGGTGTAAGAATAAGTATAATGTAAACTTAATATGGACTTTAATGTTTGATACTAACATGTTTTATATTTGTTATCTTGTTCACTCTTTAATACTTTGCTTGTTAAATGACTAATCTTGATTTATGTTGTATAACACTTGGTACAACAAATGCTTGACACTTTCATAGTCCATAATGTATGGTATAACCGACACCTGAGCTATGAAAGGAACTTGATTTGTTGTTAACATAAGTTATAATCATGAATGCTTGACGAGATTTACAAGTATTAGCATTAATTGAATAAGATGACTAATGTAATCATGTTAACAATATATAATCTGATTGGAACCTCCTTTGTGTGTGGTTTCCAATTCAATAATAAGAGTTTATACTATACTTGTTTGATATATGACACGATGAAAAGATTGATGTCTTCTCCCAAGTGCAGGAGTGTCGAAGTAATAAATAACCTAGCAAGACCGGGGTCGAACCACAGGGAGGTTAATTGTACAAATTATAGACAACAATTATAAACAATAATAACAACAACAACAATAGTAGTAGTAGTAGTAATAATAATAATAATAATAATAATAATAATAATAATAGTAGTAGTAGTAGTAGTAAAGAAAGAGAAAAAGAAGAAGATGATGAGAACTTGGAGATGGAAAATTAATGTAAGGATTAAACAATAATAATAACAAATGTCAAGGTTAGAGTTCCACTAATGGTATATTGATTAGTACTTAAAAGTGCATTTTTATCATGGTTTTATATCATCATTTTGCACTTGAAGTATCAATAACTCCTTAACTAAAGCATGTTTTATAATAATGTATCTAATAATATAAGATACCTATAATTTGTGGTAAATGTCTATTTTTAATGCAGGCCTATCACATAAATGAAAGGATTGATTGATGACTTGAAGAACTTAAATTGCATGGATAAAGAGATGGTCAAACTTAGAGAAGAGATGTCGGTGCAATCCAAACGGGAACACTGTTCGGTAATTGGGTCATATCTGGAGCTATAGATCTCAGATTTAGGTTCAATTTATATGGATGGAAAGGTAAGACATAGGCCTACAACTTTCATATGGAGCCCAAGATCTAAAAAGGCCATTATCAAGTCCAAATTGTAGCAAGAACAAAGAAGCCCGAATCTGTCTTCCAGCCCGAGCACTGTTCGGTATTTTGGCCATATCTGGAGTTCTAGAAGTCCAAATGAGCTGAATTGTTTACACAAGAAAGCTTAGACAATTTCCTACAACTTTCATGTTTACAACTGGCTCCAATTTGGACGTTATCAATGACGTTTTGGGCAGACAAGAGAAGATAAGGATTGTCACCAAGTCAAAAGTTGCCCACCCACTTATCAATTAGTCATCAAATCAATAGTTCCCAATTTTGGCCTATAAAAGGAGGCATTTGCCATGCATTTAGGCATCTTGGTTTCCAGATCAAGATCATGCTCTTCCTTTCTCTCTTTGTATTTTTTGTAATGTTTATGCTTTGCTTTCATTAATATTAAGTTTATGCCTTTCATTTCCTTTTCTTTACTTAGTTAGCTTTTATGTTCTTATTTTGTTTTTCTATTTTTCTTTCTTTCATTATGTCTAGCTAAGTTAATTATGTCAAGGTGAAAAGGTTACACTAATGGTATGAGAATAAGTATAATGTAAACTTAATATGGACTTTAATGTTTGATACTAACATGTTTTATATTTGTTATCTTGTTCACTCTTTAATACTTTGCTTGTTAAATGACTAATCTTGATTTATGTTGTATAACACTTGGTACAACAAATGCTTGACACTTTCATAGCCCATAATGTATGGTATAACCGACACCTGAGCTATGAAAGGAACTTGATTTGTTGTTAACATAAGTTATAATCATGAATGCTTGACGAGATTTACAAGTATTAGCATTAATTGAATAAGATGACTAATGTAATCATGTTAACAATATATAATCTGATTGGAACCTCCTTTGTGTGTGGTTTCCAATTCAATAATAAGAGTTTATACTATATTTCTTTGATATACCATTAGTGGAACCTCTAACCTTGACATTTGTTATTATTATTGTTTAATCCTTACATTAATTTTTCATCTCCAAGTTCTCATCATCATCTTCTTCTTCTTTTTCTTTATTATTATTATTATTATTATTATTACTACTACTATTACTAGTACTATTATTATTATTATTATTATTATTATTATTATTATTATTATTATTATTATTATTATTATTATTATAGTTGTTGTTGTTATTGTTATTGTTGTTGTTATTATTGCTATTATTGTTGCTTATAATTGTTGTCTATAATTTGTACAATTAACCTCCTTGTGGTTCGACCCCGGTCTTGCCGGGTTATTTATTACTTCGACACTCCTGCACTTGTGAGAAGACATCAACCTTTTAGTCGTGTCATATATCAAATAAATATAGTATAAACTCTTATTATTGAATTGGAAACCACACACAAAGGAGGTTCCAATCAGATTATATATTGTTAACATGATTACATTAGTCATCTTATTCAATTAATGTTAATACTTGTAAATCTCGTCAAGCATTCATGATTATAACTTATGTTAACAATAAATCAAGTTCCTTTCATAGCTCAGGTGTCGGTTATACCATACATTATGGGCTATGAAAGTGCCAAGCATTTGTTGTACCAAGTGTTATACAACATAAATCAAGATTAGTCATTTAACAAGCAAACTATTAAAGAGTGAACAAGATAACAAATATAAAACATGTTAGTATCAAACATTAAGGTCCATATTAAGTTTACACTATACTTATTCTTCCACCATTAGTGTAACCTTTTCACCTTGACATAATTAACTTAGCTAGATATAATGAAAGAAAGGAAAACAAATAAACAAAATAAGAACATAAAAGTTAACTAAGTAAAGGAAAGGAAATGAAAGGCATAAACTTAATATTAATGAAAACAAAGCATAAAAAATACAAAGAGAGAAAGGAAGAGCATGATCTTGATCTGGAAACCAAGATGCCTAAATGCATGGCAAATGCCTCCTTTTATAGGCCAAAATTGGGAACTATTGATTTGATGACTAATTGATAAGTGGGTGGCCAACTTTTGACTTGGTGACAATCCTTATCTTCTCTTATCTGCCCAAAACATCATTGATAACGTCAAAATTGGAGCTAGTGGTAAACATAAAAGTTGTAGGCAATTGTCTCAGCTTTCTTGTGTAAAAACTTCAGCTCATTTGGACTTCTAGAACTCCAGATATGGCCAAACTACCGAACAGTGCTCGGGCTGGAAGATAGATTCGGACTTCTTTGTTGTTGCTACAATTTGGACTTGATAATGGCCTTTTTAGATCTTAGGCTCCATATGAAAGTTGTAGGCCTATGTCTTACCTTTCCATCCATATAAATTGGACCTAAATCTGAGATTTGTAGCTCCAGATATGGCTCAATTACCGAACAGTGTTCCGGTTTGGATTGCACCGACATCTCTTCTCTAAGTTTGACCATCTCTTTATCCATGCAATTTAAGTTCTTCAAGTCATCAATCAATCCTTTCATTTATGTGATAGGCCTGCATTAAAAATAGACATTTACCACAAATTATAGGTATCTTATATTATTAGATACATTATTATAAAACATATTTTAGTTAAGGAGTTATTGATACTTCAAGTGCAAAATGATGATATAAAACCATGATAAAAATGCACTTTTAAGTACTAATCAATATACCATTAGTGGAACCTCTAACCTTGACATTTGTTATTATTATTGTTTAATCCTTACATTAATATTTCATCTCTAAGTTCTCATCATCATCATCTTCTTCTTCTTCTCTTTCTTTCTTATTATTATTATTGTTATTATTATTATTATTATTACTACTACTACTACTACTACTAGTATTATTATTATTATTATTGTTATTATTATTATTATTATTGTTATCATTATTACTATTATTGTTGTTTATAATTGTTGTTTATAATTTGTACAATTAACCTCCCTGTGGTTCTACCCCGGTCTTGCCGGGTTATTTATTACTTCGACACTCCTGCACTTGGGAGAAGACATCAATCTTTTAGTCGTGTCAAGTTTTTGGCGCCGTTGCCGGGGAGGTAAGTTTTGTATAAATTATAATATTTATTTTATTTTCTCTTTTCACTTTTCTTGTATATAACTTTGTTTCTTTTTATTTTGTTTTCTTCCTCCTTTTGCTTTCTTCTTTTTTTTTTTTATTCCTACACGTGCATGAGAGTGTGGTCACGTACATCAAGTGGTAGACTTTGTAGGATATCCTCATCATTTTCAGAAAATATGGCCGAAGAAGATAATCAATCACTTCATAACAAAAATAATGAGAATAACCGTGCTAGAACACTTAGAGACCACATGAATCCCACAAGAACAAGTGCACCATCATGCATAGTTTTTCCTCCCGATGCATCTCATTTTAATTTTAAACCAGGTATTATTCAACTTTTACCTTCTTTTCATGGTTTGGAATTAGAAAATCCATACTTGCATTTAAGGAAATTTGAGGAGGTCTGCAACACATATAATAATTTAAATTGTAGCATGAACACCATTAGATTAAAGCTTTTTCCTTTTTCATTAAAAGATAAAGCTAAAATATGGCTACAAAATTTGAGACCAGGATCCATTCGTGCTTGGGATGAAATGCAACAACAGTTTTTAAAGAAGTTTTTCCCATCTCATAGAACAAACTCTTTCAAGAGACAAAATCACCACTTTCACTCAAAAACCAGGAGAAACATTTCACAAATGTTGGGATAGGTATCGAGACTTGCTTAGTACTTGTCCTCATCATGGTTTTGAAACATGGAGATTGGTTTCACATTTCTATGAAGGGTTAACACCTAAAGATAGGCAAATGGTTGAATTGATGTGCAATGGAACTTTTAAAGATAAAGACCCTGATGAAGCAATGGAGTACTTAGACTTGTTAGCTGAAAATGCTCAAAATTGGGACACTGCGGGTACATATGAGGCACCGAGTAAAACTCAACCTCATATATCTAGTGGAGGTATGTACAACCTTAGAGAAGATCATGACCTTCAAGCCAAGTTTGCATCTTTAGCTAGAAAAGTCGAGGCACTAGAATTAAAAAAGAGTGGTCAATTAAAATCTATTGAAAACATTGTGTGTCAAATCTGTGAAACAAATGAACACTCAACCAACGATTGTCCAACCTTGCCTTCTTTTAAGGAATGTCTCCATGAACAAGCCCATGCTTTAAACAGTTTTCAAAGGGCCAACCACAACCCATACTCCCAAACATACAACCCTGGTTGGAGAAATCACCCAAATTTCAATTGGAAGAGTGAGAATAACAATGCACAAACTTCACAACCACCATTTCAAGCACACCACAATTTTCAAAATTCTCATGGATATGCACCTCCTTATGCTCCACCTCCTAGAAGAAATCTTGAGGAAACATTGCATGCATTCATTGAAAAGCAAGAGACAATCAATACTCAACTTGCTCAAAACATGACAGATTTTAAAGATACTCTTGCTAGATTAACATCTGCTCTCAGTTTCCAAGAGAAAGGTAAGTTTCCATCTCAACCGCAACAAAATCCCAAGGGGCAATACAATGCAAATGCAAGTAGTTCCGGAAGCCAACACATGGATCAAGTCAAATCAGTCACTACTCTGCGCAGTGGTAAGGTTATTGAAAAACCCTCTCTTGAACCTTATGGGAAAGATGATGAGTCAATCTCTGAGGGTAAGGAAGGGGATGAATCTGAAAATTGCAAAGAAACGATTGATTCACCACCAGCACTTTCATTTCCTCAAGCCATGACCAAACAAAGGAAAGTCAATCACAATTCTGAAATTTATGAAATTTTCAAACAGGTAAGGATCAATATACCTTTGTTGGATGCTATTAAACAGGTTCCTTCCTATGCTAAATTTTTGAAAGATCTATGCACTGTGAAGAGGAAATTGAATGTGAAAAAGAAAGCCTTTTTAGCCGAACAACTAAGTGTCATTCTTCAGAACAATAATGCTTTGAAATATAAAGACCCTGGTTGTCCTACAATTTCTTGCTTTATTGGAGAGCATAAAATTGAAAGAGCCTTACTTGATCTTGGTGCTAGTGTGAATTTACTTCCATATTCAGTTTTTCAAAGTCTCAATCTAGGTGAGTTAAAACCAACTTCTATATCTCTTTTACTTGCCGATAGATCTGTAAAAGTGCCTAGAGGAATAATTGAAGATGTGTTAGTACAAGTCGATAAATTCATTTATCCTGTGGATTTTATTGTCTTGGACACAGAACCTGTTGAAGCATGTAATTCATTTCCTGTTATTTAGGACGTCCATTTCTTGCAACCTCTAACGCATTCATTAATTGTAGGAATGGACTGATGAAGCTATCATTTGGAAACATGACATTGGAGATGAATATTTTTAACATTTGCAAGCAACCTGGAGATGATAATGATTTACAAGAAGTAAATCATATTGATGAATTAGTTTATGATCAACTTGAATCTACTTTAAGTAAAAATAAATTGGATGAAACTGAAGATTTGCAAATGGTTTATTCTGAGGAAGAAATCACGGATGAAACAAGCACCGAAAATGTTGATGCGAATCTTTTGTCAACAGTGACAACAGATTCGACATCTGACATCACACCAATGGATGATTACTTTCCTAACGAATCCTTACTTTCTCTTAGTCCAATGCCTCGGTATGATAAAAATATCAATTTTCTTGCTTTAGGAGATTTGCCAGCTGATTGCAGTACCCAAGACAAAGAACAGTTTTTGAACGAAGTGAAGAATTTTTATTGTGATGACCCTACCTTATTCAAATATTGTCCTGATCAAATATTTCAAAGATTCATTCCCAACAATGAGGTAAGTAGTGTCATTAAACTTTGTCATTCTGAAGCATGTGGAAGTTATTTCTCGTCAAAAAAGACAATTGCAAAAATCTTTCAAAATGGATTTTATTGGCCTACCATGTTCAAGGACACGCATGCATTCTGCAAAACTTGTGAAAATTATCAAAAGATTGATATTGGTCAAAAAGTTTTGTTTTATGATTCTCAACTCTATGTAGTCCCTAGAGAGCTAAGACCAAGATGGAGCAATCCTTATGGGGCCTGTGATATTGAGAATTCAATGAATGACAATGATTTTAAGGAAAATGGACATCGTTTGAAAGCTCACTTTGATAATTTTCTTAATGAAAACGAATCAACTAGTTTGAATGATTTTGTAGATAAAGGTTGATTATTTTTTTCTCACATTGTTTTTGTGTTTCTTTTTGAGTGATTTTTGCAAGTTTCTTTCACCCCGGTCAAATGGCGGATAACGGTACTCCGTGACTTAAGTCGGTTCTTTCAGTTTCCCACAATAACTGATATCGGTGTATATATCTGTGCAATTCTTTGAAGCTCTCTTCCAATTCTCATTTGAAAATGGAAACTAATCTTGAAAAATTGAAAAAGTATTTTCCCGCTCTGCCTCAGAATGCGATTACAAAAATTTACCATGCTAGATGTGCAAGATTGAGATTGTTAATGAATCATGGAATTCCTGAAGATATTCGCTGGTTGATTGAAGCAAAGGTCCGATTATCAGGTGAGTCCTCTAATTTCTTCATTTCACACATGCCTGGAATAGGTAAAAGCACTTTTGCAAAGAAGCGTCGTGCAAAACGATTGGATCTCTGTCATCGATGTGCTAGATGGACTTGTAATACACAATGTCATTCTTTAGGAATGGTATCTATAAATCGTGAAGATAAAATACAATTCATTAAGGATGGCCTGAGTAAGGAGTCTTTAGATAATCTTCTATTGACTCTTGAGACACATCCTAGTGGAGATGTGCATTGTGTAATTCATGATTTATGGCCACTATTTCATAAAGAACATGATCGACTTAGTCTTGGGAATCTGACTAAAAAAGACCCTGTTTGCCAGTTTTTAAGAAAACTGGATGGGAAGCCTATCCCCGACCCATAGAGGGCGTTTAAGCCGTTCTTGGATGT
Organism: Populus pruinosa; assembly: GCA_026413675.1. Lineage (NCBI taxonomy): Eukaryota > Viridiplantae > Streptophyta > Magnoliopsida > Malpighiales > Salicaceae > Populus > Populus pruinosa. Next base: position 7,380,378 of record CM048606.1, read on the forward strand.
AAAACCAAGGGAAGATGTGAGCCACAATCACAACTACCTGTACATACACATGTTTTTTTCAAAAGTAAATAAATAAATAAATAAAAAGAGAGAGACAGATTGTGAGACTCCAGCTGGCCTACATATAGATGTTATGATTGCCTTTCCAATTTCTCATCTATAAAACCCTCTTTTCCTTCCTTTCATTTCTACTCAACCCATACATTCAACAAATACAGAAGTGTGTAGAAATGGCAAGTTCCTCAAGTCATCAAATAAGAAATATTTGTGTTTTTGGTGGATGTAGTCCCGGGAAAGAAAAGGAGTTTTTAGAATCAGCAAATCATCTTGGTCAGGTGCTAGCTGAGAGAAAGATTCATTTAGTATATGGAGGAGGCAGTCTTGGGTTAATGGGAGGTGTGTCAATAGCTGCATTTTTAGGAGGTAGTCAAGTTTTAGGAATCGTCCCTGAAGCTTTGGCACAAGGGGACATCATTGGAAAAACAATTGGAGAGGAACTTCAGGTCTCCACAATGTCGGCTCGAATGAATGCAATGTTTAACCATACTAATGCTTTCATTGCTTTACCAGGTGGTCTAGGCACATTGGAAGAGATCTTTGACACGACTAAAAGGTTGATGTCTTCTCCCAAGTGCAGGAGTGTCGAAGTAATAAATAACCCGGCAAGACCGGGGTCGAACCACAAGGAGGTTAATTGTACAAATTATAAACAACAATTATAAAACAACAATAACAACAACAACAATAGTAATAATAATAATAATAATAATAATAATAATAATAATAATAATAATAATAGTAGTAGTAGTACTAATAATAATAATAATAATAATAATAATAATAATAATAATAAAGAAAGAGAAGAAGAAGAAGATGATGATGATGAGAACTTGGAGATCAAATATTAATGTAAGGATTAAGCAATAATAATAACAAATGTCAAGGTTAGAGATTCCACTAATGGTATATCAAACAAGTATAGTATAAACTCTTATTATTGAATTGGAAACCACACACAAAGGAGGTTCCAATCAGATTATATATTGTTAACATGATTACATTAGTCATCTTATTCAATTAATGCTAATACTTGTAAATCTCGTCAAGCATTCATGATTATAACTTATGTTAACAACAAATCAAGTTCCTTTCATAGCTCAGGTGTCGGTTATACCATACATTATGGGCTATGAAAGTGCCAAGCATTTGTTGTACCAAGTGTTATACAACATAAATCAAGATTAATCATTTAACAAGCAAAGTATTAAAGAGTGAACAAGATAACAAATATAAAACATGTTAGTATCAAACATTAAAGTCCATATTAAGTTTACACTATACTTATTCTTACACCATTAGTGTAACCTTTTCACCTTGACATAATTAACTTAGCTAGACATAATGAAAGAAAGAAAAATAGATAAACAAAATAAGAACATAAAAGTTAACTAAGTAAAGGAAAGGAAATGAAAGGCATAAACTTGATATTAATGAAAGTAAAGCATAAACATTACAAAAAATACAAAGAGAGAAAGGAAGAGCATGATCTTGATCTGAACACCAAGATGCCTAAATGCATGGCAAATGCCTCCTTTTATAGGCCAAAATTGGGAACTATTGATTTGATGACTAATTGATAAGTGGGTGGCCAACTTTTGACTTGGTGACAATCCTTATCTTCTCTTGTCTGCCCAAAACGTCATTGATAACGTCAAAACTGGAGCCAGGTGCAAACATGAAAGTTGTAGGCAATTGTCTCAGCTTTCTTGTGTAAAACATTCAGCTCATTTGGACTTCTAGAACTCCAGATATGGCCAAAATACCGAACAGTGATCGGGCTGGAAGATAGATTCGGGCTTCTTTGTTGTTGCTACAATTTGGACTTGATAATGGCCTTTTTAGATCTTGGGCTCCATATGAAAGTTGTAGGCCTATGTCTTACCTTTCCATCCATATAAATTGGACCTAAATCTGAGATCTGTAGCTCCAGATATGGCCCAATTACCAAACAGTGTTCCGGTTTGGATTGCACCGACATCTCTTCTCTAAGTTTGACCATCTCTTTATCCTTGCAATTTAAGTTCTTCAAGTCATCAATCAATCCTTTCATTTATTTGATAGGCCTGCATTAAAAATAGACATTTACCACAAATTATAGGTATCTTATATTATTAGATACATTATTATAAAACATATTTTAGTTAAGGAATTATTGATACTTCAAGTGCAAAATGATGATATGAAACCATGATAAAAATGCACTTTTAAGTACTAATCACACCCCTCAACCAGCTTATTACTAGTCTCTAGTAATTAAAGCGTTAAAACAATTTGCAAATTTCACAAAGCAAGGTATTCATCATTTAACTTCCATTAATCTATCCAGATAAACAAACTCTCATTAAATTTATATATCTGCTCAATACCACTTAACAAGATATTAATAAACCTTTCTTTTGTGCTCAATGTATCAACACATAATTATGGGGCTTTTCTTGGAAGAAAACAAAATTTTTGTTCTAATGTTTAAGGTTAACTTCCTTGGGTTGGGATTACTATTTTTGTCTTCTTTTTTTTTTAACTCTATATACATATACTTTAAAAACATCATGCATCTTTAACCCATGTAACGAGCTTTCAGCTAATGACTCCCAGACCAGTTGGTCTTAGGGCATTAGGTGTTAAGACACCCCTACGAGCTTAGTAACTCGGGTCGCAGATACTGATATGTAGATAGTGCAATGTTTGATTTCTTTAAGCTTTTCTCCTCAACCCATGTAACAAGCGTTGGGCCAATAGCTCCCAAGTCAGTTGACTTTAGGGTATTAGGTGTTAAAACACCCCTTCGGGCTTAATTGCTTAGGTTAGGGAGGCTACGAAATCAAACTTATCTACATTTTTATTATCATCATTTTTTATTTTTTATTTTTTCTTTTTTTTTTCATGTTTTTTTTTAATTATATACAATCCCTTTCCCTTAGTTGTTACCTTTAACAAAAGAACATAAATAATGTAATAATCCAATATGCAACCCACAATCATATGTTAAAGTGTGTGTGTGTAAATTAAGGTTTAAAAATACATGTTAAATAAGTATATGAGCAGAATTAAGTGGTAACAATACAAGAGTTTGTAAACCTGAATATTTCAGAAAGTATTATAATAGACCTTGTTAAGAATGGTTACTAAGATGCGTCTCAAGAGTCACTTTAACAAAAGAACTCCTTTACTCTGCCATCCTAGTAACAACAATTATGCACATGCTTTATGAAATGAAAAACAATTTTTTTTTTTTATCAACTACTACCCTCTTCCCCCAACCAAAACGAGATATTGTCCTCAATGTTCTAAGGTAGAAAGATAGAGTATAAAAGATATCACCTGAAATAACGAACACTGACAAAACCTGAAACACACTGAAACAAAAATAAGAAATAACAAAACATAATAAAACCAAAAGACACAAAAATTCACAAATGAAGGCTCAAATCCAATCTAAGCTTTTTACGGCTTTCCGTAGATGACCAATTTATGCGACTCATGGAAGGATCAATCACAGGAATGAAAGATTGTAGTTGGTCAATCAATTGTTCAGCAGTAGTAGCAGAGATTATGATTTGTCGTGCAGAAGATGTTAGAAATTCCTGTTCCACAGCATGATCAAGAAAAGACAACAACTTATCATAATAACCATTAACATTTAACAAACCTATGGGTTTATGGTGAATGTGCAATTGAGCCCAAGAGGAAATATGAAAGATCTCTTCCAATGTGCCTAGGCCACCTGGTAAAGCAATGAAAGCATCAGCATGGTTAAACATTGCATTCATTCGAGCCGACATTGTGGAGACCTGAAGTTCCTCGCCAATTGTTTTTCCAATGATGTCCCCTTGTGCCAAAGCTTCAGGGACGACTCCTAAAACTTGACTACCTCCTAAAAATGCAGCTATTGACACACCTCCCATTAACCCAAGACTGCCTCCCCCATACACTAAATGAATCTTTCTCTCAGCTAGCACCTGACCAAGATGATTTGCTGATTCTAAAAACTCTTTTTCTTTCCCAGGACTAGATCCACCGAAAACACAAATATTTCTTATTTGATGACTTGAGGAACTTGCCATTTCTACACACTTCTGTATTTGTTGAATGTATGGGTTGAGTAGAAATAAAAGGAAGGAAAATAGGGTTTTATAGATGAGAAAGTAGAAAGGCAATCATAACATCTATATGTAGGCCAGCTAGAGTCTCACACACTCTCTCTCTCTTTTTATTTATTTATTTATTTACTTTTGAAAAAAACATGTGTATGTACAGGTAGTTGTGATTGTGGCTCACATCTTCCCTTGGTTTTACGTCCAAGAACGGCTTAAACGCCCTCTATAGGTCGGGGATAGGCTTCCCATCCAGTTTTCTTAAAAACTGGCAAACAGGGTCTTTTTTAGTCAGATTCCCAAGACTAAGTCGATCATGTTCTTTATGAAATAGTGGCCATAAATCATGAATTGCACGATGCACATCTCCACTAGGATGCGTCTCAAGAGTCAATAGAAGATTATCTAAAGACTCCTTACTCAGGCCATCCTTAATGAATTGTATTTTATCTTCACGGTTTATAGATACCATTCCTAAAGAACGACATTGTGTATTACAAGTCCATCTAGCACAACGATGATAGACATCCAGTCGTTTTGCATGACGCTTCTTTGCAAAAGTGCTTTTACATGTTCCAGGCATGTGTGAAATGAAGAAGTTAGAGGACTCACCTGATAATCGGACCTTTGCTTCAATCAACCAACGAATATCTTCAGGAATTCCATGATTCATTAACAATCTCAATCTTGCACATCTAGCATGGTAAATTTTTGTAATCGCATTCTGAGGCAGAGCGGGAAAATAATTTTTCAATTTTTCAAGATTAGTGTCCATTTTCAAATGAGAATTGGAAGAGAGATTCGAAGAATTGCACAGATATATACACAGATATCAGTAATTGTGGGAAACTGAAAGAACCGACTTAAGTCACGGAGTACCGTTATCCGCCATTTAACCGGGGTGAAAGAAACTTGCAAAAATCACTCAAAAAGAAACATAAAAAAAATGTGAGAAAAACAAAATAATCAACCTTTATCTACAAGATCATTCAAACCAGTTGATTCATTTTTACTAGGAAAATTATCAAAGTAAGCTTTCAAACGATGTCCATTTTCCTTAAAATCATTGTCATTCATTGAATTCTCAATATCACAGGCCCCATAAGGATTGCTCCATCTTGGTCTTAGCTCTCTAGGGACTGCATAGAGTTGAGAATTATAAAACAAAACTTTTTGACCTGTATCAATCTTTTGACAATTTTCACAAGTTTTGCAGAATGCATGCGTGTCCTTGAACATGGTGGGCCAATAAAATCCATTTTGAAAGATTTTTGTAGCTGTCTTTTTTGACGAGAAATAACTTCCACATGCTTCAGAATGACAAAGTTTAATGACACTACTTACCTCATTGTCGGGAATGAATCTTTGAAATATTTGATCAGGACAATATTTGAATAAGTTAGGGTCATCACAATAAAAGTTCTTCACTTCGTTCAAAAACTTTTCTTTGTCTTGGGTACTCCAATCAGCTGGCAAATCTCCTAAAGCAAGATAATTGATATTTTTATCATACCAAGACATTGGACTAAGAGAAAGTAAGGATTCGTTAGGAAAGTAATCATCGATTGGTGTGATGTTAGATGTCGAATCTGTTGTCACTGTTGACAAAAGATTCGCATCAACATTTTCGGTGCTTGTTTCATCCGTGATTTCTTCCTCAGAATAAACCATTTGCAAATCTTCAGTTTCATCCAATTCATTTTTACTTAAAGTAGATTCAAGTTGTTCATAAACTAGTTCGTCAATATGATCTACTTCTTGTAAATCATTATCATCTCCAGGTTGCTTGCAAATGTTGAAAATATTCATCTCCAATGTCATGTTTCCAAATGATAGCTTCATCAATCCATTCCTACAATTAATCAATGCGTTAGAGGTTGCAAGAAACGGACGTCCTAAAATAACAGGAAATGAATTACATGCTTCAACAGGTTCTGTGTCCAAGACAATAAAATCCACAGGATAAATGAATTTATCGACTTGTACTAACACATCTTCAATTATTCCTCTAGGCACTTTTACAGATCTATCGGCAAGTAAAAGAGATATAGAAGTTGGTTTTAACTCACCTAGATTGAGACTCTGAAAAACTGAATATGGAAGTAAATTCACACTAGCACCAAGATCAAGTAAGGCTTTTTCAATTTTATGCTCTCCAATAAAGCAAGAAATCGTAGGACAACCAGGGTCTTTATATTTCAAAGCATTATTGTTTTGAAGAATAGCACTTACTTGTTCGGCTAGAAAGGCTTTCTTTTTCACATTCAGTTTCCTCTTCACAGTGCATAGATCTTTCAAAAATTTAGCATAGGAAGGAACCTGTTTAATAGCATCCAACAAAGGTATATTGATCCTTACCTGTTTGAAAATTTCATAAATTTCAGAGTTATGGTTGACTTTCCTTTGTTTGGTCATGGCATGAGGAAATGGAAGTGCTGGCGGTGAATCAATCGTTTCTTTGCAATTTTCAGATTCAACCCCTTCCTTACCCTCAGAGATTGACTCATCATCTTTCTCATAAGGTTCAAGAGAGGGTTTTTCAATAACCTTACCACTGCGTAGAGTAGTGACTGATTTGAGTTGATCCATGTGTTGGCTTCCGGAACTACTTGCATTTGCATTGTATTGCCCTTTGGGATTTTGTTGTGTTTGAGATGGAAACTTACCTTTCTCTTGGAAACTGAGAGCAGATGTTAATTTTGCAAGAGTATCTTTAAAATCTGTCATGTTTTGAGCAAGTTGAGTATTGATTGTCTCTTGCTTTTCAATGAATGCATGCAATGTTTCCTCAAGATTTCTTCTAGGAGGTGGAGCATAAGAAGGTGCATATCCATGAGAATTTTGGAAATTATGGTGTGCTTGAAACGGTGGTTGTGAAGTTTGTGCATTGTTGTTCTCACTCTTCCAATTGAAATTTGGGTGATTTCTCCAACCAGGGTTGTATGTTTGGGAGTATGGGTTGTAGTTGGCCCTTTGGAAACTGTTTAAAGCATGGGCTTGTTCATGGAGACATTCCTTAAAAGAAGGCAAGGTTGGACAATCGTTGGTTGAGTGTTCATTTGTTTCACAAATTCGACACACAATGTTTTCAACAGATTTTAATTGACCACTCTTTTTCAATTCTAGTGCCTCGACTTTTCTAGCTAAAGATGCAAATTTGGCTTGGAGGTCATGATCTTCCCTAAGGTTGTACATACCTCCACTAGATGTATTAGGTTGAGTTTTACTCGGTGCCTCATAAGTACCCGCGGTGTCCCAATTTTGAGCATTTTCAGCTAACAAGTCTAAGTACTCCATTGCTTCATCAGGGTCTTTATCTTCAAAAGTTCCATTGCACATCAATTCAACCATTTGCCTATCTTTAGGTGTTAACCCTTCATAGAAATGTGAAACCAATCTCCATGTTTCAAAACCATGATGAGGGCAAGTACTAAGCAAGTCTCGATACCTATCCCAACATTTGTAAAATGTTTCTCCTGGTTTTTGAGTGAAAGTGGTGATTTGTCTCTTGAAAGAGTTTGTTCTATGAGATGGGAAAAACTTCTTTAAAAATTGTTGTTGCATTTCATCCCAAGCACGAATGGATCCTGATCTCAAATTTTGTAGCCATGTTTTAGCTTTATCTTTTAATGAAAAAGGAAAAAGCTTTAATCTGATGGTGTTCATGCTACAATTTAAATTATTATATGTGTTGCAGACCTCCTCAAATTCCCTTAAATGCAAGTATGGATTTTCCAATTCTAAACCATGAAAAGAAGGTAAAAGTTGAATAATGCCTGGTTTAAAATTAAAATGAGATGCATCAGGAGGAAAAACTATGCATGATGGTGCACTTGTTCTTGTGGGATTCATATGGTCTCTAAGTGTTCTAGCACGGTTATTCTCATTATTTTCATTATGAAGTGATTGATTATCTTCTTCGGCCATATTTTCTGAAAATGATGAGGACACCCTACAAAGTCTACCACTTGATGTGCGTGACCACACTCTCATGCACGTGTAGGAATATAATAAAATGAAGAAGAAAACAAAAGATGAAGGAAGAAAACAAAATAAGGAGAAACAAAATAAAAGAGACAAAGTTATATACAAGAAAAGTGAAAAGAGAAAATAAAATAAAAACTATAATTTATACAAGAACTTACCTCCCCGGCAACGGCGCCAAAAACTTGACACGACTAAAAGGTTGATGTCTTCTCCCAAGTGCAGGAGTGTCGAAGTAATAAATAACCCGGCAAGACCGGGGTCGAACCACAAGGAGGTTAATTGTACAAATTATAAACAACAATTATAAAACAACAATAACAACAACAACAATAGTAATAATAATAATAATAATAATAATAATAATAATAATAATAATAATAATAATAATAATAGTAGTAGTAGTACTAATAATAATAATAATAATAATAATAATAATAATAATAATAATAAAGAAAGAGAAGAAGAAGAAGATGATGATGATGAGAACTTGGAGATCAAATATTAATGTAAGGATTAAGCAATAATAATAACAAATGTCAAGGTTAGAGATTCCACTAATGGTATATCAAACAAGTATAGTATAAACTCTTATTATTGAATTGGAAACCACACACAAAGGAGGTTCCAATCAGATTATATATTGTTAACATGATTACATTAGTCATCTTATTCAATTAATGCTAATACTTGTAAATCTCGTCAAGCATTCATGATTATAACTTATGTTAACAACAAATCAAGTTCCTTTCATAGCTCAGGTGTCGGTTATACCATACATTATGGGCTATGAAAGTGCCAAGCATTTGTTGTACCAAGTGTTATACAACATAAATCAAGATTAATCATTTAACAAGCAAAGTATTAAAGAGTGAACAAGATAACAAATATAAAACATGTTAGTATCAAACATTAAAGTCCATATTAAGTTTACACTATACTTATTCTTACACCATTAGTGTAACCTTTTCACCTTGACATAATTAACTTAGCTAGACATAATGAAAGAAAGAAAAATAGATAAACAAAATAAGAACATAAAAGTTAACTAAGTAAAGGAAAGGAAATGAAAGGCATAAACTTGATATTAATGAAAGTAAAGCATAAACATTACAAAAAATACAAAGAGAGAAAGGAAGAGCATGATCTTGATCTGAACACCAAGATGCCTAAATGCATGGCAAATGCCTCCTTTTATAGGCCAAAATTGGGAACTATTGATTTGATGACTAATTGATAAGTGGGTGGCCAACTTTTGACTTGGTGACAATCCTTATCTTCTCTTGTCTGCCCAAAACGTCATTGATAACGTCAAAACTGGAGCCAGGTGCAAACATGAAAGTTGTAGGCAATTGTCTCAGCTTTCTTGTGTAAAACATTCAGCTCATTTGGACTTCTAGAACTCCAGATATGGCCAAAATACCGAACAGTGATCGGGCTGGAAGATAGATTCGGGCTTCTTTGTTGTTGCTACAATTTGGACTTGATAATGGCCTTTTTAGATCTTGGGCTCCATATGAAAGTTGTAGGCCTATGTCTTACCTTTCCATCCATATAAATTGGACCTAAATCTGAGATCTGTAGCTCCAGATATGGCCCAATTACCAAACAGTGTTCCGGTTTGGATTGCACCGACATCTCTTCTCTAAGTTTGACCATCTCTTTATCCTTGCAATTTAAGTTCTTCAAGTCATCAATCAATCCTTTCATTTATTTGATAGGCCTGCATTAAAAATAGACATTTACCACAAATTATAGGTATCTTATATTATTAGATACATTATTATAAAACATATTTTAGTTAAGGAATTATTGATACTTCAAGTGCAAAATGATGATATGAAACCATGATAAAAATGCACTTTTAAGTACTAATCAATCTTTCATATTTCCTCTTGGGCTCAATTACACATTCACCATAAACCCATAGGTTTGTTAAATGTTAATGGTTATTATGATAAGTTGTTGTCTTTTCTTGATCATGCTGTGGAACAGGAATTTCTAACATCTTCTGCACGCCAAATCATAATCTCTGCTACTACTGCTGAACAATTGATTGACCAACTACAATCTTTCACTCCTGTGATTGATCCTTCCATGAGTCGCATAAATTGGTCATCTAAGGAAAGCCGTAAAAAGCTTAGATTGGATTTGAGCCTTCATTTGTGAATTTTTATGTCTTTTGGTTTTATTATTGTGTTTTGTTATTTCTTATTTTTGTTTCAGTTTGTTTTAGGTTTTGTCAGTGTTCGTTATTTCAGGTGATATCTTCTATACTCTATCTTTCTACCTTAGAACATTGAAGACAATGTCTCGTTTTGGTTGGGGGGAGAGGGTAGTAGTTGATAAAAAAAAAATTGTTTTTCATTTCATAAAGCATGTGCATAATTGTTGTTACTAGGATGGCAGAGTAAAGGAGTTCTTTTGTTAAAGTGACTCTTGAGACGCATCTTAGTAACCATTCTTAACAAGGTCTATTATAATACTTCCTAAAATATTTAGATTTACAAACTCTCGCAATGTTATCACTTAATTCTGCTCGTATACTTATTTAACATGTATTTATTTAACATGTATTCTTAAACCTTAATTTACACACACACTTTAACATATGATTGTGGGTTGCATATTGGATTATTACATTATTTATGTTCTTTTGTTAAAGGTAACAACTAAGGGAAAGGGATTGTATATAATTAAGCAAAAAAAAAAAAACATGAAAAACAAGAAAAAAGAAAAAAGAAAAAAATGATGATAATAAAAAAGTAGATAAGTTTAGTTTCGTAGCCTCCCTAACCTAAGCAATTAAGCCCGAAGGGGTGTTTTAACACCTAATACCCTAAAGTCAACTGACTTGGGAGCTATTGGCCCAACGCTTGTTACATGGGTTGAGGAGAAAAGCTTAAGGGAATCAAACATTGCACTATCTACATATCAGTATCTACGACCCGAGTTACTAAGCTCGTAGGGGTGTCTTAACACCTAATGCCCTAAGACCAACTGGTATGGGAGTCATTAGCTGAAAGCTCGTTACATGGGTTAAAGATGCATGATGTTTTTAAATTATATATATATATTTTTTTTAAAAAAAAGACAAAAATACTAATCCCAATCCAAGGAAGTTAACCTTAAACATTAGAACAAAAATTTTGTTTTCTTCCAAGAAAAGCCCCATAATTATATGTTGATACATTGAGCACAAAAAAAAGGTTTATTAATATCTTGTTAAGAGGTATTGAGCACATATATAAATTTAATGAGAGTTTGTTTATCTGGATAGATTAATGGAAGTTAAATGATGAATACCTTGCTTTGTGAAATTTGCAAATTGTTGTAACGCTTTGATTACTAGGGACTAGTAATAAGCTGGTTGAGGGGTGTGATTAGTACTTAAAAGTGCATTTTTATCATGGTTTTATATCATCATTTTGCACTTGAAGTATCAATAACTCCTTAACTAAAATATGTTTTATAATAATGTATCTAATAATATAAGATACCTATAATTTATGGTAAATGTCTATTTTTAATGTAGACCTATCACATAAATGAAAGGATTGATTGATGACTTGAAGAACTTAAATTGCAAGGATAAAGAAATGGCCAAACTTAGAAAAGAGATGTCGGTGCAATCCAAACCGGAACACTGTTCGGTAATTGGGTCATATCTGGAGCTATATATCTTAGATTTAGGTCCAATTTATATGGATGGAAAGGTAAGACATAGGCCTACAACTTTCATATGGAGTCCAAGATTTAAAAAGGCCATTATCAAGTCCAAATTGTAGCTACAACAAAGAAGCCCGAATCTGTCTTCTAGCCCGAGCACTGTTCGGTATTTTGGCCATATCTGGAGTTCTAGAAGTCCAAATGAGCTGAATGTTTTACACAAGAAAACTGAGACAATTGCCTACAACTTTCATGTTTACAACTGGCTCCAATTTTGACGTTATCAATGACGTTTTGGGCAGACAAGAGAAGATAAGGATTGTCACCAAGTCAAAAGTTGGCCACCCACTTATCAATTAGTCATCAAATCAATAGTTCCCAATTTTGGCCTATAAAAGGAGGCATTTGCCATGCATTTAGGCATCTTGGTTTCCAGATCAAGATCATGCTCTTCCTTTCTCTCTTTGTATTTTTTTGTAATGTTTATGCTTTGCTTTCATTAATATTAAGTTTATGCCTTTTATTTCCTTTTCTTTACTTAGTTAGCTTTTATGTTCTTATTTTGTTTATGTATTATGCTTGACACTTTCATAGCCCATAATGTATGGTATAACCGACACCTGAGCTATGAAAGGAACTTGATTTGTTGTTAACATAAGTTATAATCATGAATGCTTGACGAGATTTACAAGTATTAGCATTAATTGAATAAGATGACTAATGTAATCATGTTAACAATATATAATCTGATTGGAACCTCCTTTGTGTGTGGTTTCCAATTCAATAATAAGAGTTTATACTATACTTGTTTGATATACCATTAGTGGAACCTCTAACCTTGACATTTGTTATTATTATTGTTTAATCCTTACATTAATATTTCATCTCTAAGTTCTCATCATCATCATCTTCTTCTTCTTCTCTTTCTTTATTATTATTATTATTATTATTACTACTACTACTACTAGTATTATTATTATTATTATTATTGTTATTATTATTATTATTATTGTTATCGTTATTACTATTATTGTTGTTTATAATTGTTGTTTATAATTTGTACAATTAACCTCCCTGTGGTTCGACCCCGGTCTTGTCGGGTTATTTATTACTTCGACACTCCTGCACTTGGAAGAAGACATCAATCTTTTAGTCGTGTCATTTCTCCAACCAAGGTTGTATGTTTGCGAGTATGGGTTATGGTTGATCCTTTGAAAACTGTTTAAAGCATGGGCTTGTTCATGGAGACATTCCTTAAAAGAAGACAAGGTTGGACAATCGTTGGTTGAGTGTTCATTTGTTTCATAGATTTGACACACAATGTTTTCAACAGATTTTAATTGACCACTCTTTTTCAATTCTAGTGCCTCGACTTTTCTAGCTAAAGATGCAAACTTGGCTTGAAGGTCATGAATTTTCTAGCTAAAGATGCAAACTTGGTTAACACCTAGAGATAGGAAAATGGTTGAATTGATGTGCAATGGAACTTTGAAGATAAAGATCCTGATGAAGCAATGGAGTACTTAGACTTGTTAGCTAAAAATGCTCAAAATCGGGACACCACGGGTACTTATGAGGCACCGAGTAAAACTCAACCTCATACATCTATTGGAGGTATGTACAACCTTAGAAAAGATCATGACCTCCAAGCCAAGTTTGCATCTTTAGCTAGAAAAGTTGAGGCACTAGAATTGAAAAAGAGTGGTCAATTAAAATTTGTTGAAAACATTGTGTGTCAAATATGTGAAACAAATGAACACTCAACCAATAATTGTCCAACCTTGCCTTCTTTTAAGGAATGTCTCCATGAACAAGCCCATGCTTTAAACAGTTTTCAAAGGATCAACCATAACCCATTCTTACAAACATACAACCCTAGTTGGAGAAATCACCCAAATTTTAGTTGGAAAAGTGAGAACAACAATTCACAAACTTTACAACCACCATTTCAAGCACACCACAATTTCCAAAATTCTCATGGATATGCACCTCCTAGAAGAAATCTTGAGGAAACATTGCATGCATTCATTGAAAAGCAAGAGACAATCAATACTTAACTTGTTCAAAACATGACAGATTTTAAAGATACTCTTGCAAAATTGACATCTGCTCTCAGTTTCTAAGAGAAAGGTAAGTTTCCATCTTAACCACAACAAAATCCCAAGGGGCAATACAATGCAAATACAAGTAGTTCCGGAAGCCACTACATGGATCAAGTCAAATCAGTCACTACTCTTCGTAGTCGTAAGGTTATTGAAAAACCCACTCTTGAACCTTATGAGAAAGATGATGAGTCAATCTCTGAGGGTAAGGAAGGGGTTGAATCTGAAAATTACAAAGAAACAACTGATTTCCCGCCAGCACTTCCATTTTCTCAAGCCATTACCAAACAAAGGAAAGTCAATCACAATTCTGAAATCTTTGAAACTTTCAAACAGGGAAGAATCAATATACCTTTGCTGGATGCTATTAAACAGGTTCCTTCCTATGCTAAATTTTTGAAAGATCTATGCACTGTGAAGAGGAAATTGAATGTGAAAAAGAAAGCCTTTTTAGCCGAACAACTAAGTGTCATTCTTTAGAACAATAATGCTTTGAAATATAAAGACCCTGGTTGTCCTACAATTTCTTGCTTTATTGGAGAACATAAAATTGAAAGAGCCTTACTTGATTTCGGTGCTAGTGTGAATTTACTTCCATATTCAGTTTTTCAAAGTCTCAATCTAGGTGAGTTAAAACCAACTTCTGCAACTCTTTTACTTGTCGATAGATCTATAAAAGTGCCTAGAGGAATAGTTGAAGATGTGCTAGTACAAGTCGATAAATTCATTTATCCTGTGGATTTTATTGTATTGGACACACAACCTGTTGAAGTATATAATTCATTTCATGTTATTTTAGGACGTCTGTTTCTTGCAACTTCTAACGCATTGATTAATTAAGGAATTGACTGATAAAGCTATCATTTGGAAACATGACATTGGAGATGAATATTTTCAACATTTGCAAGCAACCTGGAGATGATAATGATTTACAAGAAGTAGATCATATTGACGAATTAGTTTATGATCAACATGAATCTACTTTAAGTAAAAATAAGTTGGATGAATCTAAAGATTTGTAAATGATTTATTTTGAGGAAGAAATCACGAATGAAAAAAGCATCAAAAATATTGATGTGAATCTTTTGTCAACAGTGAAAACAAATTCGATATTTGACATCACACTGACATGACTAAAAGATTGATGTCTTCTCCCAAGCGCAGGAGTGTCGAAGTAATAAATAACCCGGCAAGACCGGGGTCGAACCACAGCAAGGTTAATTGTACAAATTATAAACGACAATAGTACAACAACAATAATAATAATAACAACAACAATAACAATAGTAATAACAATAATAACAAAACAATAATAATAATAATAATAATAATAATAATAATAATAATAATAATAATAATGATAATAAAGAAAGAGAAGAAGAAGAAGATGATGATGATGAGAACTTAGAGATGAAATATTAATGTAAGGATTAAACAATAATAATAACAAATGTCAAGGTTAGAGGTTCCACTAATGGTATATCAAACAAGTATAGTATAAACTCTTATTATTGAATTGGAAACCACACACAAAGGAGGTTCCAATCAGATTATATATTGTTAACATGATTACATTAGTCATCTTATTCAATTAATGCTAATACTTGTAAATCTGGTCAAGCATTCATGATTATAACTTATGTTAACAACAAATCAAGTTCCTTTCATAGCTCAGGTGTCGGTTATACCATACAGTATGGGCTATGAAAGTGCCAAGCATTTGTTGTACCAAGTGTTATACAACATAAATCAAGATTAGTCATTTAACAAGCAAAGTATTAAAGAGTGAACAAGATAACAAATACAAAACATGTTAGTATCAAACATTAAAGTACATATTAAGTTTACACTATACTTATTCTTACACCATTAGTGTAACCTTTTCACCTTGACATAATAAACTCAGCTAGACATAATAAAAGAAAGAAAAATAAATAAATAAAATACGAACATCAATAAGATAAAAGTTAACTAAGTAAAGGAAATGAAATGAAAGGCATAAACTTGATATTAATGAAAGCAAAGCATAAACATTACAAAAAATACAAAGAGAGAAAGCAAGAACATGATCTTGATCTGGACACCAAGATGCCTAAATGCATGGCAAATGCCTCCTTTTATAGGCCAAAATTGGGAACTATTGATTTGATGACTAATTGATGAGTGGGTGGCCAACTCTTGATTTGGTGACAATTCTTATCTTCTCTTGTCTACCCAAAACGTCATTGATAACGTCAAAATTGGAGCCACTCAAAAACATGAAAGTTGCAGACAATTGTCTCAGCTTTTTTATGTAAAACATTTAGCTCATTTAGACTTCTAAAACTCCAGATATAGCCAAAATACTGAACAGTGCTTGGGCTGGAGGACAGATTCGGGCTTCTTTGTTGTTGCTATAATTTGGACTTGAAAATGGCCTTTTTAGATCTTGGGCTCCATATGAAAGTTGTAGACCTATGTCTTACCTTTCCATCCATATAAAGTAGACCTAAATCTGAAATCTATAGCTCCAGATATGACTCAATTACCGAACAGTGTTCCGGTATAGATTGCACCGACATCTCTTTTCTAATTTTGGTCATCTTTTTGCCCTTGCAATTTAAGTTCTTAAAGTTATCAATCAATCCTTTCATTTATGTTATAGGCCTGCATTTAAAATGAACATTTACCATAAATTCAAGGTATCTTATATTGTTATATATATTATTATAAAACATGCTTTAGTTAAGGAGTTATTGGCACTTGAAGTGCAAAATGATAATATAAAACCATGATAAGAATGCATTTTTAAGTACTAATCACACTCCCCAACCAGCTTATCACTAGTCCCTAGTAATCAAAGCGTTAAAATAGAAAAACAATTTGCAAATTCCACAATGCAAGGTATTTATCATTTAACTTCCATTAATCTATCTGGATAAACAAACTCTCGTTAAATTTATATACCTGCTCAATACCTCTTAACAAGATATTCATAAACCTTTCTTTTGTACTCAATGTATCAACACATAATTATGGGGCTTTTTTTGGAAGAAAACAAAATTTTTGTTCTAATGTTTAAGGTTAACTTCCTTGAGTTGAGATTATTATTTTTGTCTTTTTTTTTCTTTTTTTCTTTTTTAAATTTATATACATATAATTTAAAAACACCATGCATCTTTAACCCATGTAACGAGCTTTCGGCTAATGACTCCCAGACCAGTTGGTCTTAGGGAATTAAGTGTTAAGACACCCCTACGAGCTTAGTAACTCGGGTCGCAAATACTGATATGTATATAGTGCAATGTTTGATTCCCTTAAGCTTTTCTCCTTAACCCATGTAACAAGCGTTGGGTTAATAGCTTCCAAGTCAGTTGACTTTAGGGTATTAGGTGTTAAAACACCCCGTCGGGCTTAATTGCTTAGGTTAGGGAGGCTACGAAACCAAACTTATCTACATTTTTATTATTATCATTTTTTTCTTTTTTTTTTCTTTTTTTTAATTATATACAATCCCTTTCCCTTAGTTGTTACCTTTAACAAAAGAACATAAATAATGTAATAATCCAATATGCAACCCACAATCATATGCTAAAGTATGTGTGTGTAAATTAAGGTTTAAGAATACATGTTAAATAAGTATATGAGCATAATTAAGTTGGTCAATCAACTGTTCAGCAGTAGTAGTAGAGATTATGATTTGTCGTGCAAAAGATGTTAGAAATTTGTGTTCCACAGCATGATCAAGAAAAGACAACAACTTATCATAATAACCATTAACATTTAACAAACCTATGGGTTTATGGTGAATGTGCAGTTGAGCCCAAGAGGAAATATGAAAGATCTCTTCCAATGTGCCTAAACCACCTGGTAAAGCAATGAAGGCATCAGCATGGTTAAACATTGCATTCATTCGAGCCGACATTGTGGAAACCTGAAGTTCCTCTCCAATTGTTTTTCCAATGATGTCCCCTTGTGCTAAAGCTTCGGGGACGACCCCCAAAACTTGACTACCTCCTAAAAATACAGCTATTGACACACCTCCCATTAACCCAAAATTGCCTCCCCCATACACTAAATGAATCTTTCTCTCAGCTAGCACTTGACCAAGATGATTGGCTAATTCTAAAAACTCCTTTTCTTTCCCAAGACTAGATCCACTAAAAACACAAATATTTCTTATATGATGACCTGAGGAACTTGTCATTTCTACACACTTCTATATTTATTGAATGTATGGGTTGAGTAGAAATGAAAGGAAGGAAGAGAGGGTTTTATAGATGAGACATTAGAAAGGCAATCATACCACCTATATGTAGGCCAGTTAGAGTCTCACACACTCTCTCTTTCTCTCTCTTTATTTATTTATTTATTTACCTTTGAAAAAGTATGTGTATGTACAGGTAGTTGTGATTGTGGCTCACATCTTCCCTTGGTTTTATGTTCAAAAACGACTTAAACGCCCTCTATGGGTCAGGGATAGGCTTCCAATCCAGTTTTCTTAAAAACTGGCAAACAAGGTCTTTTTTAGTCAGATTTCCAAGACTAAGTCGATCATGTTCTTTATGAAATAGTGGCCATAAATCATGAATTGCACGATGCACATCTCTACTAGGATGCGTCTCAAGAGTCCATAGAAGATTATCTAAAGACTCCTTACTCAAGCCATCCTTAATGAATTGTATTTTATCTTCATGGTTTATAGATACCATTCCTAAAGAACGACATTGTGAATTACAAGTCCATCTAGCACATCGATGACAGACTTTCAGTTGTTTTGCACGACGTTTCTTTGCGAAAGTGCTTTTACCTGTTCTAAGCATGTGTGAAATGGAGTTAGAGGACTCACTTGATAATCGGACCTTTGCTTCAATCAACCAATGAATATCTTCAGGAATTCCATGATTCTTTAACAATCTCAATCTTGCACATCTAGCACGATAAATTTTTGTAATCGCATTTTGAGGCAGAGCTGGAAAATACTTTTTCAATTTTTCAAGATTATTGTCCATTTTCAAATGAGAATTGGGAGAGAGATTCAAAGAATTGCACAAATATATACACAAATATTAGTTATTGTGGGAAACTAAAAGAACCGACTTAAGTCATGGAGTACCGTTATCTGCCATTTAACCGGGGTGAGAGAAACTAGCAAAAATCACTCAAAAAGAAACACAAAAATAATGTGAGAAAAACAAAATAATCAACCTTTATCTACAAGATCATTCAAACCAGTTGATTCGTTTTCATTAAGAAAATTATCAAAGTGAGCTTTCAAACGATGTCCATTTTCCTTAAAATCATTGTCATTCATTGAATTCTCAATATCATAGGCCCTATAAGGATTGCTCCATCTTGATCTTAGCTCTCTAGGTAATGAATAGAGTTGAGAATTATAAAACAAAACTTTTTGACCAGTAGCAATCTTTTGACAATTTTCACAAGCTTTGCAGAATGCATGCGTGTCCTTGAACATGGTGGGCCAATAAAATCCATTTTGAAAGATTTTTGTAGCTGTCTTTTTTGACGAGAAAAAACTACCACATGCTTCAGAATGACAAAGTTTAATGACACTACTTACCTCATTGTCGGGAATGAATCTTTGAAATATTTGATCAGGACAATATTTGAATAAGTTAGGGTCATCACAATAAAAATTCTTCACTTCGTTCAAAAACTTTTCTTTGTCTTGAGTACTCTAATCAGCTGGCAAATCTTCTAAAGTAAGAAAATTAATATTTTTATCATACCAAGGCATTGCACTAAGAGAAAGTAAGGATTCGTTAGAAAAGTAATCATCGATTGGTGTGATGACAGATGTCGAATCTGTTGTCGTTGTTGACAAAAGATTCGCATCAACATTTTCGGTGCTTATTTCATCCGTGATTTCTTCCTTAGAATTCATCTAACTCATTTTTACTTAAAGTAGATTTGAGTTGATCATAAACTAGTTCGTCAATATGATCTACTTCTTGTAAATCATTATCATCTCCAAGTTGCTTGCAAATGTTGAAAATATTCATCTCCAATGTCATGTTTCCAAATGATAGCTTCATCAGTCCATTCCTACAATTAATCAATGCGTTAGAGGTTGCAAGAAATGGACGTCCTAAAATAAGAGGAAATGAATTACATGCTTCAACAAGTTCTGTGTCCAAGACAATAAAATCCACAAGATAAATGAATTTATCAACTTGTACTAACACATCTTCAATTATTCCTCTAGGCACTTTTACAGATCTATCGGCAAGTAAAAGAGTTATAGAAGTTGGTTTTAACTCACCTAGATTGAGACTTTGAAAAACTGAATATGGAAGTAAATTCACATTAGCTCCAAGATCAAGTAAGGCTCTTTCAATTTTATGTTCTCCAATAAAGCAAGAAATTGTAGGACAACCAGGGTCCTTATATTTCAAAGCACTATTGTTCTGAAGAATGACACTTACTTGTTCAGCTAAAAAGGATTTCTTTTTCACATTCAGTTTCCTCTTCATAGTGCATATATTGATCCTTACCTGTTTGAAAGTTTCAAAGATTTTAGAGTTGTGATTGACTTTTCTTTGTTTGGTCATGACTTGAGGAAATGGAAGTGCTGACAGAGAATCAGTCTTTTCTTTGCAATTTTCAGATTCAACCCCTTCCTTACCCTCAAAGATTGACTCATCATCTTTCTCATAAAATTCAAGAGAGGGTTTTTCAATAACCTTACCACTGCGCAGAGTAGTGACTGATTTGACTTGATCCATGTGTTGGCTTTCGGAACTACTTGCATTTGCATTCTATTGCCCCTTGGGATTTTGTTGTGGTTGAGATGGAAACTTACCTTTCTCTTAGAAACTGAGAGCAGATGTTAATTTTGTAAGAGTATCTTTAAAATCTGTCATGTTTTGAGCAAGTTGAGTATTGATTGTCTCTTGCTTTTCAATGAATGCATGCAATGTTCCTCAAGATTTCTTCTAGGAGGTGGAGCATAAGGAGGTACATATCCGTGAGAATTTTGGAAATTATGGTGTGCTTGAAACTATGGTTGTGAAGTTTTTGCATTGTCACTCTTCCAACTGAAATTTTGGTGATTTCTCCGACTAGGGTTGTATGTTTGCAAAAATGGGTTATGATTGGGCCTTTCAAAACTGTTTAAAGCATGGGCTTGTTCATGGAGACATTCCTTAAAAGAAGGCAAAGTTGGACAGTTACTAGTTGAGTGTTCATTTGGTTCACATATTTGACATACAATGTTTTCAATAGATTTAAATTGACCACTCTTTTTCAATTCTAGTGCCTTGACTTTTCTACCTAAAGATGCAAACTTGGCTTGAAGGTCATGATCTTCCCTAAGGTTATACATACCTCCATTAGATGTATGAGGTTGAGTTTTACTTGGTGCCTCATATGTACCCGCGGTGTCCCAATTTTGAGCATTTTCAGCTAACAAGTCTAAGTACTCCATTGCTTCATCAGGGTCTTTATCTTCAAAAGTTCCATTTCACATCAATTCAACCATTTGCCTATCTCTAGGTGTTAACCCTTCATAGAAATGTGAAACCAATCTCCATGTTTCAAAACCATGATGAGGGCAAGTACTAAGCAAGTCTCGATACCTATCCCAACATCGGTAAAATGTTTCTCCTGGTTTTTGAGTGAAAGTAGTGATTTGTCTTTTGAAAGAGTTTGTTCGATGAGATGGGAAAAACTTCTTTAAAAACTGTTGTTGCATTTCATTTGAAGCACGAATAAATCCTGGTCTCAAATTTTGTAGCCATGTTTTAGCTTTATCTTTTAATGAAAAAGAAAAAAGCTTTAATCTGATAGTGTTCATGCTACAATTTAAATTATTATATGTGTTGTAAACCTCCTCAAATTCCCTTAAATGCAAGTATGGATTTTCCAATTCTAAGCCATGAAAAGAAGGTAAAAGTTGAATAATACCTGGTTTAAAATTAAAATGAGATGCATCGGGAGGAGAAACTATGCATGATGGTGCACTTGTTCTTGTGGGATTCATGTGGTCTCTAAGTGTTCTAGCACGGTTATTCTCATTATTCTCATTATGAAGTGATTGATTATCTTTTTCGGCCATATTTTCTGAAAATGATGAGGATACCTTACAAAGTCTACCACTTGATGTATGTGACCACACTCGCATGCATGTGTAGGAATAGAATAAAAGGAAAAAGAAAACAAAAGAAGAAGAAACAAGAGAAAAGAAACAAAGTTATATACAAGAAAAGTGAAAAGAGAAAATAAAATAACTACAATAATTTATACAAGAACTTACCTCCCCGGCAACGACGCCAAAAACTTGACACGACTAAAAGATTGATGTCTTCTCCCAAGTGTAGGAGTGTCGAAGTAATAAATAACCCGATAAGACCGGGGTCGAACCACAGGGAGGTTAATTGTACAAATTATAAACGACAATAGTACAACAACAATAATAATAGTAATAACAATAATAACAATAATAACAACAATGACAATAACAATAATAATAATAATAATAATAATAATAATAATAATAATAATAATAATAATAATAATAAAGAAAGAGAAGAAGAAGATGATGATGAGAACATGAAGATGGAAAATTAATGTAAGGATTAAACAATAATAATAACAAATATCAAGGTTAGAGGTTCCACTAATGGTATGTCAAACAAGTATAGTATAAACTCTTATTATTCAATTGGAAACCACACACAAAGGAGGTTCCAATCAGATTATAGATTGTTAACATGATTACATTAGTCATCTTATTCAATTAATGCTAGTACTTGTAAATCTCGTCAAGCATTCGTGATTATAACTTATGTTAACAACAAATCAAGTTCCTTTCATAGCTCAAGTGTCGGTTATACCATAAATCAAGATTAGTCATTTAACAAGCAAAGTTTTAAAGAGTGAACAAGATAACAAATACAAAACATGTTAGTATCAAACATTAAAGTCCATATTGAGTTTACACTATACTTATTCTTACACCATTAGTGTAACCTTTTCACCTTGACATAATAAACTTAGCTAGATATAATAAAAGAAAGAAAAATAAATAAACAAAATAAAAACATAAATAAGATAAAAGTTAACTAAGGAAAGGAAATGAAAGGCATAAACTTGATATTAATGAAAGCAAAGCATAAACATTACAAAAAATACAAAGAGAGAAAGCAAGAGCATGATCTTGATCTGGACACCAAGATGACTAAATGCATGGCAAATGCCTCCTTTTATAGGCCAAAATTGGAAACTATTGATTTGATGACTAATTGATGAGTGGGTGGCCAACTCTTGACTTGGTGACAATCCTTATCTTCTCTTGTCTGCCCAAAACGTCATTGATAACATCAAAACTGGAGCCACTCAAAAACATGGAAGTTGTATGCAATTGTCTCAACTTTCTTGTGTAAACAATTCAGCTTATTTAGATTTCTAGAACTCCAGATATGGCCAAAATACTGAACAGTGCTTGGGCTGGAGGACAGATTCGGGCTTCTTTGTTGTTGCTACAATTTGGACTTGAAAATGGCCTTTTCAAATCTTGGGCTCCATATGAAAGTTGTAGGCCTATGTCTTACCTTTCCATCCATATAAAGTAGACCTAAATCTGAGATCTATAACTCCAGATATGACTCAATTACCAAACAGTGTTCCGGTTTGGATTGCACCGACATCTCTTTTCTAATTTTGGTCATCTTTTTGCCCTTGCAATTTAAGTTCTTAAAGTCATCAATCAATCCTTTCATTTATGTGATGGACCTGCATTTAAAATGAACATTTACCACAAATTAAAGGTATCTTATATTATTAGATATATTATTATAAAACATGCTTTAGTTAAGGAGTTATTGATACTTCAAGTGCAAAATGATGATATAAAACCATGATAAGAATGCACTTTTAAGTACTTGTGAGGCACCGAGTAAAACCCAACCTCATACATGTATGATTAGTACTTAAAAGTGCATTGTTGTCATGGTTTTATATCATCATTTTGCACTTGAAGTATCAATAACTCCTTAACTAAAGCATGTTTTATAATAATATATCTAATAATATAAGATACCTTTAATTTATGATAAATGTTCATTTTAAATGCAGGTCTATCACATAAATGAAAGGCAAATTGATGACTTTAAGAACTTAAATTGCAAGGGCAAAGAGATGGTCAAACTTAGAAAAGAGATGTCTGTGCAATCCAAACCGGAACACTGTTCGGTAATTGGGCCATATCTGGAGCTACAGATCTCAGATTTAGGTCCAATTTATATGGATGGAAAGGTAAGACATAGGCCTACAACTTTCATAGGAGCCCAAGATCTAAAAAGGCCATTATCAAGTTCAAATTATTGCAACAACAAAGAACCCCAAAGCTGTCCTCCAACCCAAGCACTATTCAGTATTTTGGCCATATCTGGAGTTCTAGAACTTGAAATGAGCTGAATGTTTTACACAAGAAAGCTAAGACAATTGTCTACAACTTTCATGTTTTCAAGTGGCTCTAGTTTTGACGTTATCAATGATGTTTTGGGCAGAGAAGAGAAGATAAGGATTGTCACCAAGTCAAGAGTTGGTCACCCACTCATCAATTAGTCATCAAATCAATAGTTCCTAATTTTGGCCTATAAAAGGAGGCATTTGCCATGCATTTAGGGATCTTGGTGTTCAGATCAAGATCATGCTCTTCCTTTCTCTCTTTGTATTTTTTGTAATGTGTATGCTTTGCTTTCATTAATATCAAGTTTATGCCTTTCATTTCCTTTCGTTTACTTAGTTAACTTTTATGTTCTTATTTTGTTTATCTATTTTTCTTTCTTTCATTATGTCTAGCTCAGTTTATTATGTCAAGGTGAAAAGATTACAGTAATGGTGTAAGAATAAGTATAGTGTAAACTCAATATGGACTTCAATGTTTGATACTAACATGTTTTATATTTGTTATCATGTTTTATATAGTGTAAACTCCTGCATTTAAAATGAACATCTACCACAAATTAAAGGTATCTTATATTATTAGATATCTTATTATAAAACATGCTTTAGTTAAGGAGTTATTGATACTTCAAGTGCAAAATGATGATATAAAACCTTGATAAAAATGTACTTTTAAGTACTAATCACACCCCAACCAGCTTATTATTAGTCCCTAGTAATCAAAGCGTTAAAATAGAAAAACAATTTGCAAATTCCACAAAGCAAGGCATTCATCATTTAACTTCCATTAATCTATCCAGATAAACAAACTCTCATTAAATTTATATATCTGCTCAATACCTCTTAACAAGATATTAATAAACCTTTCTTTTGTGCTCAATATATCAACACATAATTATGGGGCTTTTCTTGGAAGAAAACAAAATTTTTGTTCTAATGTTTAAGGTTAACTTCCTTGGGTTGGGATTATTATTTTTGTCTTTTTTTTTTCTTCCTTTTGTTTTAAATATATATACATATAATTTAAAAACACCAGGCATCTTTAACCCATGTAACGAGCTTTCAGTTAATGACTTCCAAACTAGTTGGTCTTAGGGCATTAGGTGTTAAGACACCCCTACGAGCTTAGTAACTCGGGTCGCAGATATTGATATGTAGATAGTGCAATGTTTGATTTCCTTAAGCTTTTCTCCTCAACCCATGTAACAAGCGTTGGGCCAATAGCTCCCAAGTCAGTTGACTTTAGGGTATTAGGTGTTAAAACACCCCTTCGGGCTTAATTGCTTAGGTTAGGGAGGTTACGAAACCAAACTTATCTACATTTTTATTATTATCATTTTTTTTCTCTTTTTTTTTATTTTTTTTCTTTTTTTTTAATTATATACAATCTCTTTCCCTTAGTTGTTATCTTTAACAAAAGAACATAAATAACATAATAATCCAATGTGCAACCCACAATCATATGTTAAAGTGTGTGTTTGAAAATTAAGGTTTAAGAATACATGTTAAATGAGTATATGAGAAGAATTAAGTGATAATAATGTGAGAGTTTGTAAATCTGAATATTTCAAGAAGTATTATAATAGACCTTGTTAAGAATGGTTACTACGATGCGTCTCAAGAGTCGCTTTAACAAAAGAGCTCCTTTACTCTGCCATCCTAGTAACAACAATTATGTACATGCTTTATGAAATGGAAAACAATTTTTTTTTAACTACTACCCTCTCCCCCCAACTAAAACAAGACATTGTCCTCAATGTTCTAAGGTCGAAAGATAGAGTATAGAAGATATCACCTGAAATAACGAACATTGACAAACCTGAAACACACTTAAACAAAAATAAGAAATAACAAAACAACACAAAAATGACAAATGAAGACTCAAATCTAATCTAAGATTTTTACGGCTTTCCTTAGATGACCAATTTATGCGATTCATGGAGGGATCAATTACATGAATGAAAGATTGTAGTTGGTCAATCAATTGTTCAGCAGTAGCAGCAGAGATTATGATTTGTCTTGCAGAAGATGTTAGAAATTCCTGTTCCATAGCATGATCAAGAAAAGACAACAACTTATCATAATAACCATTAACATTTAACAAACCTATGGGTTTATGGTGAATGTGCAGTTGAGCCCAAGAGGAAATATGAAAGATCTTTTCCAATGTACCTAGACCACCTAGTAAAGCAATGAATGTATCAGCATGGTTAAACATTGCATTCATTCGAGCTGACATTGTGAAGACCTGAAGTTCCTCTCCAATTGTTTTTCACAATAAAAGGACCGCTCCATCTTGATCTTAATTTTCCAGTAAATAAATGCAGTCGAGAATTATAAAGCAAGACTTTTTGACTAACATTGAAGGTTTTTCTCTGTAATTTCTTGTCATGAAACTCTTTAATTCTTGCTTTATGAATTCTTGAATTTTCATATGCATCATTTCTTATTTCCTCAAGCTCAGTTGTTATTATTGTGTAATTTTCACAGTTGACTAGCATAATCCAGATTTGAATTAAAAGCTTTAATAGCCCAATAAGCTTTATGTTCAAGTTCCACAGGCAAGTGACAAGGTTTTCCATAGACTAGTCTATAAGTTGACATACCTAATGATGTTTTATAAGTAGTTCGATAAGCCCAAAGTGCATCATTAAGTCTTAAAGACCAGTCTTTCCTATTAGGGTTCACTGTTTTCTCCAAAATATGTTTGATCTCCCTATTAGCAAGCTCTACTTGTCCACTTGTTTGAGGGTGATAAGGGGTGGCAACTTTGTGTGTGATTCAATATTTCTTCATTAAAGACTCAAATGGCTTGTTGGAGAAATGTGTTCCACCATCACTTATTATGGCTCGAGGGACTCCAAATCGACTCAAAATATTTTCTTTCAAAAACTTTATCACTGTTTTGTGATCATTGTTTCGACTTGGAATTGTCTCTATCCATTTTGAAACATAATCTACTGCGACTAATATGTATAAGAAACCAAATGATGGAGGGAATGGACCCATGAAATCTATACCCCAACAATCAAAGATCTCAATGACAATAATAGGATTTAAAGGCATCATGTGACGTTTTGAAATAGATCCCAACTTTTGACAATTTTCACAAGACTTGTAGAATGCATGTGAGTCTTTGAACATGGTGGGCCAATAAAATCCACTTTGTAAGATTTTTGCAGTTGTCTTTCTTGATGAGAAATGGCCCCCACATGCCTCAGAATGACAAAATTTAATGACACTACTTACCTCATTGTCCGGAATGCATTTTTGAAATATTTGATCAGGACAATATTTGAATAAATAAGGATCATCCCAATAAAAGTTCTTCACTTCGTTCAAGAACTTTCTTTTATCTTGGGTACTCCAATGAGCTGGCAATTGTCCTGAAACAAGAAAATTGACAATATTAGCAAACCAAGGCATTGTGGAGACAGAAAGTAAAGATTCATCGGGAAAGTAGTCATCGATTGGTGTGATATCAGTTTTCGAATCTGTTGTCAATCTTGACAAGTGATCTGCGACAATATTTTCGCTGCCTTTCTTATCTTTGATTGTGATATCAAATTCTTGAAGTAATAAAATCCACCGCACCAATCTAGCCTTAGAATCTTTCTTAGAAAGAAGATATTTCAATGCTGCATGATCACTAAAAACAACAACAGGTGAGCCAACAAGATAAGATCTGAATTTTTCACATGCAAATACTACTGCAAGTAATTTTTTTTTAGTGGTGGTATAATTCATTTGAGCACTATTTAAAGTTTTACTTGCATAGTAAATTACATAAGGTTTCTTATCTTTTCTTTGTCCCAAAACAGCACCTACGGCATAATCACTAGCATCACACATTATTTTAAAAGGTAATGACCAATCGAGAGGTTGAATGATAGGAGCACAAGTAAGCAAGTTTTTAAGTTTAACAAAGCCTTCTTCACAATGTTCAGTCCATTCAAAAATAGTATCCTTTGTTAGAAGGTTACTTAAAGGCTTAGATATTACACTAAAATCTTTGATGAACCTTCTATAAAAACCAGCATGTCCCAAGAATGATCTAACATCTTTAAGAGATTTTGGTGTTGGCAAGTTTGCAATTAACTTGATTTTAGATTTGTCAACCTCAATGCCTTTTGATGAAACAATGTGACCAAGTACAATGCCGTTTGTTACCATAAAATGACATTTTCCCCAATTCAGCACAAGATTCTTCTCTTCACACCTGGTCAAAACCTTTTCTAAGTTAGTCAAGCAATCATCAAATGAATCGCCAAAAACAGAAAAATCATCCATGAAAATCTTAAGAAAATGTTCAACCATATCACTAAATATATCACTAAATATACTAAGCATGCATCTTTGAAATGTGGTTGGTGCATTACATAATCCAAAAGGCATCCTTCGATATGCAAAAGTACCAAATGGACATGTGAAAGTAGTCTTTTCTTGATCTTCCAATGCAATTTCAATTTGGTTGTAACCCGAATAGCCATCTAGGAAACAATAAAATTCATGACTTGCAACTCTTTCTAGGATTTGATCCATGAAAGGTAAAGGAAAATGATCTTTTCTAGTCATTGAATTAAGTTTCCTATAGTCAATGCACATGTGCCAACCAGTAATAGTTCTAGTGGGAATTAACTCATTGTTCTCATTTGTTATCACAGTGACTCCAGACTTCTTAAGTACAACTTGGGTAGGACTTACCCATTTGCTGTCAGAAATAGGATAAATGATTTCATTATCTAGAAGCTTAATGACTTCATTTTTCACTACTTCTTTCATATTAGGATTTAGCCTTCGTTGCATTTCTCTAGAAGGTTTAGCATTTTCCTCTAAATAAATTCTGTGTGTAAAAATCAAAGGACTAATTCCTTTTATATCAGCTATGGTCCATCCTATGCATTTTTGTGCATTTTTAAAGTTTGTAATAACTTACCTTCTTGATGTGTATTAAGTTTGGAAGAGATTATTACCGAAAAAGTTTCATTTTCTCCCAAAAATGAGTATTTGAGATTGGATGGCAACGACTTCAAATCAGGTTTTGGTGGTTGAACACTTGAAGGTATGGACTTAATTGATTGTGGTGGCAATTTCTCAATTTGTGGCCTCCAATTACTTGTCTTTGATTCTTCCTGAAAATAAATCATTTGCAAATTATCAGATTCATCAATCTCAATTTCACTGGAAGTGGTTGGAAATTGATCATGAATTAATTTTTCAGTAAAGTCCACTTCCTGTAAATCATTATCATCTCTAGGTTGCTTGCAAATGTTGAAAATATTCATCTCCAATGTCATGTTTCCAAATGATAGCTTCATCAGTCCATTCCTACAATTAATCAATGCATTAGAAGTTGCAAGAAATGGACGTCCTAAAATAACAGGAAATGAATTACATACTTCAACAGGTTGTGTGTCCAAGACAATAAAATCCACAAGATAAATGAATTTATCGACTTGTACTAACACATCTTCAATTATTCCTCTAGGCACTTTTACATATCAGAGTAGTGACTGATTACCATTGCGCAGAGTAGTGACTGATTTGACTTGATCCATGTGTTGGCTTCCGGAACTACTTGCATTTGCATTCTATTGCCCCTTGGGATTTTGTTGTGGTTTAGATGGAAACTTACCTTTCTCTTGGAAACTGAGAGCAAATGTTAATTTTGCAAGAGTATCTTTAAAATCTATCATGTTTTGAGCAAGTTGAGTATTGATTGTCTCTTGCTTTTCAATGAATGCATGCAATGTTTCCTCAAGATTTCTTCTAGGAGGTGGAGCATAAGGAGGTGCATATCCATGAGAATTTTGGAAATTATGGTGTGCTTGAAACGGTGGTTGTGAAGTTTGTGCATTGTTGTTCTCACTTTTCCAATTGAAATTTGGGTGATTCCTCTAACCAGGGTTGTATGTTTGGGAGTATGGGTTGTGGTTGGCCCTTTGAAAACTGTTTAAAGCATGGGCTTGTTCATGGAGACATTCTTTAAAAAAAGGCAAGGTTGGACAATCGTCGGTTGAGTGTTCATTTGTTTCACAGATTTGACACACAATGTTTTCAACAGATTTTAATTGACCACTCTTTTTCAATTCTAGTGCCTCAACTTTTCTAGCTAAAGATGCAAATTTGGCTTGAAGGTCATGATCTTCCCTAAGGTTGTACATACCTCCACTAGATGTATGAGGTTGAGCTTTACTCGGTGCCTCATAAGTACCCGCGGTGTCCCAATTTTGAGCATTTTCAGCTAACAAGTCTAAGTACTCCATTGCTTCATCAGGGTCTTTATCTTCAAAAGTTCCATTGCACATCAATTCAACCATTTGCCTATCTTTAGGTGTTAACCCTTCATAGAAATGTGAAACCAATCTCCATGTTTCAAAACCATAATGAGGGCAAGTACTAAGCAAGTCTCGATACCTATCCCAACATTGGTAAAATGTTTCTCCTGGTTTTTGAGTGAAAGTGGTGATTTGTCTCTTGAAAGAGTTCGTTCTATGAGATGGGAAAAACTTCTTTAAACGATAATAGTACAACAACAATAATAATAACAACAACACAATAATAATAGTAATAACAATAATAACAACAATGACAATAATAATAATAATAATAATAATAATAATAATAATAATAATAATAATAAAGAAAGAGAAGAAGAAGAAGAAGATGAGAACTTGGAGATAGAAAATTAATATAAGGATTAAAAAATAATAATAACAAATGTCAAGGTTAGAGGTTCCACTAATGGTATATCAAACAAGTATAGTATAAACTCTTATTATTCAATTGGAAACCACACACAAAGGAGGTTCCAATCAGATTATAGATTGTTAACATGATTACATTAGTCATCTTATTCGATTAATGCTAGTACTTGTAAATCTCGTCAAGCATTCATGATTATAACTTATGTTAACAACAAATCAAGTTCCTTTCATAGCTCAGGTGTCGGTTATACCATACAGTATGAACTATGAAAGTGCCAAGCATTTATTGTACCAAGTGTTATACAACATAAATCAAGATTAGTCATTTAACAAGCAAAGTATTAAAGAGTGAACAAGATAACAAATATAAAACATGTTAGTATCAAACATTAAAGTCCATATTGAGTTTACACTATACTTATTCTTACACCATTAGTGTAACCTTTTCACCTTGACATAATAAACTTAGACTTCTTGTGTAATACTTATTCCCAAAACATCATTGATAACATCAAAACTGGAGCCACTTAAAAACATGAAAGTTGTATACAATTGTCTCAACTTTCCTGTGTAAAAACTTTAGCTTATTTAGACTTCTAGAACTCCAGATATGGCCAAAATACTGAACAGTACTCGGGCTGGAGGACAGATTCGGGCTTCTTTGTTGTTGCTACAATTTGGACTTGAAAATGACCTTTTTAATCTTGGGCTCCATATAAAAGTTGTAGGCCTATGTCTTACCTTTCCATCCATATAAAGTAGACCTAAATCTGAGATCTATAGCTCCAGATATGACCCAATTACCGAACAGTGTTCCAATTTGGATTGCACCGACATCTCTTTTCTAATTTTGGTCATCTCTTTGCCCTTGCAATTTAAGTTCTTAAAGTCATCAATCAATCCTTTTATTTATGTGATAGGCCTGCATTTAAAATGAACATTTACCACAAATTAAAGGTATCTTATATTATTAGATATATTATTATAAAACATGCTTTAGTTAAGGAGTTATTGATACTTCAAGTGCAAAATGATGATATAAAACCATGATGAAAATGCACTTTAAAGTACTAATCAATGTAGCAAAGGTATGTACAACCTTAGAAAAGATCATGACCTTCAAGCCAAGTTTACATATTTAGCTAGAAAATTCGAGGCACTAGAATTGAAAAAGAGTGGTCAATTAAAATCTATTCACGACATTGCATGTCAAATATGTAAAACAAATGAGCACTCAACCAGTAACTGTCCAACCTTGCCTTCCTTTAAGGAATGTCTCAATGAACAAGCCCATGCTTTAAACAGTTTCCAAAGGGCAACCATAACCCATACTCGCAAACATACAACTCTAGTTGGAGAAATCACCCAAATTTTAGTTGGAAGAGTGATAATAACAATGTACAAACTTCACAACCACCATTTTAAGCACACCACAATTTTCAAAATTCTTATGGATATGCACCTCCTTATGCTCCACCTCCTAGAAGAAATCTTAGGTAAACATTACATGCATTCATTGAAAAGCAAGAGACAATCAATACTCAATTTGCTCAAAACATGATAGATTTTAAAGATACTCTTGCAAAATTAAGATATGCTCTTAGTTTCCAAGAGAAAGGTAAGTTTCCATCTCAACCACAATAAAATCCCAAGGGGCAATACAATACAAATGCAAGTAGTTCCAGAAGCCAACACATAGATCAAGTCAATTCAGTCACTACTCTTCGTAGTGGTAAGGTTATTGAAAAACCCATTCTTGAACGTTGTGAAAAAGATGATGAGTTAATCTCTGAGGGTAAGGAAGGGGTTGAATTTGAAAATTACAAAGAAACGACTGATTCCCTGCCAACACTTCCATTTCCTCATGTCATGATTGAACAAAAAAAAGTCAATCATAACTCTGAAATCTTTGAAACTTTCAAAAAGGTAAGAATCAATATACCTTTGCTGGATGCTATTAAACAGGTTCCTTCCTATGATAAATTTTTGAAAGATCTATGCACTGTGAAGAGGAAACTGAATGTGAAAAAGAAAGCTTTTTTAGCCGAACAAGTAAGTGTCATTCTTCATAAGAATAATGCTTTGAAATATAAAGACCCCGGTCGTCTTACAATTTCTTACTTTATTGGAGAACATAAAATTGAAAGAGCCTTACTTGATCTTGAAGCTAGTGTGAATTTACTTCCATATTCAGTTTTTCAAAGTCTCAATCTAGGTGAGTTAAAATCAACTTGTGTAACTCTTTTACTTGCCGATAGATTTGTAAAAATGCCTAGAGGAATAGTCGAAGATGTGTTAGTACAAGTCGATAAATTCATTTATCCTGTGGATTTTGTTATCTTAGACACAAAACCTGTTGAAGCATGTACTTCATTTCCTGTTATTT
The DNA here is from genome assembly GCA_026413675.1 of Populus pruinosa. NCBI lineage: Eukaryota > Viridiplantae > Streptophyta > Magnoliopsida > Malpighiales > Salicaceae > Populus > Populus pruinosa. Next base: position 7,413,787 of record CM048606.1, read on the forward strand.
TAGGACATCCGCTTCTTGCAACTTCTAACGCATTGATTAATTGTAGGAATGGACTGATGAAGCTATCATTTGAAAACATGACATTGGAGATGAATATTTTCAACATTTGCAAGTAACCTGGAGATGATAATGATTTACAAGAAGTAGATCATATTGATGAATTAGTTTATGATCAACTTAAATCTACTTTAAGTAAAAATAAGTTGGATGAATATGACAATTTGCAAATGATTTATTCTGAGGAAGAAATCACAGATGAAAAATGCATCGAAAATATTGATACGGATCTTTTATCAAAAGTGACAATAAATTCAACATCTGACATCACACCAATCGATGATTACTTTCCTAACGAATCCTTACTTTCTCTTATTCCAATGCCTTGGTATGATAAAAATATTAATTTTCTTGCTTTAGAAGATTTGCCAGCTGATTGGAGTACCCAAGACAGAAAAGTTTTTAAATAAAGTGAAGAAATTTTATTGTGATGACTGATTAGTACTTAAAAGTGCATTTTATCAAGGTTTTATATTATCATTTTGCACTTGAAGTATCAATAACTCCTTAACTAAAGCATGTTTTATAATAATATATCTAATAATACAAGATACCTTTAATTTGTGGTAAATGTTCATTTTAAATGCACGCCTATCACATAAATGAAAGGATTGATTGATGAATTTAAGAACTGAAATTGAAAGGATAAAGAGATGGCCAAACTTAGAAAAGAGATGTCGGTGCAATCCAAATCGGAACACTGTTAGGTAATTGGGTCATATATGGAGCTATAGATCTCAGATTTAGGTCTACTTTATATGATGGAAAGGTAAGACAGAGGCCTGCAACTTTCATAGGAGCTCAAGATCTAAAACGGTCATTTTCAAGTCCAAATTATAGCAACAACAAAGAAGCCTGAATTTGTCCTCCAGCCCGAGTACTATTCAGTATGTTGGCCAGATCTGGTGTTTTAGAAGTCGAAATGAGCTGAATGTTTTACACAAGAAAGCTGAGATAATTTTCTACAACTTTCATGTTTTCGAGTGGCTCCAATTGTGACGTTATCAATGACATTTTGGGCAGACAAGAGAAGATAAGGATTTTCACCAAGTCAAGAGTTGGTCACCCACTCATCAATTAGTCATCAAATCAATAGTTTCCAATTTTGGCCTATAAATGGAGGCATTCGCCATGCATTTAGGCATCTTGGTCTCCAGATCAAGATCATGCTTTTGCTTTCTCTCTTTGTATTTTTTTGTATTGCTTATGCTTTGCTTTCATTAATATCAAGTTTATGCCTTTCATTTCTTTTCTTTTACTTAGTTAACTTTTATCTTGTTTATGTTCTTGTTTTGTTTATTTCTTTTTCTTTCTTTTATTATGTTTAGCTAAGTTTATTATGTCAAGGTGAAAAGGTTACACTAATGGTGTAAGAATAAGTATAGTGTAAACTCAATATAGATTTTAATGTTTGATACTAACATGTTTTGTATTTGTTATCTTGTTCACTCTTTAATACTTTGCTTGTTAAATGACTAATCTTGATTTATGTTGTATAACACTTGGTACAACAAATGCTTGGCACATTCATAGCCCATATTGTATGGTATAACCGGCACCTGAGTTATGAAAGGAACTTGATTTATTGTTAACATAAGTTATAATCATGAATGCTTGATGAGATTTACAAGTATTACATTAATTGAATAAGATGACTAATGTAATCATATTAACAATCTATAATCTGATTGGAACCTCCTTTGTGTGTGGTTTCCAATTGACTAATAAGAGTTTATACTATACTTGCGTGACATACCATTAGTGTATCCTCTAACCTTGACATTTATTGTTATCGTTGTTAAATCTTTACGTTAATATTCCATCTCAAAGTTCTCATCATCATCTTCTTCTTCTTCTTTATTATTATTATTATTACTACTACTGCTACTACTACTACTACTACTACTACAACTATTATTATTATTATTATTATTATTGCTGTTATTACTATTATTATTGTTGATGTTGTTATTGTTGTTGTTGTATTATTGTTATTTATAATTTGTACAACGAACCTACCTGTGGTTCGACCCTAGTCTTGCCGGGTTATTTATTGATTCGACACTCCTGCACTTGGGAGAAGACATCAATCTTTTAGTCGTGTCAAGTTTTTGGTGCCGTTGCTGGGGAGGTAAATTTTTGTACAAATTATAGTATTTATTTTATTTTTTCTTTTCACTTTTCTTGTATATAACTTTGTTTCTTTTCTTTTGTTTCTCTTTATTTTGTTTTCTTCCTCCTTCTTTTGGTTTCTTCTTCTTTTTATTCTATTCCTTCACTTGCATGAGAGTGTGGTCATGTACATCAAGTGGTAGACTTTATAGGGTATCCTCATCATTTTCAGAAAACATGGCTGAAGAAGATAATCAATCACTTTATAATAAAAATAATGAGAATAACCGTGCGAGAACACTTAGAGATCACATGAATCCCACAGGAACAAGTGCACAATCATGCATAGTTTTCCTCCTGATGCATCTCATTTCAATTTTAAGTTAGGCATTATTCAACTTTTACCTTCTTTTTATGGCTTAGATTTAGAAAATCCATACTTGCATTTAAGGGAATTTGAGGAGGTTTGTAACACATATAATGATTCAAATTGTAGCATGAACACCATCAAATTAAAGCTTTTTTCTTGTTCATTAAAAGATAAAGTTAAAACATGGCTATAAAATTTAAGACCAGGATCTATTCGTGCTTGGGATGAAATGCAACAACAGTTTTTAAAGAAATTTTTTTCCATCTCACAGAACAAACTCTTTTAAAAAACAAATCACCACTTTCACTAAAAAACCAGGAGAAATATTTTACCAATGTTGGGATAGGTATCGAGACTTGCTAAATAGTTGCCCTCATCATGGTTTTGGAACATGAAGATTGGTTTCACATTTTTATGAAGGGTTAACACCTAGCGATAGACAAATGGTTGAATTGATGTGCAATGGAACTTTGGAAGATAAAGACCCTAATGAAGCAATAGAGTACTTAGACTTGTTAGCTGAAAATGCTCAAAATTGGGACACCATAGGTACTTAGGTACCGAATAAAACTCAACCTCATACATCTAGTGGAGGTATGTACAACCTTAAGGAAGATCATGACCTTTAAGCCAAGTTTGCATCTTTAGCTAGAAAAGTCGAGGCATTAGAATTCAAAAAGAGTGGTAAATTAAAATCTATTGAAAACATTGTGTGTCAAATGTGTGAAACAAATGAACACTCAACCAATAATTATCTAACCTTGCCTTCTTTTAAGGAATGTCTCTATGAACAAAACCATGCTTTAAACAGTTTCCAAAGGCCCAATTATAACCCATACTCATAAACATACAACCCTGGTTGGAGAAATCACCTAAATTTCAGTTGGAAGAGTGATAATGCACAAACTTCACCACCACAGTTTCAAGCACACTATAATTTCCAAAATTCTTATAGATATGCACTTTCTTATGCTCCACCTCTTAGAAGTAATTTTGAGGAAACATTGTATGCATTTATTGAAAAGCAAGAGACAATCAACACTCAACTTACTCAAAGCATAACAGATTTTAAAGACACTCTTGCAAAATTCACATCTGCTCTAAGTTTTCAAGAGCAAGGTAAGTTTCCATCTCATCCACAGCAAAATCCCAAGCGGCAATACAATGCAAATGCAAGTAGTTCTGGAAGTCAATACATGGATCAAGTCAAATCATTCATCACTCTTCGTAGTGGTAAAGTTATTCAAAAACCAATTCTTGAACCTTGTGAGAAAGACGATGAGTCAATCTCTAAGGGTAAGGAAGGGGTTGAATCTGAACATTGCAAAGAAAAGACTGATTCCCCACTAGCACTTCTATTTTCTCATGCCATGACCAATTAGGAAGAAATCGAGGATGAAAAAGGCACCGAAAATGTTGATGCGGATCTTTTATCAAAAGTGACAACAGATTCGACACCCAACATCACACCTATCAATGATTACTTTCCTAATGAATCCTTACTTTCTCTTAGTTCAATGCCTTGGTTTGCTAAAAATATCAATTTTCTTACTTCAAGATTTTTGCCAACTCACTAGAGTACCGAAGACAAAAGAAACTTTTTGAGTGACATGCAAAAATTTTATTAGGATGACCCTTACTTATTCAATTATTATCTTGATCAAATATTTCAAAGATGCATTCCCGAAAATAAGGTAAGTAATGTCATTAAATTTTATCACTCTAATGCACATGGGGATCATTTCTCGTCAAAAAATAGGATTGTAGAAATGTTACAAAGTGGATTTTATTGGCCCACCATATTCAAGGAATCACATGCATTCTGCAAAACCTGTGAAAATTGTCAAAAGGTGGGATTTATTTCAAAACACAGAGAGTCTTTAGATAATCTTCTATTGACTCTTAAGTCTCATCTTAGTCGAGATAAGCATCGTGCAATTCATGACTTATGAACCCATTTTCATAAAGAACATGATCGACTTAGTCTTGGGAATCTGACTAAAAAAGATCCTATTTGCTAGTTTTTAAGAAAACTAGATGGGAAGCTTATTCGCGACCCATAGAGGGCGTTTAAGTCGTTCTTGGGCGTAAAACCAAGGGAAGATGTGAGCCACAATCACAACTACCTGTACATACATATACTTTTTCAAAAGAAAATAAATAAATAAATAAAGAGAGAGAGATAGAGAGTGTGTGTGAGACTCCAGCTGGCCTACACATAGGTGGTATGATTACCCTTTTTAATTTCTCATCTATAAAATCCTCTCTTCCTTCCTTTCATTTCCACTCAACCCATACATTCATCAAATATAAAAGTGTGTAGAAATGGCAAGTTCCTCAAGTCATCAAATAAAAAGTATTTGTGTTTTTGGTGGATCTAGTCCTGGGAAAGAAAAGAAGTTTTTAGAATCAGCAAATCATCCTGGTTAGGTGCTAGCTAAGAGAAAAATTCATTTAGTGAATGGAGGAGGCAGTCTTGGGTTAATGGGAGGTGTGTCAATAGCTGCATTTTTAGGAGGTAGTCAAGTTTTGGGGGTCGTCCTTGAAGCTTTAGCACAAAGGGACATCATTGGAAAAACAATTGGAGAGGAACTTCAGGTCTCTACAATGTCGGCTCGAATGAATGCAATGTTTAACCATGCTGATGCCTTCATTACTTTACCAGGTGGTCTAGGCACATTGGAAGAGATCTTTCATATTTCCTCTTGGGTCCAACTGCACATTCACCATAAACCCATAGGTTTGTTAAATATTAATGGTTATTATGATAAGTTGTTGTCTTTTCTTAATCACGCTGTGGAACAGGAATTTCTAACATCTTCTGCACAACAAATCATAATCTTTGCTGCTACTACTGAACAATTGATTGACCAACTACAATCCTTCATTCCTGTAATTGATCCCTCCATGAGTCGCATAAATTGGTCATCTAAGGAAAGCCATAAAAAGCTTAAATTAGATTTGAGCCTTCATTTGTGAATCTTTGTGTCTTTTGGTTTTATTATTGTGTTTTGTTTTAGTGTGTTTCAGGTTTGTCAGTGTTCATTATTTCAGGTGATATCTTCTATACTCTATCTTTCTACCTTAGAATATTGAGGACAATGTCTCGTTTTGGTTAGGGGGAGAGGGTAGTAGTTGATAAAAAAAAAATTGTTTTCCATTTCATAAAGCATATGCAAAATTGTTGTTACTATGATGGTAGAGTAAAGGAGATATTTTTATGAATCTTGAGACGCATCTTAGTAACCATTCTTAACAAGGTCTATCATAATACTTCTTGAAATATTCAGGTTTAGAAACTCTCACAAATCTGAGATCTGTAGCTCCAGATATGGCCCAATTACCGAACAGTGTTCCGGTTTGGATTGCACCAACATCTCTTTTCTAAGTTTGACCATCTCTTTGCCCTTGCAATTTAAGTTCTTAAAGTCATCAATCAATCCTTTCATTTATGTGATAGGCCTGCATTTAAAATGAACATTTACCACAAATTAAAGGTATCTTATATTATTAGATATATTATTATAAAACATGCTTTAGTTAAGGAGTTATTCATACTTCAAGTGCAAAATGATGATATAAAACCATGAAAAAAATGCACTTTTAGGTACTAATCAATCCACATATTAGCCGAGTTAACGGTTGGAACTCCCTGGATCGGAGTTAGACCGAAACTGACCTGAGATTGGCGAGCCACTGTTGAGCATGCATAACACCTTTTTGGATGTGTTTCATCTCATCTCCACCATTCAGAATGTGCAATACAACCATGCGCATCACATATCCAAAAATCAGATTGATCCAACGGTGAATAATGGAGAAATAGGGTGACGACTCTAACTATTCCGAGAGTGGTTTGTCCAGAAATATTCAAATGGTAATATTTCTCTCGTGGTTTCAAATATGAATGATCACTCCAATCGGAATATAAAAAATATAGGGATGCACAACATACCCAAATTTTGCATTGATCCAACGGTAAACGAGGGAGAAATCGTCCGGCGATGCTGACAGGTCTAGGGGGTGAGGGAGGCGGCGACTCCTTTAGTGAGGGAGAAGAAAAATGTTAGGGTTTTTTATGGTTTAGGGTTTCTCTTCTTCTTATTTTTGTCAAAATTGCCCCCCCTTTTTCTTTGTGTTAAGGGTTGCTATTTATAGGCAAAATGTTGCTTGGATTTCAAAATTGGTCCCTCAATTTTATTTTTTTTTGTAAATTTGGTTTTTTTTATTTTTTTGTATTTTTTTGAAAACAAGCAATATCAACATCGACTCAATGAGGAAGATGAATGATTTTAAAAACAACGCGTCAAAAGTTGAACGCGTTCCAAATATCTTTGAAAATTTAAATTCTTTTGAGATGATGTTGAAAATGCTAAAAATGATGCAAATATATTTAAAAATGTATTTTTTGGATTTTCATTGTTTTTCTCTATTTTTTTGGATTTTGTTTCTAAAAGTTTATCAAAACACGAATAAAAAATTAGGGAATAACCCAGAATTGGGTTATGACAGTTGCCTCCCTCTTTACAATGCTTATGATAGAAAGTCACGTAAGAGACTTTAGATAGTAAGCGTTGTAAAGAAGAAAACAAGGATGAGATATGATTGACTCATTGATTAGTACTTAAAAGTGCATTTTTATCATGGTTTTATATCATCATTTTGCACTTGAAGTATCAATAACTCCTTAACTAAAATATATTTTATAGTAATGTATCTAATAATATAAGATACCTATAATTTATGGTAAATGTCTATTTTTAATGTAGGCCTATCCCATAAATGAAAGGATTGATTGATGACTTGAAGAACTTAAATTGCAAGGATAAAGAGATGGTCAAACTTAGAGAAGAGATGTCGGTGCAATCCAAACCGGAACACTGTTCGGTAATTGGGCCATATCTGAAGCTACAGATCTCAGATTTAGGTCCAATTTATATGGATGGAAAGGTAAGACATAGGCCTACAACTTTCATATGGAGCCCAAGATCTAAAAAGGCCATTATCAAGTCCAAATTGTAGCAACAACAAAGAAGCCCGAATCTGTCTTCCAGCCCGAGCACTGTTCGGTATTTTGGTCATATCTGGAGTTCTAGAAGTCCAAATGAGCTGAATTTTTTACACAAGAAATCTGAGACAATTTCCTACAACTTTCATGTTTGCACCTGGCTCCAGTTTTGACGTTATCAATGACGTTTTGGGCAGACAAGAGAAGATAAGGATTGTCACCAAGTCAAAAGTTGGCCACCCACTTATCAATTAGTCATCAAATCAATAGTTCCCAATTTTGGCCTATAAAAGGAGGCATTTGCCATGCATTTAGGCATCTTGGTTTCCAGATCAAGATCATGCTCTTCCTTTCTCTCTTTGTATTTTTTGTAATGTTTATGCTTTGCTTTCATTAATATCAAGTTTATGCCTTTCATTTCCTTTCCTTTACTTAGTTAACTTTTATGTTCTTATTTTGTTTATCTATTTTGCTTTCTTTCATTATGTCTAGCTAAGTTAATTATGTCAAGGTGAAAAGGTTACACTAATGGTGTGAGAATAAGTATAATGTAAACTTAATATGGACTTTAATGTTTGATACTAACATGTTTTATATTTGTTATCTTGTTCACTCTTTAATACTTTGCTTGTTAAATGACTAATCTTGATTTATGTTGTATAACACTTGGTACAACAAATGCTTGGCACTTTCATAGCCCATAATGTATGGTATAACCGACACCTGAGCTATGAAAGGAACTTGATTTGTTGTTAACATAAGTTATAATCATGAATGCTTGACGAGATTTACAAGTATTAGCATTAATTGAATAAGATGACTAATGTAATCATGTTAACAATATATAATCTGATTGGAACCTCCTTTATGTGTGGTTTCCAATTCAATAATAAGAGTTTATACTATACTTGTTTGATATACCATTAGTGGAACCTCTAACCTTGACATTTGTTATTATTATTGTTTAATCCTTACATTAATTTTCCATCTCTAAGTTCTCATCATCATCATCTTCTTCTTCTTCTCTTTCTTTATTATTATTATTATTATTATTATTATTATTATTATTATTATTATTATTATTAGTACTACTACCACTATTATTATTATTGTTGTTGTTGTTGTTGTTGTTGTTGTTGTTATTGTTGTTTTATAATTGTTGTTTATAATTTGTACAATTAACCTCCCTGTGGTTCGACCCCGGTCTTGCCGGGTTATTTATTACTTCGACACTCCTACACTTGGGAGAAGACATCAATCTTTTCGTCGTGTCAAGTTTTTGGCGCCGTTGCCGGGGAGGTAAGTTCTTGTATAAATTATAGTATTTATTTTCTCTTTTCACTTTTCTTGTATATAACTTGTTTCTTTTCTATTGTTTCTTTTTATTTTGTTTTCTTCCTTCTTCTTTTGTTTTCTTCTTCATTTTATTATATTCCAACACGTGCATGAGAGTGTGGTCACGTACATCAAGTGGTAGACTTTATAGGGTATCCTCATCATTTTCAGAAAATATGGCTGAAGAAGATAATCAATCACTTCATAATGAAAATAATGAGAATAACCGTGCTAGAACACTTAGAGATCATATGAATCCCACAAGAACAAGTGCACCATCATGCATAGTTTTTCCTCCTGATGCATCTCATTTTAATTTTAAGCCAGGCATTATTCAACTTTTACCTTCTTTTCATGGTTTAGAATTGGAAAATCCATACTTGCATTTAAGGGAATTTGAAGAGGTCTGCAACACATATAATAATTTAAATTGTAGCATGAACACCATCAGATTAAAGCTTTTCCCTTTTTCATTAAAAGATAAAGCTAAAACATGGCTACAAAATTTGAGACCAGGATCCATTCGTGCTTGGGATGAAATGCAACAACAATTTTTAAAGAAGTTTTTCCCATCTCATAGAACAAACTCTTTCAAAAGACAAATCACCACTTTCACTCAAAAACCAGGAGAAACATTTTATAAATGTTGGGATAGGTATCGAGACTTGCTTAGTACTTGCCCTCATCATGGTTTTGAAACATGGAGATTGGTTTCACATTTCTATGAAGGGTTAACACCTAAAGATAGGCAAATGGTTGAATTGATGTGCAATGGAACTTTTGAAGATAAAGACCCTGATGAAGCAATGGAGTACTTAGACTTGTTAGCTGAAAATGCTCAAAATTAGGACACCGCGGGTACTTATGAGGCACTGAGTAAAACTCAACCTCATACATCTAGTGGAGGTATGTACAATCTTAGGGAAGATCATGACCTTCAAGTCAAGTTTGCATCTTTAGCTAGAAAAGTCGTGGCACTAGAATTAAAAAAGAGTGGTCAATTAAAATCTGTTGAAAACATTGTGTGTCAAATCTGTGAAACAAATGAACACTCAACCAACGATTGTCCAACCTTGCCTTCTTTTAAGGAATGTCTCCATGAACAAGCTCATGCTTTAAACAGTTTTCAAAGGGCCAACCACAACCCATACTCCCAAACATATAACCCTGGTTGGAGAAATCACCCAAATTTCAGTTGGAAGAGTGAGAACAACAATGCACAAACTTCACAACCACCATTTCAAGCACACCACAATTTCCAAAATTCTCATGGATATGCACCTCCTTATGCTCCACCTCCTAGAAGAAATCTTGAGGAAACATTGCATGCATTCATTGAAAAGCAAGAGACAATTAATACTCAACTTGTTCAAAACATGACAGATTTTAAAGATACTCTTGCTAAATTAACATCTGCTCTTAGTTTCCAAGAGAAAGGTAAGTTTCCATCTCAAACACAACAAAATCCCAAAGGGCAATACAATGCAAATGCAAGTAGTTCCGGAAGCCAACATATGAATCAAGTCAAATCAGTCACTACTCTGCGCAGTGGTAAGGTTATTGAAAAACCCTCTCTTGAACCTTATGAGAAAGATAATGAGTCAATCTCTGAGGGTAAGGAAGGGGATGAATCTGAAAATTGCAAAGAAATGACTGATTCACCGCCAGCACTTCCATTTCCTCAAGCCATGACCAAACAAAGGAAAGCCAATCACAACTCTGAAATTTATGAAATTTTCAAACAGGTAAGGATCAATATACCTTTGTTGGATGCTATTAAACAGGTTCCTTCCTATGCTAAATTTTTGAAAGATCTATGCACTGTGAAGAGGAAACTGAATGTGAAAAAGAAAGCCTTTCTAGCCGAACAAGTAAGTGCTATTCTTCAAAACAATAATGCTTTGAAATATGAAGACCCTGGTTGTCCTACAATTTCTTGCTTTATTGGAGAACATAAAATTGAAAAAGCCTTACTTGATCTTGGTGCTAGTGTGAATCTACTTCCATATTCAGTTTTTCAGAGTCTCAATCTAGGTGAGTTAAAACCAACTTCTATATCTCTTTTACTTGCTGATAGATCTGTAAAAGTGCCTAGAGGAATAATTGAAGATGTGTTAGTACAAGTTGATAAATTCATTTATCCTGTGGATTTTATTGTCTTGGACACAGAACCTGTTGAAGCATGTAATTCATTTCCTGTTATTTTAGGACGTCCATTTCTTGCAACCTCTAACGCATTGATTAATTGTAGGAATGGATTGATGAAGCTATCATTTGGAAACATGACATTGGAGATGAATATTTTCAACATTTGCAAGCAACCTGGAGATGATAATGATTCACAAGAAGTAGATCATATTGATGAATTAGTTTATGATCAACTTGAATCTACTTTAAGTAAAAATGAATTGGATGAAACTGAAGATTTGCAAATGGTTTATTCTGAGGAAGAAATCATGGATGAAACAAGCACCGAAAATGTTGATGCGAATCTTTTGTCAATAGTGACAACAGATTCGACATCTGACATCACACCAATCGATGATTACTTTCCTAACGAATCCTTACTTTCTCTTAGTCCAATGCCTTGGTATGATAAAAATATCAATTTTCTTGCTTTAGGAGATTTGCCAGCTGATTGGAGTACCCAAGACAAAGAAAAGTTTTTGAACGAAGTGAAGAATTTTTATTGTGATGACCCTACCTTATTCAAATATTGTCCTGATCAAATATTTCAAAGATTCATTCCCGACAATGAGGTAAGTTATGTCATTAAACTTTGTCATTCTGAAGCATGTGGAAGTTATTTCTCGTCAAAAAAGACAGCTGCAAAAATCTTTCAAAATGGATTTTATTGGCCCACCATGTTCAAGGACACGCATGCATTCTGCAAAACTTGTGAAAATTATCAAAAAATTGATACTGGTCAAAAAGTTTTGTTTTATAATTCTCAACTTTATGCATTCCCTAGAGAGCTAAGACCAAGATGGAGCAATCCTTATGGGGCCTGTGATATTGAGAATTCAATGAATGACAATGATTTTAAGGAAAGTGGACATCGTTTGAAAACTTACTTTGATAATTTTCCTAGTAAAAATGAATCAACTGGTTGGAATGATCTTGTAGATAAAGGTTGATTATTTTTTTTCTCACATTGTTTTTGTGTTTCTTTTTTAGTGATTTTTGCTAGTTTATCTCACCCCGGTCAAATGGCGGATAACGGTACTCCGTGACTTAAGTCGGTTCTTTCAGTTTCCCACAATAACTGATATCGGTGTATATATCTGTGCAATTCTTTGAAGCTCTCTTCCAATTCTCATTTGAAAATGGACACTAATCTTGAAAAATTGAAAAAGTATTTTCCCGCTCTGCCTCAGAATGCGATTACAAAAATTTACCATGCTAGATGTGCAAGATTGAGATTGTTAATGAATCATGGAATTCCTGAAGATATTCGGTGGTTGATTGAAGCAAAGGTCCGATTATCAGGTGAGTCCTCTAACTTCTTCATTTCACACATGCCTGGAACAGGTAAAAGCACTTTTACAAAGAAGCGTCGTGCAAAACGACTGGATGTCTGTCATCGATGTGCTAGATGGACTTGTAATACACAATGTCGTTCTTTAGGAATGGTATCTATAAACCGTGAAGATAAAATACAATTCATTAAGGATGGCCTGAGTAAGGAGTCTTTAGATAATCTTCTATTGACTCTTGAGACGCATCCTAGTGGAGATGTGCATCGTACAATTCATGATTTATGGCCACTATTTCATAAAGAACATGATCGACTTAGTCTTGGGAATCTGACTAAAAAAGACCCTGTTTGCCAGTTTTTAAGAAAACTGGATGGGAAGCCTATCCCCGACCCATAGAGGGCGTTTAAGCCGTTCTTGGACGTAAAACCAAGGGAAGATGTGAGCCACAATCACAACTACCTGTACATACACATGTTTTTTTTCAAAAGTAAATAAATAAATAAATAAAAAGAGAGAGAGTGTGTGTGAGACTCTAGCTGGCCTACATATAGATGTTATGATTGCCTTTCTACTTTCTCATCTATAAAACCCTATTTTCCTTCCTTTCATTTCTACTCAACCCATACATTCAACAAATACAGAAGTGTGTAGAAATGGCAAGTTCCTCAAGTCATCAAATAAGAAATATTTGTGTTTTCGGTGGATCTAGTCCTGGGAAAGAAAAAGAGTTTTTAGAATCAGCAAATCATCTTGGTCAGGTGCTAGCTGAGAGAAAGATTCATTTAGTGTATGGGGGAGGCAGTCTTGGGTTAATGGGAGGTGTGTCAATAGCTGCATTTTTAGGAGGTAGTCAAGTTTTAGGAGTCGTCCCTGAAGCTTTGGCACAAGGGGACATCATTGGAAAAACAATTGGAGAGGAACTTCAGGTCTCCACAATGTCGGCTCGAATGAATGCAATGTTTAATCATGCTGATGCCTTCATTGCTTTACCAGGTGGTCTAGGCACATTGGAAGAGATCTTTCATATTTCCTCTTGGGCTCAATTGCACATTCACCATAAACCCATAGGTTTGTTAAATGTTAATGGTTATTATGATAAGTTGTTGTCTTTTCTTGATCATGCTGTGGAACAGGAATTTCTAACATCTTCTGCACGACAAATCATAATCTCTGCTACTACTGCTGAACAATTGATTGACCAACTACAATCTTTCACTCCTGTGATTGATCCTTCCATGAGTCGCATAAATTGGTCATCTAAGGAAAGCCGTAAAAAACTTAGATTGGATTTGAGCCTTCATTTGTGAATTTTTGTGTCTTTTGGTTTTATTATTGTGTTTTGTTATTTTTTATTTTTGTTTTAGTGTGTTTCAGGTTTTGTCAGTGTTCGTTATTTCAGGTGATATCTTCTATACTCTATCTTTCTACCTTAGAACATTGAGGACAATGTCTCGTTTTGGTTGGGGGGAGAGGGTAGTAGTTGATAAAAAAATAAATTATTTTTCATTTCATAAAGCATGTGCATAATTGTTGTTACTAGGATGGCAGAGTAAAGGAGTTCTTTTGTTAAAGTGACTCTTGAGACGCATCTTAGTAACCATTCTTAACAAGGTCTATTATAATACTTCCTGAAATATTCAGGTTTACAAACTCTCGTATTGTTACCACTTAATTCTGCTCATATACTTATTTAACATATATTCTTAAACCTTAATTTACACACACACACTTTAACATATGATTGTGGGTTGCATATTGGATTATTACATTATTTATGTTCTTTTGTTAAAGGTAACAACTAAGGGAAAGGGATTGTATATAATTAAAAAAAAAACAAAACATGAAAAAAAAATAAAAAAAATAAAAATAAAAAATGATGATAATAAAAATGTAGATAAGTTTGATTTCGTAGCCTCCCTAACCTAAGCAATTAAGCCCGAAGGGGTGTTTTAACACCTAATACCCTAAAGTCAACTGACTTGGGAGCTATTGGCCCAACGCTTGTTACATGGGTTGAGGAGAAAAGCTTAAGGCAATCAAACATTGCACTATCTACATATCAGTATCTGCGACCCGAGTTACTAAGCTCGTAGGGGTGTCTTAACACCTAATGCCCTAAGACCAACTGGTCTGGGAGTCATTAGCTGAAAGCTCGTTACATGGGTTAAAGATGCATGATGTTTTTAAATTATATGTATATACATTTAAAAAAAAAAAGAAAAAAAAGAAGTAAAAAAAAAAGACAAAAATAATAATCCCATCCCAAGGAAGTTAACCTTAAACATTAGAAAAAAATTTTTTTTGTTTTCTTCCAAGAAAAGCCCCATAATTATGTGTTGATACATTGAGCACAAAAGAAAGGTTTATTAATATCTTGTTAAGTGGTATTGAGCAGATATATAAATTTAGTGAGAGTTTGTTTATCTGGATAGATTAATGGAAGTTAAATGATGAATACCTTGCTTTGTGAAATTTGCAAATTGTTTTAACGCTTTGATTACTAGGGACTAGTAATAAGCTGGTTGAGGGGTGTGATTAGTACTTAAAAGTGCATTTTTATCATGGTTTTATATCATCATTTTGCACTTGAAGTATCAATAACTCCTTAACTAAAATATATTTTATAGTAATGTATCTAATAATATAAGATACCTATAATTTATGGTAAATGTCTATTTTTAATGTAGGCCTATCCCATAAATGAAAGGATTGATTGATGACTTGAAGAACTTAAATTGCAAGGATAAAGAGATGGTCAAACTTAGAGAAGAGATGTCGGTGCAATCCAAACCGGAACACTGTTCGGTAATTGGGCCATATCTGAAGCTACAGATCTCAGATTTAGGTCCAATTTATATGGATGGAAAGGTAAGACATAGGCCTACAACTTTCATATGGAGCCCAAGATCTAAAAAGGCCATTATCAAGTCCAAATTGTAGCAACAACAAAGAAGCCCGAATCTGTCTTCCAGCCCGAGCACTGTTCGGTATTTTGGTCATATCTGGAGTTCTAGAAGTCCAAATGAGCTGACTTTTTTACACAAGAAAGCTGAGACAATTGCCTACAACTTTCATGTTTGCACCTGGCTCCAGTTTTGACGTTATCAATGACGTTTTGGGCAGACAAGAGAAGATAAGGATTGTCACCAAGTCAAAAGTTGGCCACCCACTTATCAATTAGTCATCAAATCAATAGTTCCCAATTTTGGCCTATAAAAGGAGGCATTTGCCATGCATTTAGGCATCTTGGTTTCCAGATCAAGATCATGCTCTTCCTTTCTCTCTTTGTATTTTTTGTAATGTTTATGCTTTGCTTTCATTAATATCAAGTTTATGCCTTTCATTTCCTTTCCTTTACTTAGTTAACTTTTATGTTCTTATTTTGTTTATCTATTTTGCTTTCTTTCATTATGTCTAGCTAAGTTAATTATGTCAAGGTGAAAAGGTTACACTAATGGTGTGAGAATAAGTATAATGTAAACTTAATATGGACTTTAATGTTTGATACTAACATGTTTTATATTTGTTATCTTGTTCACTCTTTAATACTTTGCTTGTTAAATGACTAATCTTGATTTATGTTGTATAACACTTGGTACAACAAATGCTTGGCACTTTCATAGCCCATAATGTATGGTATAACCGACACCTGAGCTATGAAAGGAACTTGATTTGTTGTTAACATAAGTTATAATCATGAATGCTTGACGAGATTTACAAGTATTAGCATTAATTGAATAAGATGACTAATGTAATCATGTTAACAATATATAATCTGATTGGAACCTCCTTTATGTGTGGTTTCCAATTCAATAATAAGAGTTTATACTATACTTGTTTGATATACCATTAGTGGAACCTCTAACCTTGACATTTGTTATTATTATTGTTTAATCCTTACATTAATTTTCCATCTCTAAGTTCTCATCATCATCATCATCTTCTTCTTCTCTTTCTTTATTATTATTATTATTATTATTATTATTATTATTATTAGTACTACTACCACTATTATTATTATTGTTGTTGTTGTTGTTGTTGTTGTTGTTGTTATTGTTGTTTTATAATTGTTGTTTATAATTTGTACAATTAACCTCCCTGTGGTTCGACCCCGGTCTTGCCGGGTTATTTATTACTTCGACACTCCTACACTTGGGAGAAGACATCAATCTTTTCGTCGTGTCACTCATCTTGTTGAGAAATGATGAATCCTCTTGAGGGCTAGAAAGCGTACTCAGAGTAAAAACTGGAAGAGTTTTTTTTTTTTTTTGAAAATTCAAAGATTTTAAAATGGTCAAATTGTCATGAGTGACCTACCCATCAAATTTTTTTTTGAGGTGGTCTCATTATAATAGGTGACCTACTCAGGTGAAAAACGCGAAGAAGTTTCATAGTGAAAAATACAAAGATTTTTCAAAGTGGTGAAAAATGCAAAGATTTCTCAAAGTGTTGAAGAGGTGAAAAATGTAGAGATTTTTTTGAAGTGGTGAAAAACACGAAGATTTTTCAAAGTGGGGAAAGTGGGGGAAAATACAAATTTTTTTCAAAGTGGTCTTGTTATAATGGGCAACCTGCCCGGGTGAAAAACATGAAGATTTTTCAAAGAGATGAAAACTACGATGATTTCTCAAAACGGTTTTATTGAAAAGGGGTAACCAACCCAGATGGAAGATGTTACAAGTAGTGAGAAATGTAAGGATTTCTCAAAAGATAGTTTCATTGTAATGGGCAACCAGCCCAAATAGAAGATTTTGGAGGTGCTAAGAAATTCAAGGATTTCTCAAAAGATGGTTTCATTATAATGGGCAACCAACCCAAATGGAAAATTTTGAAGGTGGTGAGAAATGTAAGGATTTCTCAAAAGATGGTTTCATTATAATGGGCGACCGACCCAAATAGAAGATTTTGAAGGTGGTGAGAAATGCAAAGATTTTTTTAAAAGATGGTTTCATCGAATAAAAGATGAAAAGGGTTTTTAGAGAGGTCTGATTATGATGGGTAACCAGCCCAAGATAAAATAATAAAATGTCTTTAAGAGACAATATGATGGGACTCGAAGGTGCACTATTCAAGTAATGGAAGCTTGACAGAGTATTCAAAAAGAGATAGGACTCGAAAAGGAACGAATGGTAAAAAGTGCACTTGAAAGGAGGTAAGGTTAGAAAACACACTACCTAAGAGATGAGTGCTCAAAGACACTCAAAAGGGAGGTAGGGTTGGAAAACACACTACCTAAGAGGTGAGGGCTCGAAGGCACACTAGAAAGGGAGGTAGGGTTGAAAAACACACTACTTTAGAGGTGAGGGCTCGAAGGCACACTAGAAAGGGAGGTAGGGTTGAAAAACACACTACTTTAGAGGTGAAGGCTCAAAGGCGCACTAAAAAGAGGTAGGGTTGTGACACGACTAAAAGGTTGATGTCTTCTCCCAAGTGCAGGAGTGTCGAAGTAATAAATAACCCGGCAAGACCGGGGTCGAACCACAGGGAGGTTAATTGTACAAATTATAGACAACAATTATAAACAACAATAATAGCATTAATAACAACAAGAATAACAATAAGAACAACAACTATAATAATAATAGTAATAATAATAATAATAGTAGTAGTAGTAGTAGTAGTAGTAGTAGTAGTAGTAGTAGTAGTAATAATACTAATAATAATAAAGAAAGAGAAGAAGAAGAAGATGATGAGAACTTGGAGATGGAAAATTAATGTAAAGATTAATCAATAATAATAACAAATGTCAAGGTTAGAGGTTTCACTAATGGTATATCAAACAAGTATAGTATAAACTCTTATTATTGAATTGGAAACCACACACAAAGGAGGTTCCAATCAGATTATATATTGTTAACATGATTACATTAGTCATCTTATTCAATTAATGCTAATACTTGTAAATCTCGTCAAGCATTCATGATTATAACTTATGTTAACAACAAATCAAGTTCCTTTCATAGCTCAGGTGTCGGTTATACCATACATTATGGGCTATGAAAGTGCCAAGCATTTGTTGTACCAAGTGTTATACAACATAAATCAAGATTAGTCATTTAACAAGCAAAGTATTAAAGAGTGAACAAGATAACAAATATAAAACATGTTAGTATCAAACATTAAAGTCCATATTAAGTTTACATTATACTTATTCTTACACCATTAGTGTAACCTTTTCACCTTGACATAATTAACTTAGCTAGACATAATGAAAGAAAGAAAAATAAATAAACAAAATAAGAACATAAAAGTTAACTAAGTAAAGGAAAGGAAATGAAAAGCATAAACTTGATATTAATGAAAGTAAAGCATAAACATTACAAAAAATACAAAGAGAGAAAGGAAGAGCATGATCTTGATCTGGAAACCAAGATGCCTAAACGCATGGCAAATGCCTCCTTTTATAGGCCAAAATTAGGAACTATTGATTTGATGACTAATTGATAAGTGGGTGGCCAACTTTTGACTTGGTGACAATCCTTATCTTCTCTTGTCTGCCCAAAACGTCATTGATAACGTCAAAACTGGAGCCAGGTGCAAACATGAAAGTTGTTGGCAATTGTCTTAGCTTTCTTGTGTAAAACATTCAGCTCATTTGGACTTCTAGAACTCCAGATATGGCCAAAATACCGAACAGTGCTCGGGCTGGAAGACAGATTCGGGCTTCTTTGTTGTTGCTACAATTTGGACTTGATAATGGCCTTTTTAGATCTTGGGCTCCATATGAAAGTTGTAGGCCTATGTCTTACCTTTCCATCCATATAAATTGGACCTAAATCTGAGATCTGTAGCTCCAGATATGGCCCAATTACTGAATAGTGTTCCGGTTTGGATTGCACCGACATCTCTTCTCTAAGTTTGACCATCTCTTTATCCATGCAATTTAAGTTCTTCAAGTCATCAATCAATCCTTTCATTTATGTGATAGACCTGCATTAAAAATAGACATTTACCACAAATTATAGGTATCTTATATTATTAGATACATTATTATAAAACATATTTTAGTTAAGGAGTTATTGATACTTCAAGTGCAAAATGATGATATAAAACCATGATAAAAATGCACTTTTAAGTACTAATCACACCCCTCAACCAGCTTATTACTAGTCCCTAGTAATTAAAGCGTTAAAACAATTTGCAAATTTCACAAAGCAAGGTATTCATCATTTAACTTCCATTAATCTATCCAGATAAACAAACTCTTATTAAATTTATATATCTGCTCAATACCATTTAACAAGATATTAATAAACCTTTCTTTTGTGCTCAATGTATCAACACATAATTATGGGGCTTTTCTTGGAAGAAAACAAAATTTTTGTTCTAATGTTTAAGGTTAACTTCCTTGGGTTGGGATTACTATTTTTGTCTTTTTTTTTTTTTTTAACTCTGTATACATATACTTTAAAAACATCATGCATCTTTAACCCATGTAACGAGCTTTCAGCTAATGACTCCCAGACCAGTTGGTCTTAGGGCATTAGGTGTTAAGACACCCCTACGAGCTTAGTAACTCGGGTCACAGATACTGATATGTAGATAGTGCAATGTTTGATTCCCTTAAGCTTTTCTCCTCAACCCATGTAACAAGCGTTGGGCCAATAGCTCCCAAGTCAGTTGACTTTAGGCTATTAGGTGTTAAAACACCCCTTCGGGCTTAATTGCTTAGGTTAGGGAGGCTACGAAACCAAACTTATCTATATTTTTATTATCATCATTTTGTTTTTTTTTCTTTTTTTTTTTCATGTTTTTCTTTTTTTTTTAATTATATACAATCCCTTTCCTTTAGTTGTTACCTTTAACAAAAGAACATAAATAATGTAATAATCCAATATGCAACCCACAATCATATGTTAAAGTGTGTGTGTGTAAATTAAGGTTTAAAAATACATGTTAAATAAGTATATGAGCAGAATTAAGTGGTAACAATACGAGAGTTTGTAAACCTGAATATTTCAGGAAGTATTATAATAGACCTTGTTAAGAATGGTTACTAAGATGCGTCTCAAGAGTCACTTTAACAAAAGAACTCCTTTACTCTGCCATCCTAGTAACAATAATTATGCACATGCTTTATGAAATGAAAAACAATTTTTTTTTTTTTATCAACTACTACCCTCTCCCCCCAACCAAAACAAGACATTGTCCTCAATGTTCTAAGGTAGAAAGAAAGAGTATAGAAGATATCACCTGAAATAACGAACACTGACAAAACCTGAAACACACTGAAACAAAAATAAGAAATAACAAAACACAATAATAAAACCAAAAGACAAAAAAAATTCACAAATGAAGGCTCAAATCCAATCTAAGCTTTTTACGGCTTCCCGTAGATGACCAATTTATGCGACTCATGGAAGGATCAATCATAGGAATGAAAGATTGTAGTTGGTCAATCAATTGTTCAGCAGTAGTAGCAGAGATTATGATTTGTCGTGCAGAAGATGTTAAAAATTCCTGTTCCACAGCATGATCAAGAAAAGACAACAACTTATCATAATAACCATTAACACTTAACAAACCTATAGGTTTATGGTGAATGTGCAATTGAGCCCAAGAGGAAATATGAAAGATCTCTTCCAATGTGCCTAGACCACCTGGTAAAGCAATGAAAGCATCAGCATGGTTAAACATTGCATTCATTCGAGCCGACATTGTGGAGACCTGAAGTTCCTCTCCAATTGTTTTTCCAATGATGTCCCCTTGTGCCAAAGCTTCAGGGACGACCCCCAAAACTTGACTACCTCCTAAAAATACAGCTATTGACACACCTCCCATTAACCCAAGACTGCCTCCCCCATACACTAAATGAATCTTTCTCTCAGCTAGCACCTGACCAAGATGATTTGCTGATTCTAAAAACTCCTTTTCTTTCCCAGGACTAGATCCACCAAAAACACAAATATTTCTTATTTGAGGACTTGAGGAACTTGCCATTTCTACACACTTCTGTATTTGTTGAATGTATGGGTTGAGTAGAAATGAAAGGAAGGAAAAGAGGGTTTTATAGATGAGAAATTGGAAAGGCAATCATAACATCTATATGTAGGCCAGCTGGAGTCTCACAATCTGTCTCTCTCTTTTTATTTATTTATTTATTTACTTTTGAAAAAAACATGTGTATGTACAGGTAGTTGTGATTGTGGCTCACATCTTTCCTTGGTTTTACGTCCAAGAACGGCTTAAACGCCCTCTATGGGTCGGGGATAGGCTTCCCATCTAGTTTTCTTAAAAACTGGCAAACAGGGTCTTTTTTAATCAGATTCCCAAGACTAAGTCGATCATGTTCTTTATGAAATAGTGGCCATAAATCATGAATTGCACGATGCACATCTCCACTAGGATGCGTCTCAAGAGTCAATAGAAGATTATCTAAAGACTCCTTACTCAGGCCATCCTTAATGAATTGTATTTTATCTTCACGGTTTATAGATACCATTCCTAAAGAACGACATTGTGTATTACAAGTCCATCTAGCACATCGATGATAGACATCCAGTCGTTTTGCACGACGCTTCTTTGCAAAAGTGCTTTTACCTGTTCCAGGCATGTGTGAAATGAAGTTAGAGGACTCACCTGATAATCGGACCTTTGCTTCAATCAACCACCGAATATCTTCAGGAATTCCATGATTCATTAATAATCTCAATCTTGCACATCTAGCACGGTAAATTTTTGTAATCGCATTCTGAGGCAGAACGGGAAAATACTTTTTCAATTTTTCAAGATTAGTGTCCATTTTTAAATGAGAATTGGAAGAGAGATTCAAAGAATTGCACATATATATACACAGATATCAGTAATTGTGGGAAACTGAAAGAACCGACTTAAGTCACGGAGTACCGTTATCCGCCATTTGACCGGGGTGAAGAAACTCGCAAAAATCACTCAAAAAGAAACAAAAATAAAATAAAATAAAATCAATATTTATATAAGAAACAAAAATAAAATAAAATAAAATAAAATAAAATCAATCTTTATATACAGGATCACCCAATTCAATAGAGTTATGTTCAACTGAAAAATTGTCAACGTAAACTTTCAGACGATGTCCATTTACCTTGAAAACATTGCCATTCTTTGGATTCTCGATGTCATAGGCCCCATATGGATACATATGTTTCACAATAAAAGGACCACTCCATCTTGATCTTAATTTTCCAGGAAATAAATGCAGTCGAGAATTATAAAGCAAGACTTTTTGACCAACATTGAAGGTTTTTCTCTGTATTTTCTTGTCATGAAACTCTTTAATTCTTGCTTTATGAATTCTTGAATTTTCATATACATCATTTCTTATTTCCTCAAGCTCATTTATTTGTAATTTTCGCAGTTGACTAGCATCATCCAGATTTGAATTGAAAGCTTTAATAGCCCAATAAGCTTTATGTTCAAGTTCCACAGGCAAGTGACAAGGTTTTCCATAGACTAGTCTATACGGTGACATACCTAATGATGTTTTATAAGCAGTTCGATAAGCCCAAAGTGCATCATTAAGTCTTAAAGACCAGTCTTTCCTATTAGGGTTCACTGTTTTCTCCAAAATATGTTTGATCTCCCTATTAGCAAGCTCTACTTGTCCACTTGTTTGAGGGTGATAAGGGGTGGCAACTTTGTGTGTGATTCCATATTTCTTCATTAAAGATTCAAATGGCTTGTTGCAGAAATGTGTTCCACCATCACTTATTATGGCTCGAGGGACTCCAAATCGACTCAAAATATTTTCTTTCAAAAACTTTATCACTGTTTTGTGATCATTGTTTCGACTTGGAATTGCCTCTATCCATTTTGAAACATAATCTACTGCGACTAATATGTATAAGAAACCAAATGATGGAGGGAATGGGCCCATGAAATCTATACCCCAACAATCAAAGATCTCAATGACAATAATAGGGTTTAAAGGCATCATGTGACGTTTTGAAATAGATCCCAACTTTTGACAATTTTCACAAGACTTGCAGAATGCATGTGAGTCTTTGAACATGGTGGGCCAGTAAAATCCACTTTGTAAGATTTTTGCAGTTGTCTTTCTTGATGAGAAATGGCCCCCACATGCCTCAGAATGACAAAATTTAATGACACTACTTACCTCATTGTCAGGAATGCATCTTCGAAATATTTGATCAGGACAATATTTGAATAAATAAGGATCATCCCAATAAAAGTTCTTCACTTCGTTCAAAAACTTTCTTTTATCTTGGGTATTCCAATGAGCTGGCAATTGTCCTGAAACAAGAAAATTGACAATATTAGCAAATCAAGGCATTGTAGAGACAGAAAGTAAAGATTCATCAGGAAAGTAGTCATCGATTGGTGTGATGTCAGTTTTCGAATCTGTTGTCAATCTTGACAAGTGATCTGCGACAACATTTTCGCTGCCTTTCTTATCTTTGATTGTGATATCAAATTCTTGAAGTAATAAAATCCACCGCACCAATCTAGCCTTGGAATCTTTCTTAGAAAGAAGATATTTCAATGCTGCATGATCACTAAAAACAAGAACAGGTGAGCCAACAAGATAAGATCTGAATTTTTCACATGCAAATACTACTGCAAGTAATTCTTTTTCAGTGGTGGTATAATTCATTTGAGCACTATTTAAAGTTTTACTTGCATAGTAAATTACATAAGGTTTCTTATCTTTTCTTTGTCCCAAAACAGCACCTACGGCATAATCACTAGCATCACACATTATTTCAAAAGGTAATGACCAATCGGGAGGTTGAATGATAGGAGCACAAGTAAGTAAATTTTTAAGTTTAACAAAGGCTTTTTCACAATGTTCAGTCCATTCAAAAATAGTATCCTTAGTTAGAAGGTTACTTAAAGGCTTAGATATTACACTAAAATCTTTGATGAACCTTCTATAAAAACCAGCATGTCCCAAGAATGATCTAACATCTTTAAGAGATTTTGGTGTTGGCAAGTTTGCAATTAACTTGATTTTAGATTTGTCAACCTCAATTCCTTTTGATGAAACAATGTGACCAAGTACAATGCCGTTTGTTACCATAAAATGACATTTTTCCCAATTCAGCACAAGATTCTTCTCTTCACACCTGGTTAAAACCTTTCCTAAATTAGTCAAACAATCATCAAATGAATTGCCAAAAACAGAAAAATCATCCATGAAAATCTCAAGAAAATGTTCAACCATATCGCTAAATATACTAAGCATGCATCTTTGAAATGTGGCTGGTGCATTACATAATCCAAAAGGCATCCTTCGATATGCAAAAGTACCAAATGGACATGTGAAAGTAGTTTTTTCTTGATCTTCCAATGCAATTTCAATTTGGTTGTAACCCGAATAGCCATCTAGGAAACAATAAAATTCATGACCTGCAACTCTTTCTAGGATTTGATCCATGAAAGGTAAAGGGAAATGATCTTTTCTAGTCATTGAATTAAGTTTCCTATAGTCAATGCACATGCGCCAACCAGTAACAGTTCTAGTGGGAATTAACTCATTGTTCTCATTTGTTATCACAGTGACTCCAGACTTCTTAGGTACAACTTGGGTAGGACTTACCCATTTGCTGTCAGAAATAGGATAAATGATTTCATTATCTAGAAGCTTAATGACTTCATTTTTCACTACTTCTTTCATATTAGGATTTAGCCTTCGTTGCATTTCTCTAGAGGGTTTAGCATTTTCCTCTAAATAAATTCTGTGTATACAAATCAAAGGACTAATTCCTTTTATATCAGCTATGGTCCATCCTAATGCTTTTTTGTGCATTTTCAGAGTTTGTAATAACTTACCTTCTTGATGTGCATTAAGTTTGGAAGAGATTATTACCGGAAAAGTTTCATTTTCTCCCAAAAATGAGTATTTGAGATTGGATGGTGATTAGTACTTAAAAGTGCATTTTTATCATGGTTTTATATCATCATTTTGCACTTGAAGTATCAATAACTTCTTAACTAAAATATGTTTTATAATAATATATCTAATAATATAAGATACCTATAATTTGTGGTAAATGTCTATTTTTAATGCAGGTCTATCACATAAATGAAAATATTGATTGATGACTTTAAAAACTTAAATTGCAAAGGCAAAGAGATGGTCAAACATAGAAAAAAGATGTCGGTGCAATCCAAACCGGAACACTGTTCGGTAATTGGGCCATATCTGGAGCTACAGATCTCATATTTAGGTCCAATTTATATGGATGGAAAGGTAAGACATAGGCCTACAACTTTCATATGGAGCCCAAGATCTAAAAAGGTCATTATCAAGTCCAAATTGTAGCAACAACAAAGAAGCCCGAATCTGTCTTCCAGCCCGAGCACTGTTCGGTATTTTGGCCATATCTGGAGTTCTAGAAGTCCAAATGAGCTGAATTTTTTACACAAGAAAGCTGAGGCATTTGCCATGCATTTAGGCATCTTGGTTTCCAGATCAAGATCATGCTCTTCCTTTCTCTCTTTGTATTTTTTATGCTTTGTTTTCATTAATATTAAGTTTATGCCTTTCATTTCCTTTCCTTTACTTAGTTAACTTTTATGTTGTTATTTTGTTTATCTATTTTTCTTTCTTTCATTATGTCTAGCTAAGTTAATTATGTCAAGGTGAAAAGGTTACACTAATGGTGTGAGAATAAGTATAATGTAAACTTAATATGGACTTTAATTTTTGATACTAACATGTTTTGTATTTGTTATCTTATTCACTCTTTAATACTTTGCTTGTTAAATGACTACTCTTGATTTATGTTGTATAACACTTGGTACAACAAATGCTTGGCACTTTCATAGCCCATAATGTATGGTATAACCGACACCTGAGCTATGAAAGGAACTTGATTTGTTGTTAACATAAGTTATAATCATGAATGCTTGACGAGATTTACAAGTATTAGCATTAATTGAATAAGATGACTAATGTAATCATGTTAACAATATATAATCTGATTGGAACCTCCTTTGTGTGTGGTTTCCAATTCAATAATAAGAGTTTATACTATACTTGTTTGACATACCATTAGTGGAACCTCTAACCTTGACATTTGTTATTATTATTGTTTAATCTTAACATTAATATTTCATCTCTAAGTTCTCATCATCATCATCTTCTTCTTCTTCTCTTTCTTTATTATTATTATTATTATTATTATTATTACTACTACTACTACTACTACTACTACTACTAGTATTATTATTATTATTATTATTATTATTATTATTATTATTATTATTATTATTATTATTATTATTATAGTTATTGTTGTTATTGCTATTATTGTTGTTTATAATTGTTGTCTATAATTTGTACAATTAACCTCCCTATGGTTCGACCCCGGTCTTGCCGGGTTATTTATTACTTCGACACTCCTGCACTTGGGAGAAGACATCAACCTTTTCGTCGTGTCAGATGGCAACGGCTTCAAATCAGGTTTTGGTGGTTGAACACTTGAAGGTATGGACTTAATTGGTCGTGCTGGCAATTCCTCAATTTGTGGCCTCCAATTACTTGTCTTTGATTCTTCCTGAAAATAAATCATTTCCAAATTATCAGATTCATCAATCTCAATTTCATTGGAAGTGGTTGGAAATTGATCATGAATTAATTTTTCAGTAAAGTCCACTTCTTGTAAATCATTATCATCTCTAGGTTGCTTGCAAATGTTGAAAATATTCATCTCCAATGTCATGTTTCCAAATGATAGCTTCATCAGTCCATTCCTACAATTAATCAATGCATTACAAGTTGCAAGAAATGGACGTCCTAAAATAACAGGAAATGAATTACATACTTCAACAGGTTGTGTGTCCAAGACAATAAAATCCACAGGATAAATGAATTTATCGACTTGTACTAACACATCTTCAATTATTCCTCTAGGCACTTTTATAGATCTATCGGCAAGTAAAAGAGTTATAGAAGTTGGTTTTAACTCACCTAGATTGAGACTCTGAAAAACTGAATATGGAAGTAAATTCACACTAGCACCAAGATCAAGTAAGGCTCTTTCAATTTTATGCTCTCCAATAAAGCAAGAAATTGTAGGACAACCAGGGTCTTTATATTTCAAAGCATTATTGTTTTGAAGAATAGCACTTACTTGTTCGGCTAGAAAGGCTTTCTTTTTCACATTCAGTTTCCTTTTCACAGTGCAGAGATCTTTCAAAAATTTAGCATAGGAAGGAACCTGTTTAATTGCATCCAGCAAAGGTATATTGATCCTCACCTGTTTGAAAATTTCATAAATTTCAGAATTGTGATTGACTTTTCTTTGTTTGGTCATGGCGTGAGGAAATGGAAGTGCTGGCGGTGAATCAGTTGTTTCTTTGCAATTTTCAGATTCATCCCCTTCCTTACCCTCAGAGATTGACTCATCATCTTTCTCATAAGGTTCAAGAGAGGGTTTTTCAATAACCTTACCACTGCGCAGAGTAGTGACTGATTTGACTTGATCCATGTGTTGGCTTACGGAACTACTTGCATTTGCATTGTATTGCCCCTTAGGATTTTGTTGCGGTTGAGATGGAAACTTACCTTTCTCTTGGAAACTGAGAGTAGATGTTAATTTAGCAAGAGTATCTTTAAAATCTGTCATGTTTTGAGCAAGTTGAGTATTGATTGTCTCTTGCTTTTCAATGAATGCATGCAATGTTTCCTCAAGATTTCTTCTAGGAGGTGGAGCATAAGGAGGTGCATATCCATGAGAATTTTGGAAATTGTGGTGTGCTTGAAACGGTGGTTGTGAAGTTTGTGCATTGTTGTTCTCACTCTTCCAACTAAAATTTAGGTGATTTCTCCAACCAGGGTTGTATGTTTGGGAGTATGGGTTGTGGTTGGCCCTTTGAAAACTATTTAAAGCATGAGCTTGTTCATGGAGACATTCCTTAAAAGAAGGCAAGGCTGGACAATCGTTGGTTGAGTGTTCATTTGTTTCACAGATTTGACACACAATGTTTTCAACAGATTTTAATTGACCACTCCTTTTCAATTCTAGTGCCTCAACTTTTCTAGCTAAAGATGCAAATTTGGCTTGAAGGTCATGATCTTCCCTAAGGTTGTACATACCTCCACTAGATGTATGAGGTTGAGTTTTACTCGGTGCCTCATAAGTACCTGCGGTGTCCCAATTTTGAGCATTTTCAGCCAACAAGTCTAAGTACTCCATTGCTTCCTCAGGGTCTTTATTTTCAAAAGTTCCATTGCACATCAATTCAACCATTTGCCTATCTTTAGGTATTAATCCTTCATAGAAATGTGAAACCAATCTCCATGTTTCAAAACCATGATGAGGGCAAGTACTAAGCAAGTCTCGATACCTATCCCAACATTTGTAAAATGTTTCTCCTGGTTTTTGAGTGAAAGTGGTGATTTGTCTCTTGAAAGAGTTTGTTCTATGAGATGGGAAAAAATTCTTTAAAAATTGTTGTTGCATTTCATCCCAAGCACGAATGGATCCTGGTCTTAAATTTTGTAGCCATGTTTTAGCTTTATCTTTTAATGAAAAAGGAAAAAGCTTTAATCTGATGGTGTTCATGCTACAATTTAAGTTATTATATGTGTTGCACACCTCCTCAAATTCCCTTAAATGCGAGTATGGATTTTCCAATTCTAAGCCATGAAAAGAAGGTAAAAGTTGAATAATGCCTGGTTTAAAATTAAAATGAGATGCATCGGGAGCAAAAACTATGCATGACGGTGCACTTGTTCTTGTGGGATTCATGTGGTCTCTAAGTGTTCTAGCACGGTTATTCTCATTATTTTCATTATGAAGTGATTGATTATCTTCTTCAGCCATATTTTCTGAAAATGATGAGGATACCCTACAAAGTCTACCACTTGATGTACGTGACCACACTCTCATGCACGTGTAGGAATAAAATAAAAAAGAAGAAGAAAGTAAAAGAAGGAGGAAGAAAACAAAATAAAAAAAATAAAAGAAAAGAAACAAAGTTATATACAAGAAAAGTGAAAAGAGAAAATAAAATAAATACTATAATTTATACAAGAACTTACCTCCCCGGCAACGGCGCCAAAAACTTGACACGACTAAAAGGTTGATGTCTTCTCCCAAGTGCAGGAGTGTCGAAGTAATAAATAACCCGGCAAGACCGGGGTCGAACCACAGGGAGGTTAATTGTACAAATTATAGACAACAATTATAAACAACAATAATAGCAATAATAACAACAAGAATAACAATAAGAACAACAACTATAATAATAATAGTAATAATAATAATAATAGTAGTAGTAGTAGTAGTAGTAGTAGTAGTAGTAATAATAATACTAATAATAATAAAGAAAGAGAAGAAGAAGAAGATGATGAGAACTTGGAGATGGAAAATTAATGTAAAGATTAATCAATAATAATAACAAATGTCAAGGTTAGAGGTTTCACTAATGGTATATCAAACAAGTATAGTATAAATTCTTATTATTGAATTGGAAACCACACACAAAGGAGGTTCCAATCAGATTATATATTGTTAACATGATTACATTAGTCATCTTATTCAATTAATGCTAATACTTGTAAATCTCGTCAAGCATTCATGATTATAACTTATGTTAACAACAAATCAAGTTCCTTTCATAGCTCAGGTGTCGGTTATACCATACATTATGGGCTATGAAAGTGCCAAGCATTTGTTGTACCAAGTGTTATACAACATAAATCAAGATTAGTCATTTAACAAGCAAAGTATTAAAGAGTGAACAAGATAACAAATATAAAACATGTTAGTATCAAACATTAAAGTCCATATTAAGTTTACATTATACTTATTCTTACACCATTAGTGTAACCTTTTCACCTTGACATAATTAACTTAGCTAGACATAATGAAAGAAAGAAAAATAAATAAACAAAATAAGAACATAAAAGTTAACTAAGTAAAGGAAAGGAAATGAAAAGCATAAACTTGATATTAATGAAAGTAAAGCATAAACATTACAAAAAATACAAAGAGAGAAAGGAAGAGCATGATCTTGATCTGGAAACCAAGATGCCTAAATGCATGGCAAATGCCTCCTTTTATAGGCCAAAATTAGGAACTATTGATTTGATGACTAATTGATAAGTGGGTGGCCAACTTTTGACTTGGTGACAATCCTTATCTTCTCTTGTCTGCCCAAAACGTCATTGATAACGTCAAAACTGGAGCCAGGTGCAAACATGAAAGTTGTAGGCAATTGTCTTAGCTTTCTTGTGTAAACAATTCAGCTCATTTGGACTTCTAGAACTCAAGATATGGCCAAAATACCGAACAGTGCTCGGGCTGGAAGACAGATTCGGGCTTCTTTGTTGTTGCTACAATTTGGACTTGATAATGGCCTTTTTAGATCTTGGGCTCCATATGAAAGTTGTAGGCCTATGTCTTACCTTTCCATCCATATAAATTGGACCTAAATCTGAGATCTGTAGCTCCAGATATGGCCCAATTACTGAACAGTGTTCCGGTTTGGATTGCACCGACATCTCTTCTCTAAGTTTGACCATCTCTTTATCCATGCAATTTAAGTTCTTCAAGTCATCAATCAATCCTTTCATTTATGTGATAGACCTGCATTAAAAATAGACATTTACCACAAATTATAGGTATCTTATATTATTAGATACATTATTATAAAACATATTTTAGTTAAGGAGTTATTGATACTTCAAGTGCAAAATGATGATATAAAACCATGATAAAAATGCACTTTTAAGTACTAATCAGGTTGGAAAACACACTACCTAAGAGGTGTGGGCTCAAAGGCGCACTAAAAAGGGAGGCAGGGTTAGAAAACACACTACCTAAAAGGTGAGAGCTCTAAGACGCGCTCAAAATGAGGTAGGGTTAGAAAACACACTACCTAAGGTGGGCGAGTGCTCTAAGGCGCACTCACAAGGGAGGTAGGGTTGGAAAACACACTACCTAAGAGGTGATCGAGTGCTCTCAGGCACACTCAAAAGGGAGGTAAGGTTGGAAAACACACTATCTAAAGTGGTTGACTGCTCTAAGGCACACTCAAAAGGGAGGTAGAGTTGGAAAACACACTACCTAAAGTGGTCGAGTGCTCTAAGGTGCACTCAAAAGGGAGGTAGGGTTAGAAAATACACTACCTAAGAGGTGGTCGAGTGCTTTAAGGTGCACTCAAAAGGGAGGTAGGGTTGGAAAAAACACTACCTAAAAGGTGAGGGCTCAAAGACGTACTAAAAAGGGAGGCACGGTTAGGAAACACACTACCTAAAAAGGGATGCGCCTAAATGCATGGCAAATGCCTCCTTTTATAGGCTAAAATTGGGAACTATTGATTTGATGACTAATTGATAAGTGGGTGGCCAACTTTTGACTTGGTGACAATCCTTATCTTCTCTTGTCTGCCCAAAACGTCATTGATAACATCAAAATTGGAGCCAGTTGCAAACGCTTGGCACTTTCATAGCCCATAATGTATGGTATAACCGACACCTGAGCTATGAAAGGAACTTGATTTGTTGTTAACATAAGTTATAATCATGAATGCTTGACGAGATTTACAAGTATTAGCATTAATTGAATAAGATGACTAATGTAATCATGTTAACAATATATAATCTGATTGGAACCTCCTTTGTGTGTGGTTTCCAATTCAATAATAAGAGTTTATACTATACTTGTTTGATATACCATTAGTGGAACCTCTAACCTTGACATTTGTTATTATTATTGTTTAATCCTTACATTAATCTTCCATCTCCAAGTTCTCATCATCTTCTTCTTCTTCTCTTTCTTTATTACTACTACTACTACTGATTAGTACTTAAAAGTGCATTCTCATTAAGGATTTATGTCATCATATTGCACCTAAAGTATCATTAAATTCCCTAACAAAAGCATGTTTTATATTAGCAAGTCTAAAAATATAATATACCTTTAATTCATGGTAAATGTTCATCCTAAATGCAGGTCTATCACATAAATAAAAGGATTGATTGATGAGTTTAAGGATTGAAATTGAAAGGATAAAAAGAAGGCCAAACTTAGCAAAGTGTTGCTGGTGCATTCCAAACTCGAACTCCGTTCAGTAATTTGATCATATCTGGAGCTGTAGATATCAGATTTAGGTCCATTTTATATCGATGGAAAGGTAAGACATAGACCTACAACTTTCATATGAAGTCAAAGACTCAGTTCTGCCGTTTTCAAGCCCAAATCTTAGCAACAATGAAGACGTCGGAAGCTGTCCTGCAGCTCAAGCACTATTCGGTTTTTGGCTCATATCTTGAGTTCTAGAAGTCCAAATGAGCTCTGGTTTTTTTTTATGGAAAGCTGAGACAATTGCCCACAGCTTCCACAATTCAGTTGGCTATAATTCTGATGTGAGCAATGACGTTTTGGCCAGCCAACAATATCAAAAATCAGCCCACAATATCAAAAAACCAGCAGCCATTAATGTCAAAAACCAGCCACCAAATCAATGGATGCCCACCAATTCTTCAATCAATCAATAGTTCTGAAACTTAGCCTATAAAAGGAGGCATTGTCCATGTATTTAGTCATATTAATTTTCAGATCAAAGTTATCTTCTTGCTTGCTCTCTACATCTTTGTAATGTTCAAGTTTTCTTTTATGCTATAGTAATCTCTTGTTTATGCTCTTTCATTTCCTTTCCTATACTTAGCTTATATTATGTTTATGTTCTTATATTGTTTATTTGTGTTTTTTCTCCTTCTTAATGTTTAGCTAAGTTAATTATGTCAAGGTGAAAAAGTTTCTCTAATGGTGCTAGAATAGGTATAATATAAACTCAACATGAGCTTTAAATGTTTATATCCAAGAAAGATTGTTATTAACATGTTTTATCTTTTTATCTTACTAATTCTTAATACCTTGCTTATTAAATGTTTAATTTAGATTTGTGTTGTATAATATTTGGTACATCAAATGCTTGATCTTTCATAGTTTTCGGCCGAAATCGTTATTATGATAGAAACTTGATTTGTTGTTAACATAAACTAGCAACATGAATGCTTAATGATATTTATAAGTATGGTATTACTTATATAAGATAATTAATATGATCATGTTAGTAATTTATAATGAGCTAATAACGAGAAATCATCCGATTAGAACCTCCTTTGTGTGTGGTTTCTAGTTGAGTAATAAAAAGAGTTTATATTATATTTATTTGAAATACCATTAGTGAATCCTATAACCTTGACATATGTTTTGTTATTGTTTAATCCTTACATCAATATCACATCCCAAAACTTTCTTCAACTCCTTTTCTGTTATTATTCTCTTTAAATCTTTTTCTTTATTTGTAATTTATATAATTCACCTCCCTGTGGTTCGACCCCGGTCTTGCCGGGTTATTTTACTTTGACACTCCTGCACTTGGGATAAGACATCAACTCTTTGATCGTGTCAAGTTTTTGGCGCCGTTGCCGGGGAGGTAAGTTATTGTATAAATTAAATATTTTATTTTATTTTATTTTCACTTTTATTTGTTTTTCTAATTGTTGTTTCCTTTTCTTTTTCTTTTTTTTTCTTTTCTTTTCTTTTGTATTTGCATGAGAGTTTGGACACGTACATTAAGTGGTAGACTTTCTAGAAAATCATCATTTTCTTTAGAAAACATGGCCGAAGAAGATAACCAATCAATTCATAATGAGAATAATGAGAATAATGAGAATAATCGTGTTAGAACACTTAGAGATCATATGAATCCAACAAGAACAAGTGCACCATCATGTATTGTTTTTCCTCCTGATGCATCTCATTTTAATTTTAAGCCAGGTATTATTCAACTTTTACCCAATTTTCATGGCTTAGAATTAGAAAATCCATACTTGCACTTAAGAGAATTTGAAGAAGTTTGTAACACTTATAATGACTTAAATTGTAGCATGAACACCATCAGATTAAAGCTTTTTCCTTTTTCGTTAAAAGATAAAGCTAAAACATGGCTACAAAATATTAGGTCAGGATCCATTCATGCTTGGGATGAAATGCAACAACAGTTTTTAAAGAAATTTTTCCCTTCTCATAGAACAAACTCTTTCAAAAGACAAATCACCACTTTTACTCAAAAACCAGGAGAAACATTTTATAAATGTTGGGATAGATATAAAGACTTGCTTAATACCTGTCCTCATCATGGTTTTGAAACATGGAGATTGGTTTCACAATTTTATGAAGGGTTAACACCTAAAGATAGAGAAATGGTAGAATTGATATGCAATGGAACTTTTGAAAATAAAGACCCTGATGAAGCAATGGAGTACTTAGAGTTGCTAGCTGAAAATGCTCAAAATTGGGACACCACAGGTACTTGTGAGGCACCAAGTAAAACTCAACCTCATACATCTAATGGAGGCATGTATAGCCTTAGGGAAGATCATGACCTCCAAGCCAAATTTACATCTTTAGCTAGAAAAGTTGAGGCACTAGAATTAAAAAAGAGTGGTCAATTAAAATCTGTTCAAGAAATTGTGTGTCAAATTTGTGAAACCAATGAACACTCAACCAATGATTGTCCCACGTTGCCTTCTTTTAAGGAATGTCTCCATGAACAAGCCAATGCTTTAAATAGTTTCCAAAGACCAAGTCATAACCCGTACTCACAAACGTACAACCCTGGTTGGAGAAATCACCCAAATTTCAGTTGGAAGAGTGGTAACAATAATGCACAAACTTCACAGCCACCATTTCAAACACAACATAATTTTCAAAATTCTCATGGATATACACCTCCTTATATTCCCCCTCCTAGAAGAAATCTTGAGGAAACATTACATGCATTCATTGAAAAGCAAGAGACAATCAACACTCAAAATGCTCAAACCATGGCTGATTTGAAAGATACTCTTGCAAAGTTCACATTTGCTCTCAGTTTTCAGGAGAAAGGTAAGTTTCCATCTCAACCCCAGCAAAATCCCAAAGGGCAATACAATTCAAGTACAAGCAGTTCTGGAAGCCAACATCTGGATCAAGTCAAATCAGTCACTACTCTCCGCAGTGGTAAGGTTATTAAAAAACCTATTCTTGAACCTTGTGAGAAAGAAGATGAGTTAGTCTCCAAGGGTAAGGAAATGGTTGAACCTGATCATTGCAAGGAAGAGACTGATTCCCCACCAGCACTTCCATTTCCTCATGCCATGACCAAACAAAGGAAAGTCAATCACAATTCTGAAATCTTTGAAACTTTCAAACAGGTAAGGATTAATATACCTTTGCTAGATGCTATTAAACAGGTACCATCTTATGCTAAATTTTTGAAAGATCTATGCACTGTAAAGAGAAAATTGAATGTGAAAAAGAAAGCCTTCTTAGCCGAACAAGTAAGTGCCATTCTTCAGAACAATAATGCTTTGAAATATAAAGACCCTGGTTGTCCTACAATTTCTTGCTTTATTGGAGAACATAAAATTGACAGAGCTTTACTTGATCTTGGAGCTAGTGTGAATTTACTTCCATATTCGGTTTTTCAAAGTCTAAATCTCGGTGAGTTAAAACCTACTTCTGTTACTCTTTTACTTGCTGATAGATCTATAAAAATGCCTAGAGGAATAGTTGAAGATGTGTTAGTACAAGTTGATAAATTCATCTTTCCTGTGGATTTTATTGTCTTGGATACACAACCTGTTGAAGCATGCAATTCAATTCCTGTTATTTTAGGACGTCCATTTCTTGCAACTTCTAATGCATTGATTAATTGTAGGAATGGAGTGATGAAGTTATCTTTTGGAAACATGACATTAAAAATGAATGTTTTTAACATTTGCAAGCAACCTGGAGATGATAATGATTTACAGGAAGTAGATTTTATTGAAAAAATAATTTACGATCAATTTGAAAATTTTTCCAATGAAATTGAGTTTAATGAATCTGAAGATTTGCAAATGGTTTATTTTCAGGAAGAATCAAAGGCAAATATTTGGAGACCAAAAATTGAGGAATTGCCACCACGATCAATTGGGTCCATACCTTCAAGTGTTCAACCACCAAAACCCGATTTGAAGCCATTACCATGTAATCTCAAATACTCATTTTTGGGAGAAAATGAAACTTTTCCGGTAATAATTTCTTCCAAACTTAAAGTTCATCAAGAAGGTAAGTTATTACAAACTCTTAAAATGCACAAAAATGCATTAGGATGGACCATAGCTGACATAAAAGGAATTAGTCCTTTGATTTGCACACACAAGATTTATTTGGAGGAAAATGCTAAACCCTCTAGAGAAATGCAACGAAGGCTTAATCCTAATATGAAAGAAGTAGTGAGAAATGAAGTCATTAAACTTCTAGATAATGGAATCATTTATCCTATTTCTGACAGCAAATGGGTAAGTCCTACCCAAGTTGTACCTAAAAAGTCTGGAGTTACTGTGATAACAAATGAGAAAAATGAGTTAATTCCAACGAGGACTATTACTGGTTGGCGTATGTGCATTGACTATAGGAAACTTAATTCAATGACTAGAAAAGATCACTTTCCTTTACCTTTCATGGATCAAATTCTAGAAAGAGTTGCAGGTCATGAATTTTATTGTTTCCTAGATGGTTATTCAGGTTACAACCAAATTGAAATTGCATTTGAAGATCAAGAGAAAACTACTTTCACATGTCCATTTGATACATTTGCATACCGAAGGATGCCTTTTGGATTATGTAATGCACCAGCCACGTTTCAAAGATGCATGCTTAGCATATTCAGTAATATGGTTGAACGTTTTCTTGAGATATTTATGGATGATTTTTCTGTTTTTGGTGATTCATTTGATAATTGTTTAACTAATTTGGAAAAGGTTTTGAACAGGTGTGAAGAGAAGAATCTTGTGTTGAATTGGGAAAAATGTCATTTTATGGTAACAAACGGCATTGTACTTGGTCACATTGTTTCATCAATAGGAATTGAGGTTGATAAATCTAAAATTGAGTTAATTGCCAACTTGCCAACACCAAAATCTGTTAAAAATGTTAGATCATTTTTAGGACATGCTGGTTTTTATAGAAGATTTATCAAAGATTTTAGTATAATATCTAAGCCATTGTGTAACCTTCTAACAAAGGATAATGTTTTTGAATGGACTGAATATTGTGAAGAAGCCTTTGTTAAACTTAAAAACCTGCTTACATCTGCTCCTGTTATTCAACCTCCTGATTGGTCATTACCTTTTGAAATAATGTGTGATGCTAGTGATTATGCCGTGGGTGCTGTGTTAGGACAAAGAAAAGATAAGAAACCCTATGTCATTTACTATGCAAGTAAAACTTTAAATAGTGCTCAAATAAATTACACAACCACTGAAAAAGAATTACTTGCTGTAGTATTTGCGTGTGAAAAATTCAGATCTTATCTTGTTGGCTCACCTGTTATTGTTTTTAGCGATCATGCATCGTTGAAATATCTTCTTTCCAAGAAGGATTCTAAAGCTAGATTGGTGCGGTGGATTTTGTTACTTCAAGAATTCGATATCACAATCAAGGATAAGAAAGGCACCGAAAATGTTGTGTCAGATCATTTGTCAAGATTGGCAACTGATTCGAAATCTGACATCACACCAATCGATGACTACTTTCCTGATGAATCTTTACTTTCTATCACTACAATGCCTTGGTTTGCTAATATTGTTAATTTTCTTGTTTCAGGACATTTGCCAGCGCATTGGGGCACTCAAGACAAAAGAAAATTCTTGAACGAAGTGAAGAACTTTTATTGGGATGACCCTTATTTATTCAAATATTGTCCTGATCAAATATTTCGAAGATGCGTTCCCGACAATGAGGTAAGTAATGTCATTAAATTTTGTCATTCTGAGGCATGTGGGGGTCATTTTTCGTCAAAAAAGACAGTCGCAAAAATCTTACAATGTGTATTTTATTGGCCCACCATGTTCAAGGACACGCATGCATTCTGTAAATCTTGTGAAAATTGTCAAAAGTTAGGATCTCTTTCAAAACGTCACATGATGCCTTTAAGCACTATTCTTGTCATTGAAATCTTTGACTGTTGGGGTATAGATTTTATGGGTCCATTTCCTCCATCATTTGGTTTTGTGTACATATTAGTCGCAGTAGACTATGTTTCAAAATGGATAGAAGCAATTCCAAGTCGTAACAATGATCATAAAACAGTCATTAAGTTTTTGAAAGAAAACATTTTGAGTCGATTTGGAATCCCTCGGGCCATGATAAGTGATGGTGGAACACATTTCTGTAACAAGCCATTTGAGTCTTTAATGAAAAAATATGGAATCACACACAAAGTTGCCACCCCTTATCACCCCCAGACAAATGGACAAGTAGAACTTGCTAATAGGGAGATTAAACAAATCTTGGAAAAAACAGTGAACCCTAATCGAAAGGACTGGTCTTTAAGACTTAATGATGCACTTTGGGCTTATCGAACTGCTTTTAAAACATCATTAGGTATGTCACCTTATAGGTTGGTTTATGGAAAACCTTGTCATTTGCCTGTGGAACTTGAATACAAAGCTTATTGGGCTATTAAAGCTTTCAATTCAAACCTGGATGATGCGAGTCAGTTGCGTAAGTTACAAATAAATGAGCTTGAAGAAATAAGAAATGATGCATATGAGAATTCAAAAATTCATAAAGCAAGAATCAAAGACTTTCATGATAAAAGAATCTTGAGAAAAACATTTGATGTTGGTCAAAAAGTTTTGCTTTATAATTCTCGACTCCATTTATTTCCTGGAAAGTTAAGATCAAGATGGAGCGGTCCATTTGTTGTGAAACATGTATATCCTTATGGGGCCTTTGATATTGAGAATCCAAAGAATGGTAATGTTTTCAAGGTCAATGGACATCGTTTGAAAGCTTACTTTGATAATTTTTCTAGTGAAAATGAATCCATTGGTTTGAATGATCCTGTATATAAAGGTTGATTATTTTATTTTATTTTCATATTTTTGTTTCTTTTTTGTGTGACTTTTGTTTTGCTAGTCTTTCTCCAACCCCGGTCAAATGGCGGATAACGGTACTCCGTGACTCTTAAGTCGGTTCTTTCAGTTTCCCATGATAATTGATATCTCTGTATATATTTGTTCAATTCCTTGTTCCTTCTCTTTTCTTTACATCTCTTCTGCACTTCTCTTTAAAAACAAAACAAAAAATGGACACCACTCTTGAAAAATTAAAAAAGTATTTTCCTGCTCTGCCTTAGAATGCGATTACAAAAATTTACCGTGCTAGGTGTGAAAGATTGAGGTTGTTAATGAACCATGGAATTCCTGAAGATATTCGCTGGATAATTGAAGCAAAGATCCGATTATCAGGTGAGTCTTCCAACTCTTTTATTTCATACATGCCTGGGACAGGTAAAAGCACTTTTGCAAAGAAGCGTCGTGCAAAACGACTAAAAGTCTGTCACCGATGTGCCAGATGGACTTGTAATACAAAATGTCGTTCTTTAGGAATGGTATCTATAAACCGTGAAGATAAAATACAATTCATTAAGGATGGCCTGAGTAAGGAGTCTTTAGATAATCTTCTATTAACTCTTGAGACGCATCCTAGTGGAGATGTGCATCGTGTAATTCATGATTTATGGCCTCATTTTCATAAAGAACATGATCGACTTAGTCTTGGGAATCTGACTGAAAAAGACCCTGTTTGCCAGTTTTTAAGAAAACTGGATGGGAAGCCTATCCCCGACCCATAGAGGGCGTTTAAGCCGTTCTTGGACGTAAAACCAAGGGAAAGCTGTGAGCCACAATCACAACTGCTTGTACATACATGTTTTTTAATATATATATATATATAATAATGAAATAATACCAATAAATAAATAAATAAAAAAGAAAGAGAGAGAGAGTAAGACTTCAGCTAGCCTACATATAGGTGGTATGCTTTGCATTTTCAATTGTTCATCTATAAAATCTTCTCTTCCTTCCCATCATTTCTACTCAACCCATTCATTCAGCATATATATAAGTGTGTAGAAATGACGAGTTCCTCTGTTTCTAAAATAAAAACTATTTGTGTTTTTGGTGGATCTAGTCCTGGGAAAGAAAAAGAATTTTTAGAATCAGCAAATCATCTTGGTCGGGTACTAGCTGAGAGAAAGATTCATTTAGTCTATGGGGGAGGCAGTCTTGGGTTAATGGGGGGTGTTTCAATAGCTGCATTTGTAGGAGGCAGTCAAGTTTTGGGGGTTGTCCCCAAAGCTTTAGCCGAAGGGGACATCATTGGAAAAACAATTGGAGAGGAATTACAGGTCTCTACAATGTCTGATAGAATGAATACAATGTTTAACCATGTCGATGCCTTCATTGCCTTACCAGGTGGTCTGGGTACATTGGAAGAGATTTTTCATATTTCCTCTTGGGCCCAACTGAACATTCACCATAAACCTATAGGTTTGTTAAATGTTAATGGTTTTTATAATAATTTGTTGTCTTTTCTTGATCAAGCTGTGGAACAGGAATTTCTAACATCTTCGGCACGACAAATCATAATCTCTGCTGCTACTGCTGAACAATTGATTGACCAACTACAATCTTTCATCCCTGTAATTGATCTCTCCATGAGTCAACTCAATTGGTCAACCATGAAACGCCATAAAAAGCTTAAATTGGATTTGAGCCTTAGTTTGTGAAAAATTGTGTCTTTTGGTTTTATTAATAGCATAATATTTGTGTTTTGTTGTTTCTTATATTTGTTTTAGTGTGTTTCAGGTTTGTCAATAGTCGTTGTTCAGGTGATATCTTCTACACTCTATCTTTTTGCTTAGAACATTGAGGACAATGTCTCGTTTTGGTTGGGGGGAGAGGGTAGTAGTTGATATTAAAAAAAAAAAAAACATTATTATTACGTAACTTTATTTTGTTTGCAAAACTATTGTTACTAGGATGGCAGAGTAACGGAGGAACTTTAGTGACTCTTGAGACGCATCTTAGTAAACATTCTTAACAAGGTCTATTATAATACTTCTTGAAATATTCAGATTTACAAACTCTTGGATTGTTATCTATAGATTCTGTTTATATGCTCATCTAACAAGTATTGCTAAACCTTCATTTTCACACACACACTCGAACATATGATTGTGGGTTGCACATTGGATTATTACATTATTTGTGTTCTTTTGTTAAAGGTAACAACTAAGGGAAAGGGATAGTATATAATATGCAATAAAAAAAAAAATGTTCAAAAAAAAAAATAATAAAAAAAAAACGAAGTAGATAAGTTTGGTTTTGTAGCCTCCTTGACTTAAGCGAATAAGCCTGAAGGGGTGTTTGAACACCTAGTACCCTAAAGTCAACTGACTTGGGAGTTATTGGCCCAGTGCTTGTTACATGGGTTGAGGAGAAAGCTTAAGGGAATCAAACACTGCACTATCTACATATCAGTATTTGCAACCCGAGTTACTAAGCTCGTAGGGGTGTCTCAACACCTGATGCCCTAAGACCAACTGGTCTGGGAGTCATTAGCCGAAAGCTCGTTACATGGGTTCAGGATACATTGTGCTATAAATTCTTGCTTTCAAAAAAAAAAAAAAAAGATAACAATCCCAACCCAAGGAAGTTAACTTTAAACATTAGAACAAAAATTTTGTTTTCTTCCATGAAAAGCTCCATAGCTATGTTTTGATTTATTGAGCACCGAAAGAAGGTTTACTAATATCTTGTTTAAGAGGTATTAAGCAGATATATAAATTTAATGAGAGTTTGTTTATCTGGATAAATTAATAGAAGTTAAATGATGAATGCCTTGCTTTGTGGTATTTGCAAATTATTTTTCTATTTTAATGCTTTGATTACTAGGGACTAGTAATAAGCTGGTTGGGGGGTGTGATTAGTACTTAAAAGTGCATTCTCATTAAGGATTTATGTCATCATATTGCACCTAAAGTATCATTAAATTCCCTAACAAAAGCATGTTTTATATTAGCAAGTCTAAAAATATAATATACCTTTAATTCATGGTAAATGTTCATCCTAAATGCAGGTCTATCACATAAATAAAAGGATTGATTGATGAGTTTAAGGATTGAAATTGAAAGGATAAAAAGAAGGCCAAACTTAGCAAAGTGTTGCTGGTGCATTCCAAACTCGAACTCCGTTCAGTAATTTGATCATATCTGGAGCTGTAGATATCAGATTTAGGTCCATTTTATATCGATGGAAAGGTAAGACATAGACCTACAACTTTCATATGAAGTCAAAGACTCAGTTCTGCCGTTTTCAAGCCCAAATCTTAGCAACAACGAAGACGTCGGAAGCTGTCCTGCAGCTCAAGCACTATTCGGTTTTTGGCTCATATCTTGAGTTCTAGAAGTCCAAATGAGCTCTGGTTTTTTTTGATGGAAAGCTGAGACAATTGCCCACAGCTTCCACAATTCAGTTGGCTATAATTCTGATGTGAGCAATGACGTTTTGGCCAGCCAACAATATCAAAAATCAGCCCACAATATCAAAAAACCAGCAGCCATTAATGTCAAAAACCAGCCACCAAATCAATGGATGCCCACCAATTCTTCAATCAATCAATAGTTCTGAAACTTAGCCTATAAAAGGAGGCATTGTCCATGTATTTAGTCATATTAATTTTCAGATCAAAGTTATCTTCTTGCTTTCTCTCTACATCTTTGTAATGTTCAAGTTTTCTTTTATGCTATAGTAATCTCTTGTTTATGCTCTTTCATTTCCTTTCCTATACTTAGCTTATATTATGTTTATGTTCTTATATTGTTTATTTGTGTTTTTTCTCCTTCTTAATGTTTAGCTAAGTTAATTATGTCAAGGTGAAAAGGTTTCTCTAATGGTGCTAGAATAGGTATAATATAAACTCAACATGAGCTTTAAATGTTTATATCCAAGAAAGATTGTTATTAACATGTTTTATCTTTTTATCTTACTAATTCTTAATACCTTGCTTATTAAATGTTTAATTTAGATTTGTGTTGTATAATATTTGGTACATCAAATGCTTGATCTTTCATAGTTTTCGGCCGAAATCGTTATTATGATAGAAACTTGATTTGTTGTTAACATAAACTAGCAACATGAATGCTTGATGATATTTATAAGTATGGTATTACTTATATAAGATAATTAATATGATCATGTTAGTAATTTATAATGAGCTAATAACGAGAAATCATCCGATTAGAACCTCCTTTGTGTGTGGTTTCTAGTTGAGTAATAAAAAGAGTTTATATTATATTTATTTGAAATACCATTAGTGAATCCTATAACCTTGACATATGTTTTGTTATTGTTTAATCCTTACATCAATATCACATCCCAAAACTTTCTTCAACTCCTTTTCTGTTATTATTCTCTTTAAATCTTTTTCTTTATTTGTAATTTATATAATTCACCTCCCTGTGGTTCGACCCCGGTCTTGCCGGGTTATTTTACTTTGACACTCCTGCACTTGGGATAAGACATCAACTCTTTGATCGTGTCAACTACTACTACTACTACTTCTACTACTACTACTACTACTACTACTACTACTACTATTATTATTATTGCTTCTAATATTATTGTTATTATTATTATTGTTGTTATTGTTATTGTTGTTGTATTATTGTTATTTATAATTTGTACAATTAACCTCCCTATGGTTCGACCCCCGTCTTGCTGGGTTATTTATTACTTTGACACTCCTGCACTTGGGAGAAGACATCAATCTTTTCGTCGTGTCAGTTATCTTGTTCACTCTTTAATACTTTGCTTGTTAAATGACTAATCTTGATTTATGTTGTATAACACTTGGTACAACAAATACTTGACACTTTCATAGCCCATATTGTATGGTATAACTGACACCTGAGCTATGAAAAGAACTTGATTTGTTGTTAACATAAGTTATAATCATGAATGCTTGACGAGATTTACAAGTATTAGCATTAATTGAATAAGATGACTAATGTAATCATTTTAACAATCTATAATCTGATTGGAACCTCCTTTGTATGTGGTTTCCAATTGACTAATAAGAGTTTATACTATACTTGTTTGACATACCATTAGTGGATCCTCTAACCTTGACATTTATTGTTATCATTGTTAAATCTTTACGTTAATATTTCATCTCAAAGTTCTCATTTTCTTCTTCTTCTTCTTTATTATTATTATTATTACTACTACTACTATTATTATTATTATTATTATTGTTTTTATTATTACTATTATTATTGTTGATGTTGTTATTGCTGTTGTTGTTGTATTATTGTTATTTATAATTTGTACAACTAACCTCCCTGTGGTTTGACCCCGGTCTTGCCGGGTTATTTATTACTTCGACACTCCTATACTTGGAAGAAGACATCAATCTTTTAGCCGTGTCAATGACCCTAACTTATTCAAATATTTCAAAGATTCATTCCCGACAATGAGGTAAGTAGTGTCATTAAACTTTGTCATTCTGAAGCATGTGAAAGTTATTTCTCATAAAAAAGACAGCTACAAAAATCTTTCAAAATGGATTTTATTGGCCCACCATGTTTAAGAACATGCATGCATTCTGCAAAACTTGTGAAAATTATCAAAAACTTGATATTGGTCAAAAAGTTTTGTTTTATAATTCTCAACTCTATGCATTCCCTAGAGAGCTAAGATCGAGATGGAGCAATCCTTATGGGGCCTGTGATATTGAGAATTCAATGAATGACAATGTTTTTGAGGAAAATGGAT
Organism: Populus pruinosa; assembly: GCA_026413675.1. Classification (NCBI taxonomy): domain Eukaryota; kingdom Viridiplantae; phylum Streptophyta; class Magnoliopsida; order Malpighiales; family Salicaceae; genus Populus; species Populus pruinosa. Next base: position 7,458,762 of record CM048606.1, read on the forward strand.
ATCGTTTGAAAGCTTACTTTGATAATTTTCATAGTGAAAATGAATCAACTGGTTTGAATGATCTTGTAGATAAAGGTTGATTATTTTGTTTTTTCTCACATTGTTTTTGTGTTTCTTTTTGAGTGATTTTTGCTAGTTTCTCTCACCTAGTCAAATGGTGGACAACGGTACTCCGTGACTTAAGTCGGTTCTTTCAGTTTCCCATAATAACTGATATCTGTGTATATATGTGTGCAATTCTTTGAATCTCTCTTCTAATTCTCATTTGATAATGGACACTAATCTTGAAAAATTGAAAAAGTATTTCCCCGCTCTACCTAAGAATACGATTACAAAAATTTACCATGCTATATGTGCAAGATTGAGGTTATTAATGAATCATAGAATTCCTGAAGATATTCGCTGGTTGATTGAAGCAAAGGTTTGATTATCAAGTTAGTCCTCTAATTCCTTCATTTCACACATGCCTGGAACAGGTAAAAGCACTTTTACAAAAAAACATCATGCAAAACGACTGAAAGTTTGTCATAGATGTGCCAGATGGACTTGTAATGCACAATGTCATTTTTTAGGAATGGTATCTATAAATCGTGAAGATAAAATACAATTCATTAAGGATGGCCTAAGTAAGGAGTCTTTAGATAATCTTCTATTAACTCTTGAGACGCATCCTAGTGGAGATGTGCATCATGTAATTCATGATTTATGGCCCCATTTTCATAAAGAACATGATTGACTTAGTCTTAGGAATCTAACTAAAAAAGACCCTATTTGCCAGTTTTTAAGAAAACTGGATGGGAAGCCTATCCCCGACCCATAGAGGGCGTTTAAGCTGTTCTTGAACATAAAATTAAAGGAAGATGTGAGCCACAATCACAACTACCTATACATACACATACACATACTTTTTCAAAAATAAATAAAAAGAGAGAGAGAAAGAGTATGTGAGACTCAGCTGGCCTACATATAGGTGGTATGATTGCTTTTTTAATTTATCATCTATAAAATCCTCTCTTCCTTCCTTTCATTTCTACTCAACCCATACATTCAACAAATATAGAAGTGTGTAGAAATGGCAAGTTCCACAAGTCATCAAATAAAAAGTATTTGTGTTTTCGGTGGATCTAGTCTTAGGAAAGAAAATAAGTTTTTAGAATCATCAAATCATCTTAGTCAGGTGCTAGCTGAGAGAAAGATTCATTTAGTGTATGGGGGAGGCAGTCTAGGGTTAATAGGAGGTGTGTTAATAGTTGTATTTTTAGGAGGTAGTCAAGTTTTGGGGGTCATCCCTAAAGCTTTAGCACAAGGGGACATCATTGGAAAAACAATTAGAGAGGAACTTTAGGTCTCCACAATGTCGGCTCGAATGAATGCAATGTTTAATCATATTGATGCCTTCATTGCCTTACCAGGTGGTCTATGCACATTGGAAGCGATTTTTCATATTTCCTCTTGGGCCCAACTGCACATTCACCATAAACCCATAGGTTTGTTAAATGTTAATGGTTATTATGATAAGTTGTTGTATTTCTTGATCATGCTATGGAACAGGAATTTCTAACATCTTCTACACGACAAATCATAATCTCTACTGCTACTGCTGAACAATTGATTGACCAACTACAATCTTTCATTCCTGTGATTGATCTCTTTATGAGTCGCATAAATTGGTCATCTAAGGAAAGCCGTAAAAAGCTTACATTAGATTTGAGCCTTCATTTGTGAATCTTTGTGTCTTTTGGTTTTATTATTGTGTTTTGTTGTTTCGTATATTTGATTCAGTGTGTTTCAGGTTTGTCAGTGTTTGTTATTTCAGGTGATATCTTCTACACTCTATCTTTCTACCTTAGAACATTGAGCACAATGTCTCGTTTTGGTTTGGAGGAGAGGGTAGTGATTAGTACTTAAAAGTGCATTTTTATCATGGTTTTATATCATCATTTTGCACTTGAAGTATCAATAACTCCTTAACTAAAATATGTTTTATAATAATGTATCTAATAATATAAGATACCTATAATTTATGGTAAATGTCTATTTTTAATGCAGGCCTATCACATAAATGAAAGGATTGATTGATGACTTGAAGAACTTAAATTGCAAGGATAAAGAGATGGTCAAACTTAGAGAAGAGATGTCGGTGCAATCCAAACCGGAACACTGTTCGGTAATTGGGTCATATCTGGAGCTACAGATCTCAGATTTAGGTCCAATTTATATGGATGGAAAGGTAAGACATAGGCATACAACTTTCATATGGAGCCCAAGATCTAAAAAGGCCATTATCAAGTCCAAATTGTAGCAACAACAAAGAAGACCGAATCTGTCTTCCAGCCCGAGCACTGTTCGGTATTTTTGCCATATCTAGAGTTCTAGAAGTCCAAATGAGCTGAATTGTTTACACAAGAAAGCTGAGACAATTGCCTACAACTTTCATGTTTACAACTGGCTCCAATTTTGACGTTATCAATGACGTTTTGGGCAGATAAGAGAAGATAAGGATTGTCACCAAGTCAAAAGTTGGCCACCCACTTATCAATTAGTCATCAAATCAATAGTTCCCAATTTTGGCCTATAAAAGGAGGCATTTGCCATGCATTTAGGCATCTTAGTTTCCAGATCAAGATCATGCTCTTCCTTTCTCTCTTTGTATTTTTTGTAATGTTTATACTTTGCTTTCATTAATATTAAGTTTATGCCTTTCATTTCCTTTCCTTTACTTAGTTAACTTTTATGTTCTTATTTTGTTTATCTATTTTGCTTTCTTTCATTATGTCTAGCTAAGTTGGTTATGTCAAGGTGAAAAGGTTACACTAATGGTGTAAGAATAAGTATAATGTAAACTTAATATGGACTTTAATGTTTGATACTAGCATGCTTTATATTTGTTATCTTGTTCACTCTTTAATACTTTGCTTGTTAAATGACTAATCTTGATTTATGTTGTATAACACTTGGTACAACAAATGCTTGGCACTTTCATAGCCCATAATGTATGGTATAACCGACACCTGAGCTATTGATTAGTACTTAAAAGTGCATTTTTATCATGGTTTTATATCATCATTTTGCACTTGAAGTATCAATAACTCCTTAACTAAAATATGTTTTATAATAATGTATCTAATAATATAAGATACCTATAATTTGTGGTAAATGTCTATTTTTAATGCAGGTCTATCACATAAATGAAAGGATTGATTGATGACTTGAAGAACTTAAATTGCAAGGATAAAGAGATGGCAAACTTAGAGAAGAGATGTCGGTGCAATCCAAACCGGAACACTGTTCGGTAATTGGGTCATATCTGGAGCTACAGATCTCAGATTTAGGTCCAATCTATATGGATGGAAAGGTAAGACATAGGCCTACAACTTTCATATGGAGCCCAAGATCTAAAAAGGCCATTATCAAGTCCAAATTGTAGCAACAACAAAGAAGCCCGAATCTGTCTTCCAGCCCGAGCACTGTTCGGTATTTTGGCCATATCTGGAGTTCTAGAAGTCCAAATGAGCTGAATTTTTTACACAAGAAAGCTGAGACAATTGCCTACAACTTTCATGTTTGCACCTGGCTCTAGTTTTGACGTTATCAATGACGTTTTGGGCAGACAAGAGAAGATAAGGATTGTCACCAAGTCAAAAGTTGGCCACCCACTTATCAATTAGTCATCAAATCAATAGTTCCCAATTTTGGCCTATAAAAGGAGGCATTTGCCATGCATTTAGGCATCTTGGTGTTCAGATCAAGATCATGCTCTTCCTTTCTCTCTTTGTATTTTTTGTAGTGTTTATGCTTTGCTTTCATTAATATCAAGTTTATGCTTTTCATTTCCTTTCCTTTACTTAGTTAACTTTTATGTTCTTATTTAGTTTATTTGTTTTCCTTTCTTTCATTATGTCTAGCTAAGTTAATTATGTCGAGGTGAAAAGGTTACACTAATGGTGGAAGAATAAGTATAGTGTAAACTTAATATGGACCTTAATATTTGATACTAACATGTTTTATATTTGTTATCTTGTTCACTCTTTAATACTTTGCTTGTTAAATGACTAATCTTGATTTATGTTGTATAACACTTGGTACAACAAATGCTTGGCACTTTCATAGCCCATAATGTATGGTATAACCGACACCTGAGCTATGAAAGGAACTTGATTTGTTGTTAACATAAGTTATAATCATGAATGCTTGACGAGATTTACAAGTATTAGCATTAATTGAATAAGATGACTAATGTAATCATGTTAACAATATATAATCTGATTGGAACCTCCTTTATGTGTGGTTTCCAATTCAATAATAAGAGTTTATACTATACTTGTTTGATATACCATTAGTGGAACCTCTAACCTTGACATTTGTTAATATTATTGTTTAATCCTTATATTAATATTTCATCTCTAAGTTCTCATCATCATCATCTTCTTCTTCTTCTCTTTCTTTATTATTATTATTATTATTATTATTATTATTATTATTATTATTATTATTATTATTATTATTACTATTATTGTTATTGTTATTGCTGTTGTATTATTGTTATTTATAATTTGTACAATTAACCTCCCTGTGGTTCGACCCCGGTCTTGCCGGGTTATTTATTACTTCGACACTCCTGCACTTGGGAGAAGACATCAACCTTTTAGTCGTGTCAAGTTTTTGGCGCCGTTGCCGGGGAGGTAAGTTCTTGTATAAATTATAGTATTTATTTTATTTTCTCTTTTCACTTTTCTTATATATAACTTTGTTTCTTTTCTTTTGTTTCTTTTTATTTTGTTTTCTTCCTCCTTCTTTTGCTTTCTTCTTCTTTTTTTATTTTATTCCTACACGTGCATGAGAGTGTGGTCACGTACATCAAGTGGTAGACTTTGTAGGATATCCTCATCATTTTCAGAAAATATGGCCGAAGAAGATAATCAATCACTTCATAATGAAAATAATGAGAATAACCGTGCTAGAACACTTAGAGACCACATGAATCCCACAAGAACAAGTGCACCATCATGCATAGTTTTTCCTCCTGATGCATCTCATTTTAATTTTAAACCAGGCATTATTCAACTTTTACCTTCATTTCATGGTTTAGAATTGGAAAATCCATACTTGCATTTAAGGGAATTTGAGGAGGTGTGCAACACATATAATAATTTAAATTGTAGCATGAACACCATCAGATTAAAGCTTTTTCCTTTTTCATTAAAAGATAAAGCTAAAACATGGCTACAAAATTTGAGACCAGGATCCATTCGTGCTTGGGATGAAATGCAACAACAGTTTTTAAAGAAGTTTTTCCCATCTCATAGAACAAACTCTTTCAAGAGACAAATCACCACTTTCACTCAAAAACCAGGAGAAACATTTTATAAATGTTGGGATAGGTATCGAGACTTGTTTAGTACTTGCCCTCATCATGGTTTTGAAACATGGAGATTGGTTTCACATTTCTATGAAGGGTTAACACCTAAAGATAGGCAAATGGTTGAATTGATGTGCAATGGAACTTTTGAAGATAAAGACCCTGATGAAGCAATGGAGTACTTAGACTTGTTAGCTGAAAATGCTCAAAATTGGGACACTGCGGGTACATATGAGGCACCGAGTAAAACTCAACCTCATACATCTAGTGGAGGTATGTACAACCTTAGGGAAGATCATGACCTTCAAGCCAAGTTTGCATCTTTAGCTAGAAAAGTCGAGGCACTAGAATTAAAAAAGAGTGGTCAATTAAAATCTGTTGAAAACATTGTGTGTCAAATCTGTGAAACAAATGAACACTCAACCAATGATTGTCCAACCTTGCCTTCTTTTAAGGAATGTCTCCATGAACAAGCCCATGCTTTAAATAGTTTTCAAAGGGCCAATCACAACCCATACTTCCAAACATACAACCCTGGTTGGAGGAATCACCCAAATTTCAATTGGAAGAGTGAGAACAACAATGCACAAACTTCACAACCACCGTTTCAAGCACACCATAATTTCCAAAATTATCATGGATATGCACCTCCTTATGCTCCACCTCTTACAAGAAATTTTGAGGAAACTTTGTATGCATTCATTGAAAAGCAAGAGACAATCAACACTCAACTTGCTCAAAGCATAACAAATTTTAAAGATACTCTTGCAAAATTCACATCTGCTCTCAATTTTCAAGAGAAAGGTAAGTTTCCATCTCAACCACAGCAAAATCTCAAGGAGCAATACAATGCAAATGCAAGTAGTTATGAAAGTCAACATATGGATCAAGTCAAATCAGTCATCGCTCTTCACAATGGTAAGGTTATTAAAAAACCCACTCTTGAACCTTATGAGAAAGATGATGAGTCAATCTCTAAGGGTAAGGAAGGGGTTGAATCTGAACATTGCAAAGAAATGACTGATTCTCCGCCAGCACTTCCATTTTCTCATGCCATGACCAATCAGGAAGAAATCGAGGATGAAAAAGGCATCGAAAAGGTTGATGCGAATCTTTTATCAAAAGTGACAACAGATTCGACACCCGACATCACACCAATCGATGATTACTTTCCTGATGAATCTCTACTTTCTCTTAATTCAATGCCTTGGTTTGCTAAAAATATCAATTTTCTTGCTTCAGGATTTTTGCCAACTCATTGGAGTATTGAAGACAAAAGAAAATTTTTGAGCAACGAGCAAAATTTTTATTGGGATGACCCTTACTTATTCAATTATTGTCCTGATCAAATATTTCAAAAATACATTCTCGACAATGAGGTAAGTAATTTCATTAAATTTTATTACTCTAAGGCATGTGGGGATCATTTCTCATCAAAAAAGAGGATTGTAGAAATCTTACAAAGTGAATTTTACTGGCCCATCATATTCAAGGAGTCAGATGCATTCAGCAAAAACTGTGAAAATTGTCAGAAGGTGGGATTTATTTCAAAACACAGAGAGTCTTTAGATAATCTTCTATTGACTCTTAAGTCTCATCATAGTCGAGATAAGCATCATGCAATTCATGACTTATAAACCCATTTTTATAAAGAACATGTTTGGCATAGTCTTAGGAATCTGACTAAAAAAAAGACCCTGTTTGCCAGTTTTTAAGAAAACTGGATGGGAAGCCTATCCCCGACCCATTGAGGGCGTTTAAGCTGTTCTTGGACGTAAAACCAAGGGAAGATGTGAGCCACAATCACAACTGCGATTTGAATTTTTTTTTTGTAAAAACTTGTGTATTTTGGTTTTATTATTGTGTTTTGTTATTTCTTATTTTTGTTTTAGTGTGTTTCAGGTTTTGTCAGTGTTCGTTATTTCAGGTGATATCTTCTATACTCTATCTTTCTACCTTAGAACATTGAGGACAATGTCTCGTTTTGGTTGGGGGGAGAGGGTAGTAGTTGATAAAAAAAAATTGTTTTTCATTTCATAAAGCATGTGCATAATTGTTGTTACTATGATGGCAGAGTAAAGGAGTTCTTTTGTTAAAGTGACTCTTGAGACGCATCTTAGTAACCATTCTTAACAAGGTCTATTATAATACTTCCTGAAATATTCAGGTTTACAAGCTCTCGTATTGTTACCACTTAATTCTGCTCATATACTTATTTAACATGTATTCTTAAACCTTAATTTACACACACACACTTTAACATATGATTGTGGGTTGCATATTGGATTATTACATTATTTATGTTCTTTTGTTAAAGGTAACAACTAAGGGAAAGGAATTGTATATAATTAAAAAAAAACATAAAAAAAAGAGAAAAAAAAAGAAAAAAAATGATGATAATAAAAATGTAGATAAGTTTGGTTTCGTAGCCTCCCTAACCTAAGCAATTAAGCCTGAAGGGGTGTTTTAACACCTAATACCCTAAAGTCAACTGACTTGGGAGCTATTGGCCTAACGCTTGTTACATGGGTTGAGGAGAAAAGCTTAAGGGAATCAAACATTGCACTATCTACATATTAGTATCTGCGACCCGAGTTACTAAGCTCGTAGGGGTGTCTTAACACCTAATGCCCTAAGACCAACTGGTTTGGGAGTCATTAGCTGAAAGCTCGTTACATGGGTTAAAGATGCATGATGTTTTTAAATTATATGTATATAGATTTTTTTTAAAAAAAGAAAAAACAAAAAAAAAGAGACAAAAATAATAATCCCAACCCAAGGAAGTTAACCTTAAACATTAGAACAAAAATTTTGTTTTCTTCCAAGAAAAGCCCTATAATTATGTGTTGATACATTGAGCACAAAAGAAAGGTTTATTAATATCTTGTTAAGAGGTATTGAGCAGATATATAAATTTAATGAGAGTTTGTTTATCTGGATAGATTAATGGAAGTTAAATGATGAATACCTTGCTTTGTGAAATTTGCAAATTGTTTTAACGCTTTGATTACTAGGGACTAGTAATAAGCTGGTTGGGGGGTGTGATTAGTACTTAAAAGTGCATTTTTATCATGGTTTTATATCATCATTTTGCACTTGAAGTATCAATAACTCCTTAACTAAAATATGTTTTATAATAATGTATCTAATAATATAAGATACCTATAATTTGTGGTAAATGTCTATTTTTAATGCAGGTCTATCACATAAATGAAAGGATTGATTGATGACTTGAAGAACTTAAATTGCAAGGATAAAGAGATGGCAAACTTAGAGAAGAGATGTCGGTGCAATCCAAACCGGAACACTGTTCGGTAATTGGGTCATATCTGGAGCTACAGATCTCAGATTTAGGTCCAATCTATATGGATGGAAAGGTAAGACATAGGCCTACAACTTTCATATGGAGCCCAAGATCTAAAAAGGCCATTATCAAGTCCAAATTGTAGCAACAACAAAGAAGCCCGAATCTGTCTTCCAGCCCGAGCACTGTTCGGTATTTTGGCCATATCTGGAGTTCTAGAAGTCCAAATGAGCTGAATTTTTTACACAAGAAAGCTGAGACAATTGCCTACAACTTTCATGTTTGCACCTGGCTCCAGTTTTGACGTTATCAATGACGTTTTGGGCAGACAAGAGAAGATAAGGATTGTCACCAAGTCAAAAGTTGGCCACCCACTTATCAATTAGTCATCAAATCAATAGTTCCCAATTTTGGCCTATAAAAGGAGGCATTTGCCATGCATTTAGGCATCTTGGTTTCCAGATCAAGATCATGCTCTTCCTTTCTCTCTTTGTATTTTTTGTAGTGTTTATGCTTTGCTTTCATTAATATCAAGTTTATGCTTTTCATTTCCTTTCCTTTACTTAGTTAACTTTTATGTTCTTATTTAGTTTATTTGTTTTCCTTTCTTTCATTATGTCTAGCTAAGTTAATTATGTCGAGGTGAAAAGGTTACACTAATGGTGGAAGAATAAGTATAGTGTAAACTTAATATGGACCTTAATATTTGATACTAACATGTTTTATATTTGTTATCTTGTTCACTCTTTAATACTTTGCTTGTTAAATGACTAATCTTGATTTATGTTGTATAACACTTGGTACAACAAATGCTTGGCACTTTCATAGCCCATAATGTATGGTATAACCGACACCTGAGCTATGAAAGGAACTTGATTTGTTGTTAACATAAGTTATAATCATGAATGCTTGACGAGATTTACAAGTATTAGCATTAATTGAATAAGATGACTAATGTAATCATGTTAACAATATATAATCTGATTGGAACCTCCTTTATGTGTGGTTTCCAATTCAATAATAAGAGTTTATACTATACTTGTTTGATATACCATTAGTGGAACCTCTAACCTTGACATTTGTTAATATTATTGTTTAATCCTTATATTAATATTTCATCTCTAAGTTCTCATCATCATCATCTTCTTCTTCTTCTCTTTCTTTATTATTATTATTATTATTATTATTATTATTATTATTATTATTATTATTATTATTATTATTATTACTATTATTGTTATTGTTATTGCTGTTGTATTATTGTTATTTATAATTTGTACAATTAACCTCCCTGTGGTTCGACCCCGGTCTTGCCGGGTTATTTATTACTTCGACACTCCTGCACTTGGGAGAAGACATCAACCTTTTAGTCGTGTCAGCTATGAAAGGAACTTGATTTGTTGTTAACATAAGTTATAATCATGAATGCTTGACGAGATTTACAAGTATTAGCATTAATTGAATAAGATGACTAATGTAATCATGTTAACAATATATAATCTGATTGGAACCTCCTTTGTGTGTGGTTTCCAATTCAATAATAAGAGTTTATACTATACTTGTTTGATATACCATTAGTGGAACCTCTAACCTTGACATTTGTTATTATTATTGTTTAATCCTTACATTAATTTTTCATCTCCAAGTTCTCATCATCATCTTCTTCTTCTTTTTCTTTATTATTATTATTACTACTACTACTATTACTAGTACTATTATTATTATTATTATTATTATTATTATATTTGTTGTTGTTATTGTTGTTGTTGTTGTTATTATTGCTATTATTGTTACTTATAATTGTTGTCTATAATTTGTACAATTAACCTCCCTGTGGTTCGACCCCGGTCTTGCCGGGTTATTTATTACTTCGACACTCCTGCACTTGGGAGAAGACATCAATCTTTTCGTCGTGTCAGGTAGTAGCTAAAAAAATAAATTAAATGTATTTTCTATTTCATAAAGCATGTGCAAAATTGTTGTTACTATGATGGCAGAGTAAAGGAGATCTTTTTATGATTCTTGAGACGCATCTTAGTAACCATTCTTAATAAGGTCTATCATAATACTTCTTGAAATATTCAAGTTTACAAACTCTCACATTACTATTACTTAATTCTACTCATATACTCATTCAACATGTATTCTTAAATCTTAATTTATACACACACTTTAATATATGATTGTGGGTTGCACAATGGATTATTACATTATTTATGTTCTTTTGTTAAAGGTAACAACTAACGAAAAGGGATAATATATAATTTAGAAAAAACAAAAAAAAAAGCAAAAAAAAATGATGATAATAAAAATATAGATAAGTTTGGTTTTGTAGCCTCCCTAACCTAAGCAATTAAGCTTGAAGGGGTGCTTTAACACCTAATACCCTAAAGTCAACTAACTTGGAAGCTATAGGCCCAACGCTTGCTACATGGGTTAAGGAGAAAAGCTTAAGGGAATCAAACATTGCACTATCTACATATCAGAATCTGCGACCTAAGTTACTAAGCTTATAGGGGTGTCTCAACACCTAATACCCTAAAACCAACTGGTTTGGGAGTCATTAACTGAAAGCTCGTTATATGGGTTAAAGATACATGATGTTTTAAGTTATATGTATATATATTAAAAAAATAAATAAAAAAAACAAGAAGAAAAAAAATCCCAATCTAAGAAAGTTAACCTTAAACATTGGAAAAAAAAAATTATTTTCTTTGAAGAAAAACCCCTTAATTATGTGTTGATATATTAAGCACAAAAGAGAGGTTTATTAATATCTTGTTAAAAGGTATTGAGCAGATATATAAATATAATAAGAGTTTGTTTATCTGGATAGATTAATGGAAGTTGAATGATGAATACCTTGTTTTGTGGAATTTGCAAATTGTTTTTCTATTTTAATGCTTTGATTACTAGAGACTAGTATTAAGCTGGTTAGGGGGTGCGATTAGTACTTAAAAGTGCATTTTTATCAAGGTTTTATATCATCATTTTGCACTTGAAGTATCAATAACTCCTTAACTAAAACATGTTTTATAATAGCGTATCTAATAATATAAGATACATTTAATTTGTGGTAAATATTCATTTTAAATACAGGCCTATCATATAAATAAAATGACTGCTTGATGAATTTAAGAACTGAAATTGAAAGGACAAAGAGATAGCCAAATGTAGAAAAGTGATGCCAGTGCAGTCCATACCAGAACACTGTTCAATAATTGAGTCATATCTAGAGCTGTAGATCTCAGATTTAGGTCTATTTTATATGGATGGAAAGGTAAGACATAGGCCTCCAACTTTCATAGCCCAAGATCTAAAAAGGCTATTTTTAAGTCCAAATTAGAGCAACAATAAAGAGGTCTAAATCTATCCTCCAGCCCGAGCATTGTTCAATGTTTGGCTCATATCTAGAGTTCTAAAAGTCCAAATGACCTGAATGTTTTATAAAAGAAAGCTAAGACAATTTCCTACAACTTTCATGTTCTTAAGTGGCTCTAATTTTGATGTTATCAATGACGTTTTGGGCAGACAAGAGAAGATAAGGATTGTCACCAACTCAAGAGTTGGCCACCCACTTATCAATTAGTCATTAAATCAATAGTTCCCAATTTTGGCCTATAAAAGGAGGCATTTGCCATGCATTTAGGCATCTTGGTTTCCAGATCAAGATCATGCTCTTGGTTTCCAGATTAATGAGAGTTTATTTATTTGGATAGATTAATGTAAGTTGAATGATGAATGCCTTGAATTATCAATAACTCCTTAACTAAAGCATGTTTTATAATAATATATCTAACAATATAAGATACCTTTAATTTGTGGTAAATGTTTATTTTAAATGCAGGTCTATCACATAAATAAAAGGATTAATTGATGACTTTAAGAACTGATTACTACTTAAAAGTGCATTTTTATCAAGGCTTTATATCATCATTTTGCACTTGAAGTATCAATAACTTCTTAACTAAAGCATGTTTTATAATAATATATCTAATAATACAAGATACCTTTAATTTGTGGTAAATGTTCATTTTAAATGCAGGCCTATCACATAAATGAAAGGGTTGATTGATGAATTTAAGAATTGAAATTGAAAGGACAAAGAGATGACCAAACTTAGAAAAGAGATGCCGGTGCAATCCAAACCGGAACACTGTTTGGTAATTAGGTCATATCTGGAGCTTCAGATGTCAGATTTAGGTAAATTTTATATGGATGAAAAGGTAAGACATAGGCCTACAACTTTCATATGGAGCCTAAGATCAAAAAAGGTCATTTTCAAGTCCAAATTGTAGCAACAACTAAGAAGCCCGAATCTATCTTCCAGCCCGAGCACTGTTCCGTATTTGGCCCATATCTGGAGTTCTAGAAGTCCAAATAAGTTGAATTATTTACACAAGAAAGCTGAGACAATTTCCTATAACTTTAATGTTTTCGAGTGGCTCTAATTTTGACGTTATCAATGACGTTTTAGGCAGACAAGAGAAGATAAGGATTGTCACCAAGTCAAGAGTTGGTCACCCACTCATCAATTAGTCATCAAATCAATAGTTCCCAATTTTGGCCTATAAAAGGAGGCATTTGCCATGCATTTAGGCATCTTGGTCTCCAGATCAAGATCATGCTTTTTTTGTCTCTCTTTTTTTTTTTGTATTGCTTATGCTTTGCTTTCATTAATATCAAGTTTATGCCTTTCATTTCCTTTTATTTATTTAGTTAAGTTTTATCTTATTTATGTTCTTATTTTGTTTATTTATTTTTCTTTCTTTTATTATGTTTAGCTAAGTTTATTATGTCAAGGTGAAAAGGTTACACTAATGGTGTAAGAATAAGTATAGTGTAAACTTAATATGGACTTTAATGTTTGATACTAACATGTTTTGTATTTGTTATCTTGTTCACTCTTTAATACTTTGCTTGTTAAATGACTAATCTTGATTTATGTTGTATAACACTTGGTACAACAAATGCTTGGCACTTTCATAGTTTATACTGTATGGTATAACCGACACCTGAGCTATGAAAGGAACTTGATTTGTTGTTAACATAAGTTATAATCATGAATGCTTGACGAGATTTACAAGTATTAGCATTAATCGAATAAGATGACTAATGTAATCATGTTAACAATCTATAATCAGATTGGAATCTCCTTTGTGTATGGTTTCCAATTGAGTAATAAGAGTTTATACTATACTTGTTTGACATACCATTAGTGGAACCTCTAACCTTGACATTTGTTATTATCATTGTTTAATCCTTACATTAATATTTTATCTCAAAGTTCTCATCATCTTCTTTTTCTTCTCCTTTTTTTTTTATTATTATTGTTATTGTTATTACTACTACTATTACTACTACTACTATTATTATTATTGCTTCTAATATTATTGTTGTTTATAATTTGTACAATTAACCTCCCTGTGGTTCGACCCCAGTCTTGCCAGATTATTGATTACTTCGACACTCGTACACTTGGGAGAAGACATTACTGGTTTTTGGCCATCTTTGGGTTCATTTTTTTTTCTCCTTCAGGTCATCAACGGAGCCTTTATTTATAGGCGGTGGAAGAGGGCAATCTTGTCTACACAGGGGAATAAATTCCTACCCTTGATTCAATTGGTAAGGATCCCAACCGTTGGCTCAAAGTAGGCATCCTAAGTTGTCAATTCTGCAGAAAAAGCTGTTTGAGTTGGCCCCTTTGGGATGGTGCCATGTCTGTTTATTTGCCAGTGCACTGGCGCCGACCATACCCTGATATAGAGGGATTTTTGGTGATCAGTTTTGTGCAAGTTTTGAAAAATTTGGTGGACGTTAAGTGCATTAAATGCACCTACAAAGGGGATGATTGGACCAGTTTTTTTGAAAAAATAAAGAAGATAATAAACAGTGACTAGACGACTCGTCGTCTAGTCCTTTTTTTTTTTTGTAAAAACGACGCTGTTTTGGACTGAAATAGGAATTTTTACTAAATTTTAATTGAGTTCTTTTTCTTTCAATTTCTTTCAATTGAACCCCTAATTGACTTTAAACTTTGAATTTAATGCAATTAAGCCCCTACTGAACCTCAATTGGAACCCCGAAGTTAGGTGTCTTTTACAATATGGTCTTTGGTCTTGGATTTTGTTAATTTAACCCCTAATTAACCATTAAACTTTTAATTTCTTTAATTTTCCCCCCGGTTTTTATCAATTGAGCCCTCATAGTTTGCCGCCTGTTGCATAATGGTCCTTGGTCTCGAATTTTGTCAATTTAGCCCTTAATTGACCCCAAAACTTCAATTTTCTTGCATTTTTGCCCCTGATTTCAATCAATTAAGTTGGTAAAAATTAAATTTGCTCTCTTAAAATTTCAATCTTCTCAATTAAGCTCAAATTAAGTTCTTAAACTTAATTTTTCATCAATTAAGCCCCAAATAAAATTAATTTGACCCATTAAAGTATAATTAAGTCCTTGCACTTAATTAAATCCTTTAATTGGACCCAAATTAATTTTTAAACATAATTAAAATTTAATTTGGCTCATGATTAAATCAAATTGGCCTATTAAAAATATAATTATGTCCTTGGACTTAGTTTTTCACTAATTAAGCCCCAAACAAAATTAATTTGACCCATTTAAAGTATAATCAAGTCCTTGCACATAATTAAATCCTTCAATTGGACCCAAATTAATTCTTAAACATAGTTAAAATTTAATTTGGCCCATGATTAAATCAAATTGGCCTATTAAAAATTTAATTATGTCCTTCGACTTAATATTTATACAAATTCGTCCAATAATCATTTAATTTTGACCTTGAATTTGCATTGTTTCCTCCATTTTTAGGCAAAAAAGGGTACAATTAGACCTTGAATTATCCTTAAAAATTACAGCTTGACTTCCGGGTCTACTTTCTCCACGTTTCCAGTCTTTATTTGATTTTTATTTTTGAAAAACAAATTGATTTTTAGGAAATAACCCAGAATTGGGTTATGATAGTTGCCCCCCTCTTTAAAATGCTTACGATGAAAAGTATTGTAAGAGACTTTAGATAGTAAGTGTTGTAAAGAAGAAAAAGAAGAATGAGAGATGCTGCAATGATGAATCCTTTTGAGGGCTAGCAAGCGCACTCAGAGTGAAAACTGGAAGATTTATCTTCTGAAAATTCAGATATTTTGAAGTGGTCGAATTGGCATGGGTGACCTACCTAGAGAAAATTGAAAAAACGTTTTTGAGATGGTCTCATTGTAATGGGTGACCTACCCAGGTGAAAATGCAAAGATTTTTCAAAGTGTTGAAAGAAATACAAAGATTTTTCAAAATACAGAGATTTTTCAAAGTGGTCTTATTGTAATGGGCAACCTGCCCAGGTGAAAAATACAAAGACTTTCTAGAGAGGTAAAAAATATGATGATTTCTCAAAATGGTTTCATTATAATAGGTAACCAACCTAGATGGAAGATTTTGAAAGTGGTAAGAAATGTAAGGATTTCTCAAAAGATGGTTTCATTGTAATGAGCAACCGACCCATAAAGAACATGAACAGAGTTTTCAAAGAGGTCTGGTTGTGATGGATGACCTGCCCAGGTGAAAACAATGAAATGTCTTGAAGAGACAACATGATAGGACTCGAAGGTGCACTATTTAAGCAATGAAAGCTCAATAGAGCGTTCGAAAAGAGATAGGACTCAAAGACTAAAAAAAGCACTTGATAGGAGGTAGGGTTGTATTGTGCATCGACTGGGATGTTTGCTGGCTCGAGGGCGCACTTAAAAAGAAGGAAAATTGTGCTAGAAAGCACACTATCTAAATAATGAGGACTGAAAAGGTGATGGTGAGACACTGATCCGTCACTAGTGATGGTGAGACACTGATCCGTCAAGGCTAAAAGTAATGCATCATGATCAATATGCATGTATACTTACTCGAGAAATATAGGTCCCCTTTTTTTCATAGAGTTTTTCTCTTCTCAAAAGTTTGAGTTTCTGATAGTAAGCTTTGATAGCTCTTTTTGGTCTTGCTTACTTGAGTCATATCTTATGATCTTGACCTATAGGAGGGATCAACATACTTGTTTTTCCACAAATCTTTATTTGAAGGATTGTCGGCTATGCACTATATCTCATGTTTTCTTAGAAGAAAAAGCATCGAGCCAACCCTATGTGTTTTGGTGGATTGCTTCTCAATTTGATCATGCCTCCTGATTAGTACTTAAAAGTATATTTTTATCAAGGTTTTATATCATCATTTTGCACTCGAAGTATCAATAACTCCTTAACTAAAGCATGTTTTATAATAATGTATCTAATAATATAAGATACCTTTAATTTGTGGTAAATGTTCATTTTAAATGCAGGCCTATCACATAAATGAAAGGATTGATTGATGAATTTAAGAACTGAAATTGAAAGGATAAAGAGATGACCAAACTTAGAAAAGAGATGTCGGTGCAATTGATTAGTACTTAAAAGTGCATTTTTGTCATGGTTTTATATCATCATTTTGCATTTGAAGTATCAATAACTCCTTAACTAAAGCATGTTTTATAATAATATATATAATAATATAAGATACCTTTAATTTGTGGTAAATGTTCATTTTAAATGCAGGCCTATCACATAAATGAAACGATTGATTGATGACTTTAAGAACTGAAATTGCAAGGGCAAAGAGATTGTCAAACTTAGAAAAGAGATGTCAGTGCAATCCAAACCAGAACACTGTTCGGTAATTGGGTCATATCTGGACTTACAGATCTCAGATTTAGGTCCAATTTATATGGATGGAAAGGTAAGACATAGGCCTACAACTTTCATATGGAGCCCAAGATCTAAAAAGGCCATTATCAAGTCCAAATTGTAGCAACAACAAAGAAACCCAAATCTGTCTTCCAGCCCGAGCACTGTTCGGTATTTTGGCCATATCTGGAGTTCTAGAAGTCTAAAGGAGCTGAATGTTTTACATAAGAAAGCTGAGACATTTGCCTACAACTTTCATGTTTTCAACTGGCTTCAATTTTGACGTTATCAATGACGTTTTGTGTAGACAAGAGAAGATAAGGATTGTCACCAAGTCAAAAGTTGGCCACCCACTTATCAATTAGTCATCAAATCAATAGTTCCCAATTTTGGCCTATAAAAGGAGGCATTTGCCATGCATTTAGGCATCTTGGTGTTCAGATCAAGATCATGCTCTTCCTTTCTCTCTTTGTATTTTTTGTAATGTTTATGCTTTGCTTTCATTAATATCAAGTTTATGCCTTTCATTTCCTTTCCTTTACTTAGTTAACTTTTATGTTGTTATTTTGTTTATCTATTTTTCTTTCTTTCATTATGTCTAGCTAAGTTAATTATGTCAAGGTGAAAAGGCTACACTAATGGTGTGAGAATAAGTATAATGTAAACTTAATATGGACTTTAATGTTTGATACTAACATGTTTTATATTTGCTATCTTGTTTACTCTTTAATACTTTGCTTGTTAAATGACTAATCTTGATTTATGTTGTATAACACTTGGTACAACAAATGCTTGGCACTTTCATAGCCCATAATGTATGGTATAACCGACACCTGAGCTATGAAAGGAACTTGATTTGTTGTTAACATAAGTTATAATCATGAATGCTTGACGAGATTTACAAGTATTAGCATTAATTGAATAAGATGACTAATGTAATCATGTTAACAATATATAATCTGATTGGAACCTCCTTTGTGTGTGGTTTCCAATTCAATAATAAGAGTTTATACTATACTTGTTTGATATACCATTAGTGGAACCTCTAACCTTGACATTTGTTATTATCATTGTTTAATTGTTACATTAATATTTCATCTCAAAGTTCTCATCATCATCATCATCATCTTATTCTTCTCTTTCATTATTATTATTATTATTATTATTATTATTATTATTATTATTTGTACTACTACTACTACTACTACTACTACTATTACTACTATTATTATTATTATTATAGTTATTGTTATTATTGTTGTTTATAATTGTTATTTATAATTTGTACAATTAACCTCCCTGTGGTTCGACCCCGGTCTTGCCGGGTTATTTATTACTTCGACACTCCTGCACTTGGGAGAAGACATCAACCTTTTAGTCGTGTCAGCAATCCAAACCGGACCACTGTTTGGTAATTGGGTCATATCTGGAGTGGTGAATCTCAGATTTAGATCTACTTTATATGGATGGCAAGGTAAGACATAGGAATACAAATTTCATATGGAGCCCAAGATCTAAAAAGGTCATTTTCAAGTCCAAATTGTAGCAACAACAAAGAAGTCAAAATCTGTCTTCCAGCCTGAGCACTGTTCAGTGTTTAGCCCATATCTGGAGTTCTAGAAGTCCAAATGAGCTGACGTTTTTACACAAGAAAGCTGAGATAATTTCCTACAACTTTTATGTTTTCAAGTGGCTCCAATTTTGATGTTATCAATGACGTTTTGGGCAGACAAGAGAAGATAAAGATTGTCATAAAGTCAATAGTTGGTCACCCACTCATCAATTAGTCATCAAATCAATAGTTCCCAATTTTAGCCTATAAAAGGAGGCATTTTCCATGCATTTAAGCATCTTGGTTTCCAGATCAAGATCATGCTCTTGCTTTCTCTCTTTGTATTTTTTGTAATATTTATGCTTTGCTTTCGTTAATATCAAGTTCATACCTTTCATTTACTTAGTTAAGTTTTATCTTATTTGTGTTCTTATTTTGTTTATTTATTTTTCTTTCTTTCATTATGTCTAACTAAGTTTATTATGTCAAGGTAAAAAGGTTACACTAATGGTGTAAGAATAAGTATAGTGTAAACTTAATATGGACTTTAATGTTTGATACTAACATGTTTTGTATTTGTTATCTTGTTCACTCGTTAATACTTTAATTGTTAAATGACTAATCTTGATTTATGTTGTATAACACTTGGTACAACAAATGCTTGGTACTTTCATAGCCCATAATGTATGGTATAACCGACACCTGAGCTATGAAAGGAACTTGATTTGTTGTTAACATAAGTTATAATCATGAATGCTTGACGAGATTTACAAGTATTAGCATTAATCGAATAAGATGACTAATGTAATCATATTAACAATCTATAATCAGATTGGAACCTCCTTTGTGTGTGGTTTCCAATTGAATAATAAGAGTTTATACTATACTTGTTTGACATGCCATTAGTGGATCCTTTAACTTGACATTTGTTATTATCATCGTTTAATCCTTATATTAATATTCCATCTCAAAGTTCTCATCATCTTCTTCTTCTTTTTATTTATTATTACTACTACTACTATTATTATTGTTGTTGTTGTTGTTGTTGTTGTTGTTGTTGTTGTTATTGTTGTTGTTGCTATTATTGTTGTTTATAATTGTTGTTTATAATTTGTACAATTAACCTCCCTGTGGTTCGACCCCGGTCTTGCCGGGTTATTTATTACTTCGACACTCCTGCACTTGGGAGAAGACATCAATTTTTTAGTTGTGTCACCTCCAAGTGTTCAATTTGGGTTTTTCTTGGGGATGGGGCTATGTGGAAGAAGATTTGGTTATTCACAAGGGGTTGTTTTTACAATGAACTTTTGGAATTTCAAAGTTATTCTGAAAAGAAAATCATTTTGATGCTTGTTTAAGACAAATTTGCTCTAAAAAATTCAAGCAATTCCCATATTATTTTTGGTGAAAATGTGAAGTGATGTTTTGTTGGTTAAAAAAAAAAAGATTTAAGATTCAGTCTCAAGGTTTCAAAGAACCAATTTTCAAAGCATTCATTTTGATTTCATGAATAATGACTTGTTTTGTACATGAAAGCATTGTCTACCAATTCAAATTGTTTGTCTTTGATTAGAAAGGACTTGATTAAGCACGTAATGTAGGCTTTAACTCTTGGTGACACGACGAAAAGATTGATGTCTTCTCCCAAGTGCAGGAGTGTCGAAGTAATAAATAACCCGGCAAGACCGGGGTCGAACCACAAGGAGGTTATTTGTACAAATTATAAATAACAATAATAAGCAACAATAATGGCAATAATAACAACAACAATAACAATAACAATAACAACTATAATAATAATAATAATAATAATAATAATAATAGTAGTAGTAGTAGTAGTAGTAGTAGTAGTAGTAATAATAAAGAAAGAGAAGAAGAAGAAGATGATGAAAACTTGGAGATGGAAAATTAATGTAAGGATTAAACAATAATAATAACCAATGTCAAGGTTAGAGGTTCCACTAATGGTATATCAAACAAGTATAGTATAAACTCTTATTATTGAATTCGAAACCACACACGAAGGAGGTTCCAATCAGATTATATATTGTTCACATGATTACATTAGTCATCTTATTCAATTAATGCTAATACTTGTAAATCTCGTCAAGCATTCATGATTATAACTTATGTTAACAACAAATCAAGTTCCTTTCATAGCTCAGGTGTCGGTTATACCATACATTATGGGCTATGAAAGTGCCAAGCATTTGTTGTACCAAGTGTTATACAACATAAATCAAGATTAGTTATTTAACAAGCAAAGTATTAAAGAGTGAACAAGATAACAAATATAAAACATGTTAGTATCAAACATTAAAGTCCATATTAAGTTTACATTATACTTATTCTCACACCATTAGTGTAACCTTTTCACCTTGACATAATTAACTTAGCTAGACATAATGAAAGAAAGAAAAATAGATAAACAAAATAACAACATAAAAGTTAACTAAGTAAAGGAAAGGAAATGAAAGGCATAAACTTGATATTAATGAAAGCAAAGCATAAACATTACAAAAAATACAAAGAGAGAAAGGAAGAGCATGATCTTGATCTGGAAACCAAGATGCCTAAATGCATGGCAAATGCCTCCTTTTATAGGCCAAAATTGGGAACTATTGATTTGATGACTAATTGATAAGTGGGTGGCCAACTTTTGACTTGGTGACAATCCTTATCTTCTCTTGTCTTCCCAAAACGTCATTGATAACGTCATAATTGGAGCCAGTTGTAAACATGAAAGTTGTAGGCAATTGTCTTAGCTTTCTTGTGTAAAACATTCAGCTCATTTGGACTTCTAGAACTCCAGATATGGCTAAAATACCGAATAGTGCTCGGGCTGGAAGACAGATTCGGGCTTCTTTGTTGTTGCTACAATTTGGACTTGATAATGGCCTTTTTAGATCTTGGGCTCCATATGAAAGTTGTAGGCCTATGTCTTACCTTTCCATCCATATAAATTGGACCTAAATCTGAGATCTGTAGCTCCAGATATGACCCAATTACCGAACAGTGTTCCGGTTTGGATTGCACCGACATCTCTTTTCGAAGTTTGGCCATCTCTTTGTCCTTTCAATTTCAATTCTTAAATTCATCAATCAATCCTTTCATTTATGTGATAGGCCTGCATTTAAAATGAATATTTACCACAAATTAAAGGTATCTTATATTATTAGATATATTATTATAAAACATGCTTTAGTTAAGGAGTTATTGATACTTCAAGTGCAAAATGATGATATAAAACCATGACAAAAATGCACTTTTAAGTACTAATCACTTGGCTATAAAGAAAAAGGATATCTATTGGCTCAAAAGGTGTTTAATGGACTTTAAGTCTAAGGATCACTAATGCTTATATCTCAAACCCCTTTTTTTTTTCTAGACCTTGGAATTGATTTGAAAAATGGTCTAGGGTGCCTCTTAATGTTGGGCTTTTTCTTCTTTTAGTTTTGAGCATCATTATATTTAGTGATTTTTATGACATGCTCAAATCTTTTGGAACTCTTTCATGCCCCCCAACATTGTTTGGGCATTTTTTATCATGAAGGATTTTCTTTCATGCCCCCTCTTGTGTTGTTTAGGCACTTTTATCATTGAGGATTTTTGCACTTGCCCCCTAGTATGGGGTGTGATCCTTGCCAAGGTTATTTTTCAAGAAAAATACATTAAGCTCAAAAAAGGGACTGCAAGGGATTTTTATAATTTGTGAAAGGATGATCAAAGATGGTCTTTCTTCATTTCAAATACATGCATTCAGAATCGACAATCTTTGCTTTCTCTAATGCAAATATGCGAAATGATTTCTCATTATTTATGCAGCCAAAACTCAGCTTTGAAGTCATTTCATGGCATTTGGGTTGTTTTTCAAGTTTTGATAGGTGTTAAGATATCATTTGAATTTTCAGAACTTGTTTGTTCGAACAACACCAATTTGATTTTTTATTAAAACTTTGATTTTCCAAAAATCCTTGTAACAACATGAGATCATGCATAGTTTTTTTAGGGGAAGCACACTAAAGAAATCTTGGCCAAACTTCTATTTTATTGATTGATAAAGGTAAATACATCAAGCATAGTATTTCTTTACAACATCTAAGTTTACAGATCTTGCTAGATCCTTTCCATCCATATTAGCTAGAATTAAAGCCCCTCCATAAAAAAGCCTTTTTCACCACATATGGCCTTCGTAGTTTGGTGCCCACTTACTTTGATCTTCTCCTGATGCTAATGAGATTTTCCTTAACACCAAATCCCCTTCCTTGAACACCCTTGGTTTGACCTTCTTGTTGTAAACTTTAGCTATCCTGCTTTGGTATAACTAACGATGGTAAATAGCTGCTAGTCTTCTCTCATCAATTAAGTTTAGTTGCTCAAATCTTAACTTTACCCATTCTGATTCATCTAGTTCTGCATCCTTCAGGATCTGTAGTGATGGGATTTCTACTTCTAAGGGCATAACCGCCTCCATTCCGTACACTAAATAATATGGGGTTGAATTTGTAGAAGTTCTAACTATGGTACGGTACGCATGAAGTGCGTATGGGAGCATCTCATGCCAATCCTTGTAGGTGAACATCATTTTTTGGATAATCTTTTTGAGATTCTTGTTAGCTGCTTTGACTTCCCCATTCATCTTTAGTCTATAAGGGGAAGAATTAAGGTGTTTAATCTTCCATTTGGTGCATAGTTTGTCAATTAGCTTCCCATTGAAATTTTAAGTGTTATCAGTTACCAATCTTGTTGGCAAACCATAACAATAGAGCAAATCCTTTTCAATGAATCTTTTGACTACTTTCTACGTTATATGGGCATAAGAGTTGGCTTCTACCCATTTGGAGAAGTAATCAATGGCCACCAAAATGAATTTATGCCCGTTGCTCGCTTTAGGGTTGATTGGCCCTATAACATCCAAACCCCATGTATCAAAAGGCCAAAGCGAGATCATATTAAATAGAGGTGTTGGAGGCGCATTTATTCTATCACCATACATCTGACACTTATGGCATTTTTTCACATAGTCTATACAATCTCTCTCCATGGTCAACCAGAAATATCCCAACCGTTGTATTTGCTTTGCCATTGTATGCCCATTAGTATGTGTAGCATAAATCCCCTCATGGACTTCTTTTAATGTTTGTTAAATCTCCTTTTCATTGAGACACCTGAGTAGGGTTCTGTCAAATGACCTTTTATATAATATGTCTCCATCTAAGTAAAAATTCATGGTCATTCTCCTTAAAGTCTTTTTATTTGTCTTTGAAATCCCTTGAGGGTATTCTTGATGTTAGAGAAACTTTTTGATATCATTATACCATGGTTTCCCATCTGGAGATTCTTCAATTCAGCAACAATGGGCTTGAAAGCTTCAGACTTTGATATCTATTGGCTGGATCTTGCTTCTGATATAGACTTGTGTCAGTGAAGCTAAGGTTGCCAGGGCATCAACAAACTGATTCTTATCTCTACTTATGTAGGTGAATTTGATCTCCTCAAATTTATTAACTAATCTCAAGAGATAATTTTAATATAATTTCAATTTCTCATCCCTGGTTTGCCACTCACCTTTGACTTGATAGATGATTAGTAAGGAATCCCCGAAGACCTCAAGCTTCTTGAAGTTCTAAAGCTGCTTCTAAGCCAATAATGCAGGCTTCATACTCAGTCGTATTATTGGTACATTCAAACAATAACCTTGCTGAAACAGGATACTGCTTATTTTATGGGGAAATTACTACCGCTCCTGCCCCATTTCCTGATACATTTATTGTACCATCAAAGTAAAAGGTCCACGTATCACTTTCCCCACCTCCATTATCGATTACTGTCACATCTTCATCTAGGAGGTCAAAGTTTAAAGGCTCATAGTTTTCCATGGCATGATCTACAAGTTGATCGGCGATTACGCTTCCTTTTACAGCTTTCCTTATCATAAAGACAATGTCATATTCTGCCAACAACACTTGTCACCTTACTATTCTACTTGACAGGTAAGGTTTTTCACAGATGTACTTGAACGGATCTAATTTTGAAAGCAACCAGGTTGTGTAGTATAACATATACTGCCTGAGTCTTTTCGCATTCCAAACCAAGGCCCAACACAACCTTTCAATTATTGTGTATTTTGACTCAGTCGTTGAATTTTTTACTCAAGTAGTAAATAGCTTGCTCTTTCCTTCCTGACTTATCATGTGGTCCCAGTACACAGCCCATAACTATTTCTGTTACTGTCAAATATAAGATCAAAGGCCTCCCTAGGGTTGGAGGTACTAGCAATGGTGGATTTTGCAAATATCTTTTTATTTTATTAAAGGCTTCTTGACAGTCATTATCCCATACTCCAAGATTTTTCTTTTTAAGTAAACAAAAAATTAGCTCACAAGTCATTGTTAGCTGAGATATAAACCGAGTTATGTAATTTAGGCGCCCAAGGAAACTTCTTACTTCCTTTTCTATCTTAGGTGCAGGCATCTACTGGATAGCTTTGGCTTTATCAGGATCAACTTCTATTCCTTGACTACTTACTATGAAGCCCAACAATTTTCCTGTTTTTACCCCGAATGAACATTTTGTAGGGTTTAACTTTAGTTGGAATTTTTACAGCCTTTCAAATAGTCTCCTTAATACTTGCACGTGATCTTCTTCCTCTTTTTTTATTTTGCAAGTATGTCATCCACATAAACCTCCACTTCTCGGTGCATCATATCATGGAAAAGGGTAACCATTACCCTTTGATATGTGGCTCTAACATTCTTCAATCCGAATGGCATTACTTTATGGCAGAATGTTCCCCACAGTGTGACAAAAATGGTTTTCTCTTTGTCTTCTTCTGCCACTCTTATATGGTTATAACCAGAGAATCCATTCATGAAAGAATACGTAGCATTTCTTGCAGCATTATCAACTAGAATGTTTATGTGAGGTTAAGGAAAATCATCTTTTAGGCTTGCCTTATTTAAATCTCTGTAGTCCACACACACCCGGATTTTGCCATCCTTTTTTGGGATTACAACCACATTGGCTACCCATTGAGGGTATTGGACCACATCTAGAAACCCTACATCCCACTGTTTTTGAATCTCAACCTTTACCTTGAGCAACATGCTAGGGCGCATTCGCCTGGTTTTCTGCTTAACTAGTTTGCTTCCTTCTATTAAGGGAATTTTATGTACTACTATGTCAGTATCTAGACCGGGCATATCTACATAGGTCCAAGCAAAAACATCTACATATTCACGTAAAAAATTGACTAGTTTATCTATTTCCTTAGTTGTAACAAGAGTGCCAATCTTTAGTTCCTTCTTTTCTTGCTCATTTCCCAAGTTGATGACTTCTAGTTTCTCACTAACAAGTTCCCATTCTTCATCTCACTAACATGTTTTCTCGGAGTTTTCTACCAACCTAGTAAATTCTTTTATGTCTTCTTCTTCCCATTCTTCATCGCCTATTGCAACCATATTATCAAAGTTTGGCCAATTATTCTTAGTGTAGTGGTTTTGTGAATCGATGGAACTTTCAGGATTCTTGAAAGTGCAAGGTGTGCTTGTTTAAGTGTGATTCATCAAAGGATAAGGAGATGAAGACATATTGGACACAAGAAAATGCATGATCTCATTAAAACAAAAGTGCTCGGTTAACATAGAAAATCTTGTAGTATCATGAGCTAAATAAGATCAACATAAGTCAAAACAAATCCAAACATGATCACACAAGAGCAATTACTTTTTAAACATAATAGGAGCAATCTCCATCTTCCAATTCTAGTACACTTCTCCTTCAGCCAATCTTCGCATAAAAAATCTTACAGGGGGTTTATTAATGGTGTGAATGGAAATTTGTGGTAGAACTTCATCCATCACTTCCAGATCCACTTCCTCTATCTATTTTCCTTCTTGGCTCTCTAGGGTATTGATGTGGAGATCTACTATGTCGGATCTAATCATTTATGTAGCCTTTGAGAAAGATACTTGGAGCGGTGGGATGACGAGTTCCTCCTCTTCTGGCTGTCTTCCTTCATTCCTTGCCATTCTTGCCTCCTTTCTAATTTGGGCAACCTATTTGTGGTCATATTTTTTAAGCTTATATCCAAGCCCAAATATTTGATCCATATTCTTTAGCTTGATTGGTCTATTCTTAGGATTATACTGGAAAGGAGCCCCATTCTTCAGAAAACATCTAGCAGCCATTTTTTTCGCTTCAGGTATTCTGGGCTTTCTCAGCACAGCTTCTTCAAGAACCCATTCCGTATTCACAATTTCAAATGCATCAATATCCCCATCCCTACAATCTTCTACTTCAATAAAGGGTATGGCTATATTGTTTATCATGGAAATTGTCTCTTTAGCTTTGACAGTTATCAGCATTCCATTCATAATATATTTTAAACACTGGTGTAGTGAAGAAGCCACTGCTCCAGCAGCATGAATCCACGACCTCCTTAATAGTATGTTGTAAGATGGGTGAATGTCCATTACTTGTAATGTTATCAGGAACATTTACGGCGCTAAATATAGCTCCACTTTTAAGGTCCCAATTATTTGTCTTGGCGAAACATCATATGTTTTCGCCATCAACGTGCTAGGCTTTATATATGACTCATCAATAGACATTTCTTTCAACATATGCCTTGGTAGGATGTTAAGTGCAGAACCATTGCTGACAAGTACTTTTCCGATTAAAAATGTTTACATCGCACTGTAATGTATAGTGGCTTGTTATGCCCGGTACCATCGGGACCCAATTCATCTTCAGTGAAGTATACGTAATTTGAAGCTTAGATTCTTCCCACCAAATGTTCTATAACTTCTTCATTGATGTCCTGAGGAATGCATGCCTCATTCATTACTTTCTGTAGAGCCTTCCAATATGGCTCAGAGCTTAGGATTAAAGACAACAATGATATTCTTGTTGGAGTTTTCTTAAGCTGTTCAACAATGTTATATTCACTGTGTTTCATCAACTTTAAGAATTCATTGGTTTTTTCATCCGTGATAGGTTTGTTTATTTTCTCGGTCACATCAATCCTCTCTTTACCCTTATCTTTTCTTTGTTTTTCTAGTTTTTCTAAAGTGAAACATCTGCCACTACGAGTTAATCCTCCAATTTGTGCTTTAAAAACAGACAGCTGTTGAGTGCTTTTTGACACGACGAAAAGATTGTTATCTTCTCCCAAGTGCAAGAGTGTCGAAGTAATAAATATAACCCGGTAAGACCGGGGTCGAACCACAGGGAGGTTAATTGTACAAATTATAAGCAACAATTACAAATAGCAACAATTACAAATAACAACAATAACAATAATAACAATAACAATAATAATAGTAGCAATAATAATACTAATAATAGTAGTAGTAGTAATACTAACAATAATAATAATAATAAAGAAAAAGAAAAAAAAGAAGAAGAAGAAGATAAGAACTTTGAGATGGAATATTAACGTAAAGATTTAACAACGATAACAAGCAATGTTAAGGTTCGACGATCCACTGATGGTATCTCAAACAAGTATAGTATAAACTCTTATTATTTAATTGGAAACCACTGATTAGTACTTAAAAGTGCATTTTTATCATGGTTTTATATCATCATTTTGCACTTGAAATATCAATAACTCCTTAACTAAAGCATGTTTTATAATAATATATCTAATAATATAAGATACCTTTAATTTATGGTAAATGTTCATTTTAAATGCAGGCCTATCACATAAATGAAAATAGTGATTGATGACTTTAAGAACTTAAATTGCAAAGGCAAAGAGATGGTCAAACTTAGAAAAGAGATGTCGGTGCAATCCAAACCAGAACACTGTTCGGTAATTGGGTCATATCTGGAGCTACAGATCTCAGATTTAGGTCCAATTTATATGGATGGAAAGGTAAGACATAGGCCTACAACTTTCATATGGAGCCCAAGATCTAAAAAGGCCATTATCAAGTCCAAATTATAGCAACAACAAAGAAGCCCGAATCTGTCTTCCAGCCCGAGCACTGTTCGGTATTTTGGCCATATCTGGAGTTCTAGAAGTCCAAATGAGCTGAAGTTTTTACACAAGAAAGCTGAGACAATTGCCTACAACTTTCATGTTACAACTGGCTCCAATTTTGACGTTATCAATGACGTTTTGGGCAGACAAGAGAAGATAAGGATTGTCACGTGTAAGAATAAAATAAAAAAAAGAAGAAGAAAGCAAAAGAAGGAGGAAGAAAACAAAATAAAAAGAAACAAAAAGAAAAGAAACAAAGTTATATACAAGAAAAGTGAAAAGAGAAAATAAAATAAATACTATAATTTATACAAGAACTTACCTCCCCGGCAACGGCGCCAAAAACTTGACACGACTAAAAGATTAATGTCTTCTCCCAAGTGCAGGAGTGTCGAAGTAATAAATAACCCGGCAAGACCGGGGTCGAACCACAGGGAGGTTAATTGTACAAATTATAAATAACAATAATACAACAAAAATAACAACAACAACAACAACAATAACAACAACAACAATAATAATAATAATAGTAGTAGTAGTAGTAGTAGGAGTAGTAGTAATATTAGTAGTAGTAGTAATAATAATAATAATAATAAAGAAAGAGAAGAAGAAGAAGATGATGAGAACTTGGAGATGAAAAATTAATGTAAGGATTAAACAATAATAATAACAAATGTCAAGGTTAGAGATTCCACTAATGGTATATCAAACAAGTATAGTATAAACTCTTATTATTGAATTGGAAACCACACACAAAGGAGGTTCCAATCAGATTATATATTGTTAACATGATTACATTAGTCATCTTATTCAATTAATGCTAATACTCGTAAATCTCGTCAAGCATTCATGATTATAACTTATGTTAACAACAAATCAAGTTCCTTTCATAGCTCAGGTGTCGGTTATACCATACATTATGGGCTATGAAAGTGCCAAGCATTTGTTGTACCAAGTGTTATACAACATAAATCAAGATTAGTCATTTAACAAGCAAAGTATTAAAGAGTGAGCAAGATAACAAATATAAAACATGTTAGTACCAAACATTAAAGTCCATATTAAGTTTACATTATACTTATTCTCACACCATTAGTGTAACCTTTTCACCTTGACATAATTAACTTAGCTAGACATAATGAAAGAAAGCAAAATAGAAAAACAAAATAAGAACATAAAAGCTAACTAAGTAAAAGAAAGGAAATGAAAGGCATAAACTTAATATTAATGAAAGCAAAGCATAAACATTACAAAAAATACAAAGAGAGAAAGGAAGAGAATGATCTTGATCTGGAAACCAAGATGCCTAAATGCATGGCAAATGCCTTCTTTTATAGGCCAAAATTGGGAACTATTGATTTGATGACTAATTGATAAGTGGGTGGCCAACTTTTGACTTGGTGACAATCCTTATCTTCTCTTGTCTGCCCAAAACGTCATTGATAACGTCAACACTGGAGCCAGGTGCAAACATGAAAGTTGTAGGCAATTGTCTCAGCTTTCTTGTGTAAACAATTCAGCTCATTTGGACTTCTAGAACTCCAGATATGGCTAAAATACCGAACAGTGCTCGGGCTGGAAGACAGATTCGGGCTTCTTTGTTGTTGCTACAATTTGGACTTGCAAATGGCCTTTTTAGATCTTGGGCTCCATATGAAAGTTGTAGGCCTATGTCTTACCTTTCCATCCATATAAATTGGACCTAAATCTTAGATCTGTAGCTCTAGATATGACCCAATTACCGAACCATGTTCCGGTTTGGATTGCACCGACATCTCTTCTCTAAGTTTGACCATCTCTTTATCCTTGCAATTTAAGTTCTTCAAGTCATCAATCAATCCTTTTATTTATTTGATAGGCCTGCATTAAAAATAGACATTTACCACAAATTATAGGTATCTTATATTATTAGATACATTATTATAAAACATATTTTAGTTAAGGAGTTATTGATACTTCAAGTGCAAAATGATGATATAAAACCATGATAAAAATGCACTTTTAAGTACTAATCACAACACCCCTCAACCAGCTTATTACTAGTCCCTAGTAATCAAAGCGTTAAAACAATTTACAAATTTCACAAAGCAAGGTATTCATCATTTAACTTCCATTAATCTATCCAGATAAACAAACTCTCATTAAATTTATATATCTGCTCAATACCACTTAACAAGATATTAATAAACCTTTCTTTTGTGCTCAATGTATCAACACATAATTATGGGGCTTTTCTTGGAAAAAAACAAAATTTTTGTTCTAATGTTTAAGGTTAACTTCCTTAGGTTGGGATTATTATTTTTGTCTTCTTTTTTTTTTCTTTCTTTTTTTTTAAAAAAATCTATATACATATAATTTAAAAACATCATGCATCTTTAACCCATGTAACGAGCTTTCAGCTAATGACTCCCAGACCAGTTGGTCTCAGGGCATTAGGTGTTAAGACACCCCTACGAGCTTAGTAACTCGGGTCGCAGATACTGATATGTAGATAGTGCAATGTTTGATTCCCTTAAACTTTTCTCCTCAACCCATGTAACAAGCGTTGGGCCAATATCTCCCAAGTCAGTTGACTTTTAGGGTATTAGGTGTTAAAACACCCCTTCAGGCTTAATTGCTTAGGTTAGGGAGGCTACGAAACCAAACTTATCTACATTTTTATTATCATCATTTTTTTTTCTTTTTTTTTTCTTTTTGTTTTTTTTTAATTATATACAATCCCTTTCCCTTAGTTGTTACCTTTAAGAAAAGAACATAAATAATGTAATAATCCAATATGCAACCCACAATCATATGTTAAAGTGTGTGTGTGTAAATTAAGGTTTAAGAATACATGTTAAATAAGTTTATGAGCAGAATTAAGTGGTAACAATACGAGAGTTTGTAAACCTAAATATTTCAGGAAGTATTATAATAGACCTTGTTAAGAATGGTTACTAAGATGCGTCTCAAGAGTCACTTTAACAAAAGAACTCCTTTACTCTGCCATCCTAGTAACAACAATTATGCACATGCTTTATGAAATGAAAAACAATTTTTTTTTATCAACTACTACCCTCTCCCCCCAACCAAAACGAGACATTGTCCTCAATGTTCTAAGGTAGAAAGATAGAGTATAGAAGATATCACCTGAAATAACGAACACTGACAAAACCTGAAACACACTGAAACAAAAATAAGAAATAACAAAACACAATAATAAAACCAAAAGACACAAATTTTTACAAAAAAAAAAAAATTCAAATTGCAATTGTGATTGTGGCTCACATCTTCCCTTGGTTTTACGTCCAAAAACGGCTTAAACGCCCTTTATGGGTCGGGGATAGGCTTCCCATCCAGTTTTCTTAAAAACTGGCAAACAGGGTCTTTTTTAGTCAGATTCCCAAGACTAAGTCAAGTATGTTCTTTATGAAAATGGGTTCATAAGTCATGAATTACACGATGCTTATCTTGACTATGATGAGACTTAAGAGTCAATAGAAGATTATCTAAAGACTCTCTATGTTTTGAAATAAATCCCACCTTCTGACAATTTTCACAGTTTTTGCGGAATGCATCTGACTCCTTGAATATGATGGGCCAGTAAAATTCACTTTGTAAGATTTCTACAATCCTCTTTTTTGATGAGAAATGATCCCCACATGCCTTAGAGTAACAAAATTTAATGAAATTACTTACCTCATTGTTGAGAATGCATTTTTGAAATATTTGATCAGGACAATAATTGAATAAGTAAGGGTCATCCCAATAAAAATTTTGCTCGTTGCTCAAAAATTTTCTTTTGTCTTCAATACTCCAATGAGTTGGCAAAAATCCTGAAGTAAGAAAATTGATATTTTTAGCAAACCAAGGCATTGAATTAAGAGAAAGTAGAGATTCATCAGGAAAGTAATCATCGATTGGTGTGATTTCGGGTGTCAAATCTGTTGTCACTTTTGATAAAAGATTCGCATCAACCTTTTCGATGCCTTTTTCATCCTCGATTTCTTCCTGATTGGTCATGGCATGAGAAAATGGAAGTGCTGGCGGAGAATCAGTCGTTTCTTTGCAATTTTCAGATTCAACCCCTTCCTTTCCCTTAGAAATTGAGTCATCATCTTTCTCATAAGGTTCAAGAGAGGGTTTTTCAATAACCTTACCACTGCGTAGAGTGATGACTGATTTGACTTGATCCATGTGTTGACTTCCATAACTACTTGTATTTGCATTGTATTGCTCCTTGAGATTTTGCTGTGGTTCAGATGGAAACTTACCTTGCTCTTGAAAATTAAGAGCAGATGTGAATTTTGCAAGAGTATCTTTAAAATCTGTTATGCTTTGAGCAAGTTGATTGTTGATTATCTCTTGCTTTTCAATGAATGCATACAAAGTTTCCTCAAAATTTCTTGTAGGAGGTGGAGCATAAGGAGGTGCATATCCATGATAATTTTGGAAATTATGGTGTGCTTGAAACGGTGGTTGTGAAGTTTGTGCATTGTTGTTCTCACTCTTCCAACTGAAATTTGGGTGATTTCTCCAATCAGGGTTGTATGTTTGGGAGTATGGGTTGTGGTTGGGTCTTTGGAAACTATTTAAAGCATGGGCTTGTTCATGGAGACATTCCTTAAAAGAAGGCAAGTTTGGACAGTTATTGGTTGAGTGTTCATTTGTTTCACAGATTTGACACACAATGTTTTCAACAGATTTTAATTGACCACTCCTTTTCAATTCTAGTGCCTCGACTTTTCTAGCTAAAGATGCAAACTTGGCCTGAAGGTCATGATCTTCCCTAAGGTTGTACATACCTCCATTAGATGTATGAGGTTGAGTTTTACTCGGTGCCTCATAAGTACCCGCGGTGTCCCAATTTTGAGCATTTTCAGCTAACAAGTCTAAGTACTCCATTGCTTCATCAGGGTCTTTATCTTCAAAAGTTCCATTGCACATCAATTCAACCATTTGCCTATCTTTAGGTGTTAACCCTTCATAGAAATGTGAAACCAATCTCCATGTTTCAAAACCATGATGAGGGCAAGTACTAAGCAAGTCTCGATACCTATCCCAACATGTGTAAAATGTTTCTCCTGGTTTTTGAGTGAAAGTGGTGATTTGTCTCTTGAAAGAGTTTGTTCTATGAGATGGGAAAAACTTCTTTAAAAACTGTTGTTGCATTTCATCCCAAGCACGAATGGATCCTGGTCTCAAATTTTGTAGCCATGTTTTAGCTTTATCTTTTAATGAAAAAGGAAAAAGCTTTAATCTGATGGTGTTCATGCTACAATTTAAGTTATTATATGTGTTGCACACCTCCTCAAATTCCCTTAAATGCAAGTATGGATTTTCCAATTCCAAACCATGAAAAGAAGGTAAAAGTTGAATAATACCTGGTTTAAAATTAAAATGAGATGCATCAGGAGGAAAAACTATACATGATGGTACACTTGTTCTTGTGGGATTCATGTGGTCTCTAAGTGTTCTAGCACGGTTATTCTCATTATTTTCATTATGAAGTGATTGATTATCTTCTTCAGCCATATTTTCTGAAAATGATGAGGATACCCTACAAAGTCTACCACTTGATGTACGTGACAACACTCTCATGCACGTGTAGGAATAAATAAAAAAAAAAAAAGCAAAAGAAGGAGGAAGAAAACAAAATAAAAAGAAACAAAAGAAAAGAAACAAAGTTATATACAAGAAAAGTGAAAAGAGAAAATAAAATAAATACTATAATTTATACAAGAACTTACCTCCCCGGCAACGGCGCCAAAAACTTGACACGACGAAAAGATTGATGTCTTCTCCCAAGTGCAGGAGTGTCGAAGTAATAAATAACCCGGCAAGACCGGGGTCGAACCACAGGGAGGTTAATTGTACAAATTATAAATAACAATAATACAACAAAAATAACAACAACAACAACAACAACAACAATAACAACAACAACAACAACAATAACAACAACAACAATAATAATAATAATAGTAGTAGTAGTAGTAGTAGGAGTAGTAGTAATATTAGTAGTAGTAGTAATAATAATAATAATAATAAAGAAAGAGAAGAAGAAGAAGATGATGAGAACTTGGAGATGGAAAATTAATGTAAGGATTAAACAATAATAATAACAAATGTCAAGGTTAGAGATTCCACTAATGGTATATCAAACAAGTATAGTATAAACTCTTATTATTGAATTGGAAACCACACACAAAGGAGGTTCCAATCAGATTATATATTGTTAACATGATTACATTAGTCATCTTATTCAATTAATGCTAATACTTGTAAATCTCGTCAAACATTCATGATTATAACTTATGTTAACAACAAATCAAGTTCCTTTCATAGCTCAGGTGTCGGTTATACCATACATTATGGGCTATGAAAGTGCCAAGCATTTGTTGTACCAAGTGTTATACAACATAAATCAAGATTAGTCATTTAACAAGCAAAGTATTAAAGAGTGAGCAAGATAACAAATATAAAACATGTTAGTACCAAACATTAAAGTCCATATTAAGTTTACATTATACTTATTCTCACACCATTAGTGTAACCTTTTCACCTTGACATAATTAACTTAGCTAGACATAATGAAAGAAAGCAAAATAGAAAAACAAAATAAGAACATAAAAGCTAACTAAGTAAAAGAAAGGAAATGAAAGGCATAAACTTAATATTAATGAAAGCAAAGCATAAACATTACAAAAAATACAAAGAGAGAAAGGAAGAGAATGATCTTGATCTGGAAACCAAGATGCCTAAATGCATGGAAAATGCCTTCTTTTATAGGCCAAAATTGGGAACTATTGATTTGATGACTAATTGATAAGTGGGTGGCCAACTTTTGACTTGGTGACAATCCTTATCTTCTCTTGTCTGCCCAAAACGTCATTGATAACGTCAAAACTGGAGCCAGGTGCAAACATGAAAGTTGTAGGCAATTGTCTCAGCTTTCTTGTGTAAAACATTCAGCTCATTTGGACTTCTAGAACTCCAGATATGGCTAAAATACCGAACAGTGCTCGGGCTGGAAGACAGATTCGGGCTTCTTTGTTGTTGCTACAATTTGGACTTGCAAATGGCCATTTTAGATCTTGGGCTCCATATGAAAGTTGTAGGCCTATGTCTTACCTTTCCATCCATATAAATTGGACCTAAATCTGAGATCTGTAGCTCTAGATATGACCCAATTACCGAACCATGTTCCGGTTTGGATTGCACCGACATCTCTTCTCTAAGTTTGACCATCTCTTTATCCTTGCAATTTAAGTTCTTCAAGTCATCAATCAATCCTTTTATTTATGTGATAGGCCTGCATTAAAAATAGACATTTACCACAAATTATAGGTATCTTATATTATTAGATACATTATTATAAAACATGCTTTAGTTAAGGAGTTATTGATACTTCAAGTGCAAAATGATGATATAAAACCATGATAAAAATACACTTTTAAGTACTAATCAGCAGACAAGAGAAGATAAGGATTGTCACCAAGTTAAAAGTTAGCCACCCACTTATCAATTAGTCATCAAATCAATAGTTCCTAATTTTGACCTATAAAAGGAGGCAATTGCCATGCATTTAGGCATCTTGGTTTCCAGATCAAGATCATGCTCTTCCTTTCTCTCTTTGTATTTTTTGTAATGTTTATGCTTTGCTTTCATTAATATTAAGTTTATGCTTTTCATTTCCTTTCCTTTACTTAGTTAGCTTTTATGTTCTTATTTTGTTTATTTATTTTCCTTTCTTTCATTATGTCTAGCTAAGTTAATTATGTCAAGGTGAAAAGGTTACACTAATGGTGTGAGAATAAGTATAATGTAAACTTAATATGGACTTTAATGTTTGATACTAACATGTTTTATATTTGTTATCTTGTTCACTCTTTAATACTTTGCTTGTTAAATGACTAATCTTGATTTATGTTGTATAACACTTGGTACAACAAATGCTTGGCACTTTCATAGCCCATAATGTATGGTATAACCGACACCTGAGCTATGAAAGGAACTTGATTTGTTGTTAACATAAGTTATAATCATGAATGCTTGACGAGATTTACAAGTATTAGCATTAATTGAATAAGATGACTAATGTAATCATGTTAACAATATATAATCTGATTGGAACCTCCTTTGTGTGTGGTTTCCAATTCAATAATAAGAGTTTATACTATACTTGTATGATATACCATTAGTGAAACCTCTAACCTTGACATTTGTTATTATTATTGCTTAATCCTTACATTAATATTTGATCTCCAAGTTCTCATCATCATCATCATCTTCTTCTTCTCTTTCTTTATTATTATTATTATTATTATTATTAGTAGTAGTAGTAGTAGTAGTACTACTACTACTACTACTATTATTATTATTATTATTATTATTACTATTACTATTGTTGTTATTGCTATTATTGTTGTTTATAATTATTGTCTATAATTTGTACAATTAACCTCCCTGTGGTTCGACCCCGGTCTTGACGGGTTATTTATTACTTCGACACTCCTGCACTTGGGAGAAGACTTCAACCTTTTCGTCGTGTCAAGTTTTTGGCGCCGTTGTCGGGGAGGTAAGTTCTTGTATAAATTATAGTATTTATTTTATTTTCTCTTTTCACTTTTCTTGTATATAACTTTGTTTCTTTTCTTTTGTTTCTTTTTATTTTGTTTTCTTCCTCCTTCTTTTGCTTTCTTCTTCTTTTTTTTATTTTATTCCTACACGTGCATGAGAGTGTGGTCACGTACATCAAGTGGTAGACTTTGTAGGATATCCTCATCATTTTCAGAAAATATGGCCGAAGAAGATAATCAATCACTTCAAAATGAGAATAATGAGAATAACCGTGCTAGAACACTTAGAGACCACATGAATCCCACAAGAACAAGTGCACTATCATGCATAGTTTTTTCTCCTGATGCATCTCATTTTAATTTTAAACCAGGTATTATTCAACTTTTACCTTCTTTTAATGGTTTAGAATTGGAAAATCCATACTTGCATTTAAGAGAATTTGAGGAGGTGTGCAACACATATAATAACTTAAATTGTAGCATGAATACCATCAGATTAAAGCTTTTTCCTTTTTCATTAAAAGATAAAGCTAAAACATGGCTACAAAATTTAAGACCTGGATCCATTCGTGCTTGGGATGAAATGCAACAACAATTTTTAAAGAAGTTTTTCCCATCTCATAGAACAAACTCTTTCAAGAGACAAATCACCACTTTCACTCAAAAACCAGGAGAAACATTTTATAAATGTTGGGATAGGTATCGAGACTTGCTTAGTACTTGCCCTCATCATGGTTTTGAAACATGAAGATTGGTTTCACATTTCTATGAAGGGTTAACACCTAAAGACAGGCAAATGGTTGAATTGATGTGCAATGGAACTTTTGAAGATAAAGACCCTGATGAAGCAATGGAGTACTTAGACTTGTTAGCTGAAAATGCTCAAAATAGGGACACCGCGAGTACATATGAGGCACCGAGTAAAACTCAACCTCATACATCTAGTGGAGGTATGTACAACCTTAGGGAAGATCATGACCTTCAGGCCAAGTTTGCATCTTTAGCTAGAAAAGTCAAGGCACTAGAATTGAAAAAGAGTGGTCAATTAAACTCTGTTGAAAACATTGTGTGTCAAATCTGTGA
Organism: Populus pruinosa; assembly: GCA_026413675.1. Taxonomy (NCBI): domain Eukaryota; kingdom Viridiplantae; phylum Streptophyta; class Magnoliopsida; order Malpighiales; family Salicaceae; genus Populus; species Populus pruinosa. Next base: position 7,497,332 of record CM048606.1, read on the forward strand.
AACAAATGAACACTCAACCAATAACTGTCCAACCTTGCCTTCTTTTAAGAAATGTCTCCATGAACAAGCTCATGCTTTAAATAGTTTCCAAAGGCCCAACCATAACCCATACTCACAAACATACAATCCTGGTTGGAGAAATCACCTGAATTTCAGTTGGAAGAGTGACAATGCACAAACTCCACCACCACAGTTCCAAGCACACCATAATTTCCAAAATTATCATGGATATACACCTCCTTATGCTCCATCTCCTACAAGAAAGTTTGAGGAAACTTTGTATGCATTCATTGAAAAGCAAGAGACAATCAACACTCAACTTGCTCAAAACATGACAGATTTTAAAGATACTCTTGCAAAATTAACATCTACTCTCAGTTTCCAAGAGAAAGGTAAGTTTCCATCTCAACCACAACAAAATCCTAAGGGGCAATACAATGCAAATGCAAGTAGTTCCAGAAGCCAACACATGGATCAAGTCAAATTAGTCACTACTCTACGCAGTGGTAAGGTTATTGAAAAACCCTCTCTTGAACCTTATGAGAAAGATGATGAGTCAATTTCTAAGGGAAAGGAAGGGGTTGAATCTGAAAATTGCAAAGAAACGACTGATTCTCTGCCAGCACTTCCATTTTCTCATGCCATGACCAATCAGGAAGAAATCGAGGATGAAAAAGGCATCGAAAAGGTTGATGCGAATCTTTTATCAAAAGTGACAACAGATTCGACACCCGACATCACACCAATCAATGATTACTTTCCTGATGAATCTCTACTTTCTCTTAATTCAATGCCTTGGTTTGCTAAAAATATCAATTTTCTTGCTTTAGGATTTTTGCCAACTCATTGGAGTATTGAAGACAAAAGAAATTTTTTGAGCAACGAGCAAAATTTTTATTGGGATGACCTTTACTTATTCAATTATTGTCCTGATCAAATATTTCAAAAATGCATTCTCGACAATGAGGTAAGTAATTTCATTAAATTTTGTTACTCTAAGGCATGTGGGGATCATTTCTCATCAAAAAAAAGGATTGTAGAAATCTTACAAAGTAGATTTTACTGGCCCATCATATTCAAGGAGTCAGATGCATTTCGCAAAAATTGTGAAAATTGTAAGAAGGTGGGATTTATTTCAAAACACAGAGAGTCTTTAGATAATCTTCTATTGACTCTTAAGTCTCATCATAGTCGAGATAAGCATCGTGTAATTCATGACTTATGAACCCATTTTCATAAAGAACATACTTGACTTAGTCTTGGGAATCTGACTAAAAAAGACCCTGTTTGCCAGTTTTTAAGAAAACTCGATGGGAAGCCTATCCCCGACCCATTAAGGGCGTTTAAACTGTTCTTGGACGTAAAACCAAAGGAAGATGTGAGCCACATTCACAACTGCGATTTGATTTTTTTTTTTTGTAAAAACTTGTGTCTTTTGGTTTTATTATTGTGTTTTGTTATTTCTTATTTTTGTTTTAGTGTGTTTCAGGTTTTGTCAGTGTTCGTTATTTCAGGTCATATCTTCTATACTCTATCTTTCTACCTTAGAACATTGAGGACAATGTCTCGTTTTGGTTGGGGGGAGAGGGTAGTAGTTGATAAAAAAAATTGTTTTTCATTTTATAAAGCATGTGCATAATTGTTGTTACTAGGATGGCAGAGTAAAGGAGTTCTTTTGTTAAAGTGACTCTTGAGACGCATCTTAGTAATCATTCTTAACAAGGTCTATTATAATACTTCCTGAAATCTTCAGGTTTACAAACTCTTGTATTGTTACCACTTAATTCTGCTCATATACTTATTTAACATGTATTCTTAAACCTTAATTTACACACACACACTTTAACATATGATTGTGGGTTGCATATTGGATTATTACATTATTTATGTTCTTTTGTTAAAGGTAACAACTAAGGGAAAGAGATTGTATATAATTAAAAAAAACATGAAAAAAAAGAAAAAAAAATGATGATAATAAAAATGTAGATAAGTTTGGTTTCGTAGCCTCCCTAACCTAAGCAATTAAGCCCGAAGGGGTGTTTTAACACCTAATACCCTAAAGTCAACTGACTTGGGAGCTATTGGCCCAACGCTTGTTCCATGGGTTGAGGAGAAAAGCTTAAGGGAATCAAACATTGCACTATCTACATATCAGTATCTGCGACCCGAGTTACTAAGCTCGTTGGGGTGTCTTAACACCTAATGCCCTAAGACCAACTGGTCTGGGAGTCATTAGCTGAAAGCTCGTTACATGGATTAAAGATGCATGATGTTTTTAAATTATATGTATATAGATTTTTAAAAAGAAAAAAAGAAAAAAAAAGACAAAAATAATAATCCCAACCCAAGGAAGTTAACCTTAAACATTAGAACAAAAATTTTGTTTTCTTCCAAGAAAAGCCCCATAATTATGTGTTGATACATTGAGCACAAAAGAAAGGTTTATTAATATCTTGTTAAGTGGTATTGAGCAGATATATAAAATTAATGAGAGTTTGTCTATCTAGATAGATTAATAAAAGTTAAATGATGAATACCTTGCTTTGTGAAATTTGCAAATGGTTTTAACGCTTTGATTACTAGGGACTAGTAATAAGCTGGTTGAGGGGTGTGATTAGTACTTAAAACTGCATTTTTATCATGGTTTTATATCATCATTTTGCACTTGAAATATCAATAACTCCTTAACTAAAGCATGTTTTATAATAATATATCTAATAATATAAGATACCTTTAATTTATGGTAAATGTTCATTTTAAATGCAGGCCTATCACATAAATGAAAATAGTGATTGATGACTTTAAGAACTTAAATTGCAAAGGTAAAGAGATGGTCAAACTTAGAAAAGAGATGTCGGTGCAATCCAAACCAGAACACTGTTCGGTAATTGGGTCATATCTAGAGCTACAGATCTCAGATTTAGGTCCAATTTATATGGATAGAAAGGTAAGACATAGGCCTACAACTTTTATATGGAGCCCAAGATCTAAAAAGGCCATTATCAAGTCCAAATTGTAGCAATAACAAAGAAGCCTGAATCTGTCTTCCAGCACGAGCACTGTTCTAAAAGTTCAAATGAGCTGAATGTTTTACACAAGAAAGCTGAGACAATTGCCTACAACTTTCATGTTTACAACTGGCTCCAATTTTGACGTTATCAATGACGTTTTGGGCAGACAAGAGAAGATAAGGATTGTCACCAAGTCAAAAGTTGGCCACCCACTTATCAATTAGTCATCAAATCAATAGTTCCCAATTTTGGCCTATAAAAGGAGGCATTTGCCATGCATTTAGGCATCTTGGTTTCCAGATCAAGATCATGCTCTTCCTTTCTCTCTTTGTATTTTTTATGCTTTGTTTTCATTAATATTAAGTTTATGCCTTTCATTTCCTTTCCTTTACTTAGTTAACTTTTATGTTCTTATTTTGTTTATTTGTTTTCCTTTCTTTCATTATGTCTAGCTAAGTTAATTATGTCAAGGTGAAAAGGTTACACTAATGGTGTGAGAATAAGTATAATGTAAACTTAATATGGACTTTAATGTTTGATACTAACATGTTTTATATTTGTTATCTTGTTTATTCGTTAATACTTTGCTTGTTAAATGACTAATCTTGATTTATGTTGTATAACACTTGGTACAACAAATGCTTGGCTCTTTCATAGCCCATAATGTATGGTATAACTGACACTTGAGCTATGAAAGGAACTTGATTTGTTGTTAACATAAGTTATAATCATGAATGCTTGACGAGATTTACAAGTATTAGCATTAATTGAATAAGATGACTAATGTAATCATGTTAATGATTAGTACTTAAAAGTGCATTTTTATTATGGTTTTATATCATCATTTTGCACTTGAAGTATCAATAACTCCTTAACTAAAGCATGTTTTATAATAATATATCTAATAATATAAGATACCTTTAATTTATGGTAAATGTCTATTTTTAATGCAGGCCTATCACATAAATGAAAGGATTGATTGATGACTTGAAGAACTTAAATTGCAAGGATAAAGATATGGTCAAACTCAGAGAAGAGATGTCGGTGCAATCCAAACTGGAATACTATTCGGTAATTAGGTCATATCTGGAGCTACAGATCTCAGATTTAGGTCCAATTTATATGGATGGAAAGGTAAGACATAGGCCTAAAACTTCCATATGGAGCCCAAGATCTAAAAAGGCCATTATCAAGCCCAAATTGTAGCAACAACAAAGAAGCCCGAATCTGTCTTCCAGCCCGAGCACTGTTCGGTATTTTGGCCATATCTGGAGTTGTAGAAGTCCAAATGAGCTGAATTGTTTACACAAGAAAGCTGAGACAATTGGCTACAACTTTCATGTTTACAACTGGCTCCAATTTTGACGTTATCAATGACGTTTTGGGCAGACAAGAGAAGATAAGGATTGTCACCAAGTCAAAAGTTGGCCACCCACTACTACTACTACTACTACTACTACTACTACTACTACTACTACTACTACTATTATTATTATTATTATTATTATTACTATTATTATTGTTGTTATTGCTATTATTGTTGTTTATAATTATTGTCTATAATTTGTACAATTAACCTCCTTGTGGTTCGACCCCGGTCTTGCCGGGTTATTTATTACTTCGACACTCCTGCACTTGGAAGAAGACATCAACCTTTTTGTCGTGTCAACCACACACAAAGGAGGTTCCAATCTGGTTACAGATTGTTAACTGACACGACTGAAAGATTGATGTCATCTCCCAAGTGCAGGAGTGTTGAAGTAATAAATAACCCGGCAAGACCGGGGTCGAACCACAGGGAGGTTAATCATACAAATTATAAATAACAATAATACAACAACAATAACAATAACAACAATAACAATAATAATAGTAATAATAACAACAACAACAACAACAATAATAATAATAATAAAGAAAAAGAAGAAGAAGATGAAGAAGATGAGAACTTTAAGATGGAATATTAACGTAAAGATTTAACAACAATAACAATAAATGTCAAGGTTAGAGGATCCACTAATGGTATGTCAAACAAGTATAGTATAAACTCTTATTAGTCAATTGGAAACCACACACAAAGGAGGTTCCAATCAGATTATAGATTGTTACCATGATTACATTAGTCATCTTATTCAATTAATGCTAATACTTGTAAATCTCGTCAAGCATTCATGATTATAACTTATGTTAACAACAAATCAAGTTCCTTTCATAGCTCAGGTGTCGGTTATACCATACAGTATGAACTATGAAAGTGCCAAGCATTTGTTGTACCAAGTGTTATACAACATAAATCAAGATTAGTCATTTAACAAGCAAAGTATTAAAGAGTGAACAAGATAACAAATACAAAACATGTTAGTATCAAACATTAAAGTCCATATTAAGTTTAAAAACAATTTATAAATTCCACAAAGCAAGGTATTCATCATTTAACTTCCATTAATCTATCCAGATAAACAAACTCTCGTTAAATTTATATACCTACTCAATACCTCTTAACAAGATATTAATAAACATTTCTTTTGTGCTCAATGTATCCACACATAATTATGGGGCTTTTCTTGGAAGAAAACAAAATTTTTGTTCTAATGTTTAAGGTTAACTTTCTTAGATTGGGATTATTATTTTTGTCTTCTTTTGTTTTCCTTTTTTTTAATATATATACATATAACTTAAAACACCATGCATCTTTAACCCATGTAACGAGCTTTCGGCTAATGACTCCTAGACCAGTTGGTCTTAGGGCATTAGGTGTTAAGACACCCCTACGAGCTTAGTAACTCGGGTCGCAGATACTAATATGTAAATAGTGCAATGTTTGATTTCCTTAAGCTTTTCTCCTTAACCCATGTAACAAGCATTGGGCCAATAGCTCCCAAGTCAGTTGACTTTAGGGTATTAGGTGTTAAAACACCCCTTCGGGCTTAATTGCTTAGGTTAGGGAGGTTACGAAACCAAACTTATCTACATTTTTATTATTATCATTTTTTTCTTTTTTTTTCTTTTTTTTATTTTTTTTTATTTTTTTTTAATTAGATACAATCCCTTTCCCTTAGTTGTTACCTTTAACAAAAGAACATAAATAATGTAATAATCCAATATGCAACCCACAATCATATGTTAAAGTGTGTGTGTGTGTAAATTAAGGTTTAAGAATACATGTTAAATAAGTATATGAGCAGAATTAAGTGATAACAATGCGAGAGTTTGAAAACCTGAATATTTCAAGAAGTATTGTAATAGACCTTGTTAAGAATGGTTACTAAGATACGTCTCAAGAGTCACTTTAACAAAAGAGCTCCTTTCCTCTGCCATCTTAGTAACAACAATTATGCACATGCTTTATGAAATGGAAAGCAATTTTTTTTTTATCAACTACTACCCTCTCCCCCCAACCAAAACGAGACATTGTCCTCAATGTTCTAAGGTAGAAAGACAGAGTATAGAAGATATCACCTGAAATAACAAACACTGACAAACCTGAAACACACTGAAACAAATATAAGAAACAACAAAACACAATAATAAAACCAAAAGACACAAATATTCATAAATGAAGGCTCAAATCCAATCTAAGCTTTTTACGGCTTTTCTTAGTTGACCAATTTATACGACTCATGGAAGGATCAATTACAGGAATGAAGGATTGTAGTTGGTCAATTAATTGTTCAGCAGTAGTAGCAGAGATTATGATTTGTCGTGCAGAAGATGTTAGAAATTCCTGTTCCACAGCATGATCAAGAAAAGACAACAACTTATCATAATAACCATTAACATTTAACAAACCTATGGGTTTATGGTGAATGTGCAGTTGAGCCCAAGAGGAAATATAAAAGATCTCTTCCAATTGTTTTTCCAATGATGTCCCCTTATGCTAAATCTTCAGGGACGACCCCCAAAACTTGACTACCTCCTAAAAATGCAGCTATTGACACACCTCCCATTAACCCAATGACACGATCAAAGAGTTGATGTCTTATCCCAAGTGCAGGAGTGTCAAAGTAAAATAACCCGGCAAGACCGGGGTCGAACCACAGGGAGGTGAATTATATAAATTACAAATAAAGAAAAAGATTTAAAGAGAATAATAACAGAAAAGGAGTTGAAGAAAGTTTTGGGATGTGATATTGATGTAAGGATTAAACAATAACAAAACATATGTCAAGGTTATAGGATTCACTAATGGTATTTCAAATAAATATAATATAAACTCTTTTTATTACTCAACTAGAAACCACACACAAAGGAGGTTCTAATCGGATGATTTCTCGTTATTAGCTCATTATAAATTACTAACATGATCATATTAATTATCTTATATAAGTAATACCATACTTATAAATATCATCAAGCATTCATGTTGCTAGTTTATGTTAACAACAAATCAAGTTTCTATCATAATAACGATTTCGGCCGAAAACTATGAAAGATCAAGCATTTGATGTACCAAATATTATACAACACAAATCTAAATTAAACATTTAATAAGCAAGGTATTAAGAATTAGTAAGATAAAAAGATAAAACATGTTAATAACAATCTTTCTTGGATATAAACATTTAAAGCTCATGTTGAGTTTATATTATACCTATTCTAACACCATTAGAGAAACCTTTTCACCTTGACATAATTAACTTAGCTAAACATTAAGAAGGAGAAAAACACAAATAAACAATATAAGAACATAAACATAATATAAGCTAACTAAGTATAGGAAAGGAAATGAAAGAGCATAAACAAGAGATTACTATAGCATAAAAGAAAACTTGAACACTACAAAGATGTAGAGAGAAAGCAAGAAGATAACTTTGATCTGAAAATTAATATGACTAAATACATGGACAATGCCTCCTTTTATAGGCTAAGTTTCAGAACTATTGATTGATTGAAAAATTGGTGGGTATCCATTGATTTGGTGGCTGGTTTTTGACATTAATGGCTGCTAGTTTTTTGATATTGTGGGCTGATTTTTGATATTGTTGGCTGGCCAAAACGTCATTGCTCACATCAGAATTATAGCCAACTGAATTGTGGAAGCTGTGGGCAATTGTCTCAGCTTTCCATAAAAAAAAACCAGAGCTCATTTGGACTTCTAGAACTCAAGATATGAGCCAAAAACCGAATAGTGCTTGAGCTGCAGGACAGCTTCCGACGTCTTCGTTGTTGCTAAGATTTGGGCTTGAAAACGGCAGAACTGAGTCTTTGACTTCATATAAAAGTTGTAGGTCTATGTCTTACCTTTCCATCGATATAAAATGGACCTAAATCTGATATCTACAGCTCCAGATATGATCAAATTACTGAACGGTGTTCGAGTTTGAAATGCACCAGCAACACTTTGCTAAGTTTGGCCTTCTTTTTATCCTTTCAATTTCAATCCTTAAACTCATCAATCAATCCTTTTATTTATGTGATAGACCTGCATTTAGGATGAACATTTACCATGAATTAAAGGTATATTATATTTTTAGACTTGCTAATATAAAACATGCTTTTATTAGGGAATTTAATGATACTTTAGGTGCAATATGATAACATAAATCCTTAATGAGAATGCACTTTTAAGTACTAATCACACCCCCCAACCAGCTTATTACTAGTCCCTAGTAATCAAAGCATTAAAATAGAAAAATAATTTGCAAATACCACAAAGCAAGGCATTCATCATTTAACTTCTATTAATCTATCCAGATAAACAAACTCTCATTAAATTTATATATCTGCTTAATACCTCTTAAACAAGATATTAGTAAACCTTCTTTCGGTGCTCAATAAATCAAAACATAGCTATGGAGCTTTTCATGGAAGAAAACAAAATTTTTGTTCTAATGTTTAAAGTTAACTTCCTTGGGTTGGGATTGTTATCTTCTTTTTTTTTTTTCTCTTTTTTTTTAAAAAAAAAACAAGAATTTATAGCACAATGTATCCTGAACCCATGTAACGAGCTTTCGGCTAATGACTCCCAGACCAGTTGGTCTTAGGGCATCAGGTGTTGAGACACCCCTACGAGCTTAGTAACTCGGGTTGCAAATACTGATATGTAGATAGTGCAGTGTTTGATTCCCTTAAGCTTTCTCATCAACCCATGTAACAAGCACTGGGCCAATAACTCCCAAGTCAATTGACTTTAGGGTACTAGGTGTTCAAACACCCCTTCGGGCTTATTTGCTTAAGTCAAGGAGGCTACGAAACCAAACTTATCTACTTTGTTTTTATTTTCTTTTTTTTATTTTTTTATTTTTTTATTTTTTGGTTTTTTTTTTTGCATATTATATATTATCCCTTTCCCTTAGTTGTTACCTTTAACAAAAGAACACAAATAATGTTATAATCCAATATGCAACCCACAATCATATGTTCGAGTGTGTGTGTGAAAATGAAGGTTTAAAAATACTTGTTAGATGGGCATATAAACAGAATCTATAGATAGCAATCCAAGAGTTTGTAAACCTGAATATTTCAAGAAGTATTATAATAGACCTTGTTAAGAATGTTTACTAAGATGCGTCTCAAGAGTCACTAAAGTTTCTCCATTACTCTGCCATCCTAGTAACAATAGTTTTGCAAATGGTTTAAATAATAGAAATTTTTTTTTTTAATATCAACTACTACCCTCTCCCCCCAACCAAAACAAGACATTGTCCTCAATGTTCTAAGCAAAAAGATAGAGTGTAGAAGATATCACCTGAAACAGCGACTATTGACAAACCTGAAACATACTAAAACAAATATAAGAAACAACAAAACACAAATATTATGCTATTAATAAAACCAAAAGACACAATTTTTCACAAACTAAGGCTCAAATCCAATTTAAGCTTTTTATGGCGTTTCATGGTTGACCAATTGAGTTGACTCATGGAGGGATCAATTACAGGGATGAAAGATTGTAGTTGGTCAATCAATTGTTCAGCAGTAGCAGCAGAGATTATGATTTGTCGTGCCGAAGATGTTAGAAATTCCTGTTCCACAGCTTGATCAAGAAAAGACAACAAATTATTATAAAAACCATTAACATTTAACAAACATATAGGTTTATGGTGAATGTGCAGTTGGGCCCAAGAGGAAATATGAAAGATCTCTTCTAATGTACCCAGACCACCTGGTAAGGCAATGAAGGCATCGGCATGGTTAAACATTGTATTCATTCTATCAGACATTGTAGAGACCTGTAATTCCTCTCCAATTGTTTTTCCAATGATGTTCCCTTCGGCTAAAGCTTTGGGGACAACCCCCAAAACTTGACTGCCTCCTACAAATGCAGCTATTGAAACACCCCCCATTAACCCAAGACTGCCTCCCCCATACACTAAATGAATCTTTCTCTCAGCTAGTACCCGACCAAGATGATTTGCTGATTCTAAAAACTCTTTTTCTTTCCCAGGACTAGATCCACCAAAAACACAAATAGTTTTTATTTTAGGAACAGAGAAACTTGCCATTTCTACACACTTATATATATGCTGAATGAATGGGTTGAGTAGAAATGATGGGAAGGAAGAGAAGATTTTATAGATGAACAATTGAAAATACAAAGCATACCACCTATATGTAGACTAGCTGAAGTCTTACTCTCTCTCTCTTTCTTATTTATTTATTTATTTATTTATTTATTTATTTATTATTATTATTTATTATTATACAATAGTCTTACTCTCTCTCTCTCTTTCAGCTAACAAGTCTAAGTATTCCATTGCTTCATCAGGGTCTTTATCTTCAAAAGTTCCATTGCACATCAATTCAACCATTTGCCTATCTTTAGGTGTTAACCCTTCATAGAAATGTGAAACCAATCTCCATGTTTCAAAACCATGATGAGGGCAAGTACTAAGCAAGTCTCGATACCTATCCCAACATTTGTAAAATGTTTCTCCTGGTTTTTGAGTGAAAGTGGTGATTTGTCTCTTGAAAGAGTTTGTTCTATGAGATGGGGAAAACTTCTTTAAAAATTGTTGTTGCATTTCATCCCAAGCACGAATGGATCCTGGTCTCAAATTTTGTAGCCATGTTTTAGCTTTATCTTTTAATGAAAAAGGAAAAAGCTTTAATCTAATGGTGTTCATGCTACAATTTAAATTATTATATGTGTTGCCCACCTCCTCAAATTCCCTTAAATGCAAGTATGGATTTTCCAATTCTAAGCCATGAAAAGAAGGTAAAAGTTGAATAATGCCTGGTTTAAAATTAAAATGAGATGCATCAAGAGGAAAAACTATACATGATGGTGCACTTGTTCTTGTGGGATTCATGTGGTCTCTAAGTGTTCTAGCACGGTTATTCTCATTATTTTCATTATGAAGTGATTGATTATCTTCTTCGGCCATATTTTCTGAAAATGATGAGGATATCCTACAAAGTCTACCACTTGATGTACATGACCACACTCTCATGCACGTGTAGGAATAAAATAAAAAGAAGAAGAAGAAAGCAAAAGAAGGAGGAAGAAAACAAAATAAAAAGAAACAAAAGAAAAGAAACAAAGTTATATACAAGAAAAGTGAAAAGAGAAAATTAAATAAATACTATAATTTATACAAGAACTTACCTCCCCGGCAACGGCGCCAAAAACTTGACACGATGAAAAGATTGATGTCTTCTCCCAAGTGCAGGAGTGTCGAAGTAATAAATAACCCGGCAAGACCGGGGTCGAACCATAGGGAGGTTAATTGTACAAATTATAAACAACAATTATAAAACAACAATAACAACAACAACAATAGTAGTAATAATAATAATAATAATAATAATAGTAGTAGTAGTAGTAGTAGTACTAATAATAATAATAATAATAATAATAATAAAGAAAGAGAAGAAGAAGAAGATGATGATGATGAGAACTTGGAGATCAAATATTAATGTAAGGATTAAGCAATAATAATAACAAATGTCAAGGTTAGAGGTTCCACTAATGGTATCTCAAACAAGTATAGTATAAACTCTTATTATTGAATTGGAAACCACACACAAAGGAGGTTCCAATCAGATTATATATTGTTAACATGATTACATTAGTCATCTTATTCAATTAATGCTAATACTTGTAAATCTCGTCAAGCATTCATGATTATAACTTATGTTAACAACAAATCAAGTTCCTTTCATAGCTCAGGTGTCGGTTATACCATACATTATGGGCTATGAAAGTGCCAAGCATTTGTTGTACCAAGTGTTATACAACATAAATCAAGATTAGTCATTTAACAAGCAAAGTATTAAAGAGTGAACAAGATAACAAATATAAAACATGTTAGTATCAAACATTAAAGTCCATATTAAGTTTACATTATACTTATTCTCACACCATTAGTGTAACCTTTTCACCTTGACATAATTAACTTAGCTAGACATAATGAAAGAAAGCAAAATAGATAAACAAAATAAGAACATAAAAGCTAATTAAGTAAAGGAAAGGAAATGAAAGGCATAAACTTAATATTAATGAAAGCAAAGCATAAACATTATAAAAAATACAAAGAGAGAAAGGAAGAGCATGATCTTGATCTGGAAACCAAGATGCCTAAATGCATGGCAAATGCCTCCTTTTATAGGCCAAAATTGGGAACTATTGATTTGATGACTAATTGATAAGTGGGTGGCCAACTTTTGACTTGGTGACAATCCTTATCTTCTCTTGTCTGCCCAAAACGTCATTGATAACGTCAAAACTGGAGCCAGGTGCAAACATGAAAGTTGTAGGCAATTGTCTCAGCTTTCTTGTGTAAAACCTTCAGCTCATTTGGACTTCTAGAACTCCAGATATGGCCAAAATACCGAACAGTGCTCGGGCTGGAAGACAGATTCGGGCTTCTTTGTTGTTGCTACAATTTGGACTTGATAATGGCCTTTTTAGATCTTGGGCTCCATATGAAAGTTGTAGGCCTATGTCTTACCTTTCCATCCATATAAATGGGACCTAAATCTGAGATCTGTAGCTCCAGATATGGCCCAATTACCGAACAGTGTTTCGGTTTGGATTGCACCGACATCTCTTCTCTAAGTTTGACCATCTCTTTATCCTTGCAATTTAAGTTCTTCAAGTCATCAATCAATCCTTTCATTTATTTGATAGGCCTGCATTAAAAATAGACATTTACCACAAATTATAGGTATCTTATATTATTAGATACATTATTATAAAACATATTTTAGTTAAGGAGTTATTGATACTTCAAGTGCAAAATGATGATATAAAACCATGATAAAAATGCACTTTTAAGTACTAATCACACCCCTCAACCAGCTTATTACTAGTCCCTAGTAATTAAAGCGTTAAAACAATTTGCAAATTTCACAAAGCAAGGTATTCATCATTTAACTTCCATTAATCTATCCAGATAAACAAACTCTCATTAAATTTATATATTTGCTCAATACCACTTAACAAGATATTAATAAACCTTTCTTTTGTGCTCAATGTATCAACACATAATTATGGGGCTTTTCTTGGAAGAAAACAAAATTTTTTGTTCTAATGTTTAAGGTTAACTTCCTTGGGTTGGGATTATTATTTTTGTCTCTTTTTTTTGTCTTGTTTTTTTGTCTCTTTTTTTTTTTAAAAAAAATAATATATACATATAATTTAAAAACATCATGCATCTTTAACCCATGTAACGAGCTTTCAGCTAATGACTCCCAGACCAGTTGGTCTTAGGGCATTAGGTGTTAACACACCCCAACAAGCTTAGTAACTCGGGTCGCAGATACTGATATGTAGATAGTGCAATGTTTGATTCCCTTAAGCTTTTCTCCTCAACCCATGTAACAAGCGTTAAGCCAATAGCTCCCGAGTCAGTTGACTTTAGGGTATTAGGTGTTAAAACACCCCTTCGAGCTTAATTGCTTAGGTTAGGGAGGCTACGAAACCAAACTTATCTACATTTTTATTATCATCATTTTTTTTTCTTTTTTTTCATGTTTTTTTTAATTATATACAATCCCTTTCCCTTAGTTGTTACCTTTAACAAAAGAACATAAATAATGTAATAATCCAATATGCAACCCACAATCATATGTTAAAGTGTGTGTGTATAAATTAAGGTTTAAGAATACATGTTAAATAAGTATATGAGCATAATTAAGTGGTAACAATACGAGAGTTTGTAAACCTGAATATTTCAGGAAGTATTATAATAGACCTTGTTAAGAATGGTTACTAAGATGCGTCTCAAGAGTCACTTTAACAAAAGAGCTCCTTTCCTCTGCCATCTTAGTAACAACAATTATGCACATGCTTTATGAAATGGAAAGCAATTTTTTTTTTATCAACTACTACCCTCTCCCCCCAACCAAAACGAGACATTGTCCTCAATGTTCTAAGGTAGAAAGACAGAGTATAGAAGATATCACCTGAAATAACAAACACTGACAAACCTGAAACACACTGAAACAAATATAAGAAACAACAAAACACAATAATAAAACCAAAAGACACAAATATTCATAAATGAAGGCTCAAATCCAATCTAAGCTTTTTACGGCTTTTCTTAGTTGACCAATTTATACGACTCATGGAAGGATCAATTACAGGAATGAAGGATTGTAGTTGGTCAATTAATTGTTCAGCAGTAGTAGCAGAGATTATGATTTGTCGTGCAGAAGATGTTAGAAATTCCTTTTCCACAGCATGATCAAGAAAAGACAACAACTTATCATAATAACCATTAACATTTAACAAACCAATGGGTTTATGGTGAATGTGCAATTGAGCCCAAGAGGAAATATGAAAGATCTCTTCCAATGTGCCTAGACCACCTGGTAAAGCAATGAAAGCATCAGCATGGTTAAACATTGCATTCATTCGAGCTGACATTGTGGAGACCTGAAGTTCCTCTCCAATTGTTTTTCCAATGATGTCCCCTTGTGCCAAAGCTTCAGGGACGACCCCCAAAACTTGACTACCTCCTAAAAATGCAGCTATTGACACACCTCCCATTAACCCAAGACTGCCTCCCCCATACACTAAATGAATCTTTCTCTCAGCTAGCACCTGACCAAGATGATTTGCTGATTCTAAAAACTCCTTTTCTTTCCCAGGACTAGATCCACTGAAAACACAAATATTTCTTATTTGATGACCTGAGGAACTTGCCATTTCTACACACTTCTGTATTTGTTGAATGTATGGGTTGAGTAGAAATGAAAGGAAGGAAGAGAGGGTTTTATAGATGAGAAATGAGAAAGGCAATCATAACACCTATATGTAGGCCAGCTGGAGTCTCACACACTCTCTCTCTCTTTTTATTTATTTATTTATTTACTTTTGAAAAACACATGTGTGTGCACAGGTAGTTGTGATTGTGGCTCACATCTTCCCTTGGTTTTACGTCCAAGAACGGCTTAAACGCCCTCTATGGGTCGGGGATAGGCTTCCCATCCAGTTTTCTTAAAAACTGGCAAACAGGGTCTTTTTTAGTCAGATTCCCAAGACTAAGTCGATCATGTTCTTTATGAAATAGTGGCCATAAATCATGAATTACATGATGCACATCTCCACTAGGATGCGTCTCAAGAGTCAATAGAAGATTATCTAAAGACTCCTTACTCAGGCCATCCTTAATGAATTGTATTTTATCTTCACGGTTTATAGATACCATTCCTAAAGAACGACATTGTGTATTACAAGTCCATCTAGCACATCGATGACAGACATCCAGTCGTTTTGCACGACGCTTCTTTGCAAATGTGCTTTTACCTGTTCCAGGCATGTGTGAAATGAAGAAGTTAGAGGACTCACCTGATAATCGGACCTTTGCTTCAATCAACCAGTGAATATCTTCAGGAATTCCATGATTCATTAACAATCTCAATCTTGCACATCTAGCACGGTAAATTTTTGTAATCGCATTCTGAGGCAGAGCGGGAAAATACTTTTTCAATTTTTCAAGATTAGTGTCCATTTTCAAATGAGAATTGGAAGAGAGCTTCAAAGAATTGCACAGATATATACACCGATATCAGTTATTGTGGGAAACTAAAAGAACCGACTTAAGTCACGGAGTACCGTTATCCGCCATTTGACCGGGGTGAGATAAACTAGCAAAAATCACTAAAAAAGAAACACAAAAACAATGTGAGAAAAAAAATAATCAACCTTTATCTACAAGATCATTCCAACCAGTTGATTCATTTTTACTAGGAAAATTATCAAAGTAAGCTTTCAAACGATGTCCATTTTCCTTAAAATCATTGTCATTCATTGAATTCTCAATATCACAGGCCCCATAAGGATTGGTCCATCTTAATCTTAGCTCTTTAGGGAATGCATAGAGTTGAGAATTATAAAACAAAACTTTTTGACCAGTATCAATCTTTTGACAATTTTCACAAGTTTTGCAGAATGCATGCGTGTCCTTGAACATGGTGGGCCAATAAAATCCATTTTGAAAGATTTTTGCAATTGTCTTTTTTGACGAGAAATAACTTCCACATGCTTCAGAATGACAAAGTTTAATGACACTACTTACCTCATTGTCGGGAATGAATCTTTGAAATACTTGATTAGGACAATATTTGAATAAGTTAGGGTCATCACAATAAAAATTCTTCACTTCGTTCAAAAACTTTTCTTTGTCTTGGGTACTCCAATCAGCTGGCAAATCTCCTAAAGCAATAAAATTGATATTTTTATGATACCAAGGCATTAGACTAAGAGAAAGTAAGGATTCGTTAGGAAAGTAATCATCCATTGGTGTGATGTCAGATGTCAAATCTGTTGTCACTGTTGACAAAAGATTCGCATCAACATTTTCGGTGCTTGTTTCATCCGTGATTTCTTCCTCAGAATAAATCATTTGCAAATCTTCAGTTTCATCCAATTCATTTTTACTTAAAGTAGATTCAAGTTGATCATAAACTAATTCATCAATATGATCTACTTCTTGTAAATCATTATCATCTCCAGGTTGCTTGCAAATGTTGAAAATATTCATCTCCAATGTCATGTTTCCAAATGATAGCTTCATTAGTCCATTCCTACAATTAATCAATGCGTTACAAGTTGCAAGAAAGGGACGTCCTAAAATAACAGGAAATGAATTACATGCTTCAACAGGTTCTGTGTCCAAGACAATAAAATCCACAGGATAAATGAATTTATCGACTTGTACTAACACATCTTCAATTATTCCTCTAGGCACTTTTACAGATCTATCGGCAAGTAAAAGAGATATAGAAGTTGGTTTTAACTCACCTAGATTGAGGCTTTGAAAAACTGAATATGGAAGTAAATTCACACTAGCACCAAGATCAAGTAAGGCTCTTTCAATTTTATGCTCTCCAATAAAGCAAGAAATTGTAGGACAACCAGGGTCTTTATATTTCAAAGCATTATTGTTTTGAATAATAGCACTTACTTGTTCGGCTAGAAAGGCTTTCTTTTTCACATTCAGTTTCCTCTTCACAGTGCAGAGATCTTTCAAAAATTTAGCATAGGAAGGAACCTGTTTAATTGCATCCAACAAAGGTATATTGATCCTTACCTGTTTGAAAATTTCATAAATTTCAGAATTGTGATTGACTTTCCTTTGTTTGGTCATGGCTTGAGGAAATGGAAGTGCTGGCGGTGAATCAGTCGTTTCTTTGCAATTTTCAGATTCATCCCCTTCCTTACCCTCAGAGATTGACTCATCATCTTTCTCATAAGGTTCAAGAGAGGGTTTTTCAATAACCTTACCACTGCGTAGAGTAGTGACTGATTTGACTTGATCCATGTGTTGGCTTCTGGAACTACTTGCATTTGCATTGTATTGCCCTTTGGGATTTTGTTGTGTCTGAGATGGAAACTTACCTTTCTCTTGGAAACTGAGAGCAGATGTTAATTTAGCAAGAGTATCTTTAAAATCTGTCATGTTTTGAGCAAGTTGAGTATTGATTGTCTCTTGCTTTTCAATGAATGCATGCAATGTTTCCTCAAGATTTCTTCTAGAAGGTGGAGCATAAGAAGGTGCATATCCATGAGAATTTTGGAAATTATGGTGTGCTTGAAACGATGGTTGTGAAGTTTGTGCATTGTTGTTCTCACTCTTCCAACTGAAATTTGGGTGATTCCTCCAACCAGGGTTGTATGTTTGGGAGTATGGGTTGTGGTTGGCCCTTTGAAAACTGTTTAAAACATGGGCTTGTTCATGGAGACATTCTTTAAAAGAAGGCAAGGTTGGACAATCGTTGGTTGAGTGTTCATTTGTTTCACAGATTTGACACACAATGTTTTCAATAGATTTTAATTGACCACTTTTTTTCAATTCTAGTGCCTCAACTTTTCTAGCTAAAGATGCAAACTTGGCTTGAAGGTCATGATCTTCCCTAAGGTTGTACATACCTCCACTAGATGTATGAGGTTGAGTTTTACTCGGTGCCTCATAAGTACCCGCAGTGTCCCAATTTTGAGCATTTTCAGCTAACAAGTCTAAGTATTCCATTGCTTCATCAGGGTCTTTATCTTCAAAAGTTCCATTGCACATCAATTCAACCATTTGCCTATCTTTAGGTGTTAACCCTTCATAGAAATGTGAAACCAATCTCCATGTTTCAAAACCATGATGAGGGCAAGTACTAAGCAAGTCTCGATACCTATCCCAACATTTGTAAAATGTTTCTCCTGGTTTTTGAGTGAAAGTGGTGATTTGTCTCTTGAAAGAGTTTGTTCTATGAGATGGGGAAAACTTCTTTAAAACTTGTTGTTGCATTTCATCCCAAGCACGAATGGATCCTAGTCTCAAATTTTGTAGCCATGTTTTAGCTTTATCTTTTAATGAAAAAGGAAAAAGCTTTAATCTAATGGTGTTCATGCTACAATTTAAATTATTATATGTGTTGCACACCTCCTCAAATTCCCTTAAATGCAAGTATGGATTTTCCAATTCTAAGCCATGAAAAGAAGGTAAAAGTTGAATAATGCCTGGTTTAAAATTAAAATGAGATGCATCAAGAGGAAAAACTATACATGATGGTGCACTTGTTCTTGTGGGATTCATGTGGTCTCTAAGTGTTCTAGCACGGTTATTCTCATTATTTTCATTATGAAGTGATTGATTATCTTCTTCGGCCATATTTTCTGAAAATGATGAGGATATCCTACAAAGTCTACCACTTGATGTACATGACCACACTCTCATGCACGTGTAGGAATAAAATAAAAAGAAGAAGAAGAAAGCAAAAGAAGGAGGAAGAAAACAAAATAAAAAGAAACAAAAGAAAAGAAACAAAGTTATATACAAGAAAAGTGAAAAGAGAAAATTAAATAAATACTATAATTTATACAAGAAATTACCTCCCCGGCAACGGCGCCAAAAACTTGACACGATGAAAAGATTGATGTCTTCTCCCAAGTGCAGGAGTGTCGAAGTAATAAATAACCCGGCAAGACCGGGGTCGAACCACAGGGAGGTTAATTGTACAAATTATAAACAACAATTATAAAACAACAATAACAACAACAACAATAGTAATAATAATAATAATAATAATAATAATAATACTAGTAGTAGTAGTAGTAGTAGTAGTAGTAGTAGTACTAATAATAATAATAATAATAATAATAATAATAATAATAATAAAGAAAGAGAAGAAGAAGAAGATGATGATGATGAGAACTTGGAGATCAAATATTAATGTAAGGATTAAGCAATAATAATAACAAATGTCAAGGTTAGAGGTTCCACTAATGGTATCTCAAACAAGTATAGTATAAACTCTTATTATTGAATTGGAAACCACACACAAAGGAGATTCCAATCAGATTATATATTGTTAACATGATTACATTAGTCATCTTATTCAATTAATGCTAATACTTGTAAATCTCGTCAAGCATTCATGATTATAACTTATATTAACAACAAATCAAGTTCCTTTCATAGCTCAGGTGTCGATTATACCATACATTATGGGCTATGAAAGTGCCAAGCATTTGTTGTACCAAGTGTTATACAACATAAATCAAGATTAGTGACACGACTAAAAGGTTGATGTCTTCTCCCAAGTGCAGGAGTGTCGAAGTAATAAATAACCCGGCAAGACCGGGGTCGAACCACAGGGAGGTTAATTGTACAAATTATAGACAACAATTATAAACAACAATAACAACAACAATAATAGTAGTAGTAGTAGTAGTAGTAGTAGTAGTAGTAGTAATAATAATAATAATAATAATAATAATAATAATAATAATAATAGTAGTAGTAGTAGTACTAATAATAATAATAATAATAAAGAAAGAAGAAGAAGAAGATGATGATGATGAGAACTTAGAGATGAAATATTAATGTAAGGATTAAACAATAATAATAACAAATGTCAAGGTTAGAGGTTCCACTAATGGTATATCAAACAAGTATAGTATAAACTCTTATTATTGAATTGGAAACCACACACAAAGGAGGTTCCAATCAGATTATATATTGTTAACATGATTACATTAGTCATCTTATTCAATTAATGCTAATACTTGTAAATCTCGTCAAGCATTCATGATTATAACTTATGTTAACAACAAATCAAGTTCCTTTCATAGCTCAGGTGTCGGTTATACCATACATTATGGGCTATGAAAGTGCCAAGCATTTGTTGTACCAAGTGTTATACAACATAAATCAAGATTAGTCATTTAACAAGCAAAGTATTAAAGAGTGAACAAGATAACAAATATAAAACATGTTAGTATCAAACATTAAAGTCCATATTAAGTTTACATTATACTTATTCCCACACCATTAGTGTAACCTTTTCACCTTGACATAATTAACTTAGCTAGACATAATGAAAGAAAGGAAAACAAATAAACAAAATAAGAACATAAAAGCTAACTAAGTAAAGGAAAGGAAATGAAAGGCATAAACTTAATATTAATAAAAGCAAAGCATAAACATTACAAAAAATACAAAGAGAGAAAGGAAGAGCATGATCTTGATCTAGAAACCAAGATGCCTAAATGCATGGCAAATGCCTCCTTTTATAGGCCAAAATTGGGAACTATTGATTTGATGACTAATTGATAAGTGGGTGGCCAACTTTTGACTTGGTGACAATCCTTATCTTCTCTTGTCTGCCCAAAACGTCATTGATAACGTCAAAACTGGAGCCAGGTGAAAACATGAAAGTTGTAGGCAAGTGTCTCAGCTTTCTTGTGTAAAAAATTCAGCTCATTTGGACTTCTAGAACTCCAGATATGGCCAAAATACCGAACAGTGCTCGGGCTGGAAGACAGATTCGGGCTTCTTTGTTGTTGCTACAATTTGGACTTGATAATGGCCTTTTTAGATCCTGGGCTCCATATGAAAGTTGTAGGCCTATGTCTTACCTTTCCATCCATATAAATTGGACCTAAATCTGAGATCTGTAACTCCAGATATGGCCTAATTACCGAACAGTGTTCCGGTTTGGATTGCACCGACATCTCTTCTCTAAGTTTGACCATCTCTTTATCCATGCAATTTAAGTTCTTCAAGTCATCAATCAATCCTTTCATTTATGTGATAGACCTGCATTAAAAATAGACATTTACCACAAATTATAGGTATCTTATATTATTAGATATATTATTATAAAACATATTTTAGTTAAGGAGTTATTGATACTTCAAGTGCAAAATGATGATATAAAACCATGATAAAAATGCACTTTTAAGTACTAATCACACCCCTCAACCAGCTTATTACTAGTCCCTAGTAATTAAAGCGTTAAAACAATTTGCAAATTTCACAAAGCAAGGTATTCATCATTTAACTTCCATTAATCTATCCAGATAAACAAACTCTCATTAAATTTATATATCTGCTCAATACCACTTAACAAGATATTAGTAAACCTTTCTTTTGTGCTCAATGTATCAACACATAATTATGGGGCTTTTCTTGGAAGAAAACAAAATTTTTGTTCTAATGTTTAAGGTTAACTTCCTTGGGATGGGATTATTATTTTTGTCATCTTTTTTTTTTTTACTTCTTTTTTTTTTTTTAAATGTATATACATATAATTTAAAAACATCATGCATCTTTAACCCATGTAACGAGCTTTCAGCTAATGACTCCCAGACCAGTTAGTCTTAGGGCATTAGGTGTTAAGACACCCCTACGAGCTTAGTAACTCGGGTCGTAGATACAGATATGTAGATAGTATAATGTTTGATTCCCTTAAGCTTTTCTCCTCAACCCATGTAACAAGCGTTGGGCCAATAGCTCCCAAGTCAGTTGACTTTAGGGTATTAGGTGTTAAAACACCCCTTCAGGCTTAATTGCTTAGGTTAGGGAGGCTACGAAACCAAACTTATCTACATTTTTATTATCATCATTTTTTTTTCTTTTTTTTTTCTTTTTTTTTATGTTTTTTTTTTAATTATATACAATTCCTTTCCCTTAGTTGTTACCTTTAACAAAAGAACATAAATAATGTAATAATCCAATATGCAACCCACAATCATATGTTAAAGTGTGTGTGTGTAAATTAAGGTTTAAGAATACATGTTAAATAAGTATATGAGCAGAATTAAGTGATAACAATACGAGAGTTTGTAAACCTGAATATTTCAGGAAGTATTATAATAGACCTTGTTAAGAATGATTACTAAGATGCGTCTCAAGAGTCACTTTAACAAAAGAACTCCTTTACTCTACCATCCTAGTAACAACAATTATGCACATGCTTTATGAAATGAAAAACAATTTTTTTTTTTATCAACTACTACCCTCTCCCCCCAACCAAAACGAGACATTGTCCTCAATGTTCTAAGGTAGAAAGATAGAGTATAGAAGATATCACCTGAAATAACGAACACTGACAAAACCTGAAACACACTAAAACAAAAATAAAAAATAACAAAACACAACAATAAAACCAAAAGACACAAGTTTTTACAAACAAAAAAAATTCAAATCGCAGTTGTGAATGTGGCTCACATCTTCCCTTGGTTTTACATCCAAGAACAGCTTAAACGCCCTCAATGGGTCGGGGATAGGCTTCCCATCCAGTTTTCTTAAAAACTGGCAAACAGGGTTTTTTTGAGTCAGCTTCCCAAGACTAAGTCAAGTATGTTCTTTATGAAAATGGGTTCATAAGTCATGAATTACACGATGCTTATCTCGACTATGATGAGACTTAAGAGTCAATAGAAGATTATCTAAAGACTCTCTGTGTTTTGAAATAAATCCCACCTTCTGACAATTTTCACAGTTTTTGCGGAATGCATCTGACTCCTTGAATATGATGGACCAGTAAAATTCACTTTGTAAGATTTCTACAATCCTCTTTTTTGATGAGCAATGATCCCCACATGCATTAGAGTAACAAAATTTAATGAAATTACTTACCTCATTGTCGAGAATGCGTTTTTGAAATATTTGATCAGGACAATAATTGAATAAGTAAGGGTCATCCCAATAAAAATTTTGCTCGTTGCTAAAAAATTTTCTTTTGTCTTCAATACTCCAATGAGTTGGCAAAAATCCTGAAGCAAGAAAATTGATATTTTTAGCAAACCAAGGCATTGAATTAAGAGAAAGTAGAGATTCATCAGGAAAGTAATCATCGATTGGTGTGATGTCGGGTGTCGAATTTGTTGTCACTTTTGATAAAAGATTCGCATCAACCTTTTCGATGCCTTTTTCATCCTCGATTTCTTCCTGATTGGTCATGGCATGAAAAAATGGAAGTGCTGGCGGAGAATCAGTCGTTTCTTTGCAATTTTCATATTCAACCCCTTCCTTTCCCTTAGAAATTGACTCATCATCTTTCTCATAAGGTTCAAGAGAGGATTTTTCAATAACCTTACCATTGCGTAGAGTAGTGACTGATTTGACTTGATCCATGTGTTGGCTTCTGGAACTACTTGCATTTGCATTGTATTGCCCCTTAGGATTTTGTTGTGGTTGAGATGGAAACTTACCTTTCTCTTGGAAACAGAGAGCAAATGTGAATTTTGCAAGAGTATCTTTAAAATCTGTTATGCTTTTAGCAAGTTGAGTGTTGATTGTCTCTTGCTTTTCAATGAATGCATACAAAGTTTCCTCAAAATTTCTTGTAGGAGGTGGAGCATAAGGAGGTGCATATCCATGATAATTTTGGAAATTATGGTGTGCTTGAAACTGTGGTTGTGAAGTTTGTGCATTGTCACTCTTCCAATTGAAATTTGGATGATTTCTCCAACCAGGGTTGCATGTTTGGGAGTATGGGTTGTGGTTGGCCCTTTGGAAACTGTTTAAAGCATGGGCTTGTTCATGGAGACATTCCTTAAAAGAAGGCAAGGTTGGACAATCGTTGGTTGAGTGTTTATTTGTTTCACAGATTTGACACACAATGTTTTCAACAGATTTTAATTGACCACTCTTTTTCAATTCTAGTGCCTCGACTTTTTTAGCTAAAGATGCAAACTTGGCCTGAAGGTCATGATCTTCCCTAAGGTTGTACATACCTCCATTAGATGTATGAGGTTGAGTTTTACTCGGTACCTCATATGTACCTGCAGTGTCCCAATTTTGAGCATTTTCAGCTAACAAGTCTAAGTACTCCATTGCTTCATCAGGGTCTTTATCTTCAAAAGTTCCATTGCACATCAATTCAACCATTTGCCTATCTTTAGGTGTTAACCCTTCATAGAAATGTGAAACCAATCTCCATGTTTCAAAACCATGATGGGGGCAAGTACTAAGCAAGTCTCGATACCTATCCCAACATTTGTAAAATGTTTCTCCTGGTTTTTGAGTGAAAGTGGTGATTTGTCTCTTGAAAGAGTTTGTTCCATGAGATGGAAAAAACTTCTTTAAAAACTGTTGTTGCATTTCATCCCAAGCACGAATGGATCCTGGTCTCAAATTTTGTAGCCATGTTTTAGCTTTATCTTTTAATGAAAAAGGAAAAAGCTTTAATCTGATTGTGTTCATGCTACAATTTAAATTATTATATGTGTTGCACACCTCCTCAAATTCCCTTAAATGCAAGTATGGATTTTCCAATTCCAAACCATGAAAAGAAGGTAAAAGTTGAATAATACCTGGTTTAAAATTAAAATGAGATGCATCGGGAGGAAAAACTATGCATGATGGTGCACTTGTTCTTGTGGGATTCATGTGGTCTCTAAGTGTTCTAGCACGGTTATTCTCATTATTTTCATTATGAAGTGATTGATTATCTTCTTCAGCCATATTTTCTGAAAATGATGAGGATACCCTACACAGTCTACCACTTGATGTACGTGACCACACTCTCATGCACGTGTAGGAATAAAATAAAATAAAAGAAGAAGAAAGCAAAAGAAGGAGGAAGAAAACAAAAGAAAAAGAAACAAAAGAAAACAAACAAAGTTATATACAAGAAAAGTGAAAAGTGAAAATAAAATAAATACTATAATTTATACAAGAACTTACCTCCCCGGCAACGGCGCCAAAAACTTGACACGACTAAAAGGTTGATGTCTTCTCCCAAGTGCAGGAGTGTCGAAGTAATAAATAACCCGGCAAGACCGGGGTCGAACCACAGGGAGGTTAATTGTACAAATTATAGACAACAATTATAAACAACAATAACAACAACAATAATAGTAGTAGTAGTAGTAGTAGTAGTAGTAGTAGTAGTAGTAATAATAATAATAATAATAATAATAATAATAATAATAGTAGTAGTAGTACTAATAATAATAATAATAATAAAGAAAGAGAAGAAGAAGAAGATGATGATGATGAGAACTTAGAGATGAAATATTAATGTAAGGATTAAACAATAATAATAACAAATGTCAAGGTTAGAGGTTCCACTAATGGTATATCAAACAAGTATAGTATAAACTCTTATTATTGAATTGGAAACCACACACAAAGGAGGTTCCAATCAGATTATATATTGTTAACATGATTACATTAGTCATCTTATTCAATTAATGCTAATACTTGTAAATCTCGTCAAGCATTCATGATTATAACTTATGTTAACAACAAATCAAGTTCCTTTCATAGCTCAGGTGTCGGTTATACCATACATTATGGGCTATGAAAGTGCCAAGCATTTGTTGTACCAAGTGTTATACAACATAAATCAAGATTAGTCATTTAACAAGCAAAGTATTAAAGAGTGAACAAGATAACAAATATAAAACATGTTAGTATCAAACATTAAAGTCCATATTAAGTTTACATTATACTTATTCCCACACCATTAGTGTAACCTTTTCACCTTGACATAATTAACTTAGCTAGACATAATGAAAGAAAGGAAAACAAATAAACAAAATAAGAACATAAAAGCTAACTAAGTAAAGGAAAGGAAATGAAAGGCATAAACTTAATATTAATAAAAGCAAAGCATAAACATTACAAAAAATACAAAGAGAGAAAGGAAGAGCATGATCTTGATCTGGAAACCAAGATGCCTAAATGCATGGCAAATGCCTCCTTTTATAGGCCAAAATTGGGAACTATTGATTTGATGACTAATTGATAAGTGGGTGGCCAACTTTGACTTGGTGACAATCCTTATCTTCTCTTGTCTGCCCAAAACGTCATTGATAACGTCAAAACTGGAGCCAGGTGAAAACATGAAAGTTGTAGGCAATTGTCTCAGCTTTCTTGTGTAAAAAATTCAGCTCATTTGGACTTCTAGAACTCCAGATATGGCCAAAATACCGAACAGTGCTCGGGCTGGAAGACAGATTCGGGCTTCTTTGTTGTTGCTACAATTTGGACTTGATAATGGCCTTTTTAGATCCTGGGCTCCATATGAAAGTTGTAGGCCTATGTCTTACCTTTCCATCCATATAAATTGGACCTAAATCTGAGATCTGTAACTCCAGATATGGCCTAATTACCGAACAGTGTTCCGGTTTGGATTGCACCGACATCTCTTCTCTAAGTTTGACCATCTCTTTATCCATGCAATTTAAGTTCTTCAAGTCATCAATCAATCCTTTCATTTATGTGATAGACCTGCATTAAAAATAGACATTTACCACAAATTATAGGTATCTTATATTATTAGATATATTATTATAAAACATATTTTAGTTAAGGAGTTATTGATACTTCAAGTGCAAAATGATGATATAAAACCATGATAAAAATGCACTTTTAAGTACTAATCAATTAGTCATTTAACAAGCAAAGTATTAAAGAGTGAACAAGATAACAAATATAAAACATGTTAGTATCAAACATTAAAGTCCATATTAAGTTTACATTATACTTATTCTCACACCATTAGTGTAACCTTTTCACCTTGACATAATTAACTTAGCTAGACATAATGAAAGAAAGCAAAATAGATAAACAAAATAAGAACATAAAAGCTAATTAAGTAAAGGAAAGGAAATGAAAGGCATAAACTTAATATTAATGAAAGCAAAGCATAAACATTACAAAAAATACAAAGAGAGAAAGGAAGAGCATGATCTTGATCTGGAAACCAAGATGCCTAAATGCATGGCAAATGCCTCCTTTTATAGGCCAAAATTGGGAACTATTGATTTGATGACTAATTGATAAGTGGGTGGCCAACGTTTGACTTGGTGACAATCCTTATCTTCTCTTGTCTGCCCAAAACGTCATTGATAATGTCAAAACTGGAGCCAGGTGCAAACATGAACGTTGTAGGCAATTGTCTCAGCTTTCTTGTGTAAAAAATTCAGCTCATTTGGACTTCTAGAACTCCAGATATGGCCAAAATACCGAACAGTGCTCGGGCTGGAAGACAGATTCGGGCTTCTTTGTTGTTGCTACAATTTGGACTTGATAATGGCCTTTTTAGATCTTGGGCTCCATATGAAAGTTGTAGGCCTATGTCTTACCTTTCCATCCATATAAATTGGACCTAAATCTGAGATCTGTAGCTCCAGATATGGCCCAATTACCGAACAGTGTTTCGGTTTGGATTGCACCGACATCTCTTCTCTAAGTTTGACCATCTCTTTATCCTTACAATTTAAGTTCTTCAAGTCATCAATCAATCCTTTCATTTATTTGATAGGCCTGCATTAAAAATAGACATTTACCACAAATTATAGGTATCTTATATTATTAGATACATTATTATAAAACATATTTTAGTTAAGGAGTTATTGATACTTCAAGTGCAAAATGATGATATAAAACCATGATAAAAATGCACTTTTAAGTACTAATCATCTACCATTTGTCTATCTTTAGGTGTTAACCCTTCATAAAATTGTGAAACCAATCTCCATGTTTCAAAACCATGATGAGGACAGGTATTAAGCAAATCTTTATATCTATCCCAACATTTATAAAATGTTTCTCCTGGTTTTTGAGTAAAAGTGGTGATTTGTCTTTTGAAAGAGTTTGTTCTATGAGAAGGGAAAAATTTCTTTAAAAACTGTTGTTGCATTTCATCCCAAGCATGAATGGATCCTGACCTAATATTTTGTAGCCATGTTTTAGCTTTATCTTTTAACGAAAAAGGAAAAAGCTTTAATCTGATGGTGTTCATGCTACAATTTAAGTCATTATAAGTGTTACAAACTTCTTCAAATTCTCTTAAGTGCAAGTATGGATTTTCTAATTCTAAGCCATGAAAAGTGGGTAAAAGTTGAATAATACTTGGCTTAAAATTAAAATGAGATGCATCAGGAGGAAAAACAATACATGATGGTGCACTTGTTCTTGTTGGATTCATATGATCTCTAAGTGTTCTAACACGATTATTCTCATTATTCTCATTATTCTCATTATGAATTGATTGGTTATCTTCTTCGGCCATGTTTTCTAAAGAAAATGATGATTTTCTAGAAAGTCTACCACTTAATATACGTGTCCAAACTCTCATGCAAATACAAAAGAAAAGAAAAGAAAAAAAAAAGAAAAAGAAAAAGAAACAACAATTAGAAAAACAAATAAAAGTGAAAATAAAATAAAATAAAATATTTAATTTATACAATAACTTACCTCCCCGGCAACGGCGCCAAAAACTTGACACGATCAAAGAGTTGATGTCTTATCCCAAGTGCAGGAGTGTCAAAGTAAAATAACCCGGCAAGACCGGGGTCGAACCACAGGGAGGTGAATTATATAAATTACAAATAAAGAAAAAGATTTAAAGAGAATAATAACAGAAAAGGAGTTGAAGAAAGTTTTGGGATGTGATATTGATGTAAGGATTAAACAATAACAAAACATATGTCAAGGTTATAGGATTCACTAATGGTATTTCAAATAAATATAATATAAACTCTTTTTATTACTCAACTAGAAACCACACACAAAGGAGATTCTAATCGGATGATTTCTCGTTATTAGCTCATTATAAATTACTAACATGATCATATTAATTATCTTATATAAGTAATACCATACTTATAAATATCATCAAGCATTCATGTAGCTAGTTTATGTTAACAACAAATCAAGTTTCTATCATAATAACGATTTCGGCCGAAAACTATGAAAGATCAAGCATTTGATGTACCAAATATTATACAACACAAATCTAAATTAAACATTTAATAAGCAAGGTATTAAGAATTAGTAAGATAAAAAGATAAAACATGTTAATAACAATCTTTCTTGGATATAAACATTTAAAGCTCATGTTGAGTTTATATTATACCTATTCTAACACCATTAGAGAAACATTTTCACCTTGACATAATTAACTTAGCTAAACATTAAGAAGGAGAAAAACACAAATAAACAATATAAGAACATAAACATAATATAAGCTAACTAAGTATAGGAAAGGAAATGAAAGAGCATAAACAAGAGATTACTATAGCATAAAAGAAAACTTGAACATTACAAAGATGTAGAGAGAAAGCAAGAAGATAACTTTGATCTCAAAATTAATATGACTAAATACATGGACAATGCCTCCTTTTATAGGCTAAGTTTCAGAACTATTGATTGATTGAAGAATTGGTGGGTATCCATTGATTTGGTGGCTGGTTTTTGACATTAATGGCTGCTGGTTTTTTGATATTGTGGGCTGATTTTTGATATTGTTGGCTGGCCAAAACGTCATTGCTCACATCAGAATTATAGCCAACTGAATTGTGGAAGCTGTGGGCAATTGTCTCAGCTTTCCATCAAAAAAAACCAGAGCTCATTTGGACTTCTAGAACTCAAGATATGAGCCAAAAACCGAATAGTGCTTGAGCTGCAGGACAGCTTCCGACGTCTTCGTTGTTGCTAAGATTTGGGCTTGAAAACGGCAGAACTGAGTCTTTGACTTCATATAAAAGTTGTAGGTCTATGTCTTACCTTTCCATCGATATAAAATGGACCTAAATCTGATATCTACAGCTCCAGATATGATCAAATTACTGAACGGTGTTCGAGTTTGGAATGCACCAGCAACACTTTGCTAAGTTTGGCCTTCTTTTTATCCTTTCAATTTCAATCCTTAAACTCATCAATCAATCCTTTTATTTATGTGATAGACCTGCATTTAGGATGAACATTTACCATGAATTAAAGGTATATTATATTTTTAGACTTGCTAATATAAAACATGCTTTTGTTAGGGAATTTAATGATACTTTAGGTGCAATATGATGACATAAATCCTTAATGAGAATGCACTTTTAAGTACTAATCACCCAAGATTGTCTCCCCCATACACTAAATGACTCTTTCTCTCAGCTAGCACTTGACCAAGATGATTGGCTGATTCTAAAAACTCCTTTTCTTTTCCAGGACTAGATCCACCGAAAACACAAATATTTCTTATATGATGACCTGAGGAACTTGCCATTTCTACACACTTCTGTATTTGTTGAATGTATGGGTTAAGTAGAAATGAAAGGAAGGAAGAGGGGATTTTATAGATGAGAAATTAAAAAGCTAATCAAACCACCTATATGTAGGCTAGCTGGAGTCTCACACATACACTTTCTCTCTCTCTCTCTTTATTTCTTTTTTTTTTTTAAAAAAACATATGTATAGGTGGTTGTGATTGTGACTCACATCTTCCCTTGGTTTTACATCCAAGAACGGCTTAAACGCCCTCTATGGGTCGGGGATAGGCTTCCTATCTAGTTTTCTTAAAAACTAGCAAACAAGGTCCTTTTTAGTCAGATTCTCAAGACTATGTCAAGCATGTTCTTTATGAAAATGGGTTCATAAGTCATGAATTGCACGATACTTATCTCGACTATGATGAGACTTAAGAGTCAATAGAAGATTATCTAAAGACTCTTTGTGTTTTGAAATAAATCCCACCTTTTGACAATTTTCACAGTTTTTGCGAAATGCATGTGACTCCTTGAATATAGTGGGCCAGTAAAATCCACTTTGTAAGATTTCTACAGTCCTCTTTTTTGACAAGAAATGATCCCCACGTGCCTTAGAGTGACAAAATTTAATGAAATTACTTACCTCATTATCGGGAAAGCATCTTTGAAATATTTGATCAGGATGATAATTGAATAAGTAAGGGTCATCCCAATAAAAAATTTTCACGTTGCTCAAAAATTTTCTTTTGTCTTCGATACTCTAATGAGCTGGCAAAAATCCTGAAGCAAGAAAATTGATATTTTTAGCAAACCAAGGCATTGAACTAAGAGAAAGTAGAGATTCATCAGGAAAAGAATAATTGATTGGTGTGATGTCGGGTGTTGAATCTGTTGTCACTTTTGATAAAAGATCCGTATCAACATTTTCGGTGCCTTTTTCATCATCGATGTCTTCCTGATTGGTCATGGCATGAGAAAATGGAAGTGCTGGCAGGGAATCAATCTTTTCCTTGTAATATTCAGATTCAACCCCTTCCTTACCCTTAGAGATTGACTCATCATCTTTCTCACAAGGTTCAAGAGTGGGTTTTTTAATAACCTTACCACTGCGAAGAGTGATGACTAATTTGACTTGATCTATGTGTTGACTTCCAGAACTACTTGCATTTGCATTGTATTGCCCCTTGGGACTTGGCTATGGTTGAGATGGAAACTTACCTTTCTCTTGAAAATTGAGAGCAGATGTGAATTTTGCAAGAGTATCTTTAAAATCCGTTATGCTTTGAGCAAGTTGAGTGTTGATTGTCTCTTGCTTTTCAATAAATGCATACAAAGTTTCCTCAAAATTTCTTGTAGGAGGTCTATAAGGAGGTACATATCCATGATAATTTTGAAAATTATGGTGTGCTTGAAACTGTGGTTGTGAAGTTTTTGCATTGTTGCTCTTCCAACTGAAATTTTGGTGATTTCTCCAACCAGGGTTGTATGTTTGCAAATATAGGTTATGATTGGGCCTTTCAAAACTGTTTAAAGCATGGGCTTGTTCATGGAGACATTCCTTAAAAGAAGGCAAGGTTGGACAATTATTGGTTGAGTGTTCATTTGTTTCACATATTTGACACACAATGTTTTCAATAGATTTTAATTGACCACTTTTTTTCAATTCTAGTGCCTCGACTTTTCTAGCTAAAGATGCAAACTTGACTTGAAGGTTATGATCTTCCCTAAGGTTGTACATACCTCCACTAGATGTATGAGGTTGAGTTTTACTCGGTGCCTCATAAGTACCTACAGTGTCCCAATTTTGAGCATTTTCAGCTAACAAGTCTAAGTACTCCATTACTTCATCAGGGTCTTTATCTTCAAAAGTTCCATTGCACATCAATTCAACCATTTGCCTATCTCTAGGTGTTAACCCTTCATAGAAATATGAAACCAATCTCCATGTTTCAAAACCATGATGAGGGCAAGTACTAAGCAAGTCTCGATACCTATCCCAACTTTTGTAAAATGTTTCTCCTGGTTTTTGAGTGAAAGTGGTGATTTGTCTCTTGAAAGAGTTTGTTCTGTGAGATGGGAAAAACTTCTTTAAAAACTGTTGTTGCATTTCATCCCAAGCACGAATGGATCCTGGTCTCAAATTTTGTAGCCATGTTTTAGCTTTATCTTTTAATGAAAAAGTAAAAAGCTTTAATCTGATGGTGTTCATGCTACAATTTAAATTATTATATGTGTTGCAGACCTCCTCAAATTCCCTTAAATGCAAGTATGGATTTTCTAAATCTAAGCTATGAAAAGAAGGTAAAAGTTGAATAATACCTGGTTTAAAATTAAAACGAGATGCATCAGGAGGAAAAACTATGCATGATGGTGCATTTGTTCTTATAACAACAATAACAATAATAATAGTAACAACAATAACAACAACAACAACAACAACAACAACAACAACAACAACAACAACAACAATAATATTAATAATAATACTAGTTGTAGTAGTAATAATAATAATAAAAAAAAAAGAAGAAGAAGAAGAAGATGAAGAAGATGAGAACTTTAAGATGGAATATTAACGTAAAGATTTAACAACGATAACAATAAATGTCAAGGTTAGAGGATCCACTAATGATATGTCAAACAAGTATAGTATAAACTCTTATTAGTTAAGGAGGTTCCAATCAGATTATAGATTGTTACCATGATTACATTAATCATCTTATTCAATTAATGTTAATACTTGTAAATCTCGTCAAGCATTCCTGATTATAACTTATGTTAACAACAATTCAGTTCCTTTCATAGCTCAGGTGTCGGTTATACCATACAGTATGGGTTATGAAAGTGCCAAGCATTTGTTGTACCAAGTGTTATACAACATAAATCAAGATTAGTCATTTAACAAGCAAAGTATTAAAGAGTAAACAAGATAACAAATACAAAACATGTTAGTATCAAACATTAAAGTCCATATTAAGTTTACACTATACTTATTCTTACACCATTAGTGTAGCCTTTTCACCTTGACATAATAAACTTAGCTAGACATAATGAAAGAAAGAAAAATAAATAAACAAAATAAGAACATAAATAAGATAAAAGTTAACTAAGAAAATGAAAGGAAATGAAAGGCATAAACTTGATATTAATGAAAGCAAACATAAACATTAAAAAAAAAATACAAAAAGAGAAAGCAAGAGCATGATCTTGATCTGGAGACCAAGATGCCTAAATGCATGGCAAATGCCTCCTTTTATAGGCCAAAATTAGGAACTATTGATTTGATGACTAATTGATGAGTGGGTGGCCAACTCTTGACTTGGTGACAATCCTTATCTTCTCTTGTCTGCCCAAAATGTCATTGATAACGTCAAAATTGGAGCCACTCAAAACATGAAAGTGGTAGGCAATTGTCTCAGCTTTCTTGTGTAAAAACTTCAGCTCATTTGGACTTCTAGAACTCCAGATATGGCCAAAATACTGAACAGTGCTCGGGCTGGAGGACAGCTTCGGGCTTCTTTGTTGTTACTACAATTTGGACTTGAAAATGACCTTTTTAGATCTTAGGCTCCATATGAATGTTGTAGGCCTATGTCTTACCTTTCCATCCATATAAAGTAGACCTAAATATGAGATCTATAGCTCCAGATATGACTCAATTACCGAACAGTGTTATGATTGGTCTTACTAAAGATGAAAGATTGTTGTTGGTCAATCAATTGTTTAGCAGTAGTAGCAGAGATTATGATTGGTCTTACTAAAGATGTTAGAAATTCCTATTCCATAGCTTGATCAAGAAGAGACAACAAATCTGGTAAGGCAATGAAGGCATCAATATGGTTAAATATTGCATTCATTTGATCAGATATTGTGGAGACTTGTAGTTCCTTTCTAATTGTTTTTCCAATTATGTCTTTTTTTGCTAAAACTTTAGGCACAACCCCTAAAACTTGACTGCCTTCTAAAAATACAGTTATTGACACACCCTCTATTAACCCAAGGTTGTCTCCCCTATACACTAAATGAATCTTTCTCTTAGCTAGTACTTGACCAATATTATTTGGTGATTCTAAAAACTCCTTTTCTTTCTTAGAACTAAATCCACCGAAAACATAAATGTTTCTTATGTGATGACTTGAGGAACTTCCATTTCTATACACTTCTATATTTGTTGAATGTATAGGTTGAGTAGAAATGAAAGGAAAGAAAAGAAGATATTATAGATGAGAAATTGAAAATTGATATGACGAAAAGATTAATGTCTTCTTCTAAGTACAAGAATATCAAAGTAATAAATAACTTAGTAAGACCGGGATCAAACCACAAGGAGGTTAATTATATAAATTATAAATAATAATAATAATAATAATAATAATAATAATAATAATAACAACAACAACAACAACACCAACAATAACAATAATAACAAAAACAACAACAATAATAATGATAATAAGTTGAAGAGTGCTTTGAGATGTGATATTTGATATAAGAATTAAACAATGATAAAAACAATTATCAATGTTAGAGGATCCACTAATGGAATTTCAAACAAGTGTAGTATAAACTCTTTTTATTACTTGACTAGAAACCACACACAAAGTAGGTTCCAATCGGATTATAAATTATTAACATGATTACATTAGTTATCTTATTTGGATAATGCTAATACTTGTAAATATTATCAGGTATTCACGATTATAACTTACGTTAAGAATAAATTAAGTTCCTTTCATAGCACATGTGTTTGTTATGCCATACGGTTCAGTTATGAAAGTGTCAAATAGTTGTTGTACCAAGTGTTATACAACATAAATCCAGATTAACCATTTAACAGGTAAAATATTAAAAGTAACGAGATAACAAATACAAAACATGTTAGTATCAATCATTAAAGTCCATGTTGAGTCTATAATATACTTATTTTTATATCATTAGTGTAATATTTTCACCTTGACATAATAAACTTAGCTAAACATAATGAAGAAGAGAAATATAAATAAAGAAGATAGGAATATAAATAAGTTATAAGTTAACTAAGTAAAGGAAAGGAAATGAAAAGTATAAATAAGAGATTAATGAAAGCAAAACTTAAGCATTACTAAAAAAACATAAAGAAAGAAAGTAAGAACTGATCTTGATCTGAAAACCAAGATGCCTAAATGCATGGCAAATGCCTCATTTTATAGGTTAAAATTTAAAACTATTGATTTATTGACTAATTATTGAGTGGGTGACCACATCTTTGACTTGGTAATAGTGCTTATCTTCTTGTCTGAACAAAACATCACTGCTGACATCATAATTTGTACAGACTTGACCATGAAAGTTCTAGAAAATTATCTCAGCTTTCAAACAAAAAAACATTGAGGTCATTTGGAGTTCTAGAACTCGAGATATAGGCTGAACACTGAATAGTGTATGAGCTGCAGAAAAGATTTTGACTTCTTCATTGTTGCTAAGATTTGGACTTCCAAACAGTAAAATTTAGTCTTGTATTTCGCATGAAAACTTTAAGACTATATCTTATCTTTCTAACCATATAATCAAATTGAAATCCAAGATCTACAACTCCAGATATGACCCAATGATTGAAAAGAGTTCCAGTTTGGACTAAATCAATATCTCTTTTCTAAATTTGGCCCTCTTTTATCCTTTCAATTTTAGTACTTAAACTCATCAATCAATCCTTTCATTTATGTGATAGGCCTGCATTTAAGATGAACATTTACCATAAATTAAAGGTATCTTATAGTATCAAACTTGTTATTATAAAACATGCTTTAGTTAAGGAGTTATTGGTACTTAAAATGTAAAATGCTGATATAAAATATTAATAAAAATATATTTTTAAGTACTAATAAAAAATGCAATCATACCACATATATGTAGGGCAACCGGAGTCTCACACACTCTCTCTCTCTCTATTCATTTTTCAAAAAGCATCTGTATATACAGGTAATTCTGATTATGGCTCATATCTTCCTTTGGTTTTACATCTAAGAACGACTTAAACGCTCTTTATGGGTCAGGGACATGCTTCCCATCCAATTTTTAAAAAAACTAGCAAACATTATCATTTTTAATCAGATTCTTAAGATTATGTCAAGCATGTTCTTTATGAAATTGTGGTCATAAATCATGAATTGCACGATACACATCTCCACTATGATACATCTCAAGAGTCAATAGAAGATTATATAAAGACCCTTTACTTAGGCCATTCTTAATTGATTGTATTTTATCTTTATGGTTTATAGATACCATTTCTAAAGAATGGCATGTTGCATTACAAGTCCATGTGGCACATCTGTGATAGACTTTTAGTCGTTTAGCATGACGTTTCTTTACAAAAGTACTTTTACCTATCCTAGACATGTATGAAATGAAAGAATTGGAGGACTCACTAGCATAACCAAAAGATTGATGTGTTCTTCAAAGTGCAAGTAACTCGACCAAAAGATTGATGTCTTCTTCCAAGTGTAGGAGTGTCGAAGTAATAAATAACCTGGTAAGACCAGGTCAAATCATAGGGAGGTTAACTATATAAATTATAAACAACAACAACAACAATAATAATAAGTTAAAGAGGATTTTGAGTTTGTAAGATTCATGTGAGGATTAAACAATGATAAAAACATGTCAAGGTTAGAGGATCTACTAATGGTATTTTAAATAAGTATAGTATAAAATCTTTTTACTACTAAACTACAAACCACACATAAAAAAAGGTTCCAATTAGATTATAAATTATTAACATGATTATATTAGTTATTTTATTCGAATAATACTAATACTTGTAAATGTTGTCAGGTATTCGTGATTATAACTTATATCAACAACAAATTAAGTTTCTTTTATAGCATAGATGTAGGTTATACCATACTATTAGGCTATGAAAGTATCAAGTATTTTTTGTACTATGTGTTATACAACATAAATCTAAATTAACCATTTAACTAGCAAAGTATTAAAAGAGAACAAGATAACAAATACAAAACTTGTTAGTATCAAACATTAAAGTCTATGTTGAGTTTATACTATACTTGTTCTTACACCATTAGTGTAACTTTTTCACCTTGACACAATAAACTTAATCAAACATAATGAAAGAAGAGAAACATAAATAAACAACATAAAAACATAAGTATAGTAAAGGAAATGAAAAGCACAAATAAGAGATTAAGAAAAATATAACATGAAATAAAATTTAAACATTATAAAAGTATAAAAAAATGAATAAAGAGAATGATCTTGATATGAAAACCAAGATACCTAAATGCATGACAAATGCCTCCTTTTATAGGCCAAAATTTGGAACTATTTACTAGTTGACTAATTGTTGAGTGAGTGATTAGATCTTGATTTGGTGATAATTCTTATCTTCTTGTCTGAACAAAATGTCATTGCTAACATTAGAATTTAAATAGACTCCTAAAATTTCTAAGAAGTTGTCTCAACTTTAAAAAAAAAAAACAATGAGGTCATTTGAACTTCTAGAACTTGAGATATGAGCTGAACACTAAATAGTGTCTGGACTGCATGACAGATTCAGACTTCTTCATTGTTGCTATAATTTGAACTTAAAAATGATCTTTTTGAATTTTAGACTTCATGAAAGTTTTAGATCTATGTCTTAGCTTTGCATTCATATAGAGCAGATCTAAATCCAAGTTCTACAGCTCTAGTTATGATCCATTTACCGAACGGTGTTCCAGTTTGGACTGAACCAACATATCTTTTCTAAGTTTGGTCATTTCTTTATCTTTTAAATTTCAAAAGTTAAACTCATCTATGAATCCTTTTATTTATGTGATAGACTTGTATTTAAGATGAACATTTACCATAAATTAAAGGTGTTTTGTCGTAGTAGACATGATATTATAAAATAGACTTTAGTTAAGGAGTTAAAGATACTTTAAGTGTAAAAATAACAATAAAACAACAACAACAACAAAAACAATATTAGTAGTAGTAGTAGTACTAATAATAATAATAATAATAATAAAAATAAAAAAGAGAGCTTTGAGATGTGATATTGATATAAGGTTTAAATAATGATAAAAATAATTGTCAAGGTTAGAGGATTTACTAATGGTATTTCAAATAAGTATAGCATAAACTCTTATTATTCAACTAGAAACCATACACAAAGGAGGTTCCAATTAGATTATAAATTTTTAATATGATTACATTAGTTATCTCATTCAAATAATGTTATCAAGCATTTATGATTATAACTTATTTTAACAACAAATTAAGTTCCTTTCATAGTATAGGTATCAGTTGTACCATATGGTTTAGGCCATAAAAGTGCAAGTATTTGTTGTACCAAGGGTTGTACAACATAAATCTGAATTAACCAGTTAACAAGCAAAGTATTAAAAGTGAACAAGATAACAAATATAAAACATGTTAGTATCAAACATTAAGGTTCATGTTGAGTTTACACTATACTTATTCTTACACCATTAATGTAACCTTTTTACCTTTACATAATAAACTTAGCTAAATATAATGAAAGAGAGAAATATAAATAAACAAGATAATAATATAAAAAAATATAAGTTAACTAAGTAAAGGAAATGAGATGAAAAGCATAAACAAGATATTAATAAAAGCAACACTTAAGCATTATAAAATATAAAGAGAGGAAGCAATAACAAAATCTTGATCTGAAAACTAAGATGCCTAAATACATGGAAAATGCCTCCTTTTATAGGCCAAAATTGTGAAGTATTGATTTGATGATTAATTGATGAGTGGGTGACCAACTCTTGACTTGGTAACAATCCTTATCTTCTTGTATGAATAAAACATCATTGATAACATTTGAATTTGAACATTACCTATGAAAGTTTTAGAAAATTGTCTTAGCTTTCTAACACAAAAAAAATTAATGTCATTTGAACTTTTAGAACTTGAGATATGGGTTGAACACTGAACAATATCTAAGTTGTATGATATATTCAGATTTCTCTGTTGTTGCTATAATTTGGACTCAAAAATGATCTTTTTAAATCTTGGACTCTCGTGAAAGTTTTAGGCCTATGTCTTAGCTTTTCATCCATATAGAGCAGACTTAAATCCAAAATTTACAGCTCCAGATATGATCGCATGACCGAACAATGTTTGAGTTTGGACTAAACCAATATCTTTTTTCTATGTTTGGCCCTCTTTTTGTCCTTTCAATTTCAATACTTAAACTCATCAATCAATCCTTTCATTTATGTGATAGGCCTGTATTTAAGATGAATATTTATCATAAATTAAAAAAGTATCTTATGGTATTATAATTGTTATTATAAAACATGCTTTAGTTAAGGAGTTGTTGATAAAACATGTTAGTATTAAATATTAAAGTCCATATTAAGTTTACACTATACTTATTCTTACACCATTAGTGTAACCTTTTCATCTCGATATAATAAACTTAACTGAATATAATAAAAGAAAAAAACATAAATAAACAAGATAAGAACATAAATAAGATAAAAGTTAACTAACTAAAGGAAAGGAAATGAAAGGCATAAATAAGATATTAATGAAAGCAAAACTTAAGCACTACAAAAAATACAAAGAGAGAAAGCAAGAGCATGATCTTGATCTGGAAACTAAGATGCTAAATGCATGGCAAATGCCTCCTTTTATAGGCCAAAATTATGAATTATTAATTTGATGACTAATTGATGAGTGGGTGATCAACTCTTGACTTGGTAACAATCCTTATCTTCTCTTGTCTAAATAAAGCATCATTGATAACGTTAGAATTGGAACTAGATCTCTATATAAAATTATAGGAAATTGTCTTAACTTTCCAGGAAAACATAATTGAGGTCATTTGGACTTCTAAAACTCAAGATATGGGTTAATCACTAAACAATGTTTAGGCTGCAGGATAGATTCAGACTTCTTCGTTGTTGCTAGAATTTGGACTTAAAAATAGTCTTATTAAGACTAGACATCTACATGAAAGTTGTAGGCCTATGTTGTATCTTTCCATCCATATAAAATAGACCTAAATACAAGATCTACAGCTATGACTCAATTACTGAACAATGTTCCAGTTTGGACTGCACCAGCATCTATTTTCTAAGTTTAACCATTTCTTTGTCCTTTTAATTTCAATACTTAAACTCATTAATCAATCTTTTCATTTATGTGATAGACTTGCATTTAAAATGAACATTTATCACAAATCAAAAGTATCTTATATTTTTAGATATGTTATTATAAAACATGATTTAGTTAAGGAGTTATTGATACTTATAGTGCAAAATGATGATATAAAACTTTGATAAAAATATATTTTTAAATACTAATCAATAGTTCCAAAAGCACAATGCAAAAAAGATAAAAAAAGAAGAAGAAGAAGAAGAAGAAGATGTTTCTTAATGACAAAGTGATCTTTAACAATGCTTATAGATACAATATATTGAATAATAATCTCTCTATGTATTCGGAGGTGCAACATAAATCGTATCTTTGAAGATGCGAGGACATACTACAAGGGGAATAGGTAGGTGATTCTCTCCTTCATCTAATTTTGTTAAATTCTTGAGGTACTTTTATAAAATATTGTTATTTAAATTTTATTATTTGATTAATCATGAATTATAAAGAATATTAAGATTAGCTTTGGTTAATAGTATCCATGTTGGATACTTGAGAATAAGTGATAAGATTGACTTAGGCTAATGGCATCCATATTGGATAGCTAATAATAAATGTTAATAATTAGCTTTGGCTCATGATATTCATGTTGGATAGTCGGGACAAATAATATTAACTTTGACTAATGACATCCAAACTGGATGGTCAGGAGTAGATGTTATAGAATAGCTTTAGTTAGTGATATCTATGTCAAATGATCGGAAAAAATGTTCAAGATTAGTATTAATTAATGATATCTATATTGAATAGCCAATAATAAGTGATAAGATTAACCGCTTAATGGTGTTTATGTTGAATAGCTATGAGTAAAGGATATGATTAACTCTGGTTAATAGGATCCATACTTGGACAACCGAAAATAAGTATTATAAATAATCTCGATTAAAGATTATAATGTGTTATTCTCCAATAAAAAATTATGTTTAAGAAACTATATAAATTAGTAATAGTTAGGGATGAATCATTTATGCAGTGAAAAATTCTATATGTATAATAATTTTTAGATTATAATATATATCATTAGTTGTTTATTAAATATAGTTTAAATAAAATAATGTGAAATATTATTGTATAAAGATGTGAAATGAAATAAAATTATAAGAATAGACCTTGTGAAATCGTGTGATTTTGTAAAAATTTATGTAATAATAAGAATGGATCTATTTTTTAAAACTGTATAATGTTAATATTCAAATTTAAGATATGTAAATTATGGTGTCTTGGTGAACTTTATATTTTGCATATGGTGTTTAAGCACTTTTCTTTGCTATAATACTATTGTATCTTATGTGAATATAGTCTACATGAATGTTTAAAGATGATTATATATCAACATGATAAATGGTATCATGAAATATACAGTTCAAGAACAACAAAAATTAAAAATTACTGCATTAGGTATTGTACTGATGGATTGTGATAAAAATAAATACCGTTATTTTCTACTTATTACGAATAAATATTATATCGAAATCAATTGAATTTTGTGGGCTGTTACAGAATGTAGTTTGAAGAATTGAAGATGGAATTGTTAAACTCAGCTTTTTTTGACGAGCTGACATGGGAAAGGCTAGCTCGATTCAGAAGTAAAGTTATAACTAATATTTATGTAATTCTCATAAACTTATTTATGCAATTGTAAAAAACATTATTTTGTAGTTGATTTTTCTTATTGCATGATTTATTTGATGATATTTTTTGAATTATTAAAATTAAGAATTGTTTTATTTTTATGAATTATTAATAATATCAACATTATATTAGTCATTGACTTGTCTATTTGATAATGTTATTTGCATTGGATTAATATTTATTTTATTTAAGTTTGATTTGAGTAAAATGCTAGAATTTTAATTGGAATGTTTTTAGAATTTGTTTCTCTCAACATTTCAATGAAAATATTAAATTTGATTGATTTTTTATCAAATATATATATATATATATATATATATATATTTTAAATTTTTTTCAATAAATATTTAATAAAAACTTAATAAGAGATAAATTTACTTATATCTTCTTTATGATGTCTATGCTTTATGTCATTTCAAATAAATATAACAATAATCAACAAAAAAAAATAATTTTTGAATTAAAAATAAAATAATGAAAATTATCAATTCAATTAATTTCCATGAGCATTCTAAATAATATAACTGAATTAAATTATGTGGTTTCATACTTTATTCTAAATATAAAATTTTTATAGAGTATCAATTAAATTTAAATTTATTTATGAATTGAATTGAATTTTACACTTAGTTCCAGGCATGTTGTAAAGAAATAAATTATGATCAATATAAAATATGTAACTTTAAAATGAGATAAATTTATTTTATTTTATATATTTTGATTTCAAATCAAAAATTAAAACATAAATAAAATTATAA
This sequence comes from Populus pruinosa, assembly GCA_026413675.1. Lineage (NCBI taxonomy): Eukaryota > Viridiplantae > Streptophyta > Magnoliopsida > Malpighiales > Salicaceae > Populus > Populus pruinosa. Next base: position 7,540,564 of record CM048606.1, read on the forward strand.
TATTTTTGTTGGTTATTAAAATGTAAAATACACTTAAAATTTAATTTATTAATCTCAGTATTACAAATATAACCAGTTGTTTTCTATTAGTTGTATATTTTCAAGAGAAGAAACCCCACAAAAACAACAAAGAAAATAAAATTTATGATCTATTAAAAATAATAAAAATATCCAAATTTATATTTTCTTTCATTTATTTATATTTATATTTTTTTAAAACAACTTAGAGAATAACTAATAATAATAAAATACTTCTAATTATTTTTATAACAATATTTTTAGGTGTAAAAAAAAATTTGTTTAAAAGTATCTTTTTCTATTTGGTGTTTGTTGGAGGTTTGATTGTATTGATATTCTATAAAATTTTAGTTTTTTATTATAATTTATTTATATATATATTTTTAAATTATTATAATATATTAATATTAAAAATAAATTTTAAAATATAAAAAATATTATTTTAATATATATTCAAATTAAAATTACCTTATACAACATCATAATTAGAAAGTTATTTGTGCTTGTTTTATAATATAATTTTAGTTATTTTTTAAATAATTTTTATATTAAAATATATGTTCATAATTTTTTTAAATTATTTTTTATTATTAATATATTAAAATAATATTAAAATATTAAAAATACTAAAAACATATTAATTTAAAATAAAAAAATAAAAAAAAATTAATTTTTTTTAAAATATTTTTAAAACCCAAACAAACAGTCACTTAAAAGCACAAAACAATGCAGTAGAAAAAGCGGGAAATTAGAAGAGCAAGAACCTGAGCCCCCAACCGAAACGCAATGGACGATTCAGGAGCGATTCTCTTTCAAATCTCTTCTCTAAAAGATATGCTCGATCAAGTATTTGTCTTCTCTTCTCTTTGATGCAATTTTTTTATTACCCTATCTAGGCCGACGGGTTCTTAATTCTTATGACTACAACAAGAATTTGGTGTTTTTTCTTAATAAAAAATTCAATGATTAGGTAAATGAGGAAATCGAAGCTAACATTCAGATAACTCGAGAGATCGAGTCAGAGATCGTCAAATGCACTGAGTTCGAGGCCGATTTGGCTGCCAGAGAATCGGACCTCACCAAGACGCTTTATTTCTCGCAATTTGAAGTCAATGGATTACTCTCTGTTGCCTGTAATTCATTTTATTATTATTTTTCTTTTGTTTTGCTTCAATTTTATTCTATCTTTTTTTATGATTTTCAAAAAATGCGCAGATGAGTCGAAGAAGTCTGTTAAATTCTTAGAGGAGGAGATTTGTGGTCTAAGAAAAAAGAAGATGGAGATGCTTGAAAGCATGGACGACAGACGGTATTCACTCAAATCTTTATTTATTTATTTATTTATTATATTTGGATTCAATCTAATTTTTTTTTGGTAGACCATCAGGTCTTCAATATACACATCAACTAATTATGCCTTATTGTTGTTTTATTAGAGAATTTATGAAATGGTAATTTGTTTTATCTTCTTCATGAACTTGGAGTTACGTATTTTCGGATGTAGTTCCACTAAGGCTTTTATTTTTAATGAGAATTGAGAAAAGTGTTTATTATTAACCAGTGGCTAAGCGGAAACAACATCAAGGGGATGGTCTTAACCAAATCGAACCGAATGAGTGATAAAAATGTATCAGTGAATATAAAAAATAACAAGGCATGGACAACAGAACCTGATAGATTAAACTTTCTTGCAAATGAATCACAACCAAGTGCTCAGTGTAATCAAGCCAAAAACATCATCCCAATCTAGAACCGAGTTATTGAAGATTGATTGTTTTCTGCTGACCAGATGGACTGAAGTATCTGAAAACATCACAGAAAACAAAACCTTTTGCTGCATTTATCTTTTAAAGGCCAATGTTCATACAGAGTAAATATTGAGCTAGGGGCTCCAAATTTCCCAAACTTTGCTGCCGTGTAAAAGAAGATGTACTGTTGTTTCTTCAAAGATGTTGCAAAGAGGGGAAAGCAGTTCCTTATGATGCTCGTGCGAAACAGCTGCTCTACGGTGCTTAGCTTGTTTATAGATGCCAGCCATTTAGGTGGGGCAATAGACATCCAAACACTAGTGAATGATGGAGCATTGTTAGAAAATAGAACATCATTTTTTATTCTGCAGCATGAGTTCACCTTGCATCCTCCATGTATCGTGTATCTTTATATTATTCTGTCAGGTTCATGAGGACATAAAGAAATATTCCAGTGTCAAGTTGTTCTGTAACAATATCTCATGTTTGAAACAGTTTCATTTCTATCCTCATATTGTTGAAAAATTATGTGAATAAGTAACACAAAGGTTTATCATCTAACTAGCTATCTAGCTAGAATTTCATTGAAGACCCATCCCCATCTGATACCACCCAAAACACCTGAGAAAACTCTTGATTGCAGGATTGGATCAGAATAGGATGGAATGATTGCTCTGGAAAGATTAAATTTCTCTAGGCCATAACAATTCACTTGCAGTAGTTCAGCACTTCTTTTATCCTATATTTTTAAGTCATGGAGTTTATATCTTGTATGAGGTGCTTTCACTTTCTCCAAAAAGAATTACCATATGAGTATGAAAAAATTCTTGTTTGGTTATTTGGATATTGCCACTTTTTTTTTTTTTCAAATTTGTAGAATCATAACTTGGAATAAAGTTTCTCATGACTTTTGCCTACTTCTGCAAGATATGATTGCTCCTGTTTTGGTAGATATTATTTATCCTCATTTAATATTTAACATTACTAAATGTTGATTGATTCTCCACAGAGAACAGTTTGTCATGCAATGTCTAGAATTTCAAAGGGATATCGACAAAGGTGAAAATGAAGTGGTGAATTTGTTGTCAGAAAAGGAGTTTCTTGAAAATGAAATCCATCTCTTGGATGAGAAAAATAATGCTTTAAAGAATTTGATGTTGGCTTTCATGGATGAAATTGTTCAAGATCTTCTTGATTGCAACTCCGGTACATTTTCAACTTGCCCGTGCCTTTTGCTTCTTCTGGTTGAAATCATTGTTTCATTAAAATCTTGTTTTTGTTGTGCTTAAGTTGCTTATCTTCTTTCCTTGCATCAATGGTTACTCAACATCCGTTTCTATTTATAGTTTATGCTACTTTATCAATAGATTACTTATTTGATATGGTATGCCAACATTATACACTTGCATAATTTGCAGTTGCATGTTTTTAAGCTAATCTGTTAGACCATTTTTTGTTTTGTTATTTAATGAGCTCTTTATTAAGAGATTTATTGCATAGATGATTTACACCAAGATGATTCTTGGAGTACATGTATGGGTAGTTTTTAGATAAATAGTTAAATAATATAAATAATGCAAACTTAAATTCTAGTATCAAGCTCCAGTGTGAGAATATCTTTTAGATGAATACAGGAGTTGATCTAATAGTTCTTCAACTTCCATTACTGCACTTGGACCGAAACCTGTGATGAGAAACTCATTGGTTATTTTCTTCCCTTATCTATTGAAGGCTTTAACATGACGAGAACTCAACTTTGGATATTTTGACTTCAGTTTTAATTTTTTTTTTATCATTGTTGTAGTATCTGTAACGTCCTCTAGCCTTGAGTTTTATTGTTGATGTTCTATTTATTTATTTGTCGACTGAACATACGTTTTCCATTCGCACAAGTGTCTAGTAATCTTTGGTTGGATTAGATAGGGACCTATAAATTGATCTTTGCGTGTGAGCAGCCTGCTCTCCATTTGTACAGGCCTTTAATGTGAACCTTTTGACCAAGGTACTTGGCTCGTTCTGAAAAATATACCCCATGCCCTATGCCAACTACCAACAAAATGATGCCTTTCTGGTACTGCTATGAAACTCATTAGAAGGGCCCATACAATGTTGTCACAAGGCGCCCAGGTGCTCGCTTAAGTGCTGGAGGTGAGATGCCTTTCTTAGCCTAAGGCGATGGAGTTTGAAGAGGCATTGCCTAAGCAAGTGCCCGTGCATGGGAGGCAGGCGATAAAGGCGTTGCTTGATGAAAATTATCTGACACTGATACTGAAGATTAGTTTGAAGAGGTGTCTCTTCAATTTCTGTTTTTTTTTTATAAAAAAACCTTATGTTTTGTCTTGTTTACATCTAGTCTTATACAAGAAAGAAATTAAGGGTAGTTTTGTTAAAAACATAAGAGTGAAGAGTGAAGAGTGAAGACTAAGAACAACAAAGGTATTTCTTCAACTTTTTTTTTTCTGTCATCTCATCTTTTTTGTTTCTTAATTTCTCATATAAAAACTCTACTAAGTTACATCATATAAAAATTCTTTAAATTATTTTATGTTGTTTTAAAGGTGAAAAATGTAACTTTATATGACTATATTATGGTATTTTATATTTTCTTTTGATTTTCTAATGATTTAATCATAATTGGTATATATTTTAGATTTATATATCATAATATAATATTATACATGTAATTTTTTAAATCATACAGGTTGAGCATCATAGTTCATTTGGACACAGCGTCTAGGGCATTTTCCAGGCTTGGTGCTTTTTAGCTTCTTTCATCTTTGACAACACTAGGCCCATATCATTGCAATCTTTTTATAACAGGTTGAAGAACAAGGAATTTCACAACTCTTGTTTGGGTTGATTATCTTGTAGTTTGATGGTAGAAACTCATAAATCATAATGCCTCTCTTAGAAACTTCTTGCAGTTCTAAGTTGCCTTACAATGCCAAAATCTACGTGACTCAAAATTTAGAAAAAAAAAAAGCCAAATCTGAATTTCGAAAATGAGTTTACCCCAACCTAGGGATTGAAGCCCTGAAACAATATAAGTCTTGCCTTCATTGAACATATCATTTGAGATCCACTAAAAAAAATCCCCAAGTTGCCAAGATAAAACCAAATGGTGAATTACAAATAGATTCCCTTTTCTCTCTCAAGTTTTATGAGACTACGATTCCTTTTCCCATGTATTTGATATCTCTTTCAGGGGTAGACTGTGGACCTTGTTTCTTCATATTGGGACCTTTTAGGGAAGTGCCTGTGTTTGTGGCTGCTTTTGTGCCTACTGCATATTTAATCATGAAAATGGAAAAAAGACTCAAGCAGTATTTAGCTTCTGTCATTGACTGTTGTGGAAGAGTTTGGATTAGATCTGTCGTGCTGCCACCATGCCGGGGAGAGGAAGTGGAGCATTAGAGTGCTAGTATTGACCATTCTTTCTTTCTTTTTAGGAGTTTGTGCTTCTCGCACAGGCTTTCCTTCCTACTGTTTTTGAATTTCGATCAAATATCTCCCAATGGTTTTAGAAAAACGAGATCATATGCTTAGGATATTTTGGGAGCTCCATTAGTCTGATATTTGAATTAAGTTTGTATGGACTTGGAATTACCTTTTAACATTTTCTCAGTGAAAATTGACAAGTGTTATTCAACTTCTGTCCGAAAATGGTTCTTGAATAGTGAGAGAGAGAAGATATCACAATGTTGTACAGCATCATCATTTAATGAGGCTTAGCTTCGTAACATATGCATGTGTAATGGTGTACTGATCATGTCCTTGTAACATGCCAACCTCCAGCTCTGCATTTAAAAATATGCAGAATACAAACAATGTTGCTGTTTGTGAACGTCATGTCTCCCTATGGGTGCGCTGTGAGATTGTCTTTAGATTAATCTTTTTTTCATTTTCTTAATCATTCAGTAAAATTTTGAGCAGTTCCTCGTTTTTTGGTTTTGCTGCTTGATGTGTGTTCTTGAAGTTGTGATGGTGGATTTCTTTTTCCTTTTTTTTTTTGTCTTCTTATATTTCTTAAGCCATTTATTGAGGAGTAGTTATAGGAATTGAAAATAATTAGCTTAACTTCAAATCCAGTGGATCATTCTTGAGTTATTTTAGTGATTTGCTGCGAGTTGTTATTGCAGCTTTAGATGTTGAGACACAGAGAAGGAATCAGGAGAATGAGAAACTGCTCAAGGATATTGATGTTATGAAGAGCATGTTGCATTCAAGTATCAATCACTATAATTGTTAGTCATCGACAGTAAGTTTACTTAACTACTTTGTAGTTTTTGTCTTTTCTATTATATGGCTGTGTTTGATCTTAGGGAAAATATAATCTGAAAATTTTAGTAATTTTTATTTACCTTTCTGCTAATGATGGAGAAGTAAATTTAAAAGTTAAGAGAAATGCAACATGGTATGTCAAGGTAAAACTGCAATGATATTTTTTGATGAACTGAAATCATATTTGCATATCCATGTGATTTTGGGCATTAGCAAGAAGGCATCTTGTACTTGTACTGTGTAATAAAAATTTTCTTGAATTCTCTGAATTGATCATCTAGCTTTTGTACTTTACAGTCACATCTTGTATTGCGATTCATTTCAGGCAATTTTCTCTGATAAAGTATTCAAATTCATTTTAACCATATTAATAACATGAAGACATGATTATAGCAATTTAATCTACACTGCTTTGCAATCTAGGGTAAGATAACAATTGAAAATGAAAAAATAAAATAAAAAATAAGAGAATGTTCAAGATCAACCTCTTTGGTTTCAATCAATTTTCTGTCAACGTGTATTTTATCACAAAAACCATATGAAAACTCATAACATCCTTACTGCTTTTACAAAATTAAAAAGATATTCGCAATGTTCTTGTGTCTCGTTGTCCCAATAAACTACAGTTAGAAAGATCATGGTGTGATGCTGTTATTCTACCATTTTTCTCCAAAAACAATATCAAGTAATTTTCTTTCGATCTTAGTAGCGTGCTACCAGAAAGCAAAGTCCATAATATATATCTAAGCAAAAAAGAAAAGAAAAGAAAAGTGAATATATAAAGTATTAGGAAGAACTCTGGTAGAAAAAGGTATGTTGACCTAATTTATGAGAATAGTTCCAACTTCATAGCTTTTAAAAAAGTTCAGAGGCCTGAGAGCTAGTATCAGGTGAGTTATTGTACTTGTGCTGTTCTGTGTATTTAATAAATCATGGCAGGTGCATCCTACAAAGATCGATAGTTGTTATCATTCAATCCCTTAATAACATCCATTTTTGTGAATTATGTTGCGATTTTGAAATAATGCACCATGATCCTCACCTTGAATGCTGATTTTCAGAACTTTTGTGAGCGCAAAAATGGTTGTCTGATAACCAGAGGCATGGTTATCATCCAGTGTGTTTTTTACTCAGAATGGACTGCCTTGCAAGATGTACCAGGGCTGCAGCATGATACATCGGGTAATGCTACACACATTTTCTGAGCTAATTGATAAAAGTAGCCTTATAAACTGTGACCAAAGGCTTGATAATGCTGTACTGTGCTTCATTAAATAAAGTTGGACTGTTTCTGCTCAAACTTTGTTTGCTGGTTAGAACCTCCGGGGGAGAGGAGCTATCAAATTAACAAGCTTTTGCAGTGATACAGAATTTGTAGACAGTTAGCATTTTGTCACATGTGAAGAGAAGCCTAGTCAAATTTTTGATTTACAAGGGTTGTTGCAGATATAGTTTTTATACTATGAACTTTCTTTTTTAATTGTCACTTCTGGGTAGGGGTCCGTCTCGGTCCTCACTGGAAGTTTTCGTACATTCACACCAACAGCATCTTTGTTTGGTCACTTTCAGGTAGGGGGTCCGACTTGGTTAAAGTTTGGGTGCTTACTTTACCGATAGAGAACAAATTCAGGTACACACAGAAGTTGATTTGCGCAGTTCTGGATTTGTAATATAAAGTTGATATTCAAGGAAAGGACTTACCCTAGGCCTCTTCTACTGTAACTGGCTTCATTACTTGAGCCACCTAGAAGATATAAATAGGTATGCTGAACCTGCTGATCGTTATAATATAAGAAGGCTCGAAACAATAAGTCTTGTTTTCCCTTACATGCTGATCTCTCGGGAACAAATAGGAAGCTTATTTGGTAGCAAGACTTCTCAGACTCTTCTATGCAAACTACCAATTAATTAAGAAGAATTATTTGGAACAGTGGACGTTCAGTGCAATAGATTGGTAATTTGATCATTTTAGCCTCAATTAAACTGTTAGATTCTGTAGCGTAAAGACCAATATCTTTCTTTACTCCTAGCAACACAGTTCGATTAGTTAAAGAGTGTAAAAAGCTGAAAGGTCTGTTCTAACATAAAAGTGAAAGCGATTGGAAGGTCCAGTGATTGTAAAGAAACCCAGACATGAGCAGAGGTTACGGTATAAGAAATAAAAGAATGTGGTTCCACAAGATAACAGAAACTAGGTTGTCCATGTCACGGACAGAGACCATGTCTGTCACGTGAACATCACATGCACCCGTGATCTTGTCGGTACCATGCAGCTAGCACTTTTCTATCGCGCGTGAAGTGTAGAATCTTTGCTCAACTCTTTGTGGCCAAATGAAAACCACTCACTTTTGGACACCCATGCTTTCTGATGTTCTCTCATTTATACCCTACAATTGACTCAGAGTTGGTAATGAACAATGAGAAAATTTACTAAAAATAAGAGGAAAAAGCTGAAAGTGCCTATTTGGTCCTGGTTTGTGACCAGCGCGTAACTTCTGAGTGGATGTTATACAATGTTGCACACCAATTTAATATCTCATGCATGTTGATATTTTACCTTTTATAGACATGGTAAGAATTGTTTTTGGTTTCGTTAAGAAACTAATTTGAGAGAGAGATACTTTTACATAACACGAGTTATGTTCTCGCCTAACAAAGGCATAGTATACGGATAGATTGGCACTTCTACTTTACGTCCTTTTGGGACATGTGAACATTCACAAGTCCTGCTTAAATAATTTCAAGGTATGTTAATTATTTATTAGCTTTACCACCAGTTAGGCGGTCAACAAAAAGTCTATCTTGAGAAAAATTATTATTAAGAGGTGAATTACTATTCATCTATTCACAATTTGTTTTTATTTAATGTAGTTTTTATTTAATTTTATTTTTTAATATTAAATTTACTTAAAATTTAATTTTATAATTTATTTTTATATTAAAAAAATTAATCTGACTCGTAATGATGTAACAAGAATGAATGGTTTTATTAAAAAAAAATGAATTTCTTAAGAAAATTATTGTGGATCTATTTCCATAATACTATTCATTGTAACAGTGGAATGAAGAATTTTTTCTTTAATCATAAAATATTTGAATTAGGCGTTGATGGCAATATAGTATTTCACTATCATTCAGTTGTTATTTTCAAATTGTACAAGGAAAGAATAGTCTTTTAGCTCTTTTTTTTTTTGCAAAATAAAATTACTTGGCCACCTTTAAAATAAAAAAAAAATAAAATTATCACCCACTAACTTTTTAGTCTTTTTAATTTTTTAGCATAATAACATTACTTAATTACCTTTAAAGGAAAACTAGACACTAAACTATCTTCTATGGACTTCTTTTATTCATCATAGTTTTTTTTTTTATTAATATTAGGTTGACCCATGTGTATTTTTGAAATATTAAATATTAATAAAAAACTTATTGATGAGTGTAGTGCACACATCAACAAATAAGTAGTGTGTGCGGGGCTATTCGATGACTAAACTTTTCTTTTCATGATGGTGTTTGTCATCCATAATGAGGTGATGTGTATTACCAAGATCTTTTTAGTTTGACACTGATGACCTTTTCTTTTTCTTTTTCTCTCTTTTTCATTTCTATACTTGGCTCTTCAAAACTTCAAAGCAACCTTTTAAGTTTTTATTCTTTCATATTTGATTTCTATTTTTTTATTAATATTTATTTTATTTGAAATAATTTATAAAATTAATTCTTTTTAATTTCATCCCCCTTCATGTTTTTCATTTTTAAAATTTGATCCATTTTTTTATTTCTATTTGTTTTATTTATGATAGTTTTTAAAATTGATTTTTTTTACAATTTCATCTTCCTTAAGTTTTTTCTTTCCTATCAAATTTAATTTTCATTCTTCTTATTACTATTTATTTTTACTTTGATAATTTTTTATATTAATTTTTTATTTCATCCTTTGATATTAAATTGGTTGAGAATTGAATTTTTTTTATTAAGTTTGGGTATAAAATTTTATTTATTTCATCCTATAATATTAGATTGATTAAAAATTAATTTTTTTTTAATTTTATCTTTCAAGGTTGGAGTTTTTTGGTATTGGGTTTCATTATTTTCTTCTATTTCCTTCCTTTCAATTTGTTTATTCCGCTCCCAAGTGTTTGAATGAGTAAGCCTTGGTTAATTCATTTTTTTTGTTAATTTTATATTTGTCATGTCCTTCAACATTTGGTTATTTTAAAATTAAATTTTATAATTTTTTTTAGTTTATTTTTTATTGAATTATTTCATTTGGATGATCTAGGTTATAGAGTTTGATTGACTTTCTAGTTTTACTAGTTGTTTTTTTCTGTAATTTCATCAATCTTAGTTTGATTTGTTTAGAATTAGAGTTTGATTTTATTTGTTTGTTTTTTATCAGTTTATTCAAAATTCAAATCTCATGAATTGATTTGCATGGATGATTATGCACATTCACCGTGTCACTGCCAAAGATTAGCTGGTGACTTGGTGCGGTCATGAGTGGCACCCAATTGGTCATTTCATATATGCATGATCCACATGTATCGTTAGATATTTGTCCGGTTACAGGCAAATGTGCCTTTTTGTACCTCGCTTTTACTCTCTGATGCTAAACTGGCTCAAAGATTGCATGCAGATTAAAAAAAAAAAAAAACCAGGTAGGTTGATATTATTCCAGAGATCTTAATTTTCCTGCTGAGATCTTGAGATAATTAATCTTCTTTGTTAAAAATAAAAAAAATAAAAAATTTCTGTAACCCTTTTTATCCAAAATAGTGAGGAAAAAAAATCCCCAAAGAAGTGTCCCTTTATTGAACGAATCATTCATATATATATATATAAAAGCAAAATTGAACCCGACAAAATGAGATTGATCATCACCACCTCTCCTGGCAATCTATTCCCTAACCCTGCATTATCTGTCTGATTCTTTCATCGATAAAAAATGAGCCCTAATTTCCCTGCTACTAATCAAGAATTCTATTCCATTTCCTTTTCCCCCCCATAGAACCATCATGACTTCACTGAACTGCTTCTGATCTTCTGGTATCAACTGTTGGACCGAAACCAGGGTTCTTTTGTTTGCATTTATTTGTTTCTCGTTTTAAATTATACATAGTTTTTTTTATATGAAATAACGTGCAAATGACAACTACAAATATATGATCAATGTGGAGACCTTGAATTGTTTTAGATGTTGTGAACACGTCGACACATTAAATGCTTCCCGGATAAATTTTCATAAGCAAGGGATTGGCAAAACATGGGATCAATTTTTTTTTTTTAATACAAAAGGGTATAAGAATTTTAACTATAAATAAGTGACTTAGTTATGAGCTAGGGGCCAAGAATATGTTCTTTCTGTTGTTTCCAGTTCAAATTCCTCTGCACACTAATAATACTGATGGGCAAAAGTGTAAATTGTATTTCACAAGTCTTGTTCGGGGCATAAAAATTTAATTTGGTAGATGCAAGCTTACCTAATACTTATTATAACAAAAACATAAATTCTGGACCAAGATACCTATTTTTGATTAAAACACTCCAATTTCATCATTGTTATATATATACATATACATGTCTTTTATTTTACTTTTTTATTTTAGTATTTGTAATATTTTTTTAAAATTTATCACTATAATATTTAACAGTTTTATCAACATATATTATCTATTGGTATAAGCTTGCCATTCTATCTGTAAAAATTTTATAGACTAAATCACAAAAGAAATAAGTTCGTCGAAATACCGTTCATCGGTGATTTCATGTTTTGTTGCTAACTCTGTTGATAACCAAAAAAAAAAAACTCATGGTTTTACAAACAGAAAATATGTGGAAAAAAAAACATTCTTGCTAAAAATATATTGAAGAATTTATTCTATCTATTGTT